>OX336420.1:6658432-7902182 GCA_946903255.1 Schistosoma spindalis
CCACACCCCGAGCCTTTGACCTGAACGTCTGACCCACAAGGCAGTAGAGCATCGTGAGGAGATGCAGTCCCATGGTAGCCGGTGACCAACGATTGGTTCATACGCCATTTGTTCCTTCAGGATACTGGAGCCCATGTGCACCATTGGTTTAGGATCCGGTTAAAGCGCCGGACATTCGCTTTTCGTCCTCTCATTTTCGTAAACAACACCCCGGTGGCGAGAAGGCAGTGAGTAGGAGTTCCCTGGCAGAGGCTATATGCGCATTGCTATGTGAGAGCATTTCGAGAGGGAGAGCGGTCTCTCCTCACTCTCGGCCGTGCCAGGGTATTTGGGGGCATGCTTATCGGAACATATCAGGTTGCTAAATCGACTATAGTTGTAAATGAATCCTGGTTCTCTCATATGTCAACTATTCATAAGATTTACTCAACCTTCTAGATATATACTCTTTTAAAGTATTTCTCCAATGTAGACTAAGTTTTTCATTTTCTTTTTTTTTGACTGGGTAATATCACAAATGTTCTATAATCACTTTGTTTTGTTTTTTTTCTATTTCTTTACGTCACCTAATCTAAGCAACTAATTTCAGAAACAAAATGATTATAAAGAATTGACGTCATTCTACAACGGTATTCAAGTTACTTTAAATTATTATTATTTTTTCAAAACTATTTCACCTGGTGTAAAATTTAATTTGCGTGTACTATTCAATTTGAATAGTTACTCACGTTTGAAGTTATTTCTCTCCCCTCCTCCTAATAATTCTCCTTTAATAGAATAATTTTTCTAAAATTCATCTATTTTAGTTTGTATCTAACCGGTAGTAATACTTTTCTGTACACTATGATCATTAGAGTTTCCTATTCAGCTAAACAATTCATTCAGTTGGACGTGAACTAGTTTATCAGTAGTGTAAGATGTATTTAGTTTTTATGGTTTATAATACGAAGTGATCCTGGTTAGACAACCATTAAATATCAGAATATATTGAATAATTCCTTTAGTGTATACACTCATAACCTCTTCAGTGATAAAATCCAAGATCTTCAAGTCTTGTGCTGAACATTTAACTTTTAGATCAATGAGTTGGCATCTGATGGTTTGCACTTTTATTTTCACCTAATTCATGATATTGCATAACTATCTTCTAGTGTCGTTGGTGAACAACTACCTCACATTCAATATGGTTGAGCACTTGTTATCATGAATCAGCACTCTTGGAGCTACCTCTCAATATTAGTCGCTAATATGGATCTTTGTGGAGATTGTAATGTAGCAGCAGCCTGTGCAGCAGTAGGTCTCAACATACACAAGAGAAAAAGAAAGATCCTCAAATACGATACGGAGAACATCAATCCAATCACATGAAATAGAATCACTGGAAGATGTGAAATCTTTCACGTTCCTAGAAAGCATCATCGATGAACAAGGAGGTTCGGATACAGACGTAAAGGCGAGGATTGGCAAAGCAGGAACAGCGTTTCTACAAGTGAAGAACATATGGAACTCATTATTTATTTATTTATTTATTTATTTGAACACATAAATATTGGTACAAGGGGGCACCAGATATATATGCGCCACACAAAACAATGATAATTTGAAGAGAAGGAGAAAAGAGAAAAAAAAAGTAATGAACGTGGGGAATTATAAAAAAAAGGGAGAGAGAGAGGGAACAATGGTGGGGGAAACGGAAAGGTACAATCAGAGGGAATCTTACAGTTAAGGAAGAAGCAACCACTCTTTACGAACAAATTAAAAGAAGGTTACAGCAGGATCGCCATTGGCTTCTATTCTGAGCCATATCTGGTAACGTCTCTAGCCACTGTGTTACACCATCTCTCGGACCCCAGCCAGGGAGTCGTGAAGGACCAACAGAAGCCAACCCTTTGCAGCTTTCTTTCATACCACGACACCATGTCATATACTGACCACCTCTCCGCTTTTTCCAACCAGTCCCAGAGTCGGCAAATAATGCACGACGTGGAATTCTCTGGGACGACATTCGTAGAACATGTACAAGCCACCGAAGTCGGTGTTTCAAGATGGTGACATCAATTTCATTATCGTCTCTGTGACCGAACACTCGATGCCGAACCTCTGCATTACTGACATGGTGTTGCCACTGGATGTCAGCAATCCTTTGGAGACAGCGATGATCGAACACAGAGAGTCATCTAACATCCTCAACTCGGAGAGGCCAGGTTTCACAAGCATAGAGCAAAACTGCTCTCACCATCGCGTTGTAGATCCGACCTTTTACAGCCAGACTAACACCCCAAATGCCCTGGTATGGCCGAGAGCGGGGAGGGTTCGCCCTCCCTCTCGAAATGCTCTCACACGGCCACGCGTATACAGCCTCTGCCAGGGAAGTCCTACTCACTGCCTTCTGGTGGCGGGGGTGTTGTTTACGAAAATGAGAGGACGAAAAGCGAATGTCCAGCGCTATAACCGGATCCCAAACCAATGATGGGGGTGTGGCCCTCTAAGAAAACCACCTGCTTCGGTTTGGGCACCCGGGCAGTATCTCAGCCCACACACTAAAACTATGATGAACTATCTGCTTATAGAAAATATTCGTTTCTCTCCGACTAACATATGGAACTCAAAACAACTGTCAACCACTATCAAAGTCAGAATCTTCAGTACGAATGTCAAGACAGTCCTACTGTACAGAGCTGAAAATTAAAGAACTACTACAACCATCATCAAGAAGGTACAAGTATCTATAAATAGTTGTCTACGCAAGATACTCAACATCCATTGGCCGGATACCATCAGCAACAGCCTAATGTGGGAGAGAACAAACTAGCTTCAAACTGAAGAGGAAATTAGGAAAAGACGATGGAAATGGATAGGACATACAATACGCGAATCATCAAACTGCATCACGAGGCAAGCCCTAACTTTAAATCCTGAAAGGAAGCGGAAAAGAGGAAGGCTAAAGAACACATTACTTTGGGAAATAGAAGCAGACATGAAACGGATGATCAACAACTGGAAAGAGCTAGGAAGTTTTGCCCAGGACACGGTTGGATGGAGAGTGCTGGTGGGTGGTCTATGCTCCTCCACGAGGAGTAACAGGCGTAAGTATGTAAGGAAATTGTTGAATCCTGAATCCAACTTATGTCTCGTAAATATCATAAGGTTTTCTTTAAAAAGAGAGGATTTACAAGTGTACATACACTTGATTGCTTCTATTTTGATAATATAGGTTGTTTACATTTTTTTTAGGAATAAAAATAATCAAAGCAGTCATATAATGTCTTATTGTTAAATCGAAGTAATGTTAGGGATTCCTTACTTTTTCCAATTCGAATATTCTCTTATTTCTAAGCATAAATCAGACAAATCCACTTTAGTATTGTTTATTTGAATCTTCCCATTAGTGTTTAGGACTGCAATTGATCAGTCTGTTATTGGCATATGTGCATACTGTGCGTATTGCCTCGATATTGTCCTAATTTACAAGCATTATAAGCAAAGATGGCTAGTGACTAGCAGTGGAATCCAGTATGCACATATGCCAATAGGAGACTGATCAATTACAATCCTAAACATCAATGGGAATATTCAAGTAAACAATATCAAGTGAATTGAACTTTCACCCCATTGCACAAACAAATAGTGGATAACGTGATGGCGTTTGAATTGAACGGTACTGGGTTCAAGTCACAGAGTGAACAATTATCAGCTGATGAAACCCGCATTTCGGATTCCATTGCTAGCCACTATCCATCTTTGCTTATAATAAATCAGATAACTTTAATCAACTCATATAAGAAAATCAATTTCATGCATGTAATTCAATGAGTATATTCTTACCAAACAAATTTCTATGCATAATTGATGTCCTTAAAAATGATCCATTCTTTTTTTTTTATTCTATGAATGATCAAACTAGAAAAGAATATAACCTGAACTTTGATGTTCATGATTAAAAGTAACAATAAAGCTAAGTATAAATGGATCGTTACGTTTTTCAACATAAGAACCTTTTTTCAATTAGATTGTCATCAGACTTTACTTTAATATCCAGTAAGATTTATAATATATATGCGAAATTATTAAACCAACCAAAGTCATTGAACTATTTCCCATTATGAAACATGAATTCAAGCCTTAGCTATTCTTATCAAAACTAGTACATTTTTGATCATACTATCAATTTATACTTATTAGTTGAGATTATAATAACGATCAATGTTAGATCATCATTGAAAATCTGGAAGTACTGGACGACCGTTTCATCCTAATATGGAACTTTTTAGCAGTTTGAATCCACGATCTCCCTACTCAGCACCTTCAATCTCGGTCACAATCACTTAATTTCTAGACCACTGAGCCAGTATCCAACTGCGTTAATACTCTGAAATGACTGGACTGTTGATTGTATTTGGATAGTTAACGTGATATCATTATCAAGATGAATGACTAGAAGTTTTTTATTAACTGTAGTATTCTCCGATTAGTTTCATTCACTGTTGTTGTATTTCTTAATAAAGTAATATGATTCGACATCTTTTCCAAACGATGATTGTTCTGTATTAGACATTGTTTCAGGTTTCTTTCAGTTAAACAGGTCTATTATTTTAATAGTTGAAATCACGAACTGATCTTAACAAGATTAGGATTGAAAACTGGAAGACAGGGGACGGTTACTTCATAGTATTATAGGCCTCCTCAACAGTGTGCATTCACGACTACATGTCCAGTAATTGAACCCATGACCTTTCATCTCACGCGCGAACGTTGAATTTCTAGACTGCTGGGCTGAAATCCAACTGTGTTAATGTCTAAATTGAAAATACTGACCTTGGTGTTGGTAGCCAATTGTTTTGAGTTCCAGATATTTTTCAGTTGTAAATATGTTGCTCTTGCTTTTCCGATCCGCGCCTTCACATCTGCATCAGATCCACCTTGTTCATCAATGATGCTGCTCGAATATATAGAGGTTTTTGTATCTTTCAAATCTCCGTCAGTTGTGATTGGATTGATGCATACTGTGTTGTATCGGAGAATCTTGCTTCTCTCTTTGTGTATATTGAGACCTATTGCTGCTGAGGCTGCTGCTACACTGGTCGTCTTCTCCTGCATTTGTTGTTGCGTATGCGATAGAAGAGCCAGATCATCTGCGAAATCTAGATCACCCAATTGCATCCCAGCTGTCCACTGTATCCCATGCTTCCCTTCAGATGTTGATGTCTTCATGATCCAGTCGATCACCAGGAGAAAGAGAAAGGGTGAGAGTAAGCAACCTTACCTGACACCGGTATTTAATTCGAAGGAGTTTGTCAACTGTCCTCCATGAACGATTTTGCAGTTTACTCCATCGTATGATATTGACTATCTTCTGAGGCACGCCGTAGTGTCGAAGAAGCTTCCATAATGTTGTTCTGTCTACACTGTCAAATGCTTTTTCATAGTCAATGAAGTTAATGTAGAGTGATGAATTCCACTCAATTGATTGTTCCACAATGATCCGTAGAGTTGCTATTCGGTCTGTACACGATCTATCCTTACGGAATCCTGCCTGTTGGTCGCGAAGTTGTGCGTCTATGGAGTCCTCCATCCTGTTTAACAATACCCTGTTGAAGACTTTTCCTGGTATTGAGAGAAGAGTGATACCCCTGTAGTTATCAAAGTTGCTGAGATCGCCTTTCTTTGGTATTTTGACCAGGAGTCCTTCTTTCCAGTCTTTTGGTACCTGTTCCTCATCCCAAATCTTTCTGAAGAGAATGTGGAGTATCCTTGAAGTTACCGCTACGTCTGCTTTCAGTGCCTCTGCTGGAATTTTTTCTGGTCCTGCTGATTTGCCACTCTTGATTTGTCTGATAGCCATGCTGATTTCTTCAATTGTTAGTGGGCCAACATCGATTGGGAGGTCCGTGGGTGCTGCTTCGATGTTGGGTGGGTTCAATGAGGCTGGTCGATTCAAGAGTTTTTTGAAGTGTTCTACCCACCTGTTTCGTTGTTCTTCAATGTTGGTGATCACCTTTCCTTTCTTGCTTTTCACTGGTCGTTCTGGTTTACGGTGATTTCCAGAGAGTTTCTTTGTTGTATCATACAGTTGTCTCATGTTTCTTTCTCTTGCAGCCTTTTCCGCCGTCATTGCTAAATCTTCCACATATTTACGTTTGTCAGTTCTGATGCTCTTCTTCACTTGCTTGTTTACTTCTGTGTATTCAGCTTTTGCCTTAGCTTTTTCTGCTCTTGTTCGGCTGGTATTGATTGCTGTCTTCTTGTTCCTCCTTTCTTGAATCTTATCCAGTGTATCAACATTGATCCATTCTTTGTGGCCCAGAGCCTCATGACACGTTAAAGTGATTGCCTCTTTTATCCCCTTCCAGTTGCTCTCTATAGTGGATCATGAAAGGCCTGGAGCTTATTGCTGAGGGCTATCTTGAATTTGTTGAGTTTGTCATTATCCCGAAAAAGAGCCGTATTAAAATTTAGTTGATATTGTCCGCCCCGTTGTTCTGTGCATTTAGAGTTTCAATTTCATCTTGGCGACCAGCAAATGATGATCTGATGCTATATCAGCTCCTCTCTTTGTTATCACGTCCTCTATCGTCCTCCTGAACTTTTTGTTGATGCAGATATGGTCGATTTGGTTCTGTGTGGAGTGGTCCGTTGAAGTCCATAAGGTTTTGTGAATCCGTTTATGTAGGAATATAGTGTCGCCTATGACCAGTTTATTGAAGGCACATAGGTTTGCAAATCTCTCACCATTTTTGTTTCTTTCTCCCAGTCTGTGTCGTCCCATGATGTCTTCACATCCGATGTTGTCCATTCCAACCTTGGCATTTAAATCTCCCATCAGAATGGTCAGATCCTTTGTTGGGCACTTCTCGACGATTGACTTCAGCCTATCGTAGAATTGATCTTTAGCGTCTTCATTGTAGTCGTTGGTAGACGCATAGCATTGGATGACGTTGATTGAAATGCTCTCTTTGTTTTGAAGGATGCTTTGATTATCCTTGGTCCATGAGATTCCCATCCTATAAGTGCATTTTGTGCTTGTTTGGACAGCATCAATGCAACTCCTTGTGTATGTGTAGCATTTTCTTCTTCATGGCCAGAGTATAACAGAAGCTCCTTTGGAGCTAGTCGTTGTTGTCCAACTTGCATCCAATGTGTTTCTGCAATTTGGAAAACTCTCCCAGTCTCCCACATTGTACGAGCATTGCATGTACCTAAATAAATTGTTGCTCTGGTTGTCAGAAGAGGCATCGGCCTCGTGACTTCCGATGGAGCTCGGCTTTCATCATGAGGTGTCATAACTCTTCTAAATAGAGACCTAACTCTTAGGACAGAGTTTAAATAGTTTGAATCGTTATTTTTCGTTAGTGTTTTTTCAGCGAGTAAGCTTTCTACGGGATGGAGTTGCTAACCCCGTTCCCAACCCTCCTCCTTTATCCGGGCTTGGGACCAGCAGTAGCCCCCGGAAGGACTCCAGGCGGAGTCTCCTCTCTCAGTAATACCGCGAGAAAGCAGTGATTAGGACATCCCTGACAGTGTTTGTATATGCGTGACCATATGAGAGCATTTCGAGAAGGAGGGTTGACTCTCCTCACCCTCAGCCGTACCACGGTATTTGAAGGCCAAAATTGCACTGAATATATCACATATACTCCCCATCATCATATCATTTAATACTTCACCTTAAATCTAATCACTACATTACTTAACTTACATAGAACAAAACGATAAAAAGATCTGGCTTTTATCTAAAAATTCCAATCTGTTTTCAAAATGTAGGTAACTTTTGAACAAACGAAAAAACCGAAAGGTACAGAAAAGAAAATAGAAAAACGAGATAGAATCAGTGTAACCATAAATTTCTTTACTCAACTACTAATATACAAAATACATTTTTATTGTAACTAAGGCGTTATTTCTGTTGTGATAAATTGATTTATTCATGAAATGCCAAGTGGATTGATTTTAAGCTAAGTTGTGAAAAACAACAAGCCTAAATAATTTTCAAGGACAAATATCTTCAAACATGGAATATCTTTTGTTTCATAGAATGAAAATAGCTCCTTTTTGATGAAATTATGATCTATAGACGACCTAGTTTTTCGAGTGCAGTTTAAACAGGGTGTAGTTGAGAGGCAGCAAATCGCGTCCAATGTCCAAGACATGCCACGATCGGGGTAGTCCCCCTATATAACATGGCAAGTAAGAGCAGGTATAGTGCGCCGGAAAAAATCGATCTTGATAGAAAACGCAGATTTCATAGTAAGACGAGGCGTAGTGCTCAACTATTATATTCTTTCATAACTTTTGAATGGATTGATGGATTTCGCAGATCAGTGGTTGATTTTGTGCAGCATTGCATGATCGATTAAATGATAGGTAGTCAAGAGATTTTGTCCATCAACACAAATCTTCAAATTTATCATTTTTCTTAGAAAGTTCGAGACAATTCCAGTTTGTTGACCAAAACATTTTCCCCAGCCAATGTATAGCATTGTGTTGTCTGAAAGCAGGCAGACATCTGCAAGAGAAATCGAATAAAAAAGAACTGAACGAAATCGGTTGAGCCGTTAGAAAGTTATGTGCAAAAATGTCTTCACGAAATTCGCATTCCCGTTTATATCCATAGCAATTTTTCGGGTCACATTTACTTTCATAACTTTTGAACGGATTATTATGTTTCAATGGGGTTTTCTTTGTGTTACTTATCTAATTGAGTATTATTTAATGATGTGTAATATGTACACATACATTAAGATTTGTGCTTGACGATTTACACCCGCTCTTACTTGTCATGTTATATAGGGGTACTACCCCTAACTCAGTGTCTAAAAAGTCGGAAAAATGAAAATTTCGCAAACGCGATAAAAATGATATTGTTATAGTATACCGACACGAGACAATGGATTTTAAGCGTTATTTAAGCTCTAACTCTTCAGGTTGGACTATTTTCTTTTAGTACCCTACACACGTATTCTGTGCAGTCTAAACTATATTGCTATATAGAGCTGAAGGTCACATGTGAGACCGGAGGTTCACCATTGATATTGTTTATGGTTCAGCATTAATTTGGCAAGTTTTTTTGACTGTAAATGCACAAAATTGGTTTGCTGGTTAACCGATTTCATTCATACAGGTGGTTGCTTTTCAGTGTTCGAAAGGACATCTGTTTCATCCTTATATGTGCCTCGTCATCATTGCGCATCCACTGCCAATCACTGAGTATTCGAACCCTGACTGATGGAGTGATTTGTGTGAGTCAGTTACCCAAGGAGTACTATCGAGATGTTCATCCCTTTAACATTTTTTGCGATAATATTGTCATGAATAATTGTCAATAAAATGCTGACAATTTTATTTAAAACCATCCACAAAAGTTGTTGAATTGTTAAAATTAGACGAACAACATGTCCTAGAATTAATGAAGTATCTATTCAATGTTTTCGATCATTTAAAGTATGTTTTATTACTACTGACTAACGTTTCTCATTGACATTTAATAGTAATATTTATAGTGTTATCATAAGTTGTAATAGACTAATAAATTCAGAGCTATAAGGCATTTGTTCCATGACTATGTCTATAATGAGATCCAAATGTAGTTTTTATATTTAATAGACGATCGTAGCAGCTATGTGAATAACGCAATAGCATTTGAAGCAAACGGTACTGGGTATGAGCCCTAGAGTAAACATCAAGTCTGAGATGCAGGAACATTCAACTGATGAGTCCAAATTAGAATGAAACGCGCATCCTGGATTCCACCTCTAGCCACCACCCATCTTTGCTCATGAAGCTTGTGATTAAAAACAATAACAAGACAGTCCACACAGGATGCACATGTGCCAACAAGAGACTAATCAATTACAGTCCTAAATAACAATGGGAAGATACAGGTAGAACAACACTAAGTGAATCAAGTAGCTAAGCCTTTAGTTTTTTAATACGAACTATACTGGTAGAAGTCTACCTGAAGTTTGTGCTACTGATGTTGTTCAGAAGAACGATGAATGCTTCATGACCAATCTATCCAGCACAGAACAAAATTCCATCAAAATCATCCACCTGAGCAACAAATCTTTTCCATCAGCTCAAGAACTATATAGTCTTATGCTAAATTCCTTCTCGCTGTAGGGGTGCTGTATATGAAATTGAGTAGATGAAAAGTAAATGTTTGACGCTTTAACCAGGTTGGTGGTTATGGAGGGTCGACCTAGGGGAGTAAGAAAACCCTGATTCCAAAACAATGGTACACATGGTCTACAGGATCCTGAGGTTACAATACCGTATGAACCTATTATTGGTCACCGGCTACAATGGGATTATATCCTCTGAAGTTGCTTTATTGTCTTATAGATTTGATGTTTAGGTGAAAGACTCGAGCTGTGGTCACCTAAGAAAATCACCTGCTTCAATTTGGGCGCCCTATCTGTATCACGCGAAGATACAAGCAAACAATACCAGGACCTATCAGCCTTTTGCGCGAGCGTTTAACCACTAGATCACTGAGTCGACTGGCATCCAACGTTGTTAATGTCTAACTTCAACTAATCCACGAAACCGCGCGCGAGGCTGATAGGTCCCAGGTTCGAATCTCGTGAGAAGCAGGATCGTGGATGCGGACTGCTAAGGAGTCTCACAATAGAACGAAAAGGCCGTCCAGTGCTTCTAGTTTTTCTATGATGGTTTAGCTTCAATTGACTCATCAATCCACAAAACCCCTTCAGATATCTCAAATCTGTTCAGTAACATAAAATCAATATTATTTTGTCTACCAATATGACTTTCTGTAAAAAAAATAAAAAATCAATACACACATACAAAAGAATCGTTTTTTTTTGTTTTTTTTTTCGACGAAATTGTTTTCTTTCCCCATGTTATACTAGCCAGTTTATCGTATGTATTTAAGGTGTCTAGTTTTTTGTGTGGTTAGTTAGTTAGTTAGTTTGTTTGTTTGTTTTCCCGCATATTTCTATTTGAATTCTATGTCAGAATAAACCAAATGAGCAGATTAGTTTTATATAAACATGATTACCAATTGCGTTGATGAATTCAATCATGCTGTTAAACAGTTTTATCATTGAATTGTTGTATAATTAATAATAGTATTTCTTGATAATTATATCTTAAGTAAAATGTGAATGATATATTGGATAATAATAATAATTACTTACTTATTTATCCCTGTTATCCTTTGTAGTGTCTTTGCTTTGTTAATTAATCACCATGACAACTGTTATGATATAAATCTTAACGGTGTTTGAAATCAGAAGGTAATGAGAACTGGTAACAACAGTTTATTAGCGGATATGTATTTACGAGTAAATAAAGAAACAAATATATAGTCAAATCTCATAAGGCTACAGCAAGATAAAGCAAAAGCTAATAATAGGATTTGAGTACACATATACATGGGGAGGTGGATGAATTATCGAATGATATTTAAGTGATCAATATGTTAATTAGAGTTTGCCAATATGATCTAGTGATCATAACGGTACAAAGAAATAGATGAATTGTTACTGTTCTAATAACCTTATCTGTTATGTAAGTTCATAAAATGACTTAAACAAAATTGATCCTGATCGAAATTGGTTGTAGATCGTTGCTATACCCTCATGGAGGAGTATAGGCCATTCACTAGGATTCTTCATTCAACTCTATCTCGGACAATCTTTTTCTAGTTGTTTCCAGTTGCTATTCATTCTTTTCATGTTTGCTTCTAGTTCCTGACGCAATGTATTCTTTGATCTTCCTCTTTTCCATTTCTCTTCAGGATTATATCAAATATATTTTGTAATAATTCTAACTAAACTAAATAACAACAGTATTTTGATTTGATCTTGAATATTATGATCCCTTAAGGAGAAGCAACTAAGTGTTACCCTAAACAGTACATTAGTTGAACAAAAAAATATGACTGAGAACATTGAAATGGGTTCTGTCATTTGATCATTCAAGATTATTGATTTATATCAGAACAGGGTTTTGTGGAGAATTTAGTCATTTCAATTGTTGAGATTGATTTCATTGAATGTTTTCACTGTTACGTAAGTAATCATACATGATAGTGAAATGGATACATTTTAGAAGAAATTATTATTCTATGAATTTTTCATTTCTAGCTGGATTATAATTTCTCTGCATCATACATTTTTATACATGACTAAATAGCTGGACTCATGCTTGATTACAATTTCATTATAATAATGTAACCTTCCATTAGCCCCCAAATGCCCTGGTACGGACGAGAGTGGGGTGAGTCCGCTCTCCCTCTCGAAATGCTCTCACATGGCCACGCGTATATAGCCTCTGCCACGGAAGTCCTACTCACCGCCTTCTCGCCACTGGGGAGTTGTTTACGAAAATGAGAGGACGAAAAGTGAATGTCTGGCGCTTAAACCGAATCCCAAACCAATGGTGCACATGGGCTCCAGTATCCTGAAGGAACAAATGGCGTATGAACCAATCGTTGGTCACCGGCTACCATGGTACCTTCAGGTCGAAGGTTCGGGGTGTGGCCCCCTAAGAAAACCACCTGGTTCGGTTTGGGCACCCGGGCAGTATCATAACCCTCACATCTATCAAATGAGATTTATGTGGCGCATATGTATTTGGTACATCCTTTTACCAATATCTATGTGTTAAAATAAAATAAAAACCTTCCATTATTATACTGATTGACATAATTACTAGTTAAAAATAATTAACAATATCATTCAGAAGAATGATGAAAGCTCTACGATCAAACCATCCAGTTCAGAGAACAAAACTCCGTCAAAATATCAACAAGTTTTATTCAGATAATTTTTTTAAACTAAAAATCAGTCGGTCAGTCAGTTACAACGTATGACCAGGCACATATATGCATTGGTCCAAGTTGCTACATTTCAATAGTACAACAAGATGAACACCGGATTCATAGAAGTAGTTGATTCAGTGGTGGTAATATATAAAAGAAAGATTGCATATAAGGACATAGTACAGGAAGAAAGAATTAGTTTGTAGAAAGATATGAAGCGATTTTAATCTCATAGTTTAAAGGAAGACAGAGAGTTTATACACCTACACTATTGTAATCGATTCTGAGCCATGTCACCAAGAATCTCCAACAATTGGTTACGATAGTCGCGCGGACCCCAATTAAGTAAAGGGCATCTATCAACATGGCTAAGACTAGAAGTTAGTGACATCTAGCACTGATGCCACTAAAAATCACATAAATAAATAGACTTTAACAAGTGATATATGAAGTAATTAGTTAAAATTGTCGATACTTTACATCATGGATAAGTTTTAATTAGATAACTATTCAAACTAAGGGGTAACTAATAGTTAAGGACTTTGTAAATCTGTTATATCCTCAGTTCCTAAGATGTTTACATGTATATATTTTTTCTTTTGAGTATCATTTGAGGTCTTTTCGCTGTTTACTTTCTCTTCTCTCTTTAAATCACATGTTATCCAAATCAAAATATATTCCGCTAACATTCACTCACTTCATTAACTATGTACAAAAGAATGAGAAGGTAAATTAACTCATTCATCGGGTATTTGGTTATCGGTTGAAATTTAAAAGTGTGGATTTATAGTACCATCTGATTGCTTTAACTGAAATAAGATGGGATGGGGTTCAAACATGAGAATTAGCGGTTGAAAGTCGAATGTTATCTGTACATATATGCTAAAATAGTGAACGGGTTTGTAAAGATGTTGTTTCGTTGAGATTGGGTTTCGGAGAACCATCGAATAGCTACTTTTCATAAATCCAAATCTCTTTATTGAAACACTCACTAACATCATTTCAAAAAATGAAACATAACTAGCACCGATTCATTCAAATATTGAGTTACAATCAATTAGTTCTATTGTCCAAACTCAAAGAATAAGAGGCACAATACAGTCACTAGCCTGTTTTATAAAATGGTAGCCGGCTCATTTTAAATTCAACTGACAAGATAGGTCATGAATTCCAGAGATAACGTTGAACTGTGTATAACCTTACAAGCCACAGATGTGCCTAAAGTGAATAGTATATAATAGAAAACAAAGAGAATTCTTGTAGAATGTTAATGAGACATAAGTATAAAAGAAACATTTATTCAATGTCCCCCAATTTTCAACGAATGGTAATTTCCAAACTTTTATGATTAAAATTAGTGTCAAATAAAATTGTAAACACATTTGTCCAATATTATTTTGAAAAATTCATTGTATGGTATATGCTACTGATGTTCACAGATATAAGTAGTGTATGTATCATCAATCGAAAGTGAAATGCCTGGAGGCAGAAGGTGAAGAAGATTGATTAAAAGAAAACGCCAACAAAGAATGATTGGTATAGAAACGAAGGAACAATGAAGTCTGAGACAATGGATTGACATTTTGCAAATGAAGTATTTACTTTATGGTTTTCAGATTTTACTAAGATGTTCTGTAATGTTGTATTCAAATACATTTGATTGTCCCTATTTGTGTTTTCGTTCTTAAGTGCTGTTAGAAGTATGAAGGAGGTTATCACTACCAGGTTGCCCACACTGTAAAACGGTCCTTCTGGAGGTAACTGAAAATTAAATTGGATTAAAGGTGGCTTTAGTGACCCGAAAGCGTGACCGCAGTGCCAAATGGACAACTGTGTGAGGTCGGTCATACACGACCTTTTTGTGAGTAGTTTTCGTGTTAGCTCCGTACTTGTTGAGACCTTATCACCGGAGATGGATATTCTTGGGATAAGGTGAGCTGTACATTTTTAGGATCGACCCTTTCTAACCCCACCCTTTCTGGTGGGAAGGCAGCATCGCTTCAGACGCTGGTAGTCCGAAGGAAACATCTTACTGCTTTCACACGTCTGTACAGTCAATAGTACGACTTCGCCCTCAGACCTTGGGTTTGCTGCTATTAGTTTTACCGCTCTTCGACCGACCTGCCTAGTATGGTAGAACTTTAAGGAATCATTGTTCCAGTCAGTATAGCTCGACTATTTCATCACGATAGGCAAGCCCAACCACCACTTCAAGGTAACAACAACGGTCGGGGTGTTCTCTTTCACTACAATTATACTGTAAAATTGGAAAATGATAAATAAGTGTCAATTTTAAAGTATCTATTTACATCTAATGTACTTTTCTCTTAAACCAGGTCAATTTCATTCTACTTTTTTTTTTCTTAAATATTGCACTATTATTCAGAGTTGTTCTTCTTATTTCATGAGAACTTAGTTTCATTATCATTAAAGAGATAATGGCCTTAAGCTATGAACTGAAAAATCAACCATTATAACTAACTTAACTATAAAGAATATAACTGAAATTGTTTAAACATAACTATAATAGAATATTTTTAGTTTTTATCCTCTAAATTCAAAATGAATTATAAATGCAAGTTAAGGGTTAATATAATGAGATTTACTAGGGGGTTCATATTAAATATTGATAAATATGTAGTTTTCATAGTTGAATTTACAAGTCAATTCAAGTTAGACTACCATGGAAAACCTGAAAGCATTGGATAATTGTTTCGTTCCAGTATGAGACTCTTCGGCAGTACACATCTACAATCGCTCAAACGGGACTCAAACTCATGATCTTTGGTTTCACAAAGGAATGCTTAAACACTATACCGTTGAGATTGACAACCAACAGTGTTAATTTCAACAATGGTTATGACAACTTATTTGTCCGGAAATATACTCGAGCAACTGAGGTAGTTTAACTGATAGCCTAATTAAGTAATTGTAAATGTATAAAAGTTAACTAAGACTCCATGTTTGGACTACTTTTCTGATAATAAATAGTTAGTAATGGGTGAGGATGAAGATCGTCAAATAATGAAGCTTAAACTATAAATATTTGTTGTTCACTATTCGCTAAAGCTTTTCATCAAGTTCAACTACATTATTTATATTAGCTATTCTCATTTTTAATAAAGCGGGGGGGGGATGAATTCGTACCGTGATTGTGGAATTTTTCTAGTTTCAAATCACAAAAACTAGTGCTTTTTGAAAGCTAGAAAGTATCGATCTTGATTGGTAAGACTAATTCATAATTTGAAACTTTGAACATTTTGCAATTTTAAAAAACTATCATATACTTACTGATGACTAGCCTCCAGGAGTTCTAGTAAGAAGCTATGAACAGTAGAGTTCAACCATGTGTTCTGTGAGACAAACATTTAAGATTATTATAAATAAGTTTCCTTCAAATCCTTGATGTTAATAGGTTTACCCAGTAGAATAACATTATCATTAAATGCCGTACAATAAAAAATGTAATATATCGTTACAGATGAAACATCAGTAATTTACATGTTCAGTATCTGTTTTTAGTAATTTCTACAAATACACCTAGAATTCGAGATTCCCATTGATTTTCTTTATTACTTGAAACTGCACATCGTGCATTATTATTCGAAGTCATCATTCTTCGTAGATTTAAGGGATTGAACTTAATCAATAATTGCCCAAATGCCCTAGAAATCAATACTTCAAAGGAATTCAAAGTATTCAATGTGTTAAAATTGTTTCAAGAGAAATGTATTCAATAGCTACAAATAAAGAACTAAAGGTAATGTTTATAATCAGAGATGGATGATGGCTAGTAATTGAATTCAGGACGTGAGTTTTGTCCTATTTTAGATTCATCAGTTGAATATCTCTGCATCTCACATTTAATGTTTACTCCCGAACTCGAACCCATTAGCGTTCATATCAAACGCCAATGTATTATCCACTTAGCTACTAAGTTCAAATAGCCATTAGCTTGTGATATGAGGTGAAATTTAATTTATCTTGTTTTGATTGTTTGAATCTCTTTCATTGATATTTAGGATTGTAATAGATTAGTCTCTTATTCTCCTTTATAATCCTTGTAACTATATTTATTTCAATCTATCTAATTATCGTTCCAACTAAGTATTTAGTAATGCTACTTACAATAATTCTATAATGAATTAACTTATTAATAATAGATGATGCAACAAGAAGACATAGATTATTAGAACTATATAATATATTAGCGGAATACATTTCTAACCGTCTAATCGCACTCATATATTTGTAAAGGATGTCTATTCATGAGAAACTAAAGGTTGATTAGACAAACATAATGTAAGAGTAAACAAAAATAAACAATTTTTAATTGAGATCATGAACCGATTGATGCTAGACCACCATTGAAAACCTGGAAGCATTGGACGGCCGTTTCGTCCTATTGTGGGACTCCTCAGTAGTGCACATCCACGAACCCAGGGCCTTCAGTCTCGCGCGCGAACGCTTAACCTACTCGAACGTTGAGCCGGCATCCAACGGTGTTAATGTCTAACCTCAACCAATCCACGAAGTTGCGCGACCATCTTCCATTGTATTGAGGCAGACACCTGTTTCTACCCGACACGGATTAGCAGTATGTAACTCGCCGAACTGGAAAAAAACCCTCAGTATTACCATAGTAAGTTTAAGGTTAAAACATACCCGTTTTTTTTAATATGGAAAGTACATTTGAACTTTCGTCTCCTCGAAACTTCAACAAACCTATGTATACATCCACTTGATGTTGTTTTATTTGTATCTTCCCATTGTTATTTTAGATTGCAATTGATCATCCTCGATATTACCTGAAGTCACAAGCTTTATAAGCAAAGATGAATAGTAGCTAGTAGCGGAATCCAGTTTAATGCTCGTTTCGTCCTATTTCGGACTTGTCAGCTGAATGTACCTGCATCAGTCTGGGACTCGAACCCCAATACCGTTCGCTTTCAATGCAATCACGTTATCAATTTAGCTACTGAGTCCTGATATCCACTTGTTTGTGCAATAGGGTCAAGTTTAAATTCACTTGGTCTTGTTTTACTTGTATACGTTCAAAATAGTTTTTGTAAATTATGAATTTACAGTCTATATCAACAAATATATGAAGCACAGTATCTCATAATAAGTATTTTGTAATTATTATGATGAATGAATTGTAGACAGATTTCAATTTGAAGACAACTTACACTACATTATAATTACAGATATACAATTAGATCAGAAAGTTCTAGGTTCGATCTCTCGCAAGTTCTGAGTGAACAGTACTATAAAGTCTCGTAATTAGAAAAAGTACCTATAGGTGTGGATTAAATAAACTTAACAGTTAATAGAAACATAAATGTGAACAATACAATTTATTGATTGTTATTTTACATCGAAATTATTTGTTCTTCATCATCATCAGGAAAGTACAAGTATTTATAAATAGTTGTCTACGCAAGATACTCAACATACATTGACCGGATACCATCAGCAACAGCTTACTGTGGGAGAGAACAAACTAGCTTCCAAATGAAGAGGAAATTAGGAAAAGACGATGGAAATGGATAGGACATACAATACGCAAATCATCAAACTGCACTACAAGAAAAGCGCTAACTTGGAATTCTGAAAGGAAGTGGAAAAGAGGAAGACTAAAGAACATATTACTTTGGGAAATAGAATCAGATATGAAAAGGATGATTAACAACTGGAATGAGCTGGAAAGGATTGCTCAGGACAGGGTTGAATGGAGAGTGCTGGTGGGTGGTCTATGTTACTCCACGAGGTGTAACAGGCGTAAATAAGTATTAGTTCTTGTAACCATTTTACCTTTGAATTGAAATAAATGAGTTACATTAAATTAAATATCGAAACAAATTAAATTAACAAAACAGATATCAAATCATTTTTGATAATAGAAATTACATTCACCTTCGAAAATGCTCAGATTGATTTCAATGCTATCAAGTTATTAAGAACCATTTATGACGTAATAATCTATGTCCTCAGGCATTCTACTATTGCTAACCAATTACAAGAAATGATAGAGGTTTCATGCTTATAATTGATATCTTTCTGAAAATGACTTTCTATAAAATAATTAAGAAAATGGTCCAGTTACAAAAAGATGAAATGAAAAATGATTAGAATAATGGTCTCTAATCATATACATAACGTTTATATCAAACCATCATTTTCATTATGGTATCAATTGAACTCGATCAAAAATAGATAAAACAAGATATAGACAATTTTGTTGTTGTTGCTTAATCAAGTAATGACTTCAGGTAATATCGAGACAGGCCATACAGGATGCACATATACCAATAAGAGATTGATTAATTGCAGTCCTAATTAACAATGGGAAGATACAGGTAAAACAACACAAAGTGAATATAACTTCACCGCATTGCACAAGCAGATGGATATCAGGACTCAGTAGCTAAGTCAATAATGCGATGGCGTTTGAAGTAAACTGTACTGGGTTTGAGCCTCGGAGTGGACATTAAGTCTGAAATGCAGGTACATCCGGCTGATGAGTCCCAATTAGAACGAAACGCGCATCCTGGATTCCACTGAAATCTATTATCCATCTTTGTTGAGGAAGCTTATGAATTCAGGCATTATCGAGGCTATCCCCACAGAATAAGAGACTGATCAATTGCAATCCTAAATAACAATGGGAAGATACAACTAGAACAACAGCAAGTGAATTTATACTTCATATCACATTACTTACTTACTTACGCCTGTTACTCCTCGCGAAGGAGCATAGGCTGCTCACCAGCATTCTCCATCCAACCCTGTCCCAATCAATCCTTTCCAGCTCTTTCCAGTTCTTATTCATCCTTTTCATATCCGCTTCTATTTCCCGACGTAATGTGTTCTTTGGCCTTCCTCTTCTCCGCTTTCCTTCAGGATTCCAAGTTAGCGCATGACTCATTAATAATAAAATGATCAAGTGAATACAATTAGACAGTCGTTAAGCACCATATCGTTTTTGACCTTAATTATCATTAATAGTTTTAATTATTTCTCTGAAAACTTTCTAACTAGATTACTGTGTGAAACTTTCAGGTTATCTGATTTCATCTATATTTTATTATCTTCCATTCACTCAGTATCTAACAATTGTGAAGCTGATAGATTTAGAACATCGTTAACTTGAGTATTGGGTTAGTGACTCCATCCCGTAGAAAACTAACTCGCTAACCAGAAAACGCTAACGTTAACTTGATAAGTGAATTATCATAATAAATGAATGAGTTGTTTTCTTGTATCTTATTGGCTTTTGTTAATTACTGGCTATCTGGAGTTAATAGCTCAGTGGGCAATCAATTGGATGCTTAAAACTAAAACGTCATTAGGTTCAAGTCTCAATGTGAACATTAACAACAGGTTGAATGTATATTGAGCTAAAGAGTGTTATGACTTTAAGTTCGGCTATTTATCACGTAATTTATTTGCCAATCAAAATACGACTTATTCACTCTTGTACTGTACTAAACCAATGATGTTCGACCGGTATGACCACTATAGCGTCCCTACTAGTCCTTTGTTCGCCTAGTCCGTCCAACTGAGTCCAACACACCAATACCAGCTTCCGTTATACGAATCACTTATTTTAAACACACTTAGTTTATCTACCAGCCAAATAGACCGCATCACACCATAAAATAGGAAATAAGAATAGTAAATCGTACAATTGATCACAATGAAGCTTATAATAAGAAGAATATAGATGTACATAACTTAGTTACTGAACAGTTATACAATAAGAATATACGTATATTATTAGCCCATTAATAGTCCTCAGAATTTACCCGTAATTTAATCTTCACTAGAATATAACAACAAACAACTCTCCAGAGGAATTTACACAATCATAATTGTTCATCAATGAATAAACACAGCACGTATCCCACGTCACTAAGTTCAAATCTCAATGTGAACATTAAAAACAGGTTAAAGGTATATTTAACTAATGAGTTTCAAATTTTGATTAAATACCCATCCTGGGTAGTGAACAAGAACATGACTGGGGTAAATCGAATGTATTACAGTACAAAATTACAGAGCATCTCAATAAAATCTGAGAACCATGCAGTAAATAGTTAATTTGCAAAATATCAATCCATCATATCAAACTTGACTGTTCCTGTTGCAAACATCGATCGATTGTCTCAGATTTCATTGTTCATGCATTTTCATACCAATTGCGTTCCGTTCCCGTTCTTTCCTCATCGATCTTCTACTGAAATATATTCTATGCCTGACCACTGTTATATACTACTTATGTGAATATAAGTAACCCACACCACACTACCATGTTAACTACATAATAGATAGATTATATTATCAGGTTCTACTAAACAAAAGTTTTAATTTTAACAATCTATACAATTAACATTAATTCAAATTATTCAGATTACAAAATCAGTTACTTACTTTCATTAAAGAATTCGTTACAAAAATAGAAATCAGGGTTAAGAATATAAACAAGAGAAACTATTTTGGGTTTCACTATAAAATTTGGGAAAAAAGGGATTTAATGACATTCTAAGTTGGCTTATTGTACTTCTACACAATCGATTTTATACATTTTAATGGTTGTATGATGTGTGCTACTAATATCGATAGATATAAGTAGTATGTATTGTCAATCGAAAGTAAAATGTTTAGAGGCAGAAGGTTATTTATTTATTTAAACACATAAACCTTGGTACAAGGAGGCACCAAATAGATATACGCTACATAAATCATTCGATTTATGTGAGGACTGGAATATTGACCTGTCTCCAAAACCGAAGTAGGTGGTTTTCTTAGGGGACCACACACGGAGCATTTGAACTAAAGGTCTGATTCACAAGGCAGTGAAGCAATATAAGGAGATACAGTCTCATAGTTGGTTCATACGCCAGTTGTTGCTTCAGGATACTGGAGTCCATGTACACAATTGATTTAGAATTAGGGTTTTTTAACTCCTATAGGTGGACTCTCCGTTTCCACCAACCCGATTAAAGCGCCGGACATTCTCTTTTCGTCCTCCCAATTTGGTAAACAGCAGTAATGTCACGAGAATGCAGTGATTAGGCCATCCCTGGCAGTGGTTGTATTCATGAGGCCATTTGAGAGCATTTCGAGAACAAAAGCTGACTCTCCCCACTCTCAGACGCACCATGGCATTTGGGGGCTTCAAAGTGTGCCGCGTCGGGAGTCAAACACCGAGTCACCTGGATGCGAGTCAGGAATCCTAACGATAGAAGGTGAAGAAGATCGAGGAAAAAAGAGCGACAACAATGAATTATTGATGTGGAAATGAAGGAAAAATAAATTCTGAAATAATTGATTGACATTTTGCAAATGAAGTATTTACTGTATGATACTCAGGTTTGACTAAATTATTCTGTAATTTGGTGTTCAAATACATTCGGTTCTTCTCACTTGTGTTCTCATTCATTACAGTTGAGAAAATAAAAGAGATTACCTAAATAGATAAACATTTCTTAAAGAAATTCTTAATTGAAATTTATTGAATAAAATTTATCAGTATAGGGTTGCGAAGATTATTAAGTTTTTGATTGAGATCATGAACTGATTGATGTCAGATCACCATTGAAAACTTGAAAACACTGGACGGCCGTTTCGTCCCCTTGTGGGACTCATCATCAGTGCGCATCTACGATATCGCTAGCGACGTTCCATCCTAGGGCCTTCGTTCTCGCGCGCGAACGCTTAATCTCTAGACCACTGAGTAGGCATCTAGCGGTGTTAATGTCTAACCTCAACCAATCCATCAAACTGTGCGACCATCTTCCATTGCAATGAAGTAAATACATGTCTCTACCCTAGACGGATTAGCTTCATTGGCCACGGCTTCTCACTAGAACTCCGAGAATTCCCTCACAAAGCTAGTCACTAGTGAGCACATGTTAATTATCAGTATAGGGTTGTGGAGATTATTAACTTTTTGATTGAGTCGAGTAGAGACAGGTATCTACTTCAGTACAATAGAAAATGATCGTGAAATTTCGTGAATTGGTTTAGGTTAGACATTAACACCTTTGTATACCAGTTTAATGGTCTAAAGATTAAACTATCACGCACGATTTCGTGAATACTCACTGCTGACGAGTCTCATATTAGGACAAAATGATCGTCCATTATTTCTAGATTTTCAATGGTAGTCTAACATTGATCTTATTCATGATATCATGTTAAAGATTATTCTGAATACTAACATACATCTATAATAAATACACATAATCATTTTCAGCTAGAATTAATCATGACGTGAATACCACCTAGTATAGTATGAATGTTTCATACTAAAGATTAATTTTTTTTTTCTGTGTGTACTGGATAAACCTTGATAGTACCATATTTGATAAGCATGATTTGTATTAATCACATGTAATAATCATTAAAAGTGTAAGTACAATTTAGGTAGTTTACCATATATCGTATGTATATTTTGAATGGATAAATTTACATTTATATTACACGATTAGTTAATATGATTTAAAGTGTTTGTACTGTAATATAAGTCTTATTAACATTACATAACTTTTCATAAGCTGTTATGAACTGTTAAGTTGAAATGATCCTTAAGAATTTTCTTAATAACAATCTGAAATAGATCAACTTATAAATGAACATTACTAATTATGAATTAATAAATACTCTAAGTACATATGATAACAGTGAACTAAATACTAAATTATCATGTAGGTAAGGTTCATTTAATAGATGGTGGTTGGAGGTAGTCTACAGGAAACCCTGAATTCAGGTTTCGTGTTACTTGGCACTCATCAGCAAGGTGTACCTGTAATCTTGAGGGAACTGGTGCTCCCTGACAAATTCGATCCCTTGTCATCCAGCTTCACAGTCAGAGACGTTACCACTGAGCATTCAAGCATTATCTATACTTTCTGTATAGATACCTTCCGTTGACGATCAATTGAACTGTCAAGTTTTTAAAATAATAATCAATAAATAACCTCTTTCCTTATCCCTCCCCCCAATCAAAATAACTTTCTTAACTATTTCTAATCAATGAATATACTTTATTGAGAACAATCTCTCTAATTGTAATTACAACAAAACCACTTGATAAAAATCTCCACCTGGAGTTTTCTGGGACTACTGCCGATCCCAAGCTCGCATAGAGGAAGGGGGTTGAGTATGGAGTTAGCAACCCCATCCCGTAGAAAAATAATTCGCTAAAAGAATGCTAACCAAAAATAACAATTCAAACCATTTAAAGTCTGCCCTAAAAGTTAGGTCTCTATTTAGAAGAGTTATGACACCTCATGATGAAAGCCGAGTTCCTTCGGAACTCACGAGGCTGATGCTTTTTCTGATAAACAGAGCAACTATTAATTTAGGTACATGGAATGCTTGTACAATATGAAAGACCAGGAAAGTCCTACAAATTGCTACACTTGATAAAAGCCTTACAAACTACATTATAACTCATTTCATATACAGTTTTAATATTTCATAGATATGAACATTTCGAAGTAAAAAAAAGAGTTAATATAAGGTCAAAATGGGTTTTGTGGAGATTGTAGCAATTTCAATAATTGAAATCATGAGTCAATTCAAGTTAGACCACCATGAAAAACCTGGAAGCACCTAACAGCCGTTTCGTTCTATTGTAGGATTCCTCAGCAATGAACATCCACGATCTCGCCTCGCGGAATTCGAACCCGGTTCAGTGGTTTAGTGGTTAAGTACTCACGCGCGAGATTGATAGGTCTTGTTTTTGAATCTCAAGAGGCGGGATCGTGGATGCTCACTGCTGAGAAGTCTCACAATAGGATGAAATGGTTATTCAGTGTTTCCAGGTTTTCCATGATAGTCTAGTTTCGATTAACTTATGATCTCAACTATTGAAATTAATATAAGGTCATTTATATTGTTAAATATTTGAAAAAGAAAGAATGAAAGAAAACAAATCAGTTTTAAGACTTACCAACTGTTTATTAATTAGTCTGATCAAATTACTAATGATAAGAAGACTATAGGTTTGAAGACTTTTGATATGTATATATCACATGAATATAAATGATCAAGTCAGTTTTACACTTAGAAATTCTAGACAAAAACATTGTTCAGATACCAAAAGTTTTTTTTTTGTTTTTTTTTCTACAAATGGCCTTGATTTATTGTTACTTTGATTATTGGGTTGTTGGTTTTTATTAAAACGATTTTGTATGATCGTATATTGGTGAATATTTTAAGATGAAATTGTTATTCATTTCTTTCGGAAAAAAACTAAGATCTTTAAATACAACATGGAGTACATCAAACCAATCATATTTCATGAAGAAGTTCTGGAAGAGGAGAATACTTTCACGTACCTGGACAGCATCATTGATGAACAAGGAGGATCTGATGTAGATGGGGGATGGATGGATTTTTAAGGTAAGGGTGATATTGTTACAACTGAGGAATATACGGAGGTCAAAATAACCGTCATCTAACATCAAAGTGAGATTATTTAATATCAACATCAAGACAATCGTACCACTACAACCATCATAAAAAAGTACAAGTATTTATCAACAGTCACATACGCAAGATACTGAATCTCCGTTGACCGGATACGATCAGCAACAGCCTAATGTGGGAGAGGACAAACTAGCTTCCAACTGAAGAGGAAATGTGGAAAAGATGCTGGAGATGGATAGAACATGCAAACTCCATCACGGGGGAAGCCCTAATTTGGAATCCATAATGGAAACGGAAAAGATAAAGGCCAAATAACACACTACGTCAGGAATCGGAAGCAGACATGAAAAGGATGAATAGCCACTGGGACGAACCGAGAATTATTACCCGAGACAGGGTTGAATGAAGAATGCTTGTGAGCAACCTATGTTACTTCACGAGAGGTAACAGGAGTAAGTGAGCAAGCAAGTCTTTCGGTTTGATAATTAATCAATAATTAAATTTGAGGGTAACGGATTCGATCTGGTGTATAATTGTTAGTATATATTACAGAGTAGTCGGTAACTAAGGTGAATGGTCACGGATGGGTAAGATTTGAACTTTTACTAAATCTTCAATTCATATTCAGAGATGTCAACTGAACAAGTAAATGTCATGTCACTTCGGTCAAAGTGATATGTATGTAAATTTGTGTGTGTGTGTATGCGTGTACTGTTTAAGGATGAAAATTGTGTGACCTTTATGGTGAGAAAGGATAGTGTTTAATTTGTAAGATGATAGTGTGAATTGTAAATAAGATCAGACTAAGTTGCTAGGATAGATAGTCCAAGTAGGGTTTATGGTAAGGCCTTCTTTTCTATTGAGAGCATTAGGATTAAGCATTATATGGAACTCTTCCGCTACTCTCCTTTCTTTGTAATTGGCGAAGCCTTTTTGCAATATCTTGATATTTTTGAAATCAATTTGATGGCCGTTGAAAATCGCATGAACTGCTATTGCCGATTTAATTTGAAGTTTATCCAGTTCTACGGGACTGTTAGGAGGTCTCTTTGTGTACCTAATATGTTCTTTCGCTCTAGTCAAGATTTCTCGAGATGACTCTCCAATATAGAAGGCATCACAATCGATACAACCTAATTTGTAGACGCAGTTCTGTGTGGACATGAAAGGGATTTTTTCTGTTAAGCGTACTAAAGTATTTCGAAATGTGTTCGTTGTTTTGTAGTATACTTTAATTCTGTGTTGTTTTAAGATTCTTTGGAGTTCTTCTGTTGTGCCATGATGGTATGGTAGAACTTCCGTACCAATTCATGGCATTTCATTCGAATTATTATTATTATTATAACGCACTAAACCGTCTTGTTTTAATATACTTCTGATAATCTTCATAGGAAAATTATTAAATTGTAAGATACTAATTACATTCTTTTGTTCTTTTTGTTTGTCTTCTTCTGATGTGATGATCATGTTAGCTCTTCTAAAAAGATTTAAGGCTAGCGAGATCTTAGCACTGAAAGGATTTGCTGAGTGGCAGTCAATATAGCGATTAGAGTGTGTAGGCTTTCGGTAGATGGATAGATTTAGAATTCCATTTAGATTTCTTTTCACTAAGCAATCTAAGAATGGTAGCTCACCATGTTCATTTTCATTTTCATTCGTGAATTTGATGTGAGATGAAAGTGTACTTATCTATTTTGAAAAAGACCTTAGATGAGTCTTTTTTTATCACAACAAATGTATGATCTACATATCTAAGCCAAATTCGTGGTATAATGTCGTGGGCGAAAATATTTGATTCTATGTGTGCCATAAAAAGATTGGCTACAATCGGGGACACATGGGATCCCATTACTACACTGTTAGTTTGTTTGTATAACATCCCGTTAAAAGTGAATAGAGTCGAAGTTAAGCAGAGTTTTAAGGATCTCATGATTAAACTGATGCTCAAAGAACATCTGTCAGAAAGGGTATTGACATTCTTTAGTAAACCACTAATGAATTCTAAGCATTTATCAATGTGAATACTGGTGTATAAATAAACGACATCAAAGCTTACCATGACCTCATTCTTCTCGATAATTAATTCCGATAATTTTGATTTAAAGTCATATGTATCTTTAATCATATTATGTAAGTTAAGCTGTAGTGATTTTAATACGTTGCTTAGATATTTCGATAACGAATATGTTGGTGTGTTGGTAAAGCCTACTATCAGTCTTAGAGGGATATCGAGTTTATGAATTTTCTGTAAGCCATAAAACCGTGAAACATTACATGATTTGGTATGCAGAGCAAACCAAAGCGAGACTGCAATGATTGATTTTAGCTCTTTCAAAAGTTGACTTGTTTCTGATTTTACTTTATTTTTAATCGTTAAGAAATTTTTCGGATTGATCTTTTCATATAGACCAGTGGAGTCCAATCTATGTGGAGTGTGAGACAATTATCCACCTCAGACAAAGAATGAAGGGTAACCCAAGATCATGGATCAATTGAAATTTGGTTATTTATTCTCTGAAGAAGTGACATACACTAAGTCACGAAACGTCAGAAAATCTCATTTTTCTACTCATTGGAATATTACAAATATATTATTTATTTATAACGATCTACCCAATGCTCAATTTATTCGAAATTATCAAATCAAATCTCTACAATGATACCTTGGTTTCTCATTGTTCTCTGATTTCATTGTAAATAACAGTGGATGTTGTTTATCTACAATAGTATTTTCTACTTCTTGTTGGTCATGGTAGAAAGAAGTTTTTTAAAGTTGATTGATCACTGGATGATGATCAGTGTCATGTATATCAGGTCCTTCTAAGTGCAGATCGAATGTATAAGAAAAAAATACATAAAATACTCAATCTATTCAGTTTACTAACGAAATCGAGTTTCAGCCCCCCCCACAATATATATATATATATATATATATATATATATATAGTAGTTATATTTTACACATTTACTCGACTGACCACATTTATTTACTTTTGTCATATGATAAACGAGTGAATTTTCAATTGCTTTTCATTATTTATCTTAAAAGAAGTTTTTCTTATGAATGTATTAATAGTTTCTAAGGTATCAATATCGATCTCATTCTCGTTTCTGTAGTGCTCAACTCCATACAAATAACTACATACACTAACGTATTGTACATCACTAACACAGTGTCAATGTCTAACCTCAACTAATCCATGATATTACGCGACCATATACTATTGTCTTTAGTGAGTTACTACCTTATAACAGACACGGTTGAACTCTACTGGTCACTGCTCACTAGTGACTGGCTTCAAGATGTATTTCCTGGAGTGAGAAGCCATGATCTGTGGAGTCCAATCTGTGT
This sequence comes from Schistosoma spindalis, assembly GCA_946903255.1. Classification (NCBI taxonomy): domain Eukaryota; kingdom Metazoa; phylum Platyhelminthes; class Trematoda; order Strigeidida; family Schistosomatidae; genus Schistosoma; species Schistosoma spindalis. Next base: position 6,687,010 of record OX336420.1, read on the forward strand.
GGAGCGTTAGACAATTATCCACCTCAAACAAAGAATGAATGGTAACCCAAGATCATGGATCAATTGAAGTTAGGCATTAACATAGTTGGATGCCAGTTTGAGTCCCGTATGCGGGATGGTGGATGCGCAGTGCTGAGGAGTCCCACAATAGAATGAAACGGTCTTTCAATGCTTCAAAACTTTCCATGGTGGACTAGCTTAAATCGACTCATGAAAAATTGTTGTTTAAAAAGAAACTTGACCTTTGGCCTTCCGTCCTTGTTTTGAACATATATATTGCATGACGCATTGATAATCGCTCACAAATACACTGATGCACACTTATCGTTCTTGTTTTCAAATATCCGCCGTTACGATAACAGAACTCTGATGTCTATATTTCTAGATCATATTGATATCCTGAGTACCTGATTAATCTGGACACACATCTTGGATTATAACAATCATAGTTGGAATCAATGACTACTTATAATTGTGGATTACAAGACCAAAAAGGAACCCGAACATGACTCGTTCTGACAATTTAAGTAACATTCCATACATTTTTCTTTGTGTATAATTTATATTTTGTAAATAAGCAAACTAACCTTTTTTGATAACTTTATCAATATTTTGGAACTGATATATATCTGGTTCACCACATATACAAGGGTATTCCTTACAACGCACAGTTTAGTTTGTTTGATTTGATCACGATGAATAGTGATAGAGAATAGGACTTTTTTGTACAACAATAATACATTTGTAGAATGTAAAGCGATTATGTAGTGGTAATGTTAAATGGATTGAGAAGATAACAGAAAATCCTTGAGTAAATTATGTATATACGCTAGCGTTTTAATTCTATTAACCTTCGTTGACACTATTTTGGAATATATATTCGTTCTATTATTAACTTATATTTTAATTAGGGACTAATGGAGTTATGAAGACATCTTCATCTGGGGGGAAGCATGGGATACAGTGGACAGCTAAGATGCAACTGGACGATTTGGACTTCTCAGATGATCAGGCTCTTCTATCACATACGCAACAACAAATGCAGAAGAAGATGACCAGGGTAGCAACAGCTTTAGCAGCAGTAGGTCTCAACATACACAAAGAAAAAATTTCGTGGATCAGTTGAAGTTAGACATGAACACCGTTGAATGCCGACTTATTAGTCTAGCGGGCGAGACTAATAGGTTCTGAGTTCGAATCTCGTGAGATGAAATGGTGGGTGCGTACCGCTGAGGATTTCTACAATAGGACAAAATTGACTGTTCAATGCTTCTAGGTCTTCCATGGTGGTCTAGCTTTAATCAACTCATAATCTTAACCATTAAAATACTTAATCCATTGATAAATCTAACAAGATACCTTAGTTACTTTACCATTTACATAATTGAAGATTTCATATACTATCCATATATTATTCATGTGACCTTTATTTATTCTAGATTTCTGACATAGAGTTTTTTTTTATTGTTTTTACTCTTTTTCCCAAATTTGTCCTTTTTCTGTGTTTGTTATTTGGATAGTTTCTTACTATGATAATGTAAATATTTATTTGTTTATTTGTGCTCTCATTCGTTTATTTCTCTATTTTTTTTCTTTTCTTTTCTTTTCTTTTTTTCCTAATCTATTTCAAAACTTTATTTTAATTAATGATAAAGAAAACTTCCAGTGAATTTCATAGTCTAATTAATACAATTTCATTGTTATTTTGAAAAAATGAATGATGTAGCAATAGGAAATCCGCTAGATCCTGATCCTAACAGATATTTTTATGGCTAACCCGGAAAGAATCAAACTCAAAGAAGCGATTGATGAAATGATGTATTATTATTCGAAGTATATTGATGATACTTTCATCGGACGTAATAATCAATAACATGCAACAAATTTGATATTGCAATGAAACGAAGAAAAGATGGCATAATTCAATGTTCAGTTTATAAGAAAGATAAATGGAATGGGGTTTATCTAAATTACGGTGTCTGGCTCTCCTGCTAAACGGGCTTGAGCTGCACTGTTTGGGTTGTCACATGAAAGTCTGGACGGTGTCTGGTTCTCCTGAAAACCGATGTAAAATTACCCTGGCTCACAAGGGTATATTATATAACTATGAATGCACCCAAATGCCCTGGTACGGACGAGAGTGGGGAGAGTCCGCTCTCCCTCTCCAAATACTCTCACACGGCCACGCGTATACAGCCTCTGCCAGGGAAGTCCTACTCACTACCCTCTCGCCACTGGGGTGTTGTTTACGAAAATGAGAGGACGAAAAGCGAATGTCCGGCGCTTTAACCGGATCCCAAACCAATAGTGCACATGGGCTCCAGTATCCTGAAGGAACAAATGGCGTATGAACCAATCGTTGGTCACCGGCTACCATGGGACTGCATCTCTTCACGATGCTCTACTGCCTTGTGGGTCAGACGTTCAGGTCGAAGGCTCGAGGTGTGGCCCCCTAAGAAAACCACTTGCTTTGATTTGGGCACCCGGGAAGTATAACAGCCCTCACACATATCAATTGATATCTGTGTGGCGCATATGTATTTGGTGCCTTCTTGTACCGACATCAATGTGTTAAAATAAATAAATAAATGTTTATCTAAATTAGCTACGAAAAGGTAATTGTTAAAAAACTATTTCACAGAACAAAAGAATATGTTCTGCCGATACACTAGTAGAGGATGTTATGAATGTTTAAAAAAATGTTTAAAGAATAACGGATACCCATTGAGATTTATTGAGAAATATGATAAACGTGAAGATAAAAAACTTGAACAAACTACAGCAAATACAATTCAAAAGTGATGATGTCACAGGGTCAATCAATATGAGGCTAAAAACTACATTGACAAAAACTTAACCTGCAGCTAAATTGATTGTCCTGTTCAAAACAGTATTCTCTTTAACATAATCAAACGTCGACAGGTACCCTTTTCATGTTATCACCAATTGTGTATATATACTTACATGTATCTGCCAAAATAGTTACATTGGTAGAACAGAAAGGAGAGCTTACGTCCGATTCAAAGAACATATTCCGAAAGGTTTAAGATCAAATGGATAAAAACATTCAGCAGTGCCATCGCAAAACATCTTCTTGACATAGGAAATGAAGTCGATACATTGAAGTCCTTCAATTTGATTAATAAACAATTAAACTCCAACTTTTTGAAATTTGCTGATGCGATCACAATCAAACGTCTAAAACTAGACCTATGTATACAAGAAAAGACAGTAAGAAATCTTTCTTTGCTCTGATAACATTACACCCCTTTATATCTATTTATTACCTCATGCATTATTTCAACTCTTTCTGAAATTTGTTTGTTAACTTCATGAGTTCTAATCACTAGTTAAATGTTCTGGAACTTTCATTCCCGAAACAAAATTCTTATGACCTGATTGAACTCTATCGGAATCTTCGCTAGATCATCATACAAACATTCATCTGTAATCACCGTCGTATTTCTATGTATGACAATATCTGTAATAATGCTGGTTTTAAAATATTTTAGGTTGTAAGCACCTGATGAGAACCTAACAAAATAAATTAAACAACATACTATTCTGCACCAATCTTCGTCCTTACTCTCTTTAAGATACTAAAGGGAATTATGTGTATGGAACAAAGGGAATAAATTATTCAACTTGAATTATGACAACAGCTGAAAACTAAAGACACTTACAAAGATAACCAATCACATTCAAAGTCATTAGAATAGCCTACCTTTACTTTGGTTATTTATTCTCTGAAGAAGTGGTTTACACTGAGTCACGAAATGTCAGAAAAATTAAATTTTTCTATTCATTGGGATAACAATCTACTCAAAAAGTTTTGATTGGGATAATAGACCGATTGATGTTAGACCACCATTGAAAACCTGGAAGCATTGAACGGCCGTTTCATCCTATTGCAGAACTCCTCAGCAGTGCGTGTCCACAATCCCTCTCGTGGGATTCGAACCCAGAGCCTTCAGTCTCGTGTGCGAACGCTTAATCTACTGGACCACTGAGCTGGTGTTTGTGTCTAACATCAACCAATCCACGAAATTGAGCTACCATCTTCCATTTTACTGAGGTAGATACCTATCTCTACCCGACATGGATACGTACTGCTGAGGAGTCCCACAATGGGACGAAACGGCCATCCAGTGATTTCAGGTTTTCAATGGTGGTCTAACATCAATCGGTCCATAATCTCAATCAAAACTTAACAATGTATATCATTATTTACGTAGTTAAAGTATACAATATCGGTAAGTACATGTTGTATACCTTATACTTAACAAGTGAACTGAATAACATACGGATGTAATAAAAATATATCAACTTATCTTTTAAACACTATTCATGAAATACTTTGAAGTAAAGGAATGTTATTTGATGATGTGTAACGTAGAAGATTCTATCTGTTAATTTTCATTGTATTTTTAGAAAGTATTCAATGTATATTGTTGGAATTTTATTGTGTTCTTTTTTAGAAGTATCTACGCAAGATACTGAATGTCCATTGAGCAGATACCATCAGCAACAGTCTACTGTGGGAGAGAAAAAACTGAATTCGAGCTGAAAAGGAAATTAGGAAAAGACGATGGAAATGGATAAGACAATACATTAATTAAATCACCAAATTGCTTCATAAAGCAAGCGCTTATCTGGAATCCTGAATGGAAACAGAAAAGAGGAAGGCCAAATAACATACTGTATCGAGAATCGGAAGCAGACATGAAAAGGATGAATAACAACTGGGACGAACTGGGAAGGATTGCCTAGGACAGAGATAACTGGCGTAAATAAGTAACTAAGTTTAGAAGTATCCTTTAGCGTTCTTTATTCCTATTTTCCAGAACGTTCTAGTTAATTGTCATCATAATCGTATAAGTTTATGAACTAAGAATATGGAATATCAAGTCAAGTTATAACATACATACAATTTATCAATGTCTAATAGATACATATATATAAACTGATTATGAATAGAGAATTGTATTTTCTAAGTATCCCATAAACTTAACAACAAAATGAAACCATTTACATAACTCATTGTTAAAATGTTTTCTATGTTTGCTATTTCAATTGAAAGCATATCATAGAAGTTGTTTAATTAGTAAACAAATCGATTATATAAAGCACAAAAGATATTAATATTCAGTTAAACTGTTATCTAATGATAATAAGAAGTATAGACTTCTTTATAATTATGGTAGATTTGTATAGTTTGTTGTATCCACATGAGAATTATGCGTATATTCTTAATGTATAAATATTCGGTGCCTAGATTGTGTATATCTATACCCCTCTTATTACAAGCTTTATTTTGACTCATAGATTATTATTATTATACGAATTACCGTTCTTGAGTTTTGTCCAGCCTATTAATTACAGTCTACCACATTCACAGCCAATTTTCGGCTAGATCTTGTACAAATGTTATTCCCTATTTCATGGTATGTTGTGGTCTGTCTGGTTGGTATATAAACCTAGTATGTTTGAAATACATGATTCATATTGCAGAGGCTAAGATTGGTGTTTTGGACTTAACAGACAGCGCTAGGCAGGAAGAAGGACAGACAAGGACTCAAAACTGTTCATTAGGGTTTTATGCGTCATTGGTCCGATCGATAAGTTACTGTTCTCTAATTAGTGGTATCATTACGTCATATATTGATAGAGGCACAAGTCTACAAGTTATAACACGATAGAGTATAATCTTGTAGCAATGTTTATCATAAGATGATGATAGTTAGCAATCCATAAAAGTCGAAAAAGTGCTGTACAGCTATTTTATTTTAATAGTCAAATTCACAAGTTGATTAAGGCTAGTAAGTCAGTCAGCCAGTAACAACGTAGAACTTCGTATGGATGTACGTACGTGCATCAGTTCGAGTTGCCATACCATATTAGTACAGAGATGCAGTTGTCGATTCAAATCCCGTAGTGGTAGAGGTAGTAAGAGTTTAAGCAGTAATCGGAAAGATTAGGATTTGAAGATGTTATTCAAGGAGTATAATCCAGTGATATAAATTTGGAAAGAGAAAAAATAAACGGATACGAAGAATTCAGGAGATTAGAATTTGAGAGAACACAAAGAGTGGATGCATCTGCGCCATTGCAAACGATTTTGAGCTATGTCATTCAAGTTCTCTAACTATGGGTTGCTATTGTCTCGCGGATCCCAAACAGGTAGTCTACACCTAACAACATGGCTCAATCCACTTGTCAATAACTTCATGGATTTGTGTCATTAAAGCTAGACGACCATGGAAAACCTGGAAGCACTAGACGGCCGTTTCACCGTAGTATAGGACTCCTCAGCAGTACTCATACACGATCCCGCTTGTGAGGTTCAGACCCAGGACCTTCGACCTCGCGCATAAACGCTTAAGCTGTAAACCAGTGAGCCAGCATCCAATGGTTTTAATATCTAACTTCGATCAATTCACGAAGAAACACACTTATAACCAATACTGAATCATATATATTTTACCTTTAATTCACCTGGGAAGACTATCAACACTAAACTTTTTTGAATCAGTATTTCATGGCTCCCCAATTTCGATTCATTTTTGTAATAATACGTAGTTTTCCTAGTGTTATCAGTGTATAATTCAAACCTGTATAACGTGTATTTATTTCGTAATATAGACTATGATAAATAACCTGTAAGATAGTGTTTTAAGAAGAAAGTAAACTATACTTTATGTTATCGGTTTTCAACCATACTAACAGAATACTTTCACTAAAATATTGACAAAAGTATAAATAAACTATAAATATAATTTGAATGAAATCTATGAGGAATATATGTCCAAGAAATGAATCCATGGTATACATATGGAATGATATGTAGAGATTGTAGATCTCAACTAGATCAATATTAAAAATCCGTAAGTAATGAACAGAGGTTTCATCTCTATATGAAACATTTTAGTAATTTGTATCCATATTTTCACTACAGCAAATGGAACACCGGACCTTCGATCTCGCATAAGAATGGCTAGTTTCTAGGACAGCGACAGGCACCCATTATTTTCTCTGTCTAACTTCAGTCTATTCATGATAGTATGACGTTATTCCATTAGTTGCAATGGACAACTGTCTCAAAAATGATGTGATTAAACTCCAATGGTCATAGTTTCTCACTAGAACCCCAGGAATTCGATCTTGAAGCTAGTCTGACCAAGTTCAATTCTTAATTTGAACTATGAGAATTAACACTAGTTTGATAAGTAAATCAACATCAAGCATTTAAAATAAATAGGATTTTAGAATCATTCAAAAGTTTGGTACGGGTTGGAAACTAATCAAACCAATTATGACTATAAGTAATAAAGAAAAATTAACTACAGGAACTGAAGTGAAAGAATATATCTTGCTGTTACAACAGGATATTTGCATTAAGAACACAAATGTTTCTGTTGAATATGCACAATTTTTTTCTTCATCTTAAGTTTATAATCGAATTGTTATATCAATCAGGATTCGTTAAATACAATAGACTACTCTGGAAACATTCCGGGTCTTTCTAAAGACCCGCTCTCATCTGCTGGGATCACGGGGTAAGCAATAGTGAGGTTAGATGCAGGGTATTAGGGAATAATGGTATATCAGTTGATAAGGTTGTGAATCTCCATCGACTGAGATGGTTGGGTTACGTGTTACGTATGCCTGAACACCGATTACTACGACGAGCAATGCTGACTAGTGTTGGGGATGGTTGGAAGATAGTTATGGGCGGTCAGACAAAAACGTGAAATCAGTCCACAAAGTCACTAACTTCTGATCTGAGCCATGTTGATAGATGCACAATACTTGGTTGGGGTCCGCGTGACTATCATAACCAATGGTTGACGACTCTGGGTGACATGGCTCAGAATCGATTACAATGGCGTCGGTGTATACACTCTCTGTCTTCCCTTAAACTATAAGATTAAAATCACTTAATATCTTTCTTTCTACCAACTAATTCTATCTTCCTGTACTATGTCCTTATATGCAATCTTTCTTTTATATATTACCACCACTGAATTAACTACTTCTATGAATCCGGTGTTCATGTTGTTGTGCTTATGAAGTATGGCAACTTGAACCGATGCACATATGTACGCGGTCCTACGTTGTAGCTAACTGACTGACTGAAGGATCAACCTAATGACGTTTTGGAAATAAAAGTTCAAATATCCAAAAATATTTTTTTAAATTGTTGCAAAACACCTTAGAGACAATCATTTCATTTATATTTAAGGTTACAATTTTATGATAACCTAGATTTTTCGTACATTGGATCTATCTACCTATCTATCTATCTATCGTGTAAGTCAGTAATTAAAATGGGTAGAATGAATTATGGATTAGTGATTTGTACTACACCCAAGTCATTGAACAGACAAACATAAAAACAAAGTATTAATCAAGAATTAATGATCAGTCTAAACAAATGTAGGTGTAGAAAAGAGGTATTTTAAACAAAACAGGTTCTTTATTAGAACAATGTCATCTCCTCGTGTTTATAAATATAGATTAGGAGAGTTATTTGTCAAGAAAGCTTAAGCCACAGGTAATTTATATTGAGAAGCAGATTGTCATGAAGGCATAAACATACTTGTTGTAATTCAAATGGACTTTATGGATTTGATCAATCTGAGTATTGAGAATGGATTTTTTTTGTTCAATGATTAAAAGCTTCATCCGAGTCATTAAACGGTTAATTTAATATGGTTTAACAGTATAATCTAGGAGACATTTTATATGAGATATGGAAGAGAAAAACAATGAAATCATATTTAACATTTTTGGTTGAGATCATGAATCGATCAACATCAGACCACCATTAGAGACCTGGAAGCATTGAACGGCCGTTTCGTTCTATTATAGGACTCCACAGTATTGTGTATCCACGGTTCCGCACGTGGGATTCGAACCTAAGACCTTTGGTCTTGAGCGCGAACACTTAATCGCTAGACCATTGAATCGGTATACAACGGTGTTAATGTCTAACTTCAACCAATCCACGAAATTGCGCGACTATCTTCCACCGTCTGTGGTGGGTAGCTGCTTCACACCCAACACGGATTAGCTCCAGTGTTTACTTTATCTCACTATAACTCCAAGAATTATCTTTCGAAGCTAGTCACCAATGATCTGATTAAATAAAGTATGAATCAGTGTGTTCCGATTAGATTTTATCTCAAGCATGTATTTATCAAGACACCGACCTGATAGCAGTTTAATTAATGATTAATTTTGATTGAGATCATGAACCGAGTGATGTTAGACCACCATTGAAAACTTGGAAGCACTGGACGGCCGTTTCGTTTTATTGCTGGACTCATCAGCAGTGCACATCCACAATCCTACCCGCGGGATTCGTTACTCTTTGGTAATTCCGATTTTGACTATTACCCTGAAGTAGTTCAGACAATTTTACTGGATGAATTTCAATCGTTAACAATATCTCAAGTATAATTTTCACAAATAAGTATTCTATATATTCAGCATTTATAAATCATTCGATACAACCAAGTTATTTAAGAATTGATTAAGTTATGTGTGATTTTCAGTTTATAAAGGTTTATACAAAATAACCCATAAATCGCAGTGTATACAAGACTATAATAAGAGAAGACAGTTAAGTCAGATTTCACTTATTTTCACCACACAAATGCTAATCTATAAATATCCAAAGAATATATACATAAGCATAGATGAATGGTGGCTAGCAGTGGAATACAGGACACGCGTTTCGTCCTATTCGAGACTCGTCATATGGATGTGCCTGCATCCCAAAGTACTAGATTTGAGTCGTTGAGTGAATATCAATTGTAGGATCCAGGTCTATCCATTTGACAAGTCCCACATAGGACAAAACGCCCGTCCTGGATCCCACTACTAGTCATAATCCATGTTTGCTTATAGTGCATGTGACTTGAGGCAATATCGGGGCACTCCGCATAGGATGCATATATGCCAATAATTGCAGTCTTGAACGTCAATGGAAAGATTCAAACAAACCATACAAAATGAACATATATATAATTAAGTTAGGATGTTGAAAGAAAGAAACAAACGAACTAAATAAGCTTCTAATTATTTTAAAAAAATTATAAATCAGTGGAAGTATTCCATCTAAGAAGTTAAATCTGTTAAATGATTACTAGACTAAGACAAGATCCATTTCTAATGAGTCAGTTTATTTAAAATACAAGTCACATTATCAACGTTGATACTTGATCTGTTTAATCATTTTTAAAGTAGCTCTGTTTTTGACAGAGTACTAGTTGCTTAATCTAGCTAATCTCTCAGTTTTAAAGTAAGTTTTGTACGTGTGGAAATCATTAAATTTAACTTATTTAGCAAGTATGAGTTTATGTACTCCGTTTTGAGCCACACGTTCCTTGTGATGTGAATCGGCTTCTGAAGTTAAAATTGATCAAGACAGATTCCAAACTGTTATGTACTGATTGGATGAAGTGATTTAACTAGTAAATAATAATACAAAAAACTAGATAAATTGTTATTGGAAAACTGAAATAGAAAATAATGTCCATGACTATTAGGCATATATCTAGTGACCTAACGATTTTCTTTAACCTACAATAAGACTGGCATGATGCGATTGATCTATATAGCTGAGATATAAACAATCGATTAATCACTGAGTAGTGATAAACTTCATGTTCGTTCAATCTTTTTTTTGATCAATAAAATTCGATCATTACTAAGAATGGATTAAATAAATCAGTGACAAATCAGTTGTTAGTAAATAATTAAATGAGCTAATGGCTATGTAGAGCTGAAAGTTTCATATGAGGCTGGATGTTCGCCATTGGTATTGTGGATGGTTCGGCATTACTTTGGCAAGTTTTGCTGACTGTTCATGCACAAAATTGGTTTGCTGGTTAACCGATTTCATTCATACTGGTGGCTGCTTTTCAGTGTTCTCGAGGGCCATTGTCATTTTAACATTGTAAGGCATGCCACTATTGCTAATATTAATGAATTTGACTGTCGTGTAAGCTGAATAGGTCCACTTTGGCCTGTTCGTGCTGTACATAATTGATTCACGTGATCATTAATTGGAATAACTACACATGTGATGTGAATGTGCATATGAATGGTGCGAATGGTCCACCAGGGTGCTTGGTACCTGTGTGCTTGCACCACAGGATTGAGCTGTACTATTCAGCTTGTAGCGTTGAAGTCTATACAGTGTCTGGCTCTCCTGTTAAACGGGCTTGAGCTGTACTGTTTGGGTTGTCACGTGAAAGTCTGAACGTGTCTGGTTCTCCTGAAAACCAATGTAGATTTACTCTGGCTCACAAGGGTATATTATACAACTGTGATAACTGTGAATCATTAAAATATCCTCTAAAATTCAGTATTCCAAGTATGGAATGTTTTATCAAGGATTATACACTGTATTAGTAATGAACATTTCTAAAACTCTCAGAATAATATTTTCCAAATCTCGTCAATTCAAAGTTGTTGCTAGACCCATGTTCTGATATTATTTATGAATATGGAACAAATTATTCATATCATGTAAATTCTCTTCCTTTTCAACAGCTTTTCAGTCATTGACTACTTGTAAAATATCCTATGTTGTATATTACTGTTCAGTTAAGTCCGAGTGATCCAGAAATAATATCAAGTGTTAGAGTATTGGAATCCGTATCTGTTCATAAATGTTGTGTTTATTGTCGTTAAATAGCTAAATGGTTGTCATTAATCTAGAAAAGAGTGAAGATAATTATGACTTGATGGATCCAATGGAAACTAACATGTATTAGTATACTGTTTTAATCTATATGAATATTTGTCAATATATAGATGACTTATGCTGACAACCATTGAAATTACTATGATATCCACAAAAACCCCTTCTGATACCAAAAAAAATATGCTCACTATCGACTGGCTTCAAGAGGTATTTCCTGGAGTTCTAGTGAGAAGCAGTGACCAATGGAGTTCAACCAGGTCTGCGGTGAGATAGTAAATCACTGATGATAATGTTGGACGGCGGCTCAGTGATCTAGATGTTAAGCGTTCGCACGCTAGAGTTCGAATCTCGCTAGGCGGAATCGTGGAGGCTCACTGTTGAGGAGTCCCGTACTCGGACGAAACGGTCGTCCAGGACTTTAAGGTTTTCTATTGTTGTCTAGCTTCAATTGACTCATGAATTCAACTATCAAATTACTATGATATCCACAAAACCCTTCTCTGAATAGAAGAAAATAAGTAGTGAAAACGTTGTCTCCAACAGAATATGTTCTGCGTATCTAACATACTGTCTGACTTCTTAGTAAATTATGTAACAGTTCTGTCTTATTTAATCGATGAAAAATCTAATATTTAAAATTAGGTAACATTTGTAAGTTACCAGTATTTGACCATGGCTGTGTTTGAAATAACTCCTCTTGTAGCTCTTCTAGAGTTACTGTCGTTCCAAGGCCGGGTAAAGGAGGAGGGTTGGACATTAGGTCGTCAACCCCATCCAGTAGAAAAAAATCTTGCTAAAAGAAATGCCAATCTAATTAAACAAGTAAGTATTCGAAATATCATTCATGCACTTTTGGATCACCAAGTGGGCAGTGTCGAGATTAAGTACAAGGCAATGAACAAAATTAACAAATCAGTTGATCGGATTGTGAATCGTGGTCAGTTGAAGTGGTTGCAACATGTAATGTGTAACCAAATGCACCGTTTACTTCAATTATCAATGTTTGATGGCAGAGAAGTTGATTAGAAGAATGGTAGTACTAATCAAACGAAAATGAGATATCAGTTCATGGAGTCAGTTACTGTTGTAGTGAGACGTGTTGGCAGTTAGATACAAACTACCTGATTAGAGTGAGTACAATTTTCATGAAGGATGGCTATAGACAATCAGTGGCATTGTTCAGACTTTGTCGCATGTATAATAATTGTTTGATTGCTCTTATCGTCTAAGTGAAAAAAGGCATACATTAGATTTGAAACAACAGAACGAACTTAGCAACTGGAACATTTAAAAAATGTTTTATCATATAGAGTTATGTTGTCGACGGATATGCTTAAAAATCCCTCAGTTAAGTTGATAGTGAAATGTAATAGAGCATTATTGTTGAATCATAGATCTTCAGAGATGTTTTACAAAAAATAATTGAGTTATGCTGTTTGAAGTTACATAACCTAAGAAATCAGTATCCATAGGCAAAGATGGACAGTGGCTAGCAATAGAATCCAGGACACGCGTTTCATCCTATTTGGGACAACAACATCAAGTGAACTTAAACTTCACCTTATTGCACAAGTAAATGGATACCAGGATTCAGTAGCCAAGTCGATAACACAATAGCGTTTGAAGCGAACGGTGCTGAGTTCGAGTCCCAGATACAGGTACACCCAGCTGATGAGTCCTAAATAGGACGAAATGCGCATTCTGGATTCCACCTTTGCCTAAAAAGCTTGTGACTTATAGCTATATCGAGGCAATCCTCATAGGATGCATATATGTCAATAACAGACTGATCAATTACAATCCTAAACATCAATGGGAAGATACCAACAAACACCACTAAGGAGATTTAATCAATATCCATATTGTCCGTTCCTATTGTCATAATCTTTTACTTTAAGTTATTAAGATCGCAATAGACATTCTGTATGATAAGATTCCATATGTCAAATAACTGTTAATCAAAATTTATAGAATATGTTTCATGATAAACTTTCAATATTATCAATGTCATATTTACTAACTAGTTTACAAGGACAATTTAAGGTCATTAGTTAGATCTAAGTAGATAGGTCTAATATTCTAAAATATTAAACGGTTTACAGTAAAAATGTACTTTCAGAAAATTATATGTATGTATGTGTGTGTATGTATGTATGTAGTATTGATTTATTGATTGATTGATTGCACACATGAATACAAACACTTTATTTTTTGTATTAGTTCCCATTGGTAACATTCACGTGAAAATGTCCTTAGACAATTGGAGAAATCCAATAAATAATATCAGTGTTTTTAATATTTGTTCACTATGATTTATTGAGATGAAGAAGATGAAGGAAAAAACACATAATGAAATAACCCAAGTATTTTGTATAATAAATACATGTTTATTCATGTTATAAAAATATATGGAATAGGTAAATTCATTTAGTATTGTTTGTTTGAATCTTCCAATTGATGTTTAGGACTGTAAGTGATCAGTTTGTTATTGGTAATATATACATTATGTGCGGAATGCCTTGATATTGTTTTAAGTTACAAGCATTATAAGCAAAGATGGATATTGGCTAGCGGTGGAATTCAAGACGAGCGTTTCGTCCTATGTGAGATATGTCAGATGAATATTCCTGCATCTTAGAATATTAGATTCGAGTCCCGGACTGGAAATCCATTGTGGGATGAAGGTACATTAATCTGACGAGTCCTAAATAGGACGAAACGCGTGTCCTAGACTTCACTGTTAGTCACCACCCATCTGTGCTTATATGGAATAGATTGTTGGGAATTCATTTACATTAAGATATTGGTTGTGGGTAGTCAACAGGAAACCCTGAACTCGGGTTTCATGCTACTTGGCACTCGTCAGCATGGTGTACCTGTAATCTTGAGGGAAATGGTGCTCCCTGACGGATTCGCAAGCAGTGTCGAGTCACCTAGAGTGGTGGCCACATCGCATCTTGGCCGGTAGCATTCGATCTGCACTAAGAAGCACTTGACACACATGACATTGATCATCACCCGGGATTGAATCCGTCAGGGAACACTAGTTCCCTCATGATTACACGTACACCTTTCTGACGAGTGCCAAGTAGCACGAAACCCAGGTCCAGGGTTTCCTGTTGATTACCTCCAACCAGCATCTTATCTCAACATAGTGCACGCAGTGCACAGTCATCTAGACTGGTGGTCACATTGCAACTTGGTCGATAGTACTCAATCTGCACTAAGAAGAATTTGATTTACTGATATTGATCAACACCAAGCGATCAATCAATTGTGATTTATTGACATTATTATGTCTTGTGAGATATAAAACTTTATTAAGAGAACTGACCTATACACGAGTTAGTTTTATCACAAAATGATGTCATCTTGAGAATGATTGAGAAGTGGGAAACAATGAGAATACATGCTTTAGCACATAATTAATTAGAATTAGAATAAATATTTTGAAATTTCAGTAAGAAGACGTTAATTTCAATGTTAGCCAAGTTAGTAGAGGTGAGAGCGAGGCAAACTCATGATAATTGATGCAAAGTTGCTGAAGTTCAATATATATACGATTAAGC
Source organism: Schistosoma spindalis (assembly GCA_946903255.1). Taxonomy (NCBI): domain Eukaryota; kingdom Metazoa; phylum Platyhelminthes; class Trematoda; order Strigeidida; family Schistosomatidae; genus Schistosoma; species Schistosoma spindalis. Next base: position 6,702,295 of record OX336420.1, read on the forward strand.
TCGTTAGTTTAATTATTATGTATTAGTTGTATATAAAAAAAGGATCTGAAACTAGATCAGAAAAAAATTCATCTCGTCCTCCTTAATTTTTAGTTTTTCGCAAACTTGTAAAGAAACTGACCTTCAATCTAAATAAAGTCATCACAAAACTGATCCTTTTATCCATTTGTATAACTTGTTTGAATCTTCCTATTGATGTTTAGGACTGTAATTGATCAATCTCTTTTGGCATATGTAAAATCTTATGAGGATTGTTTCGTTTGTTCAACTAATTTACAAGTATTATGAACAAAGTTCAACAGTAGATTGCAATGGAATTCACGACGTGCTTTTCATCCCACTTATGAATCGTAGTCTGGATGTACTTACACTCAACTCTGCTTATAATCGGTGAATACCTGGAATATCTTCAAGAGATTAAGATAGTTAATTTACCAAAATATTTCTAGAAGTAGGCAGTATTGTTGGGACGGCTTCCGAGAACTCTAGAGGCCCTAAAGAAACAGAAGTGTTTCTATCCAATCAGAACATGATGGAGTTTTCTAGAATATCAACGTGGCATGCTACTAATGGGCAGTAGCATTGCATACCTCTTTGCAGATTGACTGAATTATAATGTTGATATAACAAACGCTAATATCTATAAATACCCATGATTTTCTGTATATTATGATTCTTACCCAACAAACACTTCTCCAGTCTTCTTCTATCCTCTGATTTGCGACTGTTGGGGTTCTGTAGTTGTATACTGTATTATGCGTTAATCAAATAGCGAACCTAACATGTATCATGATACTTCTAAAACTTACAAATTTCATCTAGAAATCCTTTAAGTAATTTTCAAAATTACTAGATAATGGGAAATGTAAGTGAAGTAGGCCTTCACTTGAATTCATATTAATTGGTTAAATGAAGAAAATGCTTTTACTGTTTATTTAATTAGAATATTATCAGAAAATTATTCTTCTACTTCTTATCTATAGGACTATAGTATTATTGTAGTGTGTGCTACTCATGTCGACAAATATAAGTAGTACGTATCATCAATCGAAAGTGAAATGTCTGGAAGCAGAAGGTGAAGAAGATTAATAAGGAGTGAGCGAGAACAGAGAGTGATTGAGGTAGAAAAGAAGGAACAATCAAGTATAAGACAATTAGTATCAAAAGGGCTTTTCTGGAGATTATAGTAATTTCAATAGTTGAGATCATGAGTCAATCGAAGCTAGACCATTATGGAAAACCTAGAAACACTGGACGACCGTTTCGTCCTAGTATGGGACTCCTCAGTAATGCGCATCCACGACCCCGCCTTGCGGGATTCGAACCCAAGGCCCAAGACAATTGACTAACATTCTGCAAATGAAGTATTTACTGTATGATTCTCAGATTTTATTATGAGATTCTGTAATTTTGTATTCAAATACATTCGATTGTTCCCATTTGTGTTCTCGGTCACTATATTATTAATGGTTAATTTTTCACTCCAAATAGGTCATAGACCTAGTTTCTTTTACGGGGGGGATTAAAAATGATCATATAAATAAAATTTCATTATTTTAGTTAGTTGTAGCTTTTATCGCTAAACTAATCTAAACTTTATTAATATCCTACTAATATGAGATTGTATGAAAAGATTAAAAAACTGATTATTTAATGGAATCCATTTGGTATATTGTCCAATCTTTAATCTTGACCAAAATTTAGTTTGATTGTATTACGATATGATCAATAAGCTGGTTCAATCAAAACTAATGTATCTCATGAGAAGCCTTGATCAGTGTAACTACTCCGTGTCAGGTAGAGATAAGTATCTAACTCAGGCAATGGAATATGGTCGCGCAATTTTGCAGATTGGTTGGGATTAAACATTAACACCACTGAATAACGACTCAGTGGTCTGGAGGTTAGACATTCGCGCGCGAAACCGATAGGTCCTGGGTTCGAATCCCACGAAGTGAGACCGTGGATGTGCACTGCTGAGGAGTCCCATAATAAGATGAAACTGTCATCTAATGCTTCCAGGTTTTCAATGATGATCTAACATCAATCAGTTCAGTCAAAAATGGAATATATCCGTATCAAGTAAGTAAATTACATTATAATTACATAAAACTTATATATAATCATATATATATAATCTCGAGCCTGGCGCGAGACTGATCGGTCTTGGGTTCGAATCTCACAGAAGGTGGGATCATAGATGCGCACTGCTGAGGAGTACCACAATTGGACGAAACGTCTGTCCAATACTTTCAGGCTTTCTATGGTGGTCTAGCTTCAATTGACTCATGATTTCAACTAGTGGAATTTTTAAAATCTACACACAACCCCTTCTGATAAAAAATTTATTAACCAAAAAATAATACATCAATAAATATCAATTAATGATCAAGTCAATTTTATCATAAATACAACATACAATTATACAAGGCACTATAACTATGTACTTTAATCAAATGTTTAATATTACAAATTACATGTGACATAATTACCAAGTGAATAGAAAGAATAAAATAAATATGACAATAATCCAGGTAAATATCATATTTTCATAAATGGAAGATACTGTTTAGTTTATATTATTGAATAATAATAATAAACTTAAGTAGTAACTATATGACTTGATATAATTGATTAGTTTACATAGTAATTGTATGTAAGGTTGTTTTTTTCTGACAGTTATAGGTTTCAATGTGAATGGTACTATACAATATTCGGACTAATTCGATTTGTAACAATGTTATAACTTATAGCCTGTGTGCCCTGTTGTTTGTATAACTGAACGATACCGCCAATTAGAGAGCAGTGAATTATCGATCGAACCAAAGACGCACAAAAAAAACCCGTACGAGCAGTCTAGAGTATTTAGCAGTTCTGCTTCCTACCTAGCCCAGCCAGTTAAGTTTAGAACACCAATCTCAGCCACTGCAATATGAATCATGTATTTCAAACATACTCAGTTTATATACCAACCAGACAGACTACATGTTACCAATAAAATAGGAAACAACATTTGTACAAGATTTGGGCAAATGTGGCTGTGAATGGGGAAGGTAGTAATTAGTAGACAAGGCATAATTCAAGAATGGTAAATCGTATAATAATGGTTTATAGGTCAAAATAAAGCTTATAATAAGAGGAACATGAATATGAACAGTTTAGCTATTTAACAATTATATGATAAGAATATACGCATAGTATTGGTCCATAAATGGATCCTAAAAGTTACCATTTATTATGCATATCGGGACATAACAAACAAACAAGTACCAAAAACAAATAAGAACTTTCGTCTAAATTTAAACGAATAGTTTCACAATATTTGGGTACTAAGTTAATGTGAGACATTAATGAGGAAGAATGTATTTGTAAAATCTCAAATTCTTTCGCTGATAATTTACAAATACATTCTTCCCCAACTACCGAAAACTATGAAATAACGAAGTAAGAAAAAATTCATTTGAAATTTGTAAGTACACTGATTGACATCATGAATCGATCAACATTATATCATGATAGAAAACCTAAAAGAATTAGGTGTTCATTTCGTCCTAGTATGGGGTTCCTTAGCAGGGCGCATCCACGATCCTGCTTGCAGGGTTCCAATCCAGGGCCTTCGTTCTCGCGCGCGAACGCTTAACCTACAAACCACTGAGCCAGTATCTAATGGTGTTAATGTTTAACTTCAACTAATCTACGAAATCGTGAGAACATCTTCCATTGTCTGAGGTAGATACTTTTATTTTTATTTATTTATTTAGATACATAAACAATGGTTCAAGGAGGCACCAAAAAGATATGCGTCACATAAATCGTTAGATTAGTGTGAGGGCTGGGATACTGCTCGGATGCCCAAACTGATGGATGTGGTTTTCTTGGGGGGCCACACCCGGAGCCTTTGACATACAAGTCTAATCCACAAGGCAGTGGAGCATCGTGAGGAGATGCAGTCCCATGGTAGGCGGTGACTAACAATAGGTTCATACGCCATTTGTTCCCTCAGGATACTGGAGCCCATGTGTATCTTTTGTTTGGAATCAGGGTTTTCTAACTACCCTAGGTGGACTCTCCATGTCCACCAACCCAATTAAAGCACCGGACATTCGTTTTTCGTCCTCTCAATTCGGTAAACAACACCCCCGCCAAGAGAAGTTAGTGATTAAGACTTTCCTGGCAGTGGCTATATACGCGTAGCCATGTGAGAGCATTTCGAAAGGGAGAGCTGACTCTCCTCATCATCGGCCGTACCAGGGCATTCAGTGGCACAGATTAACTCCATTGGTTACAGATTCTCATTAAAACTCTGAGAATCACCTCACAAAGTTAGTCACTAGTGAGTACATGGTAATTATCACTATGGGGTTGTTATTAAATAGATTTATGTTTCAAAATGTCTCCCAATGTTAAATATTAGTTATTACTAAGAAAAAATTGTATATTTGTTTGATTCTTTCAAAAGATACCTTAAAGCGTAAAATTTGAATAGTAGTTTTTCAAAAGTTAAGTATACATTTTTTTTAAACTACGCTCTAGTAACTTAATAAGAAACAAGTCAAGGAAATATTCTGTACATAATAGTAATACAACATATAAATGTTGAGAGTAATATTTCGTGATATGCATCAATTAGTGATAAGCAAAGTTGAACATAGTTACGTATGAATTAAATCAGGCTGCTAATATATCACACATTAGTTCATTATGAAGAAAGAACTAATCTAAATACTTAAGTAATAGTCATAATAATATTAGTGATGTAAAACTCAAGAATAAATAGTAAGATAAAGAGTGAATGCATCTATCCCATTGCAACCAATTCTGAAACATGTCAGTATCGTTTAAAACCATTCTTCACGAAAATTATACTCATTCTAATCATGTAGTCTTTACCTGCTTACCAACAAGTCTCAATCAGACAGTTATTGTTTCCAATAAACCTATGATCAAATGATAGGAACGTACAAATCTCCTCAAATTTAAATGTAATATTTCACACTTGTGTAATGAAACATTGAAATACTGTGCAGTATACACTCGTCTTCATTGACAGATGGGCAATTCGCCTACATACGGATGTCATAAGTTTTCATAAACAGAAAAGCCTATCTTTAATACGTGCCAAAATCTCGTCAGAAATAAACTCATCAACGACGTTGAGACTTCCAAGATAAGTAAAATGATTGATGCACTCAACTAATTTCCTATCTATAACCGTCCAGTCGTTGACTTTTGTCAACAGTTTTGAATGTATTGGCTTCATAAATTTCATCCTTTATCACTGGTGACGATGATGGAGTTTGATATGAGGGCGGGGGTAACCACCTTCCGTTATGGGAAGAAAGCTTTATTAAAAATGGTGGTTGCCCGAGGGCAGTACTACTCTACCCTCAGACTTTAAATTTCTGCTTTTAGACTTCCTGTTCTCCAACTGACTTGTATGATAGAACCTAAATGAATGAGTGTCCCAAGTAATATAGCTCGATGGGGTGATCATGGCAGATAAGAGTGACCATAACACCAAGGTATCAGACACGCTTGGGTATATATATATATATATATATATATATATATATATACATATATAGATAGATAGATAGATAGATAGATAGATAGATAGATAGATAGATAGATAGATAGATAGATAGATAGATAGATAGATAGATAGATAGATAGATAGATAGATAGATAGATAGATAGATAGATAGATAGATAGATAGATAGATAGATAGATAGATAGATAGATAGATAGATAGATAGATAGATAGATAGATAGATAGATAGATAGATAGATAGATAGATAGATAGATAGATAGATAGATAGATAGATAGATAGATAGATAGATAGATTAGATAGATAGATAGATAGATAGATAGATAGATAGATAGATAGATAGATAGATAGATAGATAGATAGATAGATAGATAGATAGATAGATAGATAGATAGATAGATAGATAGATAGATAGATAGATAGATAGATAGATAGATAGATAGATAGATAGATAGATAGATAGATAGATAGATAGATAGATAGATAGATAGATAGATAGATAGATAGATAGATAGATAGATAGATAGATAGATAGATAGATAGATAGATAGATAGATAGATAGATAGATAGATAGATAGATAGATAGATAGATAGATAGATAGATAGATAGATAGATAGATAGATAGATAGATAGATAGATAGATAGATAGATAGATAGATAGATAGATAGATAGATAGATAGATAGATAGATAGATAGATAGATAGATAGATAGATAGATAGATAGATAGATATTGCGACTTGGTCGATAAAATTCGATCTGCACCAAGAAGGACCTGACATGCATGACATTGATCACCGCTCAGTGATCAATCAATTGCAGATACATCTCAGTCCTACAGGAGGTTAGTCGTGATCCAGATAGCCCTTTGATAACGTCTCTGTTTGTGAAGCTGGGTGATACGGGATCTAACCCATCAGGGAGCATCAGTTTCCTTAAGATTACAAGTACACCATGCTGGCGAGTGCCAAGTAGCACAAAGCCTAATTCTAGGGTTTTCTGTTGACTACCTCCAACCATCATCATATAAAGCATTTAATCATAAACGATTGTATTGTTGCGTAATAAAGTAACACGAGTCGATGTTTTTAATAAAGGTTACAGATACACATTATCAATGGATGCCAGTACACTAAAAGAACTTACAGTTGGATTTATCTATCAACTATGTTGATGTATCAAATATCAACTATTCCCTAAGCATGTTCATTTCCCTATAGTACTCCACAATGATTTTTTAAAAAAAACACATAAACGTTCAATACTGCAATGTAATACTAGTGAAAAAGTAACTTGTAAAATGGCCTAGTAATGCATGAATAAATACTAACATAATTTAACCATCACTAAATGTAACATGTATCTAACCAAAGTTTTTCTATTAACTATATATCATATTTTCACTTGATTATAGCAACAATAAAAAGAAAGGATATTGTGTGGGAATATGATTATACTTGTATATTGATCAGTAAACACATTTGTGTATTCTGGCCATGTAAGACTTTTTTGGTTTTTTTCACAAAACAATCACTAAATGCATAGATACCGAAACATAGAATAACTGATCCTTATATTTATTCATCTACATAGATATTAAATAAAGTAACAAATATGATTAGAAATAACTTAGTGAAGTAATTATTCTATAGTATGTATATTGTAAGTCATTAGCTAACCAACGATATTGTGAAATCTGTTAGATCCCGATAAGAATAATGAGTGGTAATTTTGGGGATCCATAATTGTTAAATAACTAAACTGTTCATATTCATGTTCCTCTTATTATAAGCTTTATTTTGACCTATAAACCATTATTATACGATTTACCATTCTTGAATTATGCCTTGTCTATTAATTACTACCTTCCCCATTCACAGCCACATTTGCCCAAATCTTGTACAAATGTTGTTTCGAATTTTATTGGTAAGATGTAGTCTGTCTGGTTGGTATATAAACTGAGTATGTTTGAAATACATGATTCATATTGCAGTGGCTGAGATTGGTGTTCTAAACTTAACTGTCTGGGCTAGGTAGGAAGCAGAACTGTTAAATACTCTAGACTGCTCGTACGGGTTTTTTTTGTGCGTCTTTGGACCGATCGATAATTCACTGCTCTCTAATTGGCGGTATCGTTCAGTTATACAAACAACAGGGCACACAGGCCACAAGTTATAACAAAATCAGACTATCAAGTTTAATCGTATCACAGTTAGTTACATTATTTCTTGAAAAAAAATTGCACATTCTGTCTAAGTATATACCTGTTTTTATGAAGTAAAATCAACCATCTATCAAATCAGTTTTAACAGCTGATATGGTACATATATGTAACTAATCATACAATGGAAAGAAACAAATCAATGAATTATGAATTAGTTATTAGCTTTTATTTTCAACATGACAATACTTTTGAAATACTTGGTAACACAATTCTGTGTGTACAGTCACAGATTGATAATTGATTAGCAAGATACGTGCCATATGAGAAGTAAAAACAGAACATTGGAATGTCAGAATGAACAGTTTCACAGTATTTGGACACCGAGTTGATATGAGATATTAAAGAGGAAGAATGTATTGAAGGAATTTTTCCTTGAAAAAGCTTAAACCAGATTACTAGGCGAAACGTGAGATTTACTTCAATATCATTCGCTGACATTTAATAAATACATTCTTTCTCGTCATACTGAATAGTTTAAATTAACAAAGCGAAGCAAGGACCGCTTTCCTTCATTTAAAGAATATATGGAACTCAAAACAACTTTCAACAAATATCAAAGTCACAATCTTCAATACAAACGTCAAGAAATTTCTACTGTACGGAGCTGAAGCGTGGAGAACTATTACAACCATCATCAATAAGGTGCAAGTATTTATAAATAGTTGTCTACGCAAGATACTCAACATCCATTGGCCGGATACTATCAGCAACAGCCTACTGCGGAACGAAATAAACTAGCTTCCAACCGAAGAGTAAATTAGGGAAAGACGATGGAAATGGATAGGATATACATTACTCAAATCATCAAACTGCATCACAGGGCAAGCCCTAACTTGGAATCCTGAAGAGAAGTAGAAAAGAGGAAGGCCAAATAACACATAGAATCTGATATGAAAAGGATGATTAACAACTGGAATGAGCTGGAAAGGATTGCCCAGGACAGGGTTGAATGGAGAATGCTGGTGAGCGGCCTATGCTCCATATATTAAATCGTTAATTTGCAAATTGTTCATCAATTGTCTCAAATAACTCAGAATCTCTTTGTTCTTGCATTTTCATACAAATTGCATTCTTTTTTCATTCTTTTTTGTTCGATCTTCTCATCTCTCTGCTGCCAGACATTCTGTTCAATACTCACGTCATATACTACTTATGTCCACATAAGTAGCACACGCCACACAATTAATTCATGATCTGAACTATTGAAATTACTATAATATCCACAAAAATTCTCCTGATATTAATCAACATATGCTCGCTATTGACTAGCTTCAAGAGATATTACCTGGAGTGAGAAGACGTGACCAGCGGAGTTCAATGTGTGCCGAGTGTGAGACAGTTATCTACCTCAGACAAATGATGAAGAGCTGCCCAAGATCATAGATCAATTGAAGTTAGAAATTAACACCATTGGATGCCGGCCGGTTCAGTGGTCTAGTGGTTAAGCGTTCGAGCGCAAGAATGATAAGTTCTGTGTTCAAATCTCATATGCCAGGATCGTGAATGTGTACTCCTAAGGAGTCTCACAATAGGACGAAACTGGCCGTCCAATGCTTTCAGTTTTTCTATGCTGATTTAAACTATTGAAATTAAATCAATTGTCTCAAATAGTAAAATTTATCATTGAACTAAATAAATAAATAAATAAAAGAAAAAAATAGTAAAATTATTGAATTTCTTTTCTTTTATTTTCTTTTTTAATAAAATATGGCTTAGTTCTGAGAGGCAATGAAAACATAGAGACAAAATAAAAAAGAAGAAACATAAAATTCTTCACAAATACAACAATAAAACAATCTTTGTAATGAAAATAACATAGAACATTGTAACTAAGACATAGTAACAATAATAATAATAATAATCGATTAAATGTTTTTTTTTACAGAAATCTTTGTTTTTCTCTCGAAAAACCAATATCATATTAAGGTGTTTAGTCTGTTCTTATTATCAGTAATATTAATATTAAACCGTATTAATAAACCCTTACTATTATTATTATCAATATTATTATCATTATTATATAAAGGACAAACAAGATTACGTAACAGCTTGTTTTTTTCTTTGTATTCATAAAATAGGAAAAGAAAAGAAAAGAGAGGAAAGTTAAGAAAAGGAAGAATGAAAAAAAAGAAAGAAAATTAAAGTTAACTAATAAGCAAAATTGAAATTATCCATCAAGTAACTAACAAGAACTTATTCATATATATATATATAGGGGGGGGAGAGAGAGAAAGAGAGAGAAATGATCCATTGAAAAATTCCATTAGCTTGAATCGATTATCAAAAATAATATAGATGTTAATAAATGAATAAATAAATAAATAAGAAGATAACAGTTTCATATTATCTATGCAATTAAGATGATCATATCATTTGGACAATTGTCATTAGACAAGATATTAACCTTTTAATTAACCTAGAAACAAGATATTAATGATTGAAATGGTGAATATTTATGTAAATGTTATATGAATTATAAGATCAAGATTAATCTATAATTAACAAGAACAACAACAACAACAACAACAACAAAGAGAAAGGAAAAGAAAAAAAGAAAAAGAAAGAAGCTGAAATAGATAAATCGTTAAAATTATGTTATGAACCATTGTTATCATATAAATAATAAACAATAAGCAATGAATAGAGATATGTTACTAGTAGAGAATTATGTAATTAATTATTTTAAAGTAAACTGGTTTTTTTTTCTTTAATCTTATCTAAATAAAAGATGCTCGAAAGACATGCGGTTTATTAATCCACAGCATTTAAAATCATACAAAGGCTTATGTTGTGTACTTTTGTGTGTGTGTGTGTATATGTGTGTGAACATGAACAGTAAATGTAGTTTTGAATAAGCTATTCATAGAATTAAAATAATAATGAAAAGAATAATATTTAATTCAATCTTGTACTTTAACAATATTTTGGGATTGATTATTAAAATTAGTAAAATTAGATGGATTATCTGTTTCTTCTGTGTTTGCTACTTCTTCGTCTTCGTCTTTTTCTTCTTCACCATCTTCTTCATCTTCTGAACCAGTAGGTAAAAGAAAATCTCTTGAAGGTGAAGCAGATGAAGCACGAAGTCGATGTTTTATACGTTTACGATTACGTTTACCTAAATTAGAATTGAATGTAACTCGTAGATTTTGTGTATTAATTTTGGAAATTCTTCTTGCTTGAGGTGTTGAAAACTAGAAAACCGTAATGAAATGAAAAGTAATTAGTTAGTAATTTGAATATAATATAAATAAATAAATAAATATTCATTCATGTATTGTTTTCAAAGTACGTTTTCGTAAAAGAAACATGTAAAACCCATAATTGATATACGGACACAAAACACCTGTACATAATGTTTGCACCAAACTTGAATGATGGAAAATCAGTGGATGAGGTTGGATTTCTTCATCGACTGAAATGGTTGGGCCACGTGTTACGTATGACTGAACACAGATTACCACGACGCACAATGCTGACTAGTGTACGGGATGGTTGGAAGATAGTTAGGGGAGGCCAAACCGAAATGTGGCATCAGTCCACAAAGTCACTAAATTCTGATCTTAGCCATGTTGATAGATGCACACTACTTGGTTGGGGTCCGCGTGACTATCATAACCAATGGTTAGTGACTCTGGTTGACGTGGCTCAGAATCGATCACAATGGCATCGGTGTATACACTCTTTGTCTTCCCCTAATCTATGAAATTAAAATCGCTTCATATCTTTATTTCTACTAACTAATTCTTTCTTCCTGTACTATGTCCTTATATGCAATCTTTCTTTTACATATTACCACTGTTGAATTAACTACTTGTATGAATCCGGTGTTCATCTTGTTGTGTTAATGAGGTATGGAAACTTGAACCGATGCATATATGTACCTGATCCTACGTTGCGGCTGACTGACTGTACCAAAGTTGCTGTACACAATATCAAGACTTAGTTTCATACTTACTTATTGGGATAAAATGGAACTAAAGAAATACTAATATATATTGAGATTTAAAGTCATAGTGTACTACTAAACACTATATTTTACCGGTTCCAAATAGTGTCTAACGAAATCTTGACAGGAATTGAGAAAGCCCAGTTGGTTTTGCCAAATTGCTTCACTTGAAGAGTAAGCAAGATATCTGTCTGCCAACAAGATAACTAGTATACCGTGCAGTAGTTCACACCGTTCAAACTGATTGTGAAGTGACACCTTTAAAAATAGAGGATACTAGTAGGTTACTTGTATTTGACTACAGGTGTCTCTGGGTCACTGTTAGTATATTTTGGGACCGTGCATTGGCAATCCTGAGGTTAGAAGCAGATTACTAGGTGAAAATGACAAGTCGATTGACAAATTAATGAATCTTTATCAACTGAGACGGTTAGGATATGGAATATGTAAGCTCGTCCACCAATTACCAACTACCCAAGAAAAGTTGGGATGGCCGTGCCAAGAAATGATATCAGTCCATGAGGACACTGACTATTGAAGTGAGCAATGTAGATAGGTGCACGATCGTCTTAACCCATTGTAAGAAACTGAACGACAAGGCTCATTATTCTTCCTTTGATCCTGTTTCTAAATTCCCCATAAATTTTATGTCCATCAGTTTACACGGACGTCTAATCTTCTTTATTACTATTAATAATGTTATTACCTTTACTTCTCTGGGATTTGCATTGACAATTTCATCTCTCTGTGTTAATGCAGTATTGCAGCTACGACTGATGTACCAGTTTCTACGTTGCGTTTGACTGACTGAATGTCATACATTGACATATAAAACGAAACCAATAAAATATTTCAAAACCACGGCCAATTTACATTGATTAACCACCTCTCAGTTATTGGTGTCATGTTTATCGAATCCTTTCTATCAACCAAGTTATTATACGACCAGTAGTTCAAGTGGTTCAACACTGTATAGACTATTTTTGGAGTTTATATGGTGGAAGGAGGCCTTAGGCATGGATGTCTTACCATCTGAAATTAGTCAGCAAGTCGTATCTACAAGTTTGAGGACTTGCAACAACCATGAGATTCGGAACTGAATCACTTTAGAGTTGTAATATGAGGAATCATAAGAGAGCTATCCGGCTCGTAATTTATTGCTTGTAGGACTGATAAATTTACACTAGTTGATAAAATCTAATCTTATCAATAATCAAACGGGAATGCAGTTGACTTTTTCCCGATTGCCTTCAATCAACAAACATTAGTTTGTGAAACAAATTCCATGGATGTATTAAATTATTGTCAAACTCGGTATTAAGTTTTCATCCTAGTTAGAACTCAACGCTAGTTCAAATTTCATGAGGAGTATAACGTCTGTTAATATTGCAAATATACCCAATTCGTGAGCTTCAGGTTGACTTAAACAGTCATTTAACAATTGGGAAATTTCCAAACCGGTAATTCAAGTCACCCTATTTCATGGTATCACAACTAGTTGAAAACTGAAAGCAAGTAAATCTAAGCATGCGAATCAAAATTTAAACAAAAAGGAAAGTCAAAAGATTAGTGAGCTTATAACCGATTTTAAATCATAATCACTTAGTTACAAACTACTGATTTTATCTATTCTCACTATATAATCGTGAAGCTTTCAACAATCTAATCATCTCTAACAAATAGTAGCCCTTTATTTTCTTAGTAAACTTAAACCCAACATGGTCCTATCATTACATGATAATGATGATTTATTGTATATTAGTGAGTCAACAAAGAATCCTTTCCAGCGGTCTATGGACAAACTCAATAGAACGGAACGATTTATAAATGGCTAGTGATTCATGATGAACAGGCATTTGTTGCAAGGATATCACCTTATCGGTTGTGGGTTAACTATACTCAAGAATCGTTGAATATGGAAGACATAAGTTAATCAAACTATTTGTTGTAGATTCTCAAACAAGCATAATCAATCATTAGAGCTCTTCGGAAAATACTATACAATTGTGCTGTCATTCAGTCATATACAACATTGAACCTAATACATATGTTCATCGGTTAAAGTTGTCACACTACATCAACGAAATGAGACAAAACTATTTCAAGATAAATTCCAGAGTAGTAGTAACAGTAGTAGTGGTAGAAAAGATTAGGTTTAGAAAAATAAATAAGATTAATAAAAAAGCTACAAACTTAAGACTATTTCATCATCGTTTGTATCACTGTTATAATTAATACTACTATTATAAGTAATATTGGAAGTAATGTAATGAATGGAAACACAGATGGGTACAACCAAATGTATTTGAATACAAAATTACAGAACAACTTAGTAAAATCTGAGAACCATACAGTAAATACTTCATTTGCAAAATGTTAATCGATTGTCTTAGACTTGACTGCTCTTTCATTTCCACATCAATCATTCTATGTTCTCATTCTCTTTTCATCGATCTTCTTAACCTTCTACCGCCAGGCATTTTACTTACAATTAATAATACATACTACTTATATCTGTCGATATCAGTAACACACATCATAATAGCAATTATTGTACATCAAAGTGTAGCACGAAAAGGTAATAAAAAACAATCATTTACATTTTACTTCTTCCTTTTAAATGTTATATCTTAAGGTAATTCATATCATAATTATGTCTCATTCAACGTTTAATAAATATTTTGATAAAAATGTTTCAATTGAGATCATGAACTCATTGATGTTAGATTACCATTGAAAACCTAGAAGCACTGGACAGTCGGTTCGCCCTATTATGGGACTAGAGGTAAAAAGTTCGCGCGCAAGACTGAAGGCCCTGGGTTCGAATCCAGCGAGCGCATTACTGAGGAGTCCCACAATAGGACGAAACAACCGTCTAATGCTTCCAGGTTTTCCATGGTGGTCTAACATCAATCAGTTCATGATCTCAATCAAAAACTTAATAATCTCCACAACCTCATACTTATAGAAAAAAATGTTTTATTTAATGTAATATTAAACAATATATGTTTATAAGAAGGTATACTATTGGTAACTAATCGAAAAAACGGCAACATAATGTATCGATTCTTTATTATTTTTCTTTTTTTTTTTAAAATGTATATATAAAAGTATCATATGATCTAGTTTAAAATATGAAGTAAAACAAAAAAATTCGGAACTTTAAATAAACCACATGTAAAACTGTGTAACCATGACTTATAACTAATCTGATTATGTTAGAAATGAAAAGAGAGAGGGGGGGGAGAAACAGTAATTAAACAAGTTGGCTTGATATTTCATTGAGACACAAATAGACAATGAAAAACAAAAAAAGGCCGATTGTAAATGTGAATGTGTGCTGTATAATTTTTTTGAAAAGAAAAATATCCTATTTATCCATGCTTATTAACCATGCACAGATTTGTATTTGAGGCTTTACAACTTTTGTGTATACTAATCAATTATTAAAAAGCTCTTCAAACAGGTAAATCCATTAGTTATTAACTTAATGGATTAGTACTAGGAAAAGGTGGCGAGTTGGTTGATGAGGTAGTAGATCCTTATCAACTGAAATGATTAGAACATGTATTATATATGCTCAGTCACTTTGATTAGCGATGATTGTTTGGTGCAGAAGTACGATAGAAGAAGGCTGTGGTGGTCATACTAAAATGTGGGCATTAATTCATGAAGGTATTGATTGTTAGAAACATGTCTCAAACATTCTTCTATTGTTAATCAACAGTTCGGTGGAAAATCTTGGTGGGCGGTCTATGCTCCTTCGCGAGGGGTAACAGGCGTAAGTAAATATTTTAAAGTACACAAATGGTATCAAATTTTAGTTCAATAAAACTGACTTTTGACAGTTAGTTTTTCGATGGTGGATTCGAAAATAATTCTACTGAATTGTGTCTGATTAGATAAGCAAGCATTGGTAGGCAATAAATACCACGTAAATTATATATTTGAGCTTAAATCAAACCGTATAAGCCACTTAAAACATACTTCATTTATTTATGTATTAGTACAGATAATGTATTGTAAGGTGCTAACTATAAATTTGTACTTTTAAAAATTGTCATTTTAATCAATAGATTTTACCTATTCTGATGTACCTAGTTGAAACCTGTGATAAAAATTAGTATGAGGAAACAGATTTCACATCAACATTGTGATAATTTACAATTGACCGATCGCTGAGTAGTGACCAATGTCATGTATGTCAGATCCTTCTTGGTGTAGACTGAATTCTATCAATCAAATTGCAACGTGCACACTAGTCTAGGTGACTCCACATTGCATGAACTATGTAGAGGTGTGAGGTAATGGTGGATCTCCTGTTGACTACTTCCAACCATCACCTTACTAATTTTGGCCAGTATGCTGGTCAACTCGAATATTACCCAGCAGTGTGAAAATATCTTCCGTTCCGATTTTAGGTCTCACAAAATTGCTCAGTTTTGATCTGACAGGTAAACTAAACTTAAGTCAGATGCTCTATTCCAAATTTTTATGATCAATAAACACAAAAAGTTGAATAATACAATGAATTATTTTTAGTATGGGGATTGGTGGATATTGCTGAATGTCAAACCAGGAGAGAGTGGACAGCTGTTCTGCCCCCCGGATGGGACTCCTCAATAGTGTGTATCTATAATGCTTCCAGAGATCAAACACGGGACCTTTGGGTCTCACTTGATTCTTCGAATGAAATATTTTGTGTTTTCTTTATATTCCATTGAAAAGGATAATAATTTCATTCTCGTTCTATCTACTATTCATCTTAAAAATGATCTATTTGGTTGTGTTAATTGTTAAGTGTGAAAAAATTGAGGTAATATATAATCCCGTAAGATTTTGAAATGATCCGTAATTGACTCATTTACTAATTGATGTATGTATACCATAGAAATGTAAACATTGGTACAAGAAGGCACCAAACAGATATGCGACACATGAATCATTCGATTTGTATGAGGGCTAAGATACTACCGGAGTATCTAAACCGAAGCAGGTGGTTTTCTTAGGGGGCCATAACCGGAGCCTGTGACCTCAAGGTCTGATCTATAAGGCGGTAAAGCAACATAAGGAGATGCAGTCTCATGGCAGCAGGTGACCAACGATTGGTTCATACGACATTTGTTCCCTCAGGGTAAGAACGAGAAGAAAACTGTATGACCTTGGGGTGGGAGTAAAATAGATGAACATTTAAGTCACTATTCAGTAATCTAAATTTCCAATTAATTAACGATGTACATCTTTATATATGTCTAATTCACTTCTAGGTTGCTTTACATTTACAAACATTCCATGGAACTTAGAAAAACTACCTTGAGTAATAGTTAGTACTTAATAACGTTTACACAGTCCTCTCGAATTTCCAATGTTGCTGTATCAACTTCAATCGCTTGATGAGGTTGTGAGTCTTCATCGACTAAGATGTTTGAGCCACGTGTTCCGTATGGCTGAACACCGATTACCACGGCGCACAATGCTGACTAGTGTACGGGATGGTTGGAAGATAGTTATGGGCGGTCAGACAAAAACGTGGCATCAGTTCACAAAGTCACTAAGTTCTGGTCTGAACCACGTTAGTAGATGCACACTACTTGGTTGGGGTCCGCATGACTATCATAACCAATGATTGGAGACTCTGGTTGACATGGTTCAGAATCGATCACAATGGCATCGGTGTATACACTCTTTACCTTCCCCTAAACTACGAGATTAAAATCGCTTCATATCTTTCTTTCTACCAACTAATTCTTTCTTCCTGTACTATGTCCTTATATGCAATCTTTCTTTTATATATTACCACTGGTGTTCATCTTGTTGTGTTAATGAGGTATGGAAACTTGGACCGATGCATATATGTGCCTGGTCCTACGTTGTAACTGACTGACTGATATCGAGCCTAAAACAGTAATAAGCCTCTTTATGATACAAAGCTTAGAAACAACAAAACAAAACTAAGGGAATGAAAGACAATAAGCTTTTCCACGAAAGAACAAAGATAAGTGAAAAGTGAAAGATAAAACAAATTGGTTGCTACGAATGATTTGTAAAATAATGATCATATAAATTATGAATATTAAACGTTGATGAATTTTCAGCTGTTTTATGACAACAGCTAATTAATCATCGATATTTCAACTTTTCCCTAATTACTGCTAACTGATTAAGTATATGGGGGATAAATAAAACGTGAAGAAGCAACATATTAGTACAACTAAGCTTTCTATGAACAAAAAAATATATGATCCTTAGTTTTAACTTTCTAAATTCTTTGTATGCTACTAATCAGTAGGAAACATAAAGTCAACATATGCAATATCGTATCTATTAAGAGAAAGTATCAATTAAATAAAGATATCTAAACTAACGCAGTTAAATGCACTAAATTGCAAGTCGTATATATAATACATACATTACATTAAGAAAAACAAACAACTGAAGTCAAATAAATATTAACTTACCTGAGATAACTTTCTTAAGCATAAATCATCCACTGGTCTATGATTATTCCCATTGTTAAAGTTGATATCTTCAAAAATATCATATGCATCTGTTTCCAAACAACTATATTCAGAGTTGTTATTATTATCCACAGCATTATTATTTTGATCTTTATGAGATAGTTTAATTGTAATAGGAGTTATTGACTTTGATTTGGTAAAATGATCATCTTCTTTACGATTATTATTATTATTATTATTATTATTATTATTATTGTTAGTGCCAGTGACTATTCTAGTTTTGTTATCTGTATTATTATGAATACGTGTATTACTTTTATCAATATTAGTGACAATCACATTATCCGGTATTAAATTATCAACGTGTCTAATATCACTATCACTGTTGTTATTATCTGTAGAACAAACAAGATTTAAATGTCCTACATTCTCTGTTGCTGATATTGATGTGCAAGTATGAGAATAATCACTGACACGTCCAGAATCAGATAAATCTAATAAATATTTATCATGACCATCATTGTTAGATGTCAATGGTGGTGGAATACGAAAGGCCCAACCCGTTGCATTTAATGATGAACTTAATCGATATGATAAGGACGTTGAATCATTTGACATAAGAGAAAATGATGACTGATGAACCTGAGTTGAGGATGAAGGAGATGTACTCAAATGATAATGAAGTTGGTGATGATGATGGTGTAGAGAAGGAGGAGGATGTGAATGGTGATGATGATGCACGAAATCTGTGCATGTTTCTTCATTAGGATCAATTAAATCAGTTGTGGAAGATTCAAAAATACCTCCATCAGTTGATGATAAAGAATTAGACGCATCAATCGGTGGGAAGTTTATTGAAGATTTAGATTTTCCAGTTTCACTATGACGATAATCACTTACACTAATTGAATGCGGCTTTGCATAATTTAAAGTCATGTCAGAAGTATTACCATTAGCAATAGAGCTTGTCGGATACAAAGGGTATAACCATTCAGCATCCCAACTGTTATCCTTAAATAGATGTACCAGTTCAATTATCACCTTGCCTTCTTTATATCGTTGACTAGGTTCAAAAGCACGTTCATACTTCCAACCTAGTGCTGTATCACAGCATGCACAAAATATATCAGCTACAAAATGCAACCCGGTCAGAAGAACACGTTGTTTAGCTTCAGCGCAACGAACATTTACAGCCTAAGGAATAAAAAGGCAAAATGCATGTAATAAACTTCGTTAATTTACTTTACATAATTAGCGTCGCCCACCGATTTTCGCATAAAGTATAAGAAAGAGGGTAAGATAATTTATGCCCTAGATTGAATGATAGTTTTAATAATAACCTTGTTGAAACCCTACATCACCTTCAACATTTCCCAAGGAAATCCTATATTAAAGACTTAGCATCACCAAAAACCTCAGTAATTTTCTACTTGTTTGACCGCGCAGCAAACATTATGGGCTATTATTTTACAAATAAAAATTTAAACATCTCTAATGTTGCCTGAATTTCAAAGATGTAAAAGTCAAGACCTTGACTTTTTACTTAAAAAGGCAGTAGTCACACTCATTACTACTTAATAATACTGAAATTTTTCCCATCTTTGTACTTTAGTTATGACTGTACTTCCCTGAACCTCATATATACCAATACTCTGGTCCCGACAGAAATTCAGTACCCTCTATCAAAAATTACTGTTATAATTCTACCTATGTTGAGTGTTTAGTCAGTTAAAAATCGGAATAAAAATGAACACATAAAACGAATATTTATTCGGTGTTCACATAATAGTTTTAAGTACACCCAAATGCCCTGGTACGGCCGAGAGTGGGGAGAGTCCGCTCTCCCTCTCGAAATGCTCTCACATGGCCATGCGTATATAGCCTCTGCCAGGGAAGTCCTACTCACTGCCTTCTCGTGGCGGGGGTGTTGTTTACGAAAATGAGAGGACGAAAAGCGAATGTCTGGCGCTTTAACCGGACCCCAAACCAATGGTGCACATGGGCTCCAGTATCCTGCGGGAACAAATGGCGTATGAACCAATCGTTGGTCACCGGCTACCATGGAACTGCATCTCCTTACGATGCTCCACTGCCTTGTGGGTCAGACGTTCAGGTCGAAGGCTCGGGGTGTGGCTTGCTAAGAAAACCACCTGCTTCGGTTTGGGCACCCGGGCAGTATCACAGCCCTCACACATATCAAATGAGATTTGTGTGGCGCCTATGTATTTGGTGCCTTCTTGTACCAATATTTGTGTTCAAATAAATAAATAAATAAATAAATAAATAAATAAATAAATAATAGTTTTAAGTCGACTATTACAAATAAAATTGAAACAAATAGGAAAACCATCCTCCGCTGGGTAATATAACAGTCACATTGAAATAATTTACCTTACTTTTAAAGTCTTATTCCTAAATATAGTGTTATATTTGCTTTGGCTACATCACAGTCAAATCTAGAATACTATGTACTAATTAAATGCTATGAACTGTTTGTTACAATTATGTAGAGACAAATTACACTATTAAATATTTGAAGGCATCAAATGAAGTAAAAGTACTGGACATGATTTCATGGTGCCAAGGGTCATAATTAAGAGACAATGAAACCAAGTTTATAGCTTGGCATAGAAATGTAAGCAGTGACACCACACAAGTAAAGTGGTGACCCTGAGGTTGAGGCGCTTGAATTTTTGTCAACAAGTTGCAAGTTTACATCGTGACTCGTCTAATTTGGTTTGGGTAGCTTGGTAGCATAGCTAGCCCTTGGATTTAATGTTATATGAAGCCAAGTACATGAATTCGTACTTGGTGAGCAAGTCAGTTCATTTTCTGACCCTAACACTCTTGGAATAACTATCGCTGAATGAGGCACACACTATGGCCGAAACAACAGATGGAAAAAAAGGAATTTGAGAAGGTAAGATAAACACTGATCGATGATACGCCTTTTGTAACTATAATCTGTAAAAGGCAGAAAATAGGAAAAAAGAGAGGTATACAATGTCATAATATTAAGGGCTTATTTTGACGACGGTAAGCTTTGTCAAGCATGTTCCTCAAGAGTTGAATCAAAATATTACCTTAACTATAATCGAAAGCAAGTAACACTTGATCTCCACTACTTTAAATAATTCTAAAGTGTAAATTAATATAATTAGTACTAGAATATGAAGAAACATTGTCAGTCAAAGAGAAGATTAAACACATACTGCATAGTTACGAGAAGTGTAAAAATTGAATGGTTATGAGAAACAAATAAAATGAATACAATTCCTTTCGTCAGTACTTGAATAAAACCAGGTTACGTTAAGTTCAGAGTGAGTCAATGATAAACATTAAAAAAACAGACATCCGCGATAATGGCTATGAACCCAGAAATAATTACATTATTACCAAGTGTAATTAATATGAAGTTGTAAACCTAAACTATCGATTACATGACAAGTAATCTCCAAACAAGAATCCTAATTAATATTAATAAATCCACAGTCTCATGGATGTCTTACCAAAGAGAAAAGTCTACACAAAACCACTCAAAGACTACACATCAATGAAATATAAACGACAAGGTTGACAATCTGCATAAATATAGTAGTGCAACTACAGTGCTTATTAAAAACATTTAAAACACCTGAGTGCTGGTAACAAATACGATCTAGCTAACTGAAAATCGGAAGCACGATAAACTTGTAGACATGGATATCATAGATTTACTTACGATTCAAATTAATCCCACTACTGAAATGAATTTGTGGTTAAGGTGTTCGGGTTTCCTTCAGTGGGTTACCAATTTGCATTTCGTATCCCCTAGTTCAGCTTACGCAACTGAATACTATTACTAAATTTTATGGTAAGGTAAAGTTAACGAACGATTTCAACGCTTAAGCCAATTTAGACGAAACAATAAACAAAAACGTTGGCTGGGACTGACTAAACTGCAGTGCATCAGTATTTGGGCTCACAGCAGAGATCTAGAGCCAATTAGAGAACACGAAACGAAGGCTATAAATAAGCAAATTGAATCCCTCACTTAAGTATTAAATCGTTCAGACACCTATTGGTATGCAGAAACATTTTCCTACAAAAATGCGTCAACGGTGTTTCGAGAAATAAGAAGACGGCTGCTTACCTGGTTAAATAGATAAGCTCGACCTTGACTTCCCTGAAAAGATTTACTTATGAGGTCGTCATGACGAGCTAAATGTGCACGACAGTGAAGGCAGCTGTACGTCAAAGAATTCTTTTCAAATGGAAAATAAGCCTGAAACTTTCCTTTGACCATATCGGTGACAACAGTTTCGTCACATTATGGAAAAACAGGTTGAATGACACAAGAAAGCAGCTGGTTGGTCAACACGAATCAAAGAATTAACGGGAAAATGACGTTGAAATCTAAAATGCAATAAACAGACGTTACATGGAACAGAAAAATACGAACACGAAAGACGAAGAAAGGGAGGTTATAAACTTACAGGTTCGTATATATACGAATTATATAATTCGATGGGAGAGTAAAAGAATTAATGTTGGGTATGTTGACGACGAATAACCATATATATTATATGTTCGAAGCTATTCTCATAAGCAAGTTTATTTTTTCCTTTCAGTTAAGATAACTGATATGACTAGTTACTTTTCTACAGTTACCTACATATACCTAAGATAAATCGACTCCCATTTAAACTTGCGAACAAGTATGCATAAGCACAACTGAAGTATATAAACAACATAGTATCCAATATCTTGGCGGCAACCTAGTATAAACCAATTATTTTCTTTGCACACACTTATTGATGTTACCATAGAATTTCAAGCTCTATTTTTGCTTTCAGAAGAGGTAGTTTAGTTACACGTCTGATCTATTTGAAATGAATTCGATAGCTATTTGTGAGCTAGTAGTTGTATTGACTCTCAACCACACGATCCTTAGAGCCAAAAATACGATAATTGAGAAGATTCACAATCAAGCTTTAACTCTTGAACAAGATCACAGATGGTGAACGCATGAAGACCTAATCAGTATGGTATAGCTCGGCCAAGCATGAGTGGTCACTCTATGTAACTTATCTCTTTTTAGATCACATGTATCATTATATTATCGGATCAAATGTGTTCCTTAGAAGTGCTAAACATTGTTATGTTGACTGTCACAATAGGACGAGTCAGTGTACACAATGATGTAGCTTCCAAGTAAGATCTCATAAATAAGCCAGTCACATAGGAAATCCACGATCTTAGGACTTGGTCTATCACTGTCTTATAAGATAAAAATAATTATATTTGAGTGCTGAAAGGCAACAAAAAAACTTTTGCCAGAAGTAGGCCAACTAGTTACACAAACAACTAAAATATATGAAAATGAAGGAGAAAAACTGAATAAAGATAAGATGCTATGTGAGTAAAATCAGGCTAATGGTGATAATATTGATATAAAAGATATTAATAATAATAGATGTCAAGTTAATTTACGTCCTCTATCTTCATTCTTCCCTCATTCCATTCGTTTTGTGTATTGCCCTATACTACTTGTTAAGATATAGTAATTCGTCCCATTCCTAATATCTAACGAGCTGAACTATGAGGTAAATTCGTTGCCACTTAATATTCTTGGTTTATCATATTGCCCAATGAAAATCAGTTCATTTATCATTGTAATCATATCCCATACTTTTAATTTCAGTATAGCTGCTGAACGTGATATGTTTATCTACTCCCTTATCGAGAATTAAATACAATGAAGTTAACTATACCTAACTGCCAAAACAGAACTAACGAACACAAAATAACTCAGTGATTCGTTTCTCAACACCTATAGAAAGTTCACGTACTGATACAACAGTATTAGCACGATGTCAATTACCACTGCTCTGAGAGTAACAGTAAGAACACATGTCATTCATAATTTGTTAGGTATTCTTACTGACTCGAATAAGAGAGAATGATCTTTTGAGACTTTCCATAGAGTAATAAACCAGATGTTTCTTAATACATAGTGTAGCCTCACTTACCAGTACTTTTTACTCGTCCTTAGTTTTACAGTGAGTAGGTCTGAAGAGTACAGAGTCTACAGAGATCAATGTATTGCGTCATCTTCTTCCTAGGAGCTCATTGACCTCTTTAATCATTAAATGAAAACAACTTCTAAGCCTGTGTGGTACAACGTTATGTACATTTTAAATAAAATTGTGCTTCGTCAACGTTAATTAGCCAGTTTCTACTGCATCATACTCCTTTATGACTGAAAGGTTTTGTCACTGTCCACATGGGAGATGTTAAGCTTATTTAAAGACTATCATAGGATCTGAAGTTCAGTAAAAAAACCGCATGACAATTGTTGTCTATAAGCTGTAGAAAATTTTAGTTTCATCGGTAAACGCCAATTTTTGAAGACAAAACATTCGGTTCAAACGAGAACGAGTTATTCATACTAGACTTTGAAACATCCTCTCCCAGTTTCAGGTTATCCTCGCTGCACTGTCGTTGAGCTGTCATTCCAGTGAGAACAGTCTTCCTTTGCATTATATTGTAGGATTTTTAATATTCTGTAGTCACTAACCAATTTATTCACCCAACTGGACTAATATAATTAGTATATTGCGGTCGAACCTCTATGATGTTATTGCCGAATCTATGTTACTTTAGAACGAAGACACACCATCATTTATATCGGTTAGTCTTATCATGTCAGTCGGAGGGAATCTCTGTGAGAGCCTTTGAAGAATGCAACTCAACTTAATGGCACAATAATATATTTGATATACACATGGAAGAACTACAATGACTGTGTCTTCACCAATGAGTCATACAGTTTCAATTAAGATCCCACGTCAGCCTTTCGGCTTTTTCTATCTTTCATCTGCTATTCATTTTGAGCGATGGCAAAGTGACCTTGATAGTGTCTACCTACTTAATAGAGCTAAATGAGGGTTACAAACCAATTCAAACATTAAGAATTATGATTCACAGTTGATGGTTAGAGTTAGGAATTAGATCTACTGTTTTTCATTACGAACCGACATCAGCTAAAATACCAAATGGGTGGGTAAGTTTCGCGCCAAAATCCAGGCCTTGCTATCCTAAATTTTGTCGGTTCGTCCATAAATTATAGTCTCGCCAAAATTTAAGTAGAAACAAACGATAAAATTCAATTAACATAAGAGGAGAAATATCGCCACATGTCAAGAATTAATATTATATTTATCTAAAACCATGTGCCAATCTAAGTTAGACAACCATTAAAAACATGAAAGCACTGTAAAATACTGAAGTGTTCCATACTGGGGTGGGACGACCGTCCGGTGCTTCACGGTTCTCAGTTGTAGTCCAACTTAGATCGGTTCACGACTTCAATGAATTCTAACCATCTCTGCAACCCCATATTAACAATATCATACCCAAAGTAAAAGAGCAAGTTTTTTCACTTTGCTTTAAAAACGGATGACCAAACATAAAATAATAGGTATACAAGAAATCCAACTAATTATTGACTGTCTTAAAATAAAGATGGAGCAAGACTCAATATTAATAACAGAGAACATGGGAAATTAGTTCACATGGTCACAACCAAATTACAGTAATCTAATATGAAGACCGCTAAGAGATAATGTTAAGTAAAACGAATATGAAACATTTAATAAAAGACTCAGCGACGTAAGAAAGTTTGTTACGTTTCAGAATTTGTAAGCAATACAAAGAAAATAATTGCAAGTAAACCAAAAACGCAACAAACGTGTGAATATACTGACAACAATAAAAGAAACGATACATATATAGGAAAAATGAGTGAATGGTCAGAATGAAAAGCACTTATGGAAAGATTTTTTCACATATTCGCACAGGGACCTGACAAATTAGATTAAGAAGGTGATTACTGTTTCCATCGTGATTATTTAGGCCATTTGTGACATACACAAAATTAAACAAATTTTGTAGATGCTTTAGTGATTTAAAGAATAGAATACTAGTAAGATTAACCAGGAGGAGTATTCTGAAGGTCAGTGATCAAAAGAAATGAAAAGCGGGCTTTGTTGGAAACTATTCCATATTCATCAGGTTTTAAACTAAAACATTGGAAGCAACTTTGGAATACTGTTAACTATTTACACAAGAAGGGAAGTCGATAAGACTCAGAAAAACATCAAGTACACCAAGTAACAGTGTCAAAAAAAGACTAAATTCTGATGACATTCTGACAGGTATAAGTTAATGCGTTTTCCACGTCGAGTGGTTATGGTGCATATAGTACATTAGCTCAGCAAAATACTGCCCTAAAAATCTTCGAACTTAAAGCATCAATAGTGCATTGGTAAATAGTTAGAAAAAATTTCATAAGATTTGATATCAATTTTCTAGGCCCAGTAGTGGGTCCAATTGAAATCACTAATCATGCTGTTTTTTTAAAATAAAATCCACAGCTTCATTGAACTGACACCACAGTTATTTTTGATCATCTGCAATCAGCTGTTAAGCACCATAACGTACAATTATGTACAGAACATTTGTATAGATACTATAGGCATATTTTCACTAATACCAAACTAAAGCTGTTGTAAATGAAATTTATCCACTATAATAATAATAATAATAATAATAATAATAATAATAATAATTTTACATATCACCATTCTGTTAGAAAGCAGGACCTGACCAAATATAAAGAACTATCTTACAGTTCACTTGTGGTTTAATACAACTGAATATCCTAATGTTGTGATTACAATCTATGGGAATTATTTGAGAAGATATATATTGTAAAAATAACTCAGGTTATAAATGTAAGCGAATTTAGTATCAAATGTCTAATTTTATCCTCAAGATTAATGTATTTCATAGCAGTAATAATGCTTGGTCTGATTCAAGAACGAGTTCAATATATAATCTAGTTTATTGAGGTGAAAACAATGCAGGTTTATTAAAGGGACATTTTCTATTAAACAAAAGTGTTCAATCTATTTTACTACTTTATCTTATACACGCGAGGTCCTGGGTTCAAGTCCCTTGTGCGTGGTCATAGATGCGCACCTCTGAGGAGTCCCATATTAGAACGAAATGGCCGTCCCAGTACTTTCGGGTTTTCAATGGTGGTCAGTTTAGATCGATTCATGAATTTAAATATTATTATATAATTCCCTTTAGAAGGAATCAGCTAGAATCTCTCATTTGACAGTTCCTACCATATTTATTGGGATATTCATATTTGTCGAACCTGGAATGGTAGTGTCCTGAATCTATGTACCCTATACCATTATAGTATAATATGGATAAGTAGAGAACAAAACAATAAATGGAAAAATTAGCGATAAAACCTGTTGAAAGTTGAATAAAACTCATGCAGAAATAAAATTTATGACATCACCACTCTTATAAAACTTATTACATGTGACATTTCTAGGCACTGACTTTGTTTATGCTGAAAGCTTTAATCAAAACATTTTCAGTTATTCACGAATTCATGATCACTTAACTCATAGATCAAAGTCATAACTTTACATGCTGCTATAATCTTTATTTCAGGCAATTGTCACTCCGTTCAACAGTAAGTCCCAAGGTAAATTGTCGTTTACAATACTTGATAGATTCTATCTCTTATCAGTCGATGAGAATTTTCAATCAGAACCAGACAATTTAATTATTTTCCTTAAATTTTACAATGAATAATTTCAGTATCAAGTCAACAAATCCATCACAAGTCAATTAGGTCATTGATAGTGAGAAACACTTTTCTTTTTAGAATAATATGGAATTGATCAGAATGAGATTTGTGGAGAGTGTAGAGATTTTAACTGTTGAATTCATGAGTCTACATAAGCCAGACCATCATTCAAAACCTGCGACCACTGGATGGCCGTTTCGTTCCAGTATAGGACTGTTTAGCAGCGTGCATTCACGATCCCGCACACGGGATTCAAACCCTGAACCTTTGGTCTCGCACGCGAACGCTTAACTTCTAAACCACTGAGCCGGTATCCAACGGCTTTAATGTCCAACTTCAATTGATCTATGAACGAATACGCAATCAATTATTCATTGTCTGAGGTGAACGACCAATCATTACAAAATTCGATCTGTTGATCTCAAAACTATATGTCTACTGAATCTTTCATGAGGTCCGACAACACTACTGAAAACCTTTTCTGGTACTGGAAGCAGCGTGGTGCCTCTGTGGTTACCACACTTGTTACGATCTCCTTTCTTTAGTATGTTGATGAGGTATCCTTCTTTTCAGTACATCGGCACTTATTCTTCCTCCCAAATCTTCCTGAATACAGTGTGAAGCATGTTTGCAGTTATTTCTGTGTTTGACTTCAAAGCTTCAGCTGGTATATTGCCAAGTTCTGATGCTTTCCCACTCTTAGTTTGTCTGATGGTCATCCTAATTTCTTCAATCGTTGATATAGTGACATCTATAGGAAGGTCTGTGTGTGCTGATTCGATGTCTGGTGGGTTCAATGGAGCTGGCCTATTCAAGAGTTCCTCGAAGTATTCTACCCATCTGTTCCACTGTTCTTGAGTCTCGGTGATTGTCTTGCCTTCTCTGTTCTTAACTGGTCTCTTTGGTTTACTATAATTCCCTGCCAGTTCCTTCATGGTCACGAGGTCTACAAAAATGTTAGCTATAATTAAGGATATTACCAATAAACTATTTTCTCTGTGACTGTCCCTTTTTTGAAACATCAGTTTCTGTAAGACTGAATAAAAAATATATTAATGCTTTCCTACCGTTTCTATAATATTAAACCAAGTTTTCTACTTGAACTTGTAACCACATTATAACTTCATGAATAGAATTCGATCACCAACATTCAGTGTCAGTAAACTGTTTTAATAAACGCAACCTTTTTAAATGAAATATTTGTCTATTGGACCAGATTGCCAAACGAAACGTTGGATTTACTTCAAATTCTTTCGCTGAGATTTTACAAATACAATATTCTTCATCTTTAATGTCTCACATCAACTCGGCACCCAAATACTGTAAAACTAATCGATCAAATTTTTGGCAAAGCACGGGATCGCATTCCTTCAATTGAAGAACATATGGAACTCAAAAAACTTTCAACAAATATCAAAGTCACAATCTTCAATACAAACGTCAAGGCAGTTCTACTGTACGGAGCTATGACTTGGAGAACTACTACAACCATCATCAATAAGGTGCAAGTATTTATAAATAGTTGTCTACGCAAGATACTCAACATCCATTGGGCGGATACTATCAGCAATAGCCTACTGCGGGAGAAAATAAACTAGCTTCCAACTGAAGAGGAAATTAGGAAAAAACGATGTAAATGGATAGGATATACATTACTCAAATCATCAAACTGCATCACGAGGCAAGCCCTAACTTGAAATCCTGAAGGGAATTGGAAAAGAGGATGGCCAACTAACACATAGAATCCGATATGAAAAGAATGAATAATAACCGGAATGAGCTGGAAAGGATTGCCGAGGACAGGGTTGAATGGGGAATGCTGGTGAGCAGCCTATGCTCCTGCACGAGGAGTAACAGGCGTAAGTAAGTAAGTAAGTAGGTTAGTAAGTAAGTAAGTAAGTAAGTAAGTAAGTAAGTAAGTTAGTAAGTAAGTAAGTAGGTTAGTAAGTAAGTAAGTAAGTAAGTAAGTAATTCGACCAAATTTAGATGAAAGTTCTTATTTAACTATGCATACCTACGAAAAACTTTTTTTTTTCACTACAAAGCACGGTACACGTTTCATTTATGGGATTTGATTCATTGAATAAACTGCATTTCATGGTTTCAATAGGACTTGACACACATGACATTGATCACCACCCAGTGATCAATCAATTGTGTATTTTACGGTTTTATTAACACTAATCAGGTGAATAAATTATGCTTGATTAATCATTTCAGACATAATTTATACACGTGAAAAGATAACTGTCTCATATATTTTCAAAGAAATAATTCAACCATTATTAATTCATTTGTACCAGTCTACTAAATTACATATTACGTAATAGTCTTAATTGTAAATTCTACTACGACTAATAAAACTTATCTTGTGATGTAAGGCTAGATCAAGGCAATCCTTACAGGATGCATATATGCCAACATGAAACGGATCAATTACAATTCTAAATAACAATGGGAAGATATAAGTAAAACAACACCAAATGAATTTAAGAATTATCTTTATTTATCATTGCTGAACTCTGACCTTTGTTTGTCTCAAATATAGATTGATATTTATCAACAAACGTTGTTAGTAATAAAAAAAAAACAATCTACTAGAAAGAACAAACACTTATTTATATAAGAAAGATAAGCACGTGTTGATTCACAATATCGTTAATCATATCTAAAGTTATAATCTATTATCTATGGATAGAAGTGAATTGTAATTCTCATAAGATCAGAATAAGGTTTATGAAGATTGTAATAATTTCAATAGTTGATTTCATGATTTGGTGTTAGCTAGACCACAATTGAAAACTTGAAAACATTGGACAGCCGTCTCGCCTGAAGTTAAACAACAACACTGTTCGTTGATAGCTGAATGGTCTAGAGGTTAAGAGTTAGTGCGCGAGACCGAAATTTATGGGTTTGAGTCCCGAATGAGGGGTCATAAATATGGACTGCTGACTAGTCTCATACTAGGACGAAACGACTATCCAGTTTGTCTAGGTTTTCAATAATGATCTAAGATTGTTCATGATCTCAATCAAAGGGTCAAATAATCTGGTTTCCAGACTGAGATATTTGCAATAGTTCTGTATGTTTGATACTAATAAATGATGAATAGTGAACTCATAGCTGAATATATATCATTATTTAACACTTACAACTGATAGAAATACAGTAGTTAACTGGCGATTTAATCAAATGTTTCAGAAAAGAGACAAAAAGTCAATCAGTCAGTCAGTCAACTACAACGTAGGACCAGGCACATATGTGCATCGGTTCAAGTTGCCATACCTCATTAACACGAGAAGAAAAAGAAAAGAGAGACAAACAGAGGTAATGTAAGTTTCATAAATGAAACATCTGTCAACTTGTCTATTCAACTTCTTACTGAGCGTGGGAAAACAATGAATTATATGTTGGAAACAAGAGGATAACGGAACCAGGTGATAAATATGTAGATACTAGAATTCATTGAAAATTTGTATAAAAATTGTATAATCTCTCAAAGTTTCTTCTTTCATACAATCAAAAATGTCAACGGATAAACACGATAAGCATATTTAGTCCCATTGCTTATTTGCAATGCTACTGTATATAATAAATGATAATGTTAGCTAAACGTTTTGTTTTAAGATTATACAAACTCAGTATTTACTGTTAAGAGTTCCCCCCCCTTCCAGGCAAATAAGTTGATAAAGCCTAGTTGGCTCTTCTGGAGAAAAACAGGCTACATCGAAGCATGGCACGAGCTAGAATAGCTGTTTTTGCAACCGGTTAGAATTTACCCATAAGGAGCAATCTCGTACATTACATGTACCATTTTGTCAATTTTTTGTCGTTTTTCGATCCATGAGTAATTGTGCTGTGATTCTTCATGGATTTCGTAATCAGTTTGTGGATATCGATCGAATGAGTGATTAGCCCGATCTCTACCACCCGGGTTACCGCTCACGTTAGTTCATGGGACCGAATCACACTATCCAAGAGGCACGATAAGGACTTGAGTCGAGTTTTACCTTCCACTGTTCAAAGTATCTAGTGAAAATTAATTAATTAATATAGATTCGAAACCAAATACAGGATTTTAATAGACCACCACGGAAAACCTGGAAACACTGGACAACCGTGTCGTCCTAGTACTGGACTCCTCAACAGTGAGCATCCACGATGCAATTTGTGGGATTCGAAACCAGTACATTCGGTTTCATGCGCGATTATTTAACCTACATTCAATCGCAAGCATTGTGTTGTGGTTAGATTAACTATCCGAATCCCAAAAGCATAGTAAACTTCATTATATTTAAAACTGGAAAACTTTAGTCCGAAGTGAAATCCTTCAAGTTCTGAATCACTTCACTACTCCTAACAAAAAATGGATAGATTTGCAGAAAAACAAGTGTATTCATTGTAATTCATAACTACCACAGAACCTAAACTACCAAGGTGATAAATTCATGGAAATAATTTTTAGGTAATCAAGGTAAGATTCAAACTTAATTATGTAGGAAAAATGCTAAATAGTGTACACATTTACTTACTTACTTACGCCTGTTACTTTTAATGGAACATAGGCCGCCGACCAGTATTCTCCAACCCACTCTGTCCTGTACCTTCATTTCCAGTTCCATCCAGTTCTTGTTCATTTTTCTCATGTCTATCTCCGTTTTCCGGCGTAATGTGTCCTTTGGTCTTCCTCTCCTCCCTCGACCTTGAGGATTCCATGTGAGGGCTTGTCTTGTGACGCAGTTCGGTGCTTTCCTCAATGTGTGTCCTATCAATTTCCAGCGCTTCTTTCTGATTTCTTCCTTCGCTGGGATCTGGAGTGTACACATAGATAACAAAATTATAAATCGTGATGAAAAAACCATTGGTCGAATATATATGAGAAGTGTAAGATTGAAAAACAATACATGAAACATTTATAGTAATGAATAGTACATTTAAGTAACTAAGCAAGGTCAGCATGAGAATGATAATAAGATGGTCGCTCGATGTTATGGATTGATTGAAGTTAGATATTTACCACATTGGATCCCGACTCATCAGTCTAGAGGTTAAGTTCTTACGTGCGAGATCGAGGATGAGTACTGTTGAGAAGCCCCGCATTGGGACAAAACGGGTGTCTAGTACTTTCAGGCTTTCAATTGTGGTCTAACTCAGATCCGGTCATGATTTCAATTAAATTTGATTGTCTTCATAACCCCATGCTACTAAGGTTACTGATCATTAAAGAAACAATTTTACCTATTCAGCTCTCAATATAAATTAATTGTAGTCATGTGAATACTAAGGCCTTCTGATAAAACGAATTTCTCAAGTGTTTATTGTGAAACAGTGACTTGTGATGTTGACGAAGAAAGATTTAAAAGGCATTGTACGTATGGTACCACATAGAGACTGTATGAAACCACACATTAAAGTCAGTTTCAACTTTAAACTGTTTTGATTCAAACTTAGTATCACTAATGGTATCATGTTAAATTTGATATTTTGAGATTATGAATATGCACGATAGTGGGTGGAAGTTTTAAAGCATGATAAAAACATTCAATATCGATGTCGAATAATGATAAGAATTATTTAGATGAAGTTTTGTTCTCTGAGTTGGATGGTTTGATCGAAAACAAAACTCCATAAAAATCATCCACCTGAGCTACAATACATCTTTACCATCTCAAAATGATAAGAAATACATTCAAATAATTTTTATTCTATGTAAAGGATATTCGTAGGTTACTAGTATTTGATCATAGGTGTCTTCGAAACATTGCTCTTATATCCTGATACCACTGAGTAAGTAGTGTAGTTGTTAGGAAACGGGCAATAGGTAAGGATGGCAAATCAATTGATTAAGTTTCACTACTACATCAATTGACATGGCTTGAACATGTGTTACGTATACTCAACCACTGAATACCCCGACGTGTTATGTTTTATGGTGTAGGAGCAGGTTGAAAGAAAGCTAGGGGCGACCAGACCAAAGCATTGCACAAATCCATGAAGTAACTGGCAAGTGGACTGAGCCATGTTGGTAGGTGTAGACTACGTGTTTGAGATCCGGGAGATGATAGCAACCGATGGTTAGAGATCTTGAATGACATGGTTCAAAATTGTTTGAAATGGCGCAGATGCATCCACTCTTTGTGTTCTCCCAAATTCTAATCTTCTGAATTCTTCGTGTCCCATTTTCATTTATCTTTCCAAATTTATCTCACTGGATTATACTTATCGAATAACAACTTCAAACCCTAACCTTTCCGATTACTGTTTATACTCTTACTACCTCTATCACTACGGGATTTGAATCGATAACTGCATCTCTGTACTAATATGGTATGACAACTCGAACTGATGCACGTACGTTGTTGGTGACTGATCGATTATTCTATGTATTCGTCAGAGTGAATAAGATAAAATGAAATGCGGTCAGTATATTAAATGGTTTTTTTGGTGGGCTTTTATTTTTTGCGAGTTAGTTTTCTACGGGATGGGTTCGTTAACCCCATGCCAAACCCTCCTCCTTTATCCGGGCTTGGGACCGACAGTAGCCACACGGGGGCTCCAGGCGGAGTTAGTATATATATATATATATGTATGATCCAAATAAATCACAATTAACGAATGATTCATTTTAATAACCGATTGATTCATCAAATCCCTTACCTCCCCCCCCAACAATTAAAAAGGTGTCGAAACATAAACGATCGTTAAAAAAAAACTTCATTGATAGTTTTAAAGATTCATTTAAATGATTATTATATAAATCAATTAAAGATTGGATCATTCATTAGATTGATCCATTTGTTTTTATTAAATAAACAATTTAATCTTTGATTCATTTCTTTATTTTTTTTCTTTTGTTTTCTTTTCTCTTCTTTTTTTCTTTTTTTTTTTTGATAGAAAATAAATGAAGTGTGTAAATAAATATTGAGATATGAACTTTCATTGAATGTAATAAATGGGAAGGAAAAAAAAAAGTTTTCATATCTAATTATGTTTTGTTTATTTTATGACTTAAAACTATATCAAGGCAATTCGTACAGGATGCATATATATGCCAACATAAGACTGTTCATTTGCAATTTTAAATAACAATGGGATGATACATGTAAAAACATGGAACATATGTATATATGATTAAATGATCGGTATATTAAAATAAATAGAATTACACAGCAGGGATTTTAATCTATCGGTACTGGTTCATTTTAGTTTGTTATTTATTTAAGGTGTATGTATAAGATGGATAAAATGAATATGGGGTTAACAGTGGAATCTAGAATATGGATTTTGTTCTATTTGTGTATAATGTATGTCTATTCAATTGCAAGTAATTTGTCATGATTAATTGATTTAAAGAATTTGACAATCTCGTGAATTATTAGTATAGAACTATTGTATTAAATTATTATAGACAATTAGATAGAAATCTTAGTCTTGATTCATGATGATCATTTAAATAAAGGAAGAATGATGAATACATGTATTTCTATAAGATATTATGAATTGTTCATTAGTTATTAACCTGGAAACTGATAATAAGATACAATGATTGAATTAAAATTAAATCCAGATTAACAGTTGAGTTTCATAACTAATGACTGACTTCAAGAGATACTCCTGGAATTCTAGTGAGAAGCAGTGTCCAGTGGAGTTCAACCAGGTCTGTTGTGAGATATCAGTTCACTGAAGACAATGGTGACGGTGGCGCAACTTCGTTGGATGCCTGCTCAGTGGTCTAGTTAGTTAAGCGCCTGGCGCGAGACTGATAGATCCTGGGTTCGAATCTCGCGAGGGGGCGGAATAGTAGATGCGCACCGCTGAGGAGTCCTACAATAGGACGAAACGGCCGTCCAGTGATTCCAGGTTTTCCATGGTGGTCTAGCTTCAATTGATTCATGATTTCAACTATTGAAATTACCAATTCTCCACAAATCCTTTTCTAGTAAGAAAAAGAACTAAACCACTTGGATGATTAATTCATTTGATATCATAGGTAAAGATAGATTGTGGCTAGCAGTAGATTGAAGGACGTTGGTTTCATCCTATTTAGGACTCATCAACTGGATGTACATGTATCTCAGAGTTGATGTTCATTCTTGGACTCGAACCCAGTACCGTTCGCTTCAAATCCCATCGGCGTTATCCATTCAGCTACTGAGCCCTGATAGCTACCTGCTTGTGAAAATTGGGTGAAGTTTAAATTCACTTGGTTTTGTTTTACTTGTAACTTCCCATTGTTATTTGAAACTGAGGAGTCCTGAATGGGATGAAACGTGTATTAAACATGCATTCAATTGTCCACATTTATGTTCTCGTTCACTATACTTTATTTATAAATTGTCCATTAGTTTATGTCTTATGTATTGTTAATAAAATATAATGTACGTAGGGGAAAAATAGTGTGATATGAAATCATGCTGTTCAACTTTAAGACAGAATTTGATCATTTAAAAACAGTTACGTTAGCAACAGCATAATAATGCAATTGTTTATTCGACATAAAGCTAAGAAATATAATACAACGTTTAATGTGTCTTCTCGTGAATTTGCAACTCTACCAATTAAGACATGTATCATTTATTTCAAGGGTTTTACTGTCAAACAGGTTGTTTAATGTACGAATGTGTAATGATACTTATGAATAAAAAAGCAAATACAGTTCTACTAGACTTTTAAACAAGTAACAATGTATGTTTCTAAGAAACAAACCTTACAATTAACTAGCTTTGCAAGGAAACAGCGAAAACACAATAGCTTTATGTTAATTCTCAACTAAGGATTAAAGTTAACTGCACCTGGAGCCCCTCTGGGCTACTGCCGGTCCCAAGCCCAGACAAAGGAGGAGGGTTGAGCAAGGGGTTAGCGACCTCATCCCGTAGAAAACTAACTTGCTAAGAAGAACGCTGACTAGATATGGATTAATTTTAAGTACACCAGTTCTGGAATAAAATGTTGGAGTTTGACATCTAGTTTTTATATGTGATTGAAGATGAATGTATATAGTAATAGAGTTGCTAAGAATAACTATGTCTTAAAACTACAATTCGCTTGATAATGGCTATATATATATATGCTATCAAAAATGCCAGTTTACTGGGGGTAAAATCAATGCAAATTTACTAGGGCTTATGAAGATTTCACTTTATGGATTAAAATCATATGGTAAATCATTAACAATTAAGTAGCATTAGGCATTTAATTTAGGATTGTTTGTCAATCAATGTAAAGAAGTTCAAAATATCCAACTACTGTTCTTAGTCTATTGGATGATGAATTACTGAAGATGTTCAGTCTATGAAGACTCGGGTTTCAA
Organism: Schistosoma spindalis; assembly: GCA_946903255.1. Lineage (NCBI taxonomy): Eukaryota > Metazoa > Platyhelminthes > Trematoda > Strigeidida > Schistosomatidae > Schistosoma > Schistosoma spindalis. The sequence continues at coordinate 6,739,443 of OX336420.1, forward strand.
ATAACACTCTTCTTTTTTGATAATCCTTACCATATTATGCAACATTAATTCATTCTCATTGACTTAACATTTGAATAAGTTTGACTATCTTTGATAATTTTGTAAACCTCCCTCTATTTTATTATAGAATACCACATGTAAAAATGACCTATAAATACCATTGTACAGCTTCAGAAAGTGATAGCATCGATGAATAGTCTTCATTCTTTAGTAGAATTTATTTAAAATGATATAGACTTTATCTTCTTTCCAGTCACGTTAACTATTTTGGTAGATACCAAGACAGAGAGAGAGAGAGAGAGAGAGAGAGAAAGTAACTAGGCTTCAGGATAAATTCTAATCATTTAAATAATCATTCTCCTATTATTCATGTTTACATAAACATCATCAAAGAATTTATTTAGCTCATAATCTAACATATTTAGCTACTGTTAAACAAGAAGCGGTCATTCGTGTAGTTATACAATAATGAATATTTACTAACATCTTTATCTACTTATTGAACTGTAGTGAAGTATTACAGAGTGTAGTGTTCATAGTATGACCCAATAAATGTATAAGAATCTATAAATGAACACACTTCGGAAATATACCAATTTACATTTATCAATTATTATCCCAATGACTCATTACAACAATCAGAAAATTGGTTATATAAAGTGTATTATTACATAGTGTAACATGTATCGAACCAGTTGACAAAGGTTGACCGATAAAATGAATTATGTTATATATATATAGTCATATTGTCCCATATTATTTTTGTAATCAGGTTCAATGATGATCTTATTGAAACAATGTTTCATTTTTGATCAACATCAATATAAAGATAATTTAGATAAAATAGATTAAATATTGATAACCATTACTTTTAAAGAGAATGAATTTGTAGAGATTGTTCATTTTGTAGTAGGCTTTCATTACAAATTAGTCAGTCAGTCAGCTACAACGTAGGATCAGGTACATATATGCATCGGTTCAAGTTTCTATACCTCATTAACACAACAAGATGAACACCGGATTCATACAAGTAGTTAATTCAACAGTGGTAATATGTAAAAGAAAGATTGCATATAAGGACATAGTACGGGGAGAAAGGATTAGTTGGTAGAAAGAAAGATATGAAGCGATTTAAATCTCATAGTTTAAAGGAAGACAGCAAATGTATACACAGATGTCATTGTGATCGATTCTGAGCCATGTCAACCAGAGTCTCCAATCATTGGGTACGATAGTCACACGCACCACAACCAAGTACTCTGCATCTACCAACATGGCTCAAACGAGAAGTTAGTGACTTTGTGAACTGATGCCACGTTTTGATTTGGCAGCGCCTAACTTTCTTGCAACCGTCCCGTACACTAGTCAGCATTGTGCGTCGTGTTAATCAGTGTTCAGCCATACGGAACACGTGGCTCAAACATCTTAGTCGATGAAGACTCACAACCTCATCAAGCGATTGAAGTTGATACAGCAACATTGGGAATTCGAGAGGACTGTGTAAACATTATTAAGTACTAACTATTATTCAAGATAGTTTTTCTAAGTTCCATGGAATGTTTGTAAATGTAAATCAACCTAGAAGTGAATTAGACATATATCGAGATGTACATCGTTAATTAATTGGAAATTTAGATTACTGAATAGTGACTTAAATGTTCATCTATTTTACTCCCACCCCAAGGTCATACAGTTTTCGTCTCGTTCTTATGTGATTTGATAGTTGCATACTGCTGAAAAATACTAAAGTATGATTAGACAGTTGTCCTATGTTTAATGATACTTACTGGTTTTCCACCTGATATCGAACTGTGACAAAGAATAACTTTAAATAACTATTTGATACAATCTATCATCAATATTATTGTGCAGATATTTTTAATCCTCAATGAAAGAGTTTAATATAATACACACAGAAGGTCGTATTGCTAAATGGTTACTATGGTATAATTTATCAATTTGTAGCAAATTCTGTTCAATTGACTCATGAATTCAACTATTAAAATTACTATCATATCGACAAAACTCTTCTGATATGGATCGACATATGCTGATTATGGATTGGCTTCAAAAGGTATTTCTTAGATTCACTTGATATTGTTCAGTCCTAAACATCAATGGGAAGATTCAAATAAAACAATATCAAGTGAATTAAACTTCACCCCATTGCACAAGCAGGTGGCTATCAGGACTCAGTAGCTAAGTGGATAACGCGATGGCGTTTGAAGCGGACGGTGCTGGGTTCGAGTCCCAGAGTGAACATCAACTCTGAGATGCAGGTATATCCAGCTGACGAGTCCCAACTAAGACGAAACACGCATCCTTGATTCCACTGCTAGCTACTATCCATCTCTGCTTATAATGGTATTTCTTAGAGTTCTAATGAAAATCAGTGACCATTAACACCGTTGGTTGCCGGACCGCTCAGTGGTCTAGTGGATAAGCGCTCGCGCGCGATATTGATAGGTCCTGAGTTCGAATCTCGCGAGGCCAGATCGTTGATGTGCACTGCTGAGGAGTGCCACAATAAGACGAAATCGCCATCTATTGCTTCTAGGTTTCCCATGGTGTTCTGTCTTCAATTGACTTATGAATTCAAATTCGAAATGCTCTCATATAGCCACGTGCATACAACCACTAACAGGGAAGTCCTACTCACTGCCTTCTTGTGGCATCATTGTTTATTACCAAATCGAGTGGACGACAGGCGAATGGCTAATGCTTTATCCAGGTTTGTGGATTTGGAGAATCCACCTATGGGAGTTGTAAAACCCTGATCTCAAACCAATGGTGTACACGGACTCCAGTACCCTGAGGGAACAAATGTCGTTTGAACCAATCGTTGGTCACCCGCTGCCATGAGACCGCATCTCCTTATGTTGCTTCACCGCCTTATAGATCAGACCTTTAAGTCAAAGGCTCCGGTTATGGCCCCCTAAGAAAACCACCTGCTTCGGTTTAGATACTCCGGTAGTATCTTAGCCCTCATACAAATCGAATGATTCATGTGTCGCATATCTGTTTGGTGCCTTCTTGTACCAATGTTTACATTTCTAAGGTATACATACATCAATTAGTAAATGAGTCAATTACGGATCATTTCAAAATCGTACGGGATTATATATTACTTCAATTTTTTCACACTTAACAATTAACACAACCAAATAGATCATTTTTAAGATGAATAGTAGATAGAACGAGAATGAAATTATTATTCTTTTCAATGGAATATAGCTTCAACTGACTCATGATCTTAATCATTGAAATTACTGCAATCTCCACAAAACCCCTTCTAATATTAATCAACATATGCTCACTAGTGACTGGCTTCAAGAGGTATATCCTGGAGTTCTAGTGAGAAGTAGTGACCAGTGGAGTTCAACCAGGTCTGTTGTGAGATAGTAACTCGCTGAAGACAATGATGGATGTGTCGTTGAATTTCGTGGTTTAATTGAAGTTAGAAATTAAAACCGTTGGATTCCGTCTCATCGGTCTAGTGGTTAAGTGCTCACGCGAGAAACTATTAGGTCCTAGGTTCGGATCTCTTAGGGGGCGAGGTCGTGGGTGCGCACTGCTGAGGAGTCCCACAATAGGACGAAACGGCCGTCCAGTGCTTCTAGGTTTTCCATGATGTTCTAGCTTCAACTGACTCATGATCTTAACCATTGAATATAAAAAACACAAAATATTTCATTCAAAGAATCAAGTGGTATTTAAAAAATATAAAAAAATTGTAAAAAAAAGTGTACAAATTTGGCGGAAAATATAAAAATGAATCTAAATATCCATTTATTATTAACTGTAGGTTATATTGTAGTAAACGAGAACATAAGCAGAACTACAAAAATACATAATTACTTAATAAAATCTGAAAACAAAATGTTCATCAATTGTTTCATACTTTATTGTTCCTTCATTTTCACATTAATCATTCTTTGTTCATACTCTTCAATCTTCTTAACTTTCTGCTGTCATTTTCGATATATACTACTTATATTAATCGAAATCAGTAGTACACTCCAGAATATTACTCTTTTCAAGTTGTAAATAACATACAGAACAATACTCATTACAAAATGTATTCAATATATATATATATATATATATATATATATATATATATATATATATATATATAATATCGATTTATACTATACAGAAATAGAGTTGATCATTGTTTCATTAACAGATTACCATGGTCTCCATAATACATTATCTTCTTCTGTATTATAATTATTCTCTTCTATTAATGATAATGATGATGTAGATAATGATATAGACATTTCATCATTACAATGATTATGAGAAATTCGATTAGAACTTAATTTATCCGTTTTCTTTAATTGAATTAATGAATTAATGAAATCTTGTGATTGTTCAGTATTATATGAAAGATTATAGTTAGGTATAAGGTTTATTGATTCAGATAAATCATTAATTGGAAGTTGTTTCGATGGGAATGATAAGGATGATGATAATGATGATGATGACGCTGATGATAACGATGATGAAGGTGATGATGATGATGATGAATGTATAGTGTTTAATATATATGACATAGTAAACTGTTTCGAATGAATCAATTCATTGTTAATATTAATCAGATCATTTTGATTCATTGTTGAAGATGATATTGAAGATGTGGATTGTTGATTATTAAAATGTTTTTGAATAATACTTTTAAAAGTACTTTCACAAGATAAATATCCATAATAAAACATTCGAATATTTTCAATTTGTTGAGATTCTTGATATATAGTTTGATATTTATCTAATTGAAAATCTAAAAATGGAAGATAGTAGAACTCATAATGAAATAGAATAATAATTACGTGATAATATGGATTGATTGAAGGTGAACATTAATACTGTTGGATTCTAACTCACTAATTTAGAAGATAAGCATTCGTGAATGAGATCGGAGATCTTGAATTCGATTGTCGCTTGCGAGATCGTGAACTGGTCTGAGTCAACACCTGAACTAAGGATAGGGAGTGAAGTAGTCGAACGCGTTGACAACTTCACTTATCTTGGAAGTCTGATCAGCTCTAATGGGTTGGTGTCTGACGAAATCTCAGCACGGATTCGAAAAGCTCCCTTGGCCTTTGCCAACTTACGTCATCTATGGCGAAGGCGAGATATCCGTCTACCAATTAAGGGATGAGTATACTGCGCAGCAGTTCGTTCCGTTCTACTATACGGCTGCGAAACATGGCCTTTAAGAGTAGAAGATATTCGTAAGTTACTAGTATTTGACCACAGGCGCCTTAGAAATATTGCTCGCATCTGCTGGGGTCACCAGGTAAGTAATAGTGAGGTTAGACGAAGGGTACTAGGGAATGGTGGTAAATCAGTTGATGAGGTTATGAATCTTCATCGACTGAGATGGTTGGGCCACGTGCTGCGTATGCCTGAACACCGATTACCACGACGCGCAATGGTAACCGGTGTTAGGGATGATTGGAAGAAAGTTAGGGGCGGCCAAACCAAAACGTGGCATCAGTGCTTGAAGTCACTAACTTCTGGTCTGAGCCATGTTGGTAGATTCAGACTGCTTGGTTGGGGTCCGCGTGACTATCGTAACCAATGGTTAGAGACTCTTGATGACATGGCTCAGAATCGATCACAATGGCGTCGGTGTATACACTCTCTGTCTTCCTTTAAACTAAGAGATTGAAATCACTTGAAATCTTTCTTTCTAGGAACTAATTCTATCTTCCTGTACTATCTCCTTATATGCAATCTTTCTTCTATATATTACCACTACTGAATTAACTACTTCTATGAATTTGGTGTTCATCTTGTTGTGCTAATGAGGTATGGCAACTTGGACCGATGCATATATGTGCCTTTTCCTACGTTGTAGCTGACTGACTGACTGATCGTGGATACACACTTTTGAAGAGCCCAATACTAGGATGAAACGGGCTTGTAGATTTTTAATGATGATTTAACATTGATTGGTTTATGATTTCAATAGAATTCAACAATCTTTATGATATAAATTATCAGTAATGGATTGAATTCTATAGAGTTACATTTATACATTTTAACTTTGACCTAAGCTTCTCTATTATACTTTGGAAAATCCTAATTCAACTTAACTACTAGTTGAATGTCAATAATTCAGTTATTAATTGTTCTGGTAGATGATGTCACTAACTAACAGTTGGAAAAATAAGCGTTAATATGGTATTATCAATTATTTTTTATGAAGGCTGTGAGGATAGTTACTGCACAAATCAAAGACGCATATTTTGACAATATCAGTTTCGTTGTCTTCACTTGGTATTGTTTGTTTGTATCTTCCTAATGTTGTTTAGATCTGTAATTGACCAGTCTCTAACTAGCATATGTACATCCTATGCGGATTGCCTCGATATTGCCTAAGTCATAAGCATTATAAACAAAGATGGATAATGGAATTCAGGACGAGTGATTCGACCCATTTGGGACTTATCAGCTGGATGTACATGTATCTCAGAGTTGATGCTCACTCTGGAACTCGAACCCAATACCGCTTGCTTCAAATCCCATCGGCGTTATCCATTCAGCTACTGAATCCTGATAGACACCTGTTTGTTTAATAGGGTGAAATTTAATTTACTTGGTGTTGTTCGCTTGTATCTTCCCATAGTTGTTTACGACTGCTCTTATTGTTACTAGACATATACATATATGCACAATTCATAAATAATCACAAGAATTATCTTAGATTTATCATAAACATTATCATATAATCTATTTGTTTTTATTTAAGACTATCAATAACTACAGGTTGAAAGACTAGCAACTAATTTCGTTGAACTGACCCTTAATTCTTTTTATTCACCTTCTAGATACCTAATTAATCAAGATGCTTCCGATTTATCCTTATCACCTGTTAGTCCACAACGAATACCACCTACAGAGTACGTTATATATATATTCTTTTAGGTAACCTGTTTCTTAGCAAATTGCTTTGAAGAGTTATCAATGAATCATTTACAAGTTTACATGATTCCTAAAGTGTTAATTGTAAACTGGAAAAATAAACAATTCCATCTTTTTTTAAGCAAAGATGGATAGTGGTTAGCCGTGGAGTCCAGGACGCGCTTTCCATCCTACTTGGGGCTTGTCAGATGGAAGTATGTAAGTATCAAAGTAAATAAATCGATTGAAAAAAAAGTCATATTGAAGCTACTTACTAGTTGTTAAATCTTTTATAAATTTGACTGTCATATCCAAAATATCAGCTTTCTCTAATTTATTAGACTGTTAGAAAATAAAAGATCATATGAAAGTTAAAGGTATGATAGAATAGTATAAATGTTAAATAAGTAAACAAATTTTAACAGTTAAATTCATGAGTTGATCTAAGCCAGACCATTAGTGAAAGTATGAAATCATTAAACTGCCATTTTTTCCTAGTATCGGACTCACCAACAGTCCACATCCACCATCTTGCACATGAGATTCGAAACCATAACTTTCAGTCTCGCGGATGATTGCTTAACCTAAAGACAACTGAACCGATGTTATTTTCTAACTTTAATCGATTCATAAACTTGTGAAACTCTTCACTCATTGTCTGAAGTAGATAACTGTCTCACACCAAATATAGATTGAACTTCTTTCGTGATGGATTTCAATGATTGTCTAACTCAGATAAACTCATAAATGTAACTATTAAAATATTTTCTTTTAATATTGAAATTGAGCACGATGTAATAGTTATTCTGATGTTACTTTACATTTTAAACCTCTCCTTGACTAACATCTTCAAACCCTAATCTTTCCAATTAATGCTTATACTTTTATTACCTCTACCACTATGGGATTTGAATCGACAATTGCATCATTGTGCTAATTTCATATGGCAACTCGAACTGATGTACGTACGTACGAAGTTCTACGTTGTTATTGACTGACTGATATATATATATATATATATATATATATATATATATATATATATATATATATATATATATATATATATATATATATATATATATATATATATATATATTGATTTGAAGAATAGTCGTTTAGTCATTTAGAAAGTACTTTGAAGATGTATTTCATTGTTTAACCAGATAATAATACACGACATATGGCACGTTTTTCATTAAGATTTATTGTTTAACATTATACATTCATAAAATCATTCATTATACATACATACATACATACATATATACAGTTAATTACTGGAAGTGTTAAAAGAATCCGTTTGATCCTAACGCAGCATGATACTATTTCAAATTCAATAGTAGACATATTGTCCACTTAACTAAACAACTCAATAATGCACCTATTAAATTATAATGACAAAAAGAAAAATCAAACAATAATCAGTTAATTAACTAGTAAGTGAAGAAAAACCTGGGAAGATTAAACTTACATGTTTAATTCTAGGCTCTATAATCAATCTTCTTAATTCTTCCAGTGCATGATTAATGCGTTGACGTCTACGTTTCTCCACTAGTGGTTTATTACGCTAATTTATTAGGGTAATAATGAAAAGAAGTAGTAAATTCAATTGTAAACAAATAATATATCATAATTAATATGATACATTTGCAATAAGAAAAAAAAAACGGTAGTAACATCATATTATTGTTCTATATGAAATATGTGACAAATATCAAGTGTTTCTAAGTGTTCAATTAACATAAGATGTTGGTTGATGGTAGTCAACAGGAAACCCTAGACTCGGGTTTCGTGCTAATTAGCAAGGTGTACCTGTAATCTTAAGGGAATTGGTGCTCGCTTACGTATTCAATCATGTGTGACTCAGCTTCACAGTCAGAGATTTTACCACTGAGTTATCTGGGCTGCAACTGTTGTCCTGCAGGACTGAAATGCATTAACAATCGATTGATCACTGGGTGGTGATCAATGTCATGTGTGTCAGGCCGTTCTTAGTGCAGTTTGATCAATTAACATGTTACAGAATAAAAATAATAAGTCATACATTTCATGAAGAAAAATTCAATCCATAGTTTCTTTGAAAAACTGGGAAAGTTGATTGTCAGAAAATAATCCTACTATTTTCAACGTAAGCGTTTAGATGCCTCCAAATGCCCTGGTATGGCGTAGAGTGTGCAGAGTCAGCTCTCTCTCTCCCCAAATACTATCATATGACCACGTGCATACAACCACTAACAGGGAAGTCATACTCACTACCATCTCGCGGCATTACTGTTGTTTACCAAATTCAGAGGACGTAAAGCGATTATCTGGCACTTTAACCGGGTTGGTGGATACACACATTGAAGTTGGAAAATCTTAATTCCAAACCAATGGTGCACATAGACTCCAGTATCCTGGTGGAACAAGTGGCGTATGGACGTATTGTTGGTCACCGGCTACCATGAGACTGCATCGCCTCACGTTACTCCACTGCCTTGTGGATTAGACCTTTTGGCGAAAGGTTCAGAGTGTGGCCCCCTAAGAAAACAACCTGCTTTGATTTAGGCGCCCGGGTAGTATCCTAGTCCTCATACAAATCGAATGATTTATGTGTCGCATATCTATTTAGTGCCTTCTTGTACCAATGTTTATGTGTTTAAATAAATAAATAAGAAGCCATAACTATATTGAGTGTTCATATCTATCTACTTACCAGAGAATCACATCAAATAGGGTTACCTCAGCAATGTTTTTTCTTGATATTATACAAAATTAATGAGTTACGAGTGTTATTTCACCCAGTCACTGAAGGAAATAAGATAATTCATTTTGTATCGGTTGTTCGAATCTTCCCATTGATGTTTAGGACTGCGATTGATCAGTCTCTTATTGACATATGTACATCCTGTGCGCATTGCATCGATATTGCCTTAATTCACAAGTATTATAAACAAAGATCGATATTGGCTAGCAGTGGAATCAAGGACGCGCGTTTCATCCCATCTATGACTCATCAAGTGCATCCAGCCTACGAGTCCCGAATAGGATGAAACACGCTTCTTAGATTCGATTGCTAGCCACTATCTATCGTTGCTTATGGACTATTTTAGTTAATTCTCACTTGCCTACACAAAATATTTCGGATCCATTGACCAAACACTATCAGCAACAACCTACTTTAGGAGAAAACAAACCAGATTCCAGCAGAGAAAGAAGCGCTGGGAGTGGATAAGACACACATTGAGGAAAGCACCCAACTGCATCACAAGGCAAGTCCTCACTTGGAATCCTCAAGACCAAAGGAGATGAGGAAGATCAAAGAACACATTACGCCAAGAAATGGAGACAGAATTGAGAAGAATGAACAACAATCGGATAGAACTAGAAAGGAAGGCCTAAGACAGTATGGGTTGAAGAATGCTCATCGGCGACTTATGCTCCACTGGGAGTAACAGGAGTAAGTAAGGTAATAAAAGTGTTACTTACTGACTACTTATATCAATCATACAAATTATGACTATTATTATTATAGAAAAAAGAATAATAATAATAATACGATAGGAAAGTATTCATTTTATAATAACTTACTTTTTTCCAACTTGTTTGAGAATTAAATTGAATATTATTTGAAATATCTATTTCATTAGATATAGTTGAATGTTCTGATCTATGATTCGTATATGGAGTTGATGTATACATTCTACTATAATAATTAACTTCTATGAATATTTTCTTGTTGAATAAAACAGACTAATTATATTAGAATTTATTTATGAAACTAACCACTGATGGAGGTGGTTGTAGTGGTGATGATGGTGATGGTGGTGGTGTGATCTATATTTGACTATTAATTGATTACTGATTGGCTTCCTTATTGAAAAATATTAAAAAAAAACCCAACATATTTTGTAACCTGATCCCTTCCTTGTTCTATATTATTGCCACACGTAAGAAATGATTGAAATGCCTAGTCATCATGTCTGCACACATACACATACACACACATAGGTAGACATTTTCATATGAAATTGTGCCAAATTATTCTCTTAATTTGATTTGTTAAATTAGAAGACAATTTTAATGATTTTAATGGGTTATTACAATAATGCTGAATGTTACATTTTTGAGATGAAGTAAAAGGATTTTTATTAGCTAATCCATTGAAAAGTAGCTCATTAAAGATTGAGTTCATTGTGAACTAATAATAACTAGAATATCACTGTGATGTAGAGAGGGAAAGCAAGCCTTGTAGTGATGTTCTGTCGTTGTTTCAAGTATTTTGTATGTGTGTGTGTGTGTGTGTGGGAGTACAACAATGAAGGCACATATAATTAAACTTACAACCTTTGATCTAGCTATGAATACGATACTTTAGGATCAGCAGCCATTAATTTACTTCTGAACTTGTGAACTTCAGTCATCATTGTTTTACACATTTCGCTGAAGGTTAAAATGAAAACTACTAAACACTAAATCAGTGACTGAAAGGTGTTGAGCTGATCAAAGGGCCGGAATCGTCATTAGTTTATAGTTGTTATGGTATTATGACTGTTCACTTTTATGGTACTTTGAGCAAATACAAAAATGACTGTATCATCCCCCCTTGATTTTCAGTGATTCATGGTGAAAACATATTTAAAAGTTCTCAAAATCTTTGCACAAAAAAACTTTAAAAAGTATTTGGAATGCTTGATAATTAAAAGGTCATTAGACTTGTAATTCATTCTGTTTTGAATTCCTCAGAAGTGCTTACAACAAACAGTATAAAGTATCAAATCCATAACCTTCAAGTTTTGCTTTATGGGTAATTTCCTTTCAGCTAATGATCTTCAATCCAGTATTGAAAATATTTGACTTTGATATTATCGCTGAGACAACGTTATGATTAATTATTATCATGAAAAAGGATCTGTAATGATTCTTAGCCTAAATGATTTTATACGCCACAATTCTCATAAGAACTAAAGTGTACTACATAGAAGTTAATAAGTAGAAAACTTATTTATGTTAAAAAAGTGTGAAATTGGGATTTATTATGTTTAAATAACAGTTTCAAACAGATATTCTCTGAATAAGATTATATTGAATGAAACAGACATAGCATTTGATTGAAATCATGAGCCGATTGATGTTAGACCACCATTGAAAACCTGGAAGCACTAGACGGCCATTTCGTCCTAGTATGAGACTTCTCAGCAGTGTGCATCCACCATTCCGCCCGCAGGATTCGAACCCATGGTGTATCGGGTAGAGACAGGTATCTACCTCAGTAAAATGGAAGATGGTCGTGAAATTTTGTGGATTGGTTGATGTTAGATACTAACACCATTGGATGCCGGCCCAGCGGTTCAGTAGGTTAGGCGTCCACGCGCGAGACTGAAGGCCCTGGGTTCGAATCCCACGAGAGGGATCGTGGATGCGCAGCTCTGAGGAGTCTCACAACAGGACGAAACGGCCGTCCAATGCTTCCAGGTTTCCAACGGTGGTCTAACATCAATCGGTTCATGATTTCAATCAAAAACTTAATAATCTCCTCAACCCCAATACTGATAAGATATAGTATTCTTTAAATCTATTAACTGAGATACAAAAAGACAATCATATTTTCGTGTAAATAATCTGTTAATTAATCAGTATTTCCAATAGTTGAATTCATGAATCGATCAAAGCTAGAGCAGCATGGAACTCTTATAAGTACTGGATCCAGCGATCGGGATCGTGGATGCTCAATGGTGAGGAGTTCAACACTACGATGAAACGGTCATTCAGTGTTTCTAGGTTTTCTATCGTGGTCTAGCTTTAATCGACTCATGACTTCAATTATCAAATTACTACAATCTCCACAAAATTCCATTTTTGATAATAATTAATAAGTGTTGATATATTTATTAGATTGTAGTTAGGTTTCGTATCCAAACTTTGACTAGGAATTATTAATCGTGATCAGTGGAACTGATGCGTGTCGGGTGTGAAATAGTTACTTACCGAAGACAATGGACACATGATAGTGCAATGTCGTGGATTGGTTGAAGTTAATCAATAAGACCGTTGGATCTCAGTTCATTAGTCTAGAGATTAAGCGGTCGCGTGTGGGACTGAAGGTTCTGAGTTATATTTCCACTGCTCACTGCTAAGAAGTTCCATATAAAGATTAAATGACCTATTAGTACTTGGAGACTTTTAATAGAGGTTTAACATTGATCGATACGTGATTTCAATGAAAGTCAACAATCTCTACAACTCCATACTAAAAATAAATATTTAAATAAATCTGTCAATCTTTTACAATCGTTATACTATCGTATATTTTGTCAATATAACAATTAATTTATCAAAATTTTATGAACCCTTCACCATGAACGGTTACTTTTGATCTTCTTTTTAAGATAGATTTCATGTTGTAGTCTTCGGTGAGTTACTATCTCACAACAGATCCGGTCAAACTCCACCATTGAATGTCGGCTCAGTGGTCTAAAGGTTAAGCGTTCGCACGCAAGACTGGTATGTCCTGAGCTCGAATTTCGTGAGGTGGGATCATGGATGCGCACTGGTGAGGCGTCCTACAATATTACGAGATGGATATCCAGTGCTTCCAGGTTTTCCATGGTGGTCTAGCTACAATCGACTCATGATTTCAATTATTGAAATTACTATAGTATCCACGAAACCCCTTCTGATACAAATTTATTTCGATAGACATTCTCGCCTGAGAAATTTTTTAAAAACATAACCGCAAAGGTCTTGGCTTTAGCTAAAAATTCTAAGCCGGAATTATGTTTTCATCATACAAAAAGTGAGAAAGTTAAGATATATAGTAACCGCACATTGGATAAACTGAAATGCGTATTTTACAGGAACTTCCTCATACACAGAATGAATTAAAGGTGAGTACTGATATTTAAGTATAAAATGTGAAAATACTCAAAACTGTTGAAATGATACAGTAGATAAGCAAAACTTAAGTGACTTATATATCAGACCAAGCAGTTAAATTTCAGCTGAAGTATTGAAGTATTTACCTTATTTGTTATTGTTTTGTTTCAGATTTGTAGACATAGTTTGTAAGAATACTACTGTGAGGTAATAATCTAATAATCCTATTTCTATTGCAAAAGCGAGTGAGTAATGCTAAGTTCAAAAGTAGAATACGAAGTGAATATGATAAATCGATTGATGTGGCTTTGAGTTCTTATTATCTGAATGTGGCTGAAGTTTATGTTATGCTCGGTCATCTACTCTCATTTCAATGAGTTAATGTTGATTTGTACACTGTTTGATTGAATAAAGCCAAGGATCTGGAAAATGGTGCTAGTTCATCAAATCACTGAATATCGGTTTTATTAGTGGAGCAAGAGACAGGTTTGCTGATAGATTTTTGTCATGTAATCGTATACTATGGTAGGGAACTTTCAGAGATTTGACTTGACGTCAGTCACAATGGTACAAATGGATTTAATAATGATCACTTACTAGGCTTCCAATTGTTAAATTATTTCGTAAAATATATCTCACGATTTCATTACTTACATGAAGGTGTTTAGTTAGAAGTTATGTTGAAGACAAATTAGTATAGAATAGCAAGGGTGTAAATAAATATAGCAGACCGAATATTGTAAATATATACCTTATGTTTTTGAGATGGTGGAGAAGATTTGTAGTTCAGGTGGATGATTTTGATGAAGTTTTGTTCTCTGAGCTGGATGGTTTTGTCGTGGAGCTTTCATCGTTCTTCTGAACGACATCATCAGCACAAACTTCAGATAGAAGTGAAGTGTTCGAATTTCTCCATATGCGTTTCACAGCTTGTTCTGTACACTTCGATGTTGATTGGTTCTTATTGACCTTAAATTTGTCATTGTTTACTTTTTTGTTTTGGTTGTGTCTCCTATTGGAGACACAAACACAACATCGAGGTGTACAGAACAAGCTGTGAAACGCATATGGAGAAATTCGAACACTTCACTTCTATCTGAAGTTTGTACTGATGATGTCGTTCAGAAGAACGATGAAAGCTCCACGACCAAACCATCCAGATCAGAGAACAAAAATTCCATCGAAATATGCCTTGTGTAAAAGAACATATCTACAACATTGATTGTAACAAGAGTTTAAAGGGCCAGTAACAAATGATTACGCAAAGAATAAACTCTGGTAAGAGCAAAATGGGTAAAACTCAGTTAATGAAATAAGACTACTTATCTAGAAAACAGTAGAAATAAAAAGATGTAATAGTGTAATTAAACGAAAGAGCTTTAAGATGCAACAAAGAAATATTTGTCACTAATACAGGGAAAGAATGATAAATCAGATTTTCGACGCTTGATAGCAAGGGCGTCAGAAAACTTCAGAAAACTGGAAGTGGGCTGTCTAATAATCATTTTGAAGGATTTCAAGGTATCAACTTGATGTCCCGTATTTAAGGCATGTTTGGTAAATGCACTGCTTGGAGTTGTTCTCTCTCTTATTCTAAGGCTTTCTGGAACGTACTTAAAAAACCAAGCTATACGCTCGTTTCTGTCTAGCCAATGCAGGTGCTCTGGTAGGTACACGTAAACTTACAAATACAGTTGGTGGTAACATGAAATGGGTGCTTGTCGACCTTTGATTGGGTTATTGAACATGTTGTTTTGTACAAATTTAATAGTTTATCTGTCGGGTAAGTTCTGGCTAGTGGAGTGTTAATCCTCCTGTTGATTGTGTTTGCGACTACATCACTTTTAAAGTTAGGATTTACAATTACTGGTTTTTCATATTTGTCAATACATTTCTGTGGGTAGTAGTTGTCTCTTAGGCACTTTTTAACGTTCATCAATTCTTCTTCCAGTTTGTCGATGGTACATTTCCTTTCTACCTTAGAAAATAGTGTTTAGACGAATGCTTTTTTGTAACTGATTGGACAAAAACTAATGAAATTGATGTAAGGATCATTCCAAGTACTTTTTCGATAAACCAAATATTGAACTGTCTCGTCTCCTCTACGTTGTATGGCAATATCAAGAAAGTGGAACATGTCATTCTGATAGTACTTCTTACTAAATTGTATATTGAGATGCGTATTATTGAAGAGTTTTAAAAGGTGGAATGGATGTTGTTTACTGTTGCAAACAATAAACCTGTCATCAATATATGTGGAGTATTCGTTTGTTTCGCTAATCGCTTGTTTAAGCACCGTATTTTCAAGATATCCCATAAAAATATCTGCCATAATTGAACTTAATGGGGATCCCATTGCTACATCATCGATTTGACGATATATAGTGTTATGAAACTGGAATTGAACATCTTTTGTGTACATTAGTAACAGTTTCTTAAATTCTGGGATTGGTACGGGTAGGAGATTAGAATTGTGACAAATTATATCAATAGTCACAATTGATTGATCACTGGGTGGTGACCGATGTCATGCGTGTCTAGTCCTTATTATTAGTGCAGATCGAATACTATCGACTATGTTGCAATGTGACCACCAGTCTAGGTGACTCAACACTGGGGGCATTATTGTGAGATTAGATGGTGGTTGGAGGTAGTCGACAGGAAACCCTGGCCCCGAGTTTCGTGCTATTTGGCATTCGTCAGCAAGGTGTGCCTGTATTCTTTGAGGGAACTGATGCTCCCTGGCGGATTCGATCCCGTGTCACCCAGCTTCACAGTCAGAGATGTTACCACTGAGCTATCCGGGCTGCGACCGACCTCCTGTAGGACTGAGATGTAATCACTATTGATTGATCACTGGGTGGTGACCAATATCATGCGTGTCTAGTCATTATCATTTGTGCAGATCGAATGCTATCAACCATGTGACTGTGAAGCTGGATGACATGGGATCGAATCCGCTAGGGAGCATCAGTTCCCTCAAAGATTACAGGTACACCTTGCTGACGAATGCCAAGTAGCACGAAACTCGGGACCAGGGTTTCCTGTCGACTACCTCCAACCACCATCTATATCAATAGTTTCATAAAGTGGAATCTTAGTAAACATTAAAAAAAAACCATGAACTAACCAGTAACATTCGTACAATTTAGTCTATCAGCAAAGATAGTTTTAAAGGGGAACATCATGTTTATGAACTTCTGGTAAACCAAACATATGAGATAGACATGAACCACGTGGTTTTTAATCATTTTACATAGAATTAACAATACGTTTTCTTTCCCTTATAATATTTCTAATAATATATGGTCAATAGTAACTTATGCAAGTACATAATTGTCCTAGATCTTTTATTCTAGAATGAACAATGGAAGTAATAACTTTTTTTCAAAGTTAAAAGGGTACTCTAATCATAACTTGTTTAATAGTATAATTCTATAACATATTTTTCTAACTATTCCCAATATCAAGTGAATACCTCATACTAGGCGTGGGAAAATTTGAGTAGACATGTAAAAAATATGTTCTCTTATGTTTAATCAATGAAATTATACAACTTTCATATGGTCAGTATTTCATCATCATCATCATCATCATCATCGTCATCATCATACAAAAACTAAGGTTATTTAACATGTAATGAATGCATCAAGTGTGAAAATAATACTGGATATTAATCATAGCAACTAGTCTATTGATTTTTTTCTTTGTAAAATATAGGGCTTGGCTTTAATTTTAAACTACTAATAAAAATATTGTACACTTATTATCACTTTTATCATAGATACTAGAAAAACTAACAGAGATTTAGTTACCATGTTCTATATTAATAATAAAACAAAAAAAATTTAAGATAATCTTGATTATTGTAAGGAAGAGTTTATTTGATCTAATTTGTCGAAATCAATTTAAACAGTAGTCAGAACAACAGAGAACATTTTTGTACTTAGATAATATGTTATGAAAACAAAAGTCATAAGTCGATTATACAATTTTTGAGTAGAATTACTTAAGTTTATATTTATCATCATTTTAATTAGTAGTATATGTAAGTAAGAGAATGATAAGTAGAATAAGAATCAATACTTTTAATTAATGTAATTCAAATAATTTCAATGGTTAAAATCATGAGTCAGTTGAAGATAGACCACCATGGAAAACCTGGAAGCACTGGACCACCGTTTCATCCTATTGTAGGACTCCTCAGCACCGCCGGATGCCAGTCAGATCAGTGGTCTAGTGGTTAAGTGTTCGCGCGCGAAACCAGTAGGTGCTGGGTTCAAATCTCGCGGGGGGCGAGGTCGTGGATGCGCACTGCTGATGAGTCCCACAATAAGACGAAACGGCCATCCGGTGATTCCAGGTTTTCCATGGTGGTCTAGCTTCACCTGACTTATGATCTTAACCATTTAAATTAATGTCCACAAAACCCATTTGATAGTAAATTAAATAGTTGAGATCAAGAGTCATTTGAAACTAGACCTCCATGAAAAGCCTGGAAGCACTGGATAACCGTTTTGTTCTAGTATAGAACTCCTAAACAGTGCGCATCCATGATCCCGACTCGCGAGATTCGAACTCAGGACCTATCAGTCTTGCGCACGAACGTTTAACCTTTAGACCACTGAGCCGGCATTAAATAGTGAAGTTCGACCGGGTGAGATAGTAACTCACTGAAGACAATGGTGGATGTGTCGCTCAGTGGTCTAAAGGTAAAGCGTTAACACGCAAGACTAATATGTACTGAGTTCGAATCTCGTGAATCTGGATCGTGGATGCACACCGTTGAGGAGTCCCACACTTGGATGGAACGACCGTCCAATGCTACCAGGTTTTCCATGGTGATCTAGCTACAATTGACTCATGATTTCAACTATTGTAATCACTATAATATCCACAAAAATCTTTTCTGATACTAATGTAAGTTAATTTAGATGATTTTGAGTTATAGTTTGTGTGTACGTGTGTGTGGACCAACGTTAGTTCTGATTTGTATAAACTAAAGTTTAGGAAAGAGCTGAAGGTGAATTCAGTAGTTAAATGTTAAATATCTCGACTTTTAAGTCGTGACTTCAATGTGATAAACAGACATTATTCATCCATCAGTTTATATTAAAGTGTTTACTATTTCTTCCTGTAAATAATCATTTTACAGTGAATACTGAATGGTTGTAGATCCAGACATTCTAATTAATCCTGATGTTAGTGATAGTTTACTGATAAATTTTTAGGATTTTCGTTTATGGTATAAATAGCCTATCATATGACAAGTATAAATTTCTATTCCGTAGACTTTCATCAATTCAGTAATAGAATACTAATCTAGATCTATTATCATAGGATTGTTATCTAATCATACTAGTTGAGTTTGTTTCATACTAACCAGTCTATGAATATCTCTTTCTTTACTTATGTGTTAATATTTTGTATTATAGTTCTGGAATTTTGATTGATATCATGAACCGATTGATGTTAGACCACCATTGAAAACCTGGAAGCACTGGACGACCGTTTCGTCCTAATGTGGGACTCCTCAGCAGTGCACATCCACGATCCCACTCGCAGGATTCGAATCCATGGCGTTCAGACTCGCGTGAAACCAATCGGTTCATGATTTCAATAAAAAAATTAACAATCTCCACAACCCCTAAACTGATAGTTCTGGAATTATTTGATCTATTGTAACTAGATTCCTATATTAATTTCATCATTTTAGTGAATCTAGACCTGCATGAAACCAGGTATTATTTTACAAGGAAAGTACATATAATAGCTATACATGGCCTAATTTTGCCCCTGATTCAACAGTTGCTCAACTCTAAATTAAACCTTAATCGTCATATTTTATAATGACAATGAATATTCTTAGAGTTTTGGACTATTGAGTAACTAGTGTAAGCTTAGCTCATTTACAATTCAAAATCTGGTTAATATCTATAAATACCAAGGTGCTAACATGTAAGATTATGGAGCTAGTTAATATCTATTCGAATTCGACATCCAGTATTAATCCCTTTAAGATAGCTGTTGATAAAGAGTGTCTACTAACAAGAAACCTAAATCTAGGGTTTTTTAACGACTGTCTCCAACCATGTAACATTATATTTATTTAAATCTAAGTACTAATTATGGTAATCGTATTTAGTAACTTTGACCCTATCGGTTTCAGCAAATGCCAGTTCTCTAATCGATATCTATTTCAATAAATTAACTTCTTTTCACGAATTCATTATTTGGAGTCTAATTCCATGAAGAAACGTTAACAGTGATTTTACAATGCATCAATAATAACATAAATGGAGATGTTAGGTCATATATTCCAATTGATAATGAACTAAGACTGAGTGACTTCTAAAAGTTGTATAAGATCAATAAACCTATCATGTATTAAGTAACGTGTTTGGTGATAGCTGACAGGAAACTCTAGACTTCACAGAGAAATAGTAGTTCTAGAGTCAATCTCTGCTAGGGTCATGGATGTACACTTCTGAAGAGTTCCATCATAGGATGAAGCAGTTATCCAACTCTTTCTGGTTTAAAATAGTTGTTTAAATAAGATCAGTTTGTGATGCAAGCTATCAAAATAGGAAATAAAATAAACAATTATAAATTTGTAACAAATCTCATCGAATAAGATTCATCAACATTTGTTATTATTTGAACAAAAAATAACTGTTAAAGTAAATAAAAACACGAAATGTATATTAGTTACCATGGTTACATGTGAATGATATCAAAAATGATTATTTGAATAAATGAATGGGAAACACTGTTAGTGGATAACTGTCCAGTTTGTTTAATTCACAATTGAAACATTGAATAGTTCTTTTAATTTTTAGCATAAAATAAATATTTATCAATATAATCAGTTTACTATTTTCTTTATAATTCAACTTGATGTAACCAGGTTATATAAGTGATATTCATATTATTATTACTGTTGTTGCTAAGGGAAGTTACACTAATCAATTATTATGTATATAAATTATTCATCTTAAATTACCACTATTCAGTTCGAATTCAGTATATTTTTTTCAAGTCAGATTATATGCTGTATGTTATGTATGAATTGTCTCGGACTTTTGTGTTCCTTCATTTCTATACCAATAACTCTTCGATTTTCTTAAACTTCTGCCGCCAAGTTATTCAACTTTCGATTGATGATATATACTATTTATATTTGTCGATATCAGTAGTAAATACCACACTATGAACCAACACATTAGGTCGAAATTAATACCCTTAGATCTTACTTCACTTGATATTGTTTGCTTGTATCTTCCCATTATTGTTTAGGACTGCAACTGATTGGTCCCTTATTATCATATGTGCATCCTGTGAATATTGCCTCGATACTGCCTTAAGCAAAGGTGGATAGTGGTTATCAGTGGAATCCAGGATGCACGTTTCGTTCTACTTCAGACTCGTCAGCTAGATTTACTTTACTGTTCGAAAAATATTACTAAAACCAGAATAAATGAAAAGTTTTCTCTGGTTTACAATAGCTGTCTAAATAATAGTAATCCATAGTGAAAATGATAGTTTAATTATTATCTATAAGTTGTTCACTAATCAAATCAAAGAATAAATTAAAGTCTGTTCTTCGGTTTATGTTTGTTAACATTCTGAAATATTGATAGTAAGAGTTTACTAGTTGAAGTCATGAGTCAATTGAAGCTAGACCACCATGAAAAACATGGAAGCACTGAAAGGCCGTTTCGTCCTAGTATGGGGTTCCTCAGCACTGCACATCCACGATCCTGCCCCCCGTGAGATTCTAACCCAAGACCTATCAGTCTCGCGCGCGAGCGCTTAACCACTAGAATCAAGAGTTTAATTCATAGAGATTTTCCAATCAACTGAATTGATTATATCACATACAATTGTAGATATCACTTTGCATTGTTGATTGAAAATGTAATGATCTAACATTATACATACTTTTTGCAACATGGTTTAATATTTATTTGATGTTCTTAGGTAATTAATGATCCTTGTAATTCATGTATATAAGTACTTGATACCCTATAAATATCAAGTTTCATTGTAGACAGTCATAATTGTCGATGATTTTCTTCAGGTATTACATTTTATAATTAATCATATTGTAATAATTGATTTGTATCGGTTTTTGGAATCTTCCCATTGATGTGAAAGATTAGTAATTGACCAGTATTTTTTTTAGCATATATGCATCTTGTGTGAATTGCCTCAACACTGCCATTAGTCAGTCGGTCAGTCAGTCAATTATAACGTAGGACCAGGCACATATTTGCATCAGTCCAAGTTGCCACAATTCATTAGCATAGCAAGACGAACACCGGACTCATAGAAGCAGTTAACTTAATGGTGTAAAATATAAAGGAAAGATTTTATGTAAGAATATAGTACAGAAAGAAAGACATGGAATAATTTTATTCTCATAGTTTACGGGAAGACAGAGAGTGTATACACCTACACCACTGTGATTGATTCTAAGCCATATCACACAAAGTTTCCAACCATTGGTTACTATAGTCGCGCGGACCCCAACCGATTAGTCTGCATTTACCAACATGACTAAGACTAGAAGTTAGTGACTTTGTGAACTGATGCCACATTTCGGTTTGTCCGCTTCTAACATTCTTCCAACCATTCCCAACACTAGTCGGTATTGAGCGTCATGGTAAACAGAGATAGATAGTGGCTAGCAATGGAATACAAGACACGTCTTTTGTCCTACCTAGGACTCATCAGCTGGATGTATTTGCAACCCACAGTTGATGTTCATTTCGAGACTTGAACCCAGTAACGTACACTTCAAATGCCAGTGCATAATCCGCCTGGCTACTGAATTCAGAAAGTCACTAGGTTGTGCAATGAGGTAAAGTTAAATTCATATGTATTGTATGTTAGAATCTTCACAATGGTGTTTAGGGCTGTAATTGATCAGTCGCTTTTTTGTTTCTGTACATGCCAATTCCAAAAATTAGTGGCTATCTGGACTCAGTAGCTATGTGGATAACTCAATGGTATTTAAAGGGAATAGTACTGAGTTGGAGTTCTAGAGTGAAGTTCAACTCAAATGTAGGTACATCCAGCTGATGACTACCAGATAGGACGAAATATACATCCTGGACTCCACTACTAGCTACTATCCAACTCTGTTTACAATTTCAAAATTATGTTTCTGACAATACTGAAATGAGTTAACAATCATAAAACAATAAACCTAGCACTGAAATATTATTCCTGTTTTCCCGCTATAAGTAACTCAGGATAGACTTTCGGAATTCGATTAAAAACCATTGACCAATGAAATCTAATCATTTTGAATGTCCTGTTTACTACTTGTGAATTGATTCAACCTGCTAATATTTATCATTTAGCTTTAAATTGATAATTTGGACATAATAAATTCTCTAAGAAAAATACAACTACTAATTACATCTGTGGTTGATTCCGGTGTGAGTATTCACTATCGAATAAGTTGTAACTAGTGCTACTTCCAAATCTTCATAAATTGAAGACATCCCATAGTGAAAAAATATCACCATGTCGAACTTATCTTACAAATTTCTCTATCATGATGAAAGTACTTTAATCAGCTCTTATTTAATGATTTGGTGACAGACTACTTTAGATTCTTCTTTTCAGCGCAAAACTTCAGGTAGAAGTCACCTGAAGAAGTCTACTTGATGATATCGTTCAGAAGAACGATGAAAGCTCCACGATCCAGCTCAGAGAACAAAACTTCACATAAATCCACCCATCTGAACTACAAATCTTTCCCACCATCTCAATAACTCTGAATTGTAACCATGCCTTTATGATTACAGAATTTACAGAATGCAACTAGAATAGAATATCTGAAATATCTGATAGGATTTGCTTAACTCATTCATTAGCTATAGACACTTCCGAATAACTGTATTATGTTATTTAATCATGTCTACAATGAAATTAATTATTCATTTATATTCCTAAGGTATATATACATGCATGGCATTCTTTAGATTTGTTAGTTATCAGGTTTCCACAGCGAACGCAATTCCATAATTTGTCATACAATGGTTAACATTTTGAACTTCAGTTAATTTTCGATAATAGGAAAATGAAAATCACTAGTTAACTGATGTTGAAGTCCCCATTCTTCTTAGTCGAACTCAATGGTCTAAATATGGTGGATGTGTCGCTTAATTTCGTAGATTAGGTGAAGTTAGACATTAACATTTTTGATAAGAACTTTCGTCTAAATTTGAACGAATAGTTTCACAATATTTGGGCGCCGAGTTAATGTAAAATCTCAGCGAATGAATTTTAAAATTCATTTGCTGAGATTTTACAAATACATTTTTTCTCTTTAATGATTAACATTTTTGGATACTGACTCAGTGGTTTAGTGGTCAAGCGTTCGCGTGCGAGACTGATAGGTCCTGAGTTCGAATCTCGTGGGGCCGAATCGTGGATTCACACTGCTGGAGTCCCACAATAGGCTGAAATGGCCATCTAGTGCTTCAAGGTTTTCCATGGTGATCTAGCTTCAACTGACTCATGATCTAGCTATTGAAATTACTATAATATCCACAAAAATCCCTTCTGATGTTAATGTGTTTTTAGGGCAAATTATCATGATAATTAAGTCGATTGTACGCAGAATCACTGAGGATTACTAAATATCCCATTCATTTTTACATTTATTTTAATGTTTTAACCACTTTAAAAGAATTATCTTCTTACTATAGATTCTGATTTTAACCAATAAAGAGTTTAATGAGATGCGAGGATATCACCTCTCAACCAGTTACTAGTAAATTCCTTTTATATTGTCTGTTTGAATCTTCTCATTGATGTTTAGGACTTCAATTGATCAGTCTCTTATTCGCATATGTGCATCCTATGCGGATTACTTTGATATTACCTTAAATCACATGAAGATTCAAATAAACAATACAAAATGAATTTAAACTTCATTCTATTACACAAGCTAGTGGCTATCTGAACTCACTAATTAATTAGATAATGTGATGACGTTTGTAAAGAACGATACTGGTTGGGATCCGCGTGACTATCGTAACTAATGGTTGCAGACTCTGGTTGACATGGCTCAGAATCGATCACAATGGTGTAGGTGTCTTACCTTAAACTGTGAGATTAAAATCGCTTTATATCTTTCTACGAACTAATTCTTCTTTCCTGCACTATATCCTTATATGCAATCTTTCCTTTATATATTATCACCATTGACTTAACCACTCCTGTGAATCCGGTGTTCATCTTGTTGTGCTAATAATGTATGGCAACTTGGACTGATGCACATATGTGCCCGGTCCTACGTTGTAGCTAACTGACTGACTGACTGGATTGAATTCATGAATTGAACATCAACTATGAGATACTGATACATTCAGCTGACGATTCCTAATTAAGACGAAACGTACCTTTTGCATTCCATTACTAACCACCATCCATCATTACATATAGTTACTAATGAAATACCAATGAAATATATGTCTGTTATTCTCTAATATAATATATTCTTAAGTATTAATCAAGCTAATAGATTGATTAAATTTTTTTAAAAAATATGTAGATCACAAACTTATAGTTGACACACATGATCTAATCAATTTATCTTCATTATTGTTATGATATTTACTTATATTACTTAAAAAGGAAAAAAAAAAAAGAAGACAGACATTTTATCCTATTAAACTATTATTCATTATATACAGATATCTTTGATCCGATCAAAAAATTGATTCAATTTTGAACGGATTAAACTTATTCATGATGGATTCTTCTGAAGAAGAAGAAATATCTTCTACAAAATTATTAACAAATAATAAATATTGTTTAGAAAAAGTAAGTTTTATATTCAATATGTAGAAATATAAAATTTCTTATGAATATGTAAAGAATTAATATGAATTGTTAGTTTTAGAACAAAGATTTTAATAGTTGATATCATGAGTCCATTGAAGCTAGACTATCACCATGAAAAACCTGGAAGTACTGAATAGCTAATTCGTTGTAGTGTGGGACTTTTCAGTAGTGTACATTCACGATCCAGCCTCGAGAGATTCGAATCCAGGACCTACTACTTATACGTAGGCAAAATGTTGTAGCAGAAATGGTGTAATTATTTAGTACTGTTGTGAATAGGGTAATCTTGAGTGCTGTTAGAGGTATGAGGACGATTATCACTTACCGGTTGCCCACACCGTGAAAGGCTTCTTCTAGAGGTGATCTGAGAGTGTGACCACAGTTCCCAAGGGACAACTGTGTGATGTCGGTCACACACGACCTTTTTGTCAGTAGTCTTCGCGTTACCTCCATACTTGTTTGGAACCTTACCGTCGGAGACGGATCTCTGTGGGATAAGGTTATGTGTACATTTTTAGGGTCAACCTTTTCTAACTCCACCCCTTCTTGTGGGAGGGCAGCGTCACTATTATACTGATTGTCTGAAAAAAACGAACACCGTACTGCCGTCACACCTCTGTACAGTTAGCAGTACGACTTCGTCCTCAGACCTTGAGTTTGCTGCTTTTAGTTTTACCGCTGTTCAACAGACCTGTCTGATATGGTAGGACCTTGAGGAACGATTGTTCCAGTCAGTATAGCTCGATTGGTGCAGTACGATAGGCAATCCCGACCACTACTTCCAGGTATCAGCAGCAGTCGTGGGGTAATTACCACATTTCATCATTACCTATCATGTTTACTAAATAACATGTTAGTTGGTGATAATACTTTTCGTTTAAATCATGAGCTGATCAGTGTTAGACCACCACTGGAAAACTGTGTGAAGCATGAGTCAATTACTTACCAAATACAATGGAACTTAGTGGCATAATATCGCAGAATGGTTGAAATTAAATATCAACACCTCTTGATACTAGCTAACTGGTCTAAAGGCTAAGCGTTCGCGCAAGATTTAAAGTCCTAGGTTCACATTCTCTGTGCAGGATCGTGAATGAGCACTGTTGAGGAGTCCCATACTGGGACGAAACGCTCGTGTACTGTTTGGGGGTTTACAGTAATGGTCTATCACTAATAGTTCATGATTTCAATGAAAGCTAACAATCCCCGGAACTCCAAGCCGAGGGTTATACTTTTAATTACTTTTGCAATCTTGAACTTTGTCGGAATCGTAAACCAGACTTACACATTTCTAAAAAATCAATAAAGAATGTTTGTATAAGCGTAAAAAGTACACGATTAATGCAGTTTATTTGTTTAAGCTTTAAGAATAGAAAGTGAGGGTCACAAATATGAATGTCTATTGTTAAGTTACATTAATAAAATAGTATTTCAAGGAAGACACATATAACTGAAAGTACGTATATTCTATTGAGGAGTTTATTGAACAGTATTTAATCAAAGAAAGTTGTCATTACAGACTAATAGTTTGAGTAAAAGAGAACTACAAAGCACATTCAACAATTGTTTTATCTTAGTTTAAGTTTCATCAACAGTAAGCAGACAAAACCTTCACAGTAATGAACTTAATGGTTTCAGATCTCGCGACAACTATGACATCATTGAAATAATGAATCAGTGTAAAGTGATACCTATATAAGAACTTTAGCAATTTAAGACAGAGATTAGCCATTTTAGGTTTTAGTGATAATATAAATTGTTATATTTTAGTGATTGAGATCATAAGTCATTTGAAGCTAGACCACCATGGAAAACCTAACAGCACTGGATGGCCATTTCGTCCTATTGTGTGGCTCCTCAGCAGTGCATACCCACGACCTAGCCTCGCGAGATTCGAACACTTAGCTGGCCGGCATCCAACGGTGCTAATGTCTAACTTCAACTAGTGCATGAAATCCAGCGACACATCCACTATTGTCATCAGAGTTACTATCTCACAACATACCTGGTTGAACTCCACTGGTCATTGCTTCTCACTAGAACTCCAGGAAATACCTCTTGAAGCGAGTCCCTAGTGAGCCTGTGTTGATTCATATCAGAATAGTTTTTATGGATATTATAGTAATTTCAATGATTGAGATCATGAGTCAATTGAACCTGGACCACCATGGAAAACCTAGAAGCACTGGATGGCCGTTTCGTACTATTGTTGAACTCCTCAGAAGTGAGCATCCACGACCTAGCCTCGCGAGATTCAAATGACTTGAAATTAGCAAGCTTCTCGAGGAACCTGAAGGTCATCGTTAAATAATAAATGGATCTGAGTAATGCACTTCCAGATATCAGTACTTGAATGAATTTATCCTCGTTTTATTATTACATTTACAAGTGGTTATTTCTATTAATCTTACATTTTTTCTTTTACATCACGTTGTATAGACATTGAATTCAGTTGAAAATATTCAACAAACATTTTCTGAAACAACGCCACTATCTTTAAAGAACCAATTAGATCAGTCTTTAGATAATGAAGGTAGGATATTCCACAATATTCTATCAATATAATCATTATTTTCTTGTAAGAAAGGGAAATTCACAAATGTAATTTTAGGTTGTATTGAAGTTAACACTAGTTCTATTGCTGATTATTGACTTAAGAAACTTGTTTATTCAGCCAGTACAGAACTAGATGTCTAATTACATATAAAAGAACGGATCTATATATTTCGGATATTTTGATAGAACTAAGTATTTTGAAAAATTATGGACCGGATTGCCAAGCGAAAAGTTTGCTGAGATTTTACAAATATATTCTTTCTCTTTAGATATTTCTGGTATTTATTAACGCTTTTAAATATGTAATTAGTAATTAGGAGAAAAGAAATGTTGAGAAGTAATAGCCTTCAGAAACTTTAAGTGATAAGTATTAGAAAATTATTAGTATTTGGAAGACTGGAACTAATAGTTTTCTACTGTATCAAGTACTTTGTTGATAACCAGGGCATTTTTAGTACTTTGATATTTTATCATTGAATTTATGAGTCAATTGAAACTAGATCATTATAGAAAACCTGGAGTCCCATACTGGGACTCCTCAACCGTGCATATCCACGACCTCACTACATGAGATTAGAACCCAGGACCTATGAATCTCGCGAGCGGACGTTTAACCTCTAGAAAGCATCCAACGGTGTTAATGTTTAATTTGGATATTTGTCAATAAGTTCGGCTTACCGTTTACTTACTGTTTCTATACACAAGTAGTATGTTTTGAAACTGTAAAATAATGATAGTAATTACACATTATATTAAAACCAGTTTGTTGGTTATCTATTCCTAATCAATTGATTAAAGTGGTTAACTGTAATGTTCATTTCGGTTCATAAATTAATAAACTATCAAATAGATACTTAACTAGACAAATCGAATTCTTATTTTCATTCAATAAAATATTGAGATGGTGGAGAAGATTTGTAGCTCAGATGGATGAATTTATATGGAGTTTTGTTCTCTGAACTGGATAGTTTAGTCGTAGAGCATTCATTGTTCTTCTGAATGACATCATCAGCACAACATTCAGGTAAACGTCTTCAGGTGACTTCTATCTGAAGTTTTGTGCTGATCATCTCATACAGAGAACCAAACTCCATCACAACAAAATATACTTGGTCATTCGTATTAAAGTGCTTTCAACTTCTCAGTGTATTTTTGTTAATAGACGTTCTTAGCTAATAGTGACAATCAAATTGAAGATAGAAAAACATATATATTATAAATAAGGAATAAGTATTGATTAATAGTTAGAATAATTGATTTTCTATAGGAATTGTGTTAATTAGTATAGAAATCAACGTTTTAATGTGTATATATATTTACTCACAATGAGATTACATAACCTATTGTTTAACTTTATCATAGACATACTGATGGAAATAACGTCCTCATCGACTGAATTCTCGAGCATTGATCTCTTTCCAAGAGGTTCACTTATGTACTTAGAAAACGCAAACGATATAGTCGTGTTTAGTGAAGACGTTGATAAAATGCAGAGTCTTTTGGTAGTACTGAGCAATAATACCAGAATGTTTAGGATACGCTTCTCCCCCTCTATACTGCGCGGCAATTCGTTCTGCTTTACTTTACGACTGAGAAATATGGCCATTAAGAGTAGAAGATATTCGTAAACTACTAGTATTTGACCACAGATGTCTTAGAAATATTGCTTGCATCTGCTGGGATCACCGGGTAAGTAAAAGCGAGGTTAGACGTAGGGTATTAGAGAATGATGGTAAATCAGTTGATGAGGTTGTGAATTTTCATCGACTAAGATGGTTGGATCCCGTGTTACATATGCCTGAACACTGATTACCACGACGCACAATGCTGACTAGTGATAGGAACGGTTGGAAGAAAGTTAGGGGCGGCCAAACCAAAACGTGAAATCAGTCCACAAAGTCATTAACTTCTGGTCTGAGCCATGTTGGTGAATGCAGACTACTTGGTTGGGGTCTGCGTGACTATCATAACCAATGGTTGGAGACCCTGTGTGACATGGCTCAGAATCGATCACAATGGAGTCGGTATTTACACTCTCTGTCTTCCTTTAAACTATGAGATTGAAATCGCTTCATATCTTTCTTTCTATACTATGTCCTTATATGAAATACTTTTTTATATTGTACCACTGTTAAATTAACTACTTTTATGAATCCGATGTTCGTCTTGTTGTGCTAATGAGGTATGGCAACTTGGACCGATGCATATATATGCCTGGTCTTACTTCGTATCTGACTGGTTGATTTACATCTAAATAGCTAGCGCATGAGCACTTATATACAACCAGCTAACAGATCAAAATGAATCAATATGATAGAAAGTTTATTAAATAGTAGATATCAGTGAATTGTAATTAAATCTCTCTTAGAGTATTGAATTTATGTGTCACATATCATATTTTTGATTGAGATCATAAACCGATCTACATTAGATCACCGTTGAAAACCTGGAAGCACTGGACGACCGTTTCGTCCTATTGTGAGACTCCTCAGAAGTGGGCATCTACGATCCCGCCCGCGGGATTCGGACTCAGGGCCTTCAGTTTCGCGCACGAACGCTTAAACTTCAGACCAGTGAGCCGGCATCCAACAGTGTTAATATCTAACATCAAGCAATCCACGAAATTGGGCAACCATCTTCCATTGTACTGAAGTAAATATCTGTATCTACCCGACACGTATTAGCTCCACTGGTCACGGTTCCTCACTGGAAATCCGAGAGTTTCCTCACGAAGCTAGTCACCAGTGAGCACATGGTAATTATCAGTATAGGGGTTGTAGAGATTATTAAGTTTTTGATTGAGATCATGAACCGATTGTTGTTAGACCACTGTTGGAAACTTGGAAGCACTGGATGGTTTAACTGGATAGTCTAACATCAATCGGTTCATGATCTCAATCAAAAACCTAATAATCTCCAAAACGTCTATACTGATATAATCATATTAACAAATACTACTATTAGACTATTCAGGTGGTAATAAATTCTTAAAATAGTTGAATAAAGTGTACTTTAGTTACTATGTAGGTTTTAAAAACATCATTTCTTCTGTACTGAATAGTAAATTTTACCAAATTATATTGTAATACAAATTCCGTATCCTTTTTAAAACTATTTTTTATTCATTGGCATGAGGTTATTTGTTCCTGATTGGAAAAGTGTTACTTATGAAAATTATAACATAATAATACATAAGTTAGAGGGCTCAATGAATCTGTGAAGAATGATCGAATAAAACTGACATGAATATTATGAGCGATGAAGATCTTCTGAATGAGAATGACATCTTCATTCATCTCAGTTACAGTGATAAGTTTCAAAGCAGGAAAGTGAAGACTACAATATGACTGTGTTTTTTTTTCATTTCGATAGTCCTAACAACCATTACTTCATGTAACCCATTGTTTATATAACGTGAATGTATATATTTTTTTCCTAACAAAATATTTTTTATATTTATGTAATTGTTTCATGATATGACATGGAAATTATATTTGGATTACACAATAGAGTACAATTTGAATTTATTGTCTTGTGTTACTGAGTCTGATGATAAAGAGAATTACAAATCTCCTAGATCAAGAAGAATGTCGATTCCTTATGAAATTATGCATAATCATGAATGTTTACCAGGAAGTCAATATGAAAATGATCTGTGTTTTCCAGTAAGTACATTTAATACATTTGAATTAATTTTAATAATTCTTTTTAACTACTCATGAGTATATACATTAATTAAGGCTAATTTAATAGTTCAGATAATGAGACAATCGAAGCTAGACCACCATGGAAAACTTGAAAGCACGAGATGACCGTTTCGTCCCTGTATGGGACTCCTCTACAGTGTGCATACACGATCCCACATCTCGATATTTAAACTCAGAACCTATTGGTTTCGCGCGCTAACGCTTAACCTCTAGACCACTGAACCAAACGGCGTCCAAAGGTGTTCATTTCTAATTTCAACTAATCCACGAAATTCAGTGACACATCCATCAATGTCTTTAGTGAGTTATTATCTCAAAACAATCCTGGTTGAACTCCACCGGTCACTGCTTCTCACTAGAACTCCAGGTAATACCTCATGAAGCTATTTACTAATTATTATCTAAACAAGAATATGAATGACAGTGCGAATTGATTAAATTTAGGTATATAGGATATTAAAATTCGACTTTATGATCCCTTCCTGATGTGAAATTCTTGAATATGATATTTGACAAATTCATTAATGTACACTGTTAAAATGTTTTAAACTTGAACAAGTTTTCAGCATTACATGATCTTTAATGGTTCCTTGACACAAACCTCCCAGAACAAAATGATATAAGAAAAAATAATACGTGTATATAAGCAATAGGAAAGCAGAAAGTGTAAGAAAAAAAAATGGATATGCCTTGAATACAGTTATAAACTTTTAGTTATGAACTATGGGATCCTAAAATAATAAAATATCTGAAGTCTCACCTAAGACGTTAAAATTCTTTTGCTAGGGCTCAGTTCACCAATCAGTAATGATATAGATTACTTTCTACTAAGAATTAAAAGTAATCATCATTCACCACTAACCAACCTAAATCTTGCATGTAACTTGGTGACTAAATAATCAATATTTCATAACTTTACACACAGATTCGGTTACTACATTTAATATCAATATCAAAACGTTGGTTTATCCATACTAAGTGTATGTTTAAGTAAACGTTGATTCATCATCATTGATTCTTCTCTTAAAGTCATTTTCGTTATATCAAAAGCTTAGTTTCTTATTATACCGCGTACAAATTGAGCACTCAAACGCTAAAACTCTCCCAAGTAGCAAATGAGAACATAGAAGATAAGTGAAAGGAATTCTATTTCAAACAGTATCAACTATGGTACAAAAATGTCAGGTACTTATAGTTTCCAGTAAAAACGAAATCATCATTATACCCCTCAAATATGCATACAGGGGGTTATTAGCATTTTTCCTATACAGAAGCTACACATAAGGATTCTGGAATATTCTTCTGAATGATGATTAGATGGAATATCTTCAGCACTTTCTAAGCTTCTTATAGCTTCCTTGAGTTTACCTATGGGCCGTCCCCACAACTTCAAATAGCAAGTTCCATCTGATTGTAAAAAATCGGACACTTTTTAATCAATAAAAATTCAATGTTTATTTTATCGACTTTTTCTCTCAACAGAATTCAATCGATCATTATGATTTATGCACATTGAATAATGGTTTACATTCACCATGGCCATCAATTGAAGTAGATCAACTAGCAAATTGGTTAATCGAGATGAAATCAATGATTTTAAGAAAATCATCTATTATTCCAAAGTCACTATGTACATTATCACATTCTCCTTCCACCGTCTCATCATCTTGTCCTTCTTCTTCTTCTTCATCATCTTCATCTTCAGAATTCATTGAACCTAATAAAGTACAGTTGAAGGATGAATATAACGAAAGATCCAAATGTTGTTTACAAAACTTTCATTGTAAACATAAACTTCATAATCAACAAAAAATTCTCACTTTACCCAAATTTGAAATGAATCAAAAACCTTTCATTATTATTGATTGTCGTTATCCATATGAATATAATGCTGGACATATTTATAGTGCTATTAATTTATCAGATTGGCCAAATCTTTATAAATATTTTTTTGGTAGAAAACAATTTATTAAAACTACTGAAATTAATTTAAGTAGTTTATCATCTTCAATGGAATTATTTATGAAACCAAAATCATCTCATACTATATTTATATTATATTGTGAATTTTCTACAAAACGTGCACCACAATTATTTTATCTATTACGTAATTATGATAGAACATTACATTTTTATTCATATCCTGCATTAAAATATCCATTAGTTTATATATTACATGGGGGTTATTCAGCATTTTATAAAAATTATCCTTATTTATGTGAACCATCTAATTATATACAAATGCATAGTAGACCAGATCTTTTAGGTATTTGGCGTAAACATTGTAATCTAGTTAATAGACAAGTATATCCTTATAAAAATGATAATGAAATGTTAACCACACATCAATCATTGAATCGAAATATTAAAGAACCATTTAAAAGTATTACCAATATCTTTCAACAAGAATAAAATAGAAAATAAAATAATTGATTTCATTTCACTGAAACTTATTACCTTCCTTATGCCAGTTACTCCTCATGGAGGAGTATAGTCCGCCCATCAGCACTCTCCATCCAACCTTGTCCTGGGCAATCCTTTCCAGCTATTTCCAGTGACTATTCATCCTTTTCATGTCTTTTTCCGATTTCTATATTCTTCAACTGTCTTCTTCTTCTTCCTCTTCTTCTTATTTGTTTTCCTTCACGATTCCATGTTATTGCTTGTTTCATGATGTAGTTCAAATTCAGTGCAATACTACTTACTTGTTATTTATTTATTTCATAATTATTTCCAACTCATTTCTTCTCTTCATAATGATTAATATAAGTAATATTGATTTAATTCATTTTGATTGAAAAGGTTTCTTTCAACAGAATTCATTATAATTGGAATCTATTCAATATTAAATATCTTTGTTTTAATTCAATCATTGTTTATATCTTTGTTTAAATATATTTTTCTTTTATTTACATTCGTTGATTCATTAGAATTGAAATAGAAAAGTGTAATAAATACAACTTAAAAATGAGTTTTTATATAGAAGGAGATCGAAGGCCCTGGGTTAGAATCCCGTGAGTAGGATTGCGGATACGCACTGTTGAAGAGTCTCATACTACAACAAAACGGCCGTCCAGTGCTTCCAGGTTTTCAATAGTGGTCTAATATCAATCAATTCATGTTCTCGATCAAAAAAGGTGTATTAATGTATTCAATTACTTATTCATCTGACAGTAAACTGTAATAAAAGGGTAATGAAATAATTAAAAACGATTGATATTCAAAAGAGTCACAGTGAACTGAATAGCTCAAATATTAATTTGTTGAACTTCAATAAAGAAATTTGTTGATAGCAGGGGAATTCAGGTAGTGCGTTTTTCCTTATCTAGCATTTATCAACCTAGAACTACTGGATGGCCGTTTCATCCTACTATGGGACTCCTCTGCAGTGCACATTCACGATCCTTCCCCTTGAGATTCGAACTCAGGACTGGATTGGTTGAAGTTAGACATTTCTAAAAAGATTTTTCTCCTTTACACAACTGAATAAAACATTTCGTTAATAAATATTTCAATCCAATTTCATGTAAGTCATACTGATGGTAGCCATAGCACTCGGTTATGAACAAGAGTAAGTGTATTCTTTACTAAATTATCCAAATCATTCGGGCTCAATGTTTAAAGACAATTTTAACGTAAACAAATCCAACACTTAAACTAATTGAAAGACTACTAGCTTCAAACCGAATATGATTGAAACGTATATTATCAGACCATTTTATCAAGGTCCGCTTATTCGAGATGAAATTTACAAAATACAGTCTTCATCACTTACTTACGCCTGTTACTGCTCGTGGGAAAGCATAGGCCGCCCACCGGCGCTCTCCTTCCAACCTTGTCCTGGGTAGTCCTTCCCAGCTCTTTCCATTTGTTATTCATCCATCTCATGTCTGCTTCCGATTCCCGATGTAGTGTGTTCTTTGACCTTCCTCTTTCCGTTTCCCTTCAGTATTCCAAGTTGGAATTTGCCTCATCATGCAGTTTGGTGATTTCCGTAATGTATGTCCCATTCACTTCCAACGTCTCCTAACTTCTTCTTCATCTAGAAGCCGCTTTGTTCTATCGCATTGTACGTTGTTGCTGATAGTACCTGTAATTTCTTGATGATAGTTGTAGTAGTTCTCCAAGTTTCAGCTCCGCACAGTAGAACTGCCTTGACGTTCGTATTGAAGATTCTGAGATTGATATTGGTTAAAAGTTGTTTTTAGTTCCATATGTTCAGTTGTAATATACCGGCGTTACCTTAAGAATCCGTTCCTCCAAATCTAGATCAGATCCTCCTTGTTCATATATGTTGCTGCTTAGAGACGTGAAAGATTCCACATCTTCCAGAGCTTCTCCGTCAAGTGTGGTTGAGTTGGTGTTCTCTATGTTATAGTTGAGGATCTCGCTCTTTCCTTTTGTGTATGTTGAGGTCTACTGAGGCAGAGACTGCTGCTACACTATTTATCTTCATCTGCATTTGCTCGTATGTATTAGATAAAAGAGCTAGGTCATCTGTGAAGTCCAAATCTTCTAATCGGTTCCGAGTTATCCATTGTATTCCGTGCTTCCTTCGAGATGTGGAGGATTTGATAATCCAGTTAACCACCAAAACAAGGAGAAAAGTGAGTAAGAAGAACTAAATTTATATTAGAAATGTTTATTATATGGAGTAAATGTCATATCAGATTCATGAATGGTATTAGAGAAGATTGTAAAACTTTTAAAGGACTTGTGAATATACCACATAATTTTTTTCACAACATTTGTAATGTTCTTTAAGCGACGATGGATAGTAGCTACCAGTGGACTCGTCAACTGAATGTACCTGCATCCGAGTTAATGTTCACTCCGCGACTCGAACCCGGTACCGCCCGCTTCAATATCAGGACTCAGTAGCTAAGTGAAGAACGCGATAGCCTTTGAAGCGAACGCTACTGGGTTCGAGTCCCAGAGTGAACATCACCTCGGAGATACAAGTACATCCAGCTGACGAGTAAAAAATAGAACGAGACATGCGTCCTGGATTTAATTACTAGCCACTATCCATCTGTGCTTATAATGCTTACGAATTAAGGTAATATCAAAGCAATCTGTACAGTATGCACATATGCCAACATGAGAGTGATCAACTACAGTCCTAAACGCGACTGGTAAGATACAAGCAAACAATACCAAGTGAATTTGTAATGTTCATTCAATATTCTTTTGAGCTCTCATTTGATGATCAATTTCCAACTAATAACAAATGAATCTATTTATTTCACTGGTTGAAATCATGAATCCATTGAAGCTAGACCACCATGGAAAACCTGAAAGCACTGGACGACCGTCTCGTCCCAGTATGGGACTATTCAGCAGTGCGCATCCACGATCCCACCCCCACCCCCGCGAGATTCGAACCCAGGATCTATCAGTCTCGCGCCAGGCGCTTAACCAACTAGACCACTGAGCCGGCCGGCATCCAACGGTGTTAATGTCTAAGTTCAACCAATCCACGAAGTTGCGCCACCGTACACCATTGTCTTCAGTGAGCTGATATCTCACAACAGACCTTTTTGAACTCCACTGGTCACGGCTTCTCACTAGAACTCCAAGAGTATCTCTTGAAGTCAGTAACTAGTGAGCAGATGATTAATACTAGAAGGCGCAACTTCGTAGATTGGTTGAAGTTAGACACTAACACCGTTGGGTTCCGGCTCAGTGGTCTGGTTGGTTAAGCGCCAGGCGCGAGACTGATAGGTCCTGGGTTCGCGTCCTGCGGGGGGCGGGGTCGTGAGTGGGAACCTTTGGGGAGTCTCATACTGGGACGGAATGGCCGTCCAGTGCTTCCAGGTTTTCCGTGATGGTCTAGCTTTAATGGATTCATGATTTCAACCAGTGAAATTTCTAAAATCTCCACACAATCCCTTCTGAGAATCTATTTATGTTCATTAACTTTTTGGGATAGTATAAACTAGATGATAAGTAAACTTCATATTTGATGTAAAAACCATTAGAGATTTGTATAAACCTATCATAGTATGTAAATTAGAAGTAAACTGTGTTACATTAATTAGTTATAGGATGTAATGATCGAAAGTATAAAATCTAGAAAAAACACTATGCTCTCGTTTCAGTGTGTTTAACAAACCATATTTGAGATAGAAATTAAAGTGGTTTTGATTTGAAATCAATCTTATGCTTTATATCATAATCCATTTGATGTTGCAACTATTAACTGGTGTATTCTAAGATTATCTATGTATGGAGTAAACTCTTATTTCGTAATATGCTGTGCTCATCATTTAATCCTATTAGCTAGTAACTAGATTATTCATAATTTTGGTGAAACAGGGCACAAGATCAATTTCGAAGGGACCAAAATGCTTCAGAAAGGTTTTAGCACATACAAAGAAAGATTAACAACAGAAACGATATATATATATATATATATATATATATATATATATATATATATATATATATGAGCTAATAAGAACAGTCTGAATAGAAATAGTGGTATTCAACTAGCTACCACGTGGAAAATGTTCATTAACAAGTAATTGGATCCTATCTCTATCCAACCTTGTTTATTTCATATGTATCGTTATTCTGACAGAAATTCATTTGAATAGTTTATTATTACAATTATGTATTTTAATAATTGAATTCATGATTCGATTCAAGCTAAAGCATCATGGAAGCATCGGAGGTGTGAGGGATTGTGGATGAGTACTGTTAAGGAGTCTCATACTAGGATGAAACAACCATTCAGTGCTTCCAGGTTTTCACTGCTGATTTAGCTTAAATCGATTCATGAATTCAACTAGTAAATTACTAAAATCTCCTCAAAAACCCCATTCTATTAATTATGAATTTTAATGGTTCTCATTTCTAATAAAAACAAATTAACACCTAATATCATCTATTAATAACTTACACACACACACACACAATCATTCATTCACTTATCTTCACATTGTGAACTCATATAATTCACATCTAACTGATTTATATCATGCTACATATTAAAGTCGACAGTTGGATCTGATTGAATAAGCACTGAGTATAGATTTGATTTAATTGTTACACGCTTTGATGATTTTGATAATTGCCCAGAAGAGGTTCAGGAAAGTTTATTGGATGAAATGAGTCAATTGAAGCTAGACCAACATTGAAAGCCTAGGACTCTTCAGCACTGTGCACCCACGATCCCGCTTCACGAGATTCGAACTCAGCAACTATCAGTCTCGCGCGCAAACTCTTAACATCTAGTCCACTAAGCCGGCATTCAAAAGTGTTAATGTCTAACTTTAACTAATCCACGAAATTGAGCGACACATCCACTATTGTCATCAGTGAGTTACTATCTCACAACAAACCTGGTTGAACTCTACTGGTTATTGCTTCTCACTAGAACTCCAGGAAATACCTCTTGAAGCGAGTCCCTAGTGAG
This sequence comes from Schistosoma spindalis, assembly GCA_946903255.1. Lineage (NCBI taxonomy): Eukaryota > Metazoa > Platyhelminthes > Trematoda > Strigeidida > Schistosomatidae > Schistosoma > Schistosoma spindalis. The sequence continues at coordinate 6,778,761 of OX336420.1, forward strand.
CCTGTGTTGATTCATATCAGAATAGTTTTTATGGATATCATAGTAATTTCAATGATTGGAATCATGAGTCAATTGAAGCTAGTTCACCATAGAAAATCTGGAAGTCCCACAATAGAATGAAACGCCTGTTCGTTCACTGATTCTAGGTTTTCCATGATGATCTAGTTTCAAATGATTTATGATCTCAATCATTGAAATTACTATAATATCCACAAAAAACCCATCTGTTATACGTTTATATATATTGACAAACATTCATATAGATTAAAACAGTATACTATTACATGTTAGTTTCCATTGTATCCATCAAGTTATAATTACTTTCACTCTTTTCTAGATTAATGAATCCATATATGTATACTGATGAGTTTCACAAGTTTTACATAGTCTTCATAAATTCAACCGAAATGACTTAATTTACATAAAATAACATTTAAAAAAAAAATATGACATTACAATAGTGCATATATGTATATTGGGGGACGAACTCTTATATATATACACGTATATTTATATACAAAATTCCAGCTTTATCCTATAAACAAATTAAAAGGAAACATACCAATAGTTCAATGATATACTGATAACTAACCTTTATAAACTAAATATGTATACTAATGTATATTTTGAATCTGATTATAGGTATATACAAAATGACTAGGTTGTTATGAAGGAATAAAGAAAGGAGTTATTCGAATAATTTTTGGGGCTAATTGATATAGATATATATATATATATATAAGCATAAAATGTAAATAAGATTATCACATTAAAATGAAATAACACTGTCTGTTATACCTTGTTGACACATTGTTACATACCTACCTACCTATCTATCTACATACATACACATATATATATATATATATATATATATATATATATATATATATATATATATATATATATATATATATACTAATGGGTATATACTAAATGTCTATGTTTAGTAATTACCTCTTTATAATTCTAAGGTTTAAAGGTGTCATTCTTACTATTAATTGTTGATCGGTTATTTTAATATTTGGTAACTAAAGCAACTGATGTCGCATAAAAAATATCATCCGTTATGTTTCATTTAGAATAATCTGGTTTATTTCATATTACTTATTTTAATATAATAAAATAAAAGATAATGATAATTGAATAAAATACCTGTTAACTATAGTGAATGTGAAATCTGTTTAATTGCCAGACCTAATGATCTAATGAAATAGACTAGTTGAAGACTGTTGATTGTAAATCTTGAGATGGTCTAGATTATGTTCATGCAGTAGTCATCATCAGTATGCATAAAAATAAGACTGTCAATTAAGGTTATTTATGATAGTTTTTTAATTAAGTGATTATAACAAACACAGAATGTCGATAGTTGAAATCATCAGTCAGTTAAAGCTATACCACCATGGAAAACCTGGAAGCAGAAATCGAACCCAGGACCTTCGGTCTACGCGCATGAACTCTAAACCTGTAGATCATTGAACCAGTAGCCAACGGCGGATGGTCGCGCTATTTCGTGGATTGGTTGAAGTTAGACATTAACACCGTTGGATGCCGGCCGGCTCAGTGGTCTAGTTGGTTAAGCGCCTGGCGCGAGACTGATAGATCCTGGGTTCGAATCTCGCGGGGGTGGGGTGGTTTCGTGGATGCGCACTGCTGAGGAGTCCCGTACTAGGACGAAACGGCCGTCCAGTAGTTCTAGGTTTTCCAAGGTGGTCTAGCTTCAATCGACTCGTGATTTCAACTATTGAAATTACTAAAATATCCACAAAACTCCTTCTGAAATTACAGAATGATCAGAAAGCGGGATTCAGTGGAGATTGTAGTAATTTAATAGTTGAATTCATGAGCCGATTAAAGCTAGATCACCGTGAAAAGCCTGGAACTACTGAAAGGCCGTTTTCTCCTATTATGGGACTTCCCAGCAGTGAACATCCACGATCCCTTTCACAGGACTCGAACCCAGGACTTTCGGTCTCGTGTGCAAACGCTTAGCCTCTAGACCACTGAACCGGTATCCAACAGTGTTAATGTCTAACTTCAAACAATCCACAAAATAGCGCGACCGTCTACCGTTGGATACTGGCCCAATGATCTACAGGTTTAGCGTTCGTGCGCGTAGACCGAAGGTCTTGGGTTCAGTTCCCGCGAGTGGGGTCGTGGATTCGCACTGTTGGGGAGTTTCATACTGGAATGAGACGGCCGTCCAATGCTTTCAGGTTTTCCACGGTGGTCTAGCTTTGGTCGATCCATGGATTTAAGTATTAAAATACAGAATTAGTAAATATGTTTTATGAACCAATAGATTTGATGGAGATACATTGACTTGAAGTTTGAGTAAGAACATATGACCTTTAAAACAATGAGGATTAGTTTTATCAACTAATTTATCAACCTATTAGGTTATTTTTATGCGTAGACTCAAAAATTCCTAAATATAATGTTCATATGTGATTTGAATGTTTATGTATATATAATTCTTCAAGAGATCTACAAACATCACTTCGACTAACTATAAAAAATGAGGAGATAGCGCCTACAGATCACTTTGCCTACTCAACCCTATACTGGCAAGTTGCAATATCATTACTGAAATGAGGCAAACTTTAAACCCAGTAAGACATGTTCATCGACTGAACAAACAGTAAATGTACCGTGCAGCACTCTACCCTGATACTTTGAAATTGTTAGATATGGTCAGTAAGGAAATACATTGTATTGATTACAGTGACTTGGTCATTCGTATATTAAGGCGCTGTTCATTAGTACTGATGAAACTCCGTTTTGCTGACTCCGTATATTTTGTGAAAGAAGGTAATTTAGTCAATGAAGTTGTAGTTTCGTGGTATAAATAATTAGTGATGCAAATGAATTGATTATTGATCATCTAAACAATTTAGATTCAGTGACTATTCACTTCAAGTGTTTCGTTCTTATACAGTTTATCTGAAAATACTTGTATTTCTTCTTGATATTACTAAATTATGGTGTTGTCAATACTGACAGTTGTATTCAGTCCACTTGCCCGCATAACTCTAGAAGTTCAATACATATAGACTACTTTGTAGTAGTAATTATGAACATAAACTATGTGATGCAGGTACATCCAGCTGATGAGTCCCAAAGAAGATGAGACGCGCGTCTCAGATTCCATTGCTAGCCACTATCCATCTTTGCTTATAAAGAAATTATTTCTTCACAACCACACATAACATGTTGAAAAAGATTTATGTGTCCCTATGAATGAATTCAAACATAATGTAATCTATTTCCTGCATAAAATACTGCTACATCATTACAGTGATTGATACTAAGTGATATTTGGAGCCATAACAATGACTAACCAAATCTAATGTTGCATAACGGACAATAAAAAATCTCTGATGACTAACACTATGTTTCTATGTGAATGTGTCGACAGTAACATTACTGGCAATCAATCTTTTGAAGATTCTTACGTAAGTACATGTAATTTTCACCTACTTCATGATGAAATTAAATAGAAATATTTCTTTACTGATCCTTGCACTTATAACTGGTTGATCACTGAGTAGTGACTAATGTGACGCATATCAAGTCCTTCTTTGTACTGGTGGAGATCTATAGATTCAGTTGCAATGCGAGGACTTGTTAAAAGGACTCAATATCATGTGCACTGTTTGAAGATGTGAAGCTGGGTGAATTCGACAGAAAGCATATGTTCCCTCAAGATCACAGCGTATCTAGTTGAAGAGTATCAAATGTAACAAAACTTAGGTCCAGTGTTTCCTATCTACCAACTCCAACAACTAACTTAAATCATAATATTAAGTGATAAGTTATCTAATTACCCTGAAATTTTGAATATATACTTAACAAATGAAACTGATTTTATTTAGTATCTCAGATAGGATTTTATATAGTCTGAGGTGAATTTCACCGTCATTTAAGCAAATTGATTCAAAAGAGATATCAACGAACAAATTTTCTCTACTACTGTTTCACGATAATGATACAGATTCTTAATTTCAGTTAGTTTGTGATATGGTATTATCGTTTCGGTATGTAACTGTTTCGACGAATTAACCAACATCAAATATTACTTGAATGAAAATCCTTCAACTCCCAGGGTAGAATTTAAATGGTTTAAATTGTTTATTCTGGTTAACGTTTCTTTAGCAAGGTCGTTTTCTAAGGGATACAGTTGCTGACCCCATACCCAATTCTCCTCTTTTACCAGGGGCTTGGGACTGGCAGTAACCATACAAAAGCTACAGGTGAAGGTGGATCGTACATAAATTACGGAAATTATCAAACTGCATTACGATGCAAGAGCTAACTTGGAATCCTGAATGGTAACAAGAAAGAGGGAAACCAAAAAACATACTGCGTCGAGAATTAGAAGCAGACATAAAAAGGATGAATAGCATTTGGAAACAACTGGAAAGGATTGCTCAGAACACAATTCGATGAAGAATCTCGACGAACAGCCTATGCTGCTTCATGGAAGGTAATAGATATAAGTAATTCAGTAAGGAAATATCACCTATTTCTGTTAAAATGTCAAAAAATCTACAAAACTAACCATACGTGGATACAGTGATTACTAATAGTTTTTCACTTCACTGATTTTGTGTAGATTCTGTATTATTTTAAAGTAATAAATATACCACGATAAATTAAATTTAACCATCATTAAATTCACTTAGTAACGTTTACTTCAATCTTCCCATTGATGTTTAGGACTGTAATTGATCAATCTCTTATTGACATATATATGCATCCTGTGCGCATTGCTTCAATATTGTCTTAAGTCACAAGTATTATAAACAAAAATAGATAATGGTTAGCAATAGAATTTAAAACACGCATTTCATCCTATTTAGGACTTATCAGCTGGATATACCTACATCTCAGATTTAATAGTCACTTCAACTGATGAGTCCTAAACTAGGACGAAACACATACCCTAAATTCCACTGTTAGTCACTACCCACCTTTACTTAGTAACCAAAATTAATTATCTTCTTTTTTTTTCTTATAAAAAATTTATTTTTTTTTAAACAAAATGAAATATAAATCAAAATGAAAATGAATTAAATCATACATGAATTATTCTTTAAAAAGTGTATAAAATATTTTTTTTTTCTTTTCATTTTGTTCATTCATTAAAATAAAACAAAACAAAATATGAACTATGAAAACAATTGTTGAATACATCATTTAAATTGTATTTATTCCGCTTTAATATTTCTTATTACATTGATAACATCACAATTTGTAGTAAAGGTATTCATATTGGTACTAATACTACTAATATTATTATTATAAGTAGTAGTAGTAGTAGTAATAGTATTAATGTCATTTATAGGAATAATATTAGTTGTTGTATAAGTCAATCTAGTCGAATGATTATCAATTAATTTTGTACCAGTTTCATTATTTTTAATTGAATGATTTGAACGTTTATGATTTTCTAATGAACGTGATTGACAAAAGCCTCGATGACATATTGAACATGAAAATGGTTTTGATGTTAAATGAGTGTAGCTAAATAATAAATAAAATTTTAAAAAAAAAACAATGACAAAAAGTAAAATAAAATAAAATTATCTTTCATTATGAGGTTGTGGAGATTATTATTATTATTTTTGATTGAGATTTTGAACCGACTGATGTTAGACCATCACTGAAAACCTGAAGGCACTAGACGGCCATTTCGCCCTATTGTGGGACTCCTCCGCAGTGTACATCCACGATCCAGCCTGAGAGATTCGGACTCAGGGCCTTCAGTTATACGCTCGAGCACTTGATCACTAGACCACTGAGTTGGCATCCAACAGTGTTAATTTCGAAACCCAACCAATCCACGAAATTGCTCGGCCGTCTCCCATTGTGACTAGTAACTAGTGACTAGCCTCAGACGGGAATTCTCGCGGTTCCAATGAGAAGCCGTGACCAGTGAAGCTAATCCGTGTTGGGTAGAAGCAGGTGTCTACCTCAGTACAATGGGAGATGGTTGATGTTAAACAATAACACCACTGAATGCCGGCTCAGTGGTCCAGTAGGTTAAGCGTTCGCGCGTGAGACTGAAGACCCTGGGTTCGATTCCCGCGAGCGGGATCGAGGATGCTCACTGCTGAGGAGTTCTACAGTAAGAGGAAATTGCCTTCCAGTGCTTCCAGATCTTCAATAGTGTTCTAACAACAATCGGTTCATGATCTCAATCAAAAACATAATAATCTCCACAACCCCATACGGAAAATTTATAATCTAACTTAAACATTAATAATTCACCTAGTAAATAAAAACTATCTTTCATGCTTTGTGTTCATGTTTGTATTGACTAATTTCTATATGGATTAGAGTATTATCATAGAAACCTAATTGAAAATAAGACGATCAGTATGTCATTATTGAATTGGATGAAACTAGAAAAGAAGGCCCAGGACTGAGTGGGATGGAGAATGCTGGTCGGCGGCTCCATTAGGAGTAACAGGCGAAAATTAAGTATGTCATTATTATTTATGGTTTATTCTTAACAATTTCATAGCTCTACGAGCTATTCATTTCGTAAAATAATCCTCATATAGAATGAAAAGGAAGAAATCAGAAAACTTACATGTAGTCAGTCTACACATCTATTAAACATATAAGATAACTAACTTTTCCTTTAACACTGTTCAAAACAATTATTTTAGCATAGTGAACTATTTCTACAATCATAACTATGATAAGACTTGCAGTTAACTTAAAGATTTAGAGTGATAAACAAGTTGAAAGTAATCCCTGTTGTATAATATTCAATGGCAAAGATATATTCTACCAGTCGAGTAGAAATTTTAGTCATTAGGCTTTACTGTTGTAATGTACTGTATTGAAGGAAAAATGTGAGGAATCTCTGGACTTATTTTTCAGGTCTCTTGACTAACATCTTTACTTTCTGTACGTAATGTTGATGGATGAATTGTCTAGTGAACAATGTAAGCCTATGTCAGCAAAAATTTATACATGTTTACTAAGTGGTTAGGAACAAGTTATGTAATTCAATCCAGTATCCGACATTTGATCAAACTACTACTATTCTTTATGATACTAGTTATTATAGGAAGAATTAATATCGTTCTTGACTATGATATTAAGTTATATGACTGCTTCTATTGAATTTCTTTATGCCTCTTTTTTAATGTGTTTCAGTAGATGAGAAATAGAGACTTACCGGTAGATTCTGTGATTTATTCTTTAAAGAAGTTCAGCTTTCCACTCAATAGGATAGAACATATGTATTTTTATTTTCGAGATTGCCAACCATTGATTCAATGCTTAGTTTATTTCAGTGCTTGAAGCTACCAACTTCTAGTCTTAGTCATATTGGTAGATTCAGACTACTTGGTTGGGGTCCGCGTGACTATCATAACCAATGGTTGCAGACCCTGGGTGACATGGCTCAGAGTCGATCACAATGGCTTAGGTGTATACACACTCTATCTTCCCTCAAACGATGAGATTAAAATCGCTTCATATCATTCTTTCTACGAACTAATTCTTTCTTTTTGTACTATATCTTTACATAAAATCTTTCCTTTATATATTACACCAATGAGTTAATTGCTTCTATGAATCCGGTGTTCGTCTTGTTGTGCTAACAAGATATGGTAACTTGGATCGATGCATATATGTGCCTGATCCTACGCTGTAACTGACTGAGTTATTTCAGACTACCAAGTCAAAGGTTGATAGTTATATATACATAAACTGATGAGTGATTTTAATCAGTTCTTCCAAAAAAAAAAAAAACACGTATGTATGAATTCATGCATATTCAAACAAAGTTCTTATCTAAGCTAGGGATTTGACTGACCAATATTTTAACATCACTCTAATAACTGTCATTTCCAGAAAAAACGTATATGAATTATTCAGTTACCTGTGATCTCTTAAATGATCTTTTCGTCTGAATCGTCTTGAACAAACATCACAACCGAATGGACGTTCATCTGTATGAGTACGTTCATGTATTGTTCTATTATATGCTTTACTGAATCCTCGACCACAATGTGAACATTTATAAATTGATTTTTTAATATTCATTGATAATGTTGTTGATGTGGGTTCAGTTTTCGATCTAAAATGTATTTACATTTTATTTGTAAAATTTAACAATATATAATTCCTTTTTTTAAGCAGAAAGATTTTGTTTAAACAGAAGTTAGACATTAATACCGTTGGTTATCAGCTCAGTAGTCTAGAGGTTAAGTGTTTGCATGAGAGACCGATAGATCCTAGGTTCGAGTCCCGTGAGCGGAAATATACTACAAAGAATATAAACATTTAGTATGGTTAGTGAAAGTGTCATGCTAATTTATAGATATCCTTATCTAAAAGCGTAACACTTCCAAATGACTACATAGTAAGGAAAGTCAGAAACATTAAAAGTGCTTTAACCAAGCCCACACTCCCTTCATGTTGTCTATGTATAAGCCTGTCAATTTGTCAACTAAATGTATCTTGAGAATGACAGTTTGCTGACTATATCCAAAGCTGAAAAAACTTTCTATGCATTAATCATCTAGGTGTAAAGATATTCCACGTATAATAATTTTCTTCATTATGGGTGTAAGTGTCTACTTTTTATAGTGATCTGTCCCAAATACCAATGATCTATTATGGTTATAAAGCATATCAGTTACCAACTCATTTTTAAAATTTTCATCACTTAGCATAATTGAACGATGGAAACATTCTTGCAAGTTTGAAAAGCAAATCACCTACCAATTTTAATAGTTGAGATCATGAGTCAATTGAAGCTAGACCACCATGGAAAACCTGGAAGCACTGGATGACCGTTTCGTCCTACTGTGGGACTCCTCAGCATTTCGTATCCACGATCCCACCTCGCGAGATTCGAACCCAAGACATATCGATCTCGCGCGCGAACACTTAACCACTGAACCACTGAGCCGGTATCCAACAGTGTTAATGTCTAGCTTCAACTAATCTACGAAAATGAACGACACATCCATCATTGTCATTAGTGAGTTACTATCTCAGAACAGACCTGATTGAACTCCACTGAAAAAGGTTTCAATTTTTTTTCATTTTTTTTACTTACCTTGTGAAAATATTTTTGTTTTCATTGATCATTTCATATGCTTGAAGTGAACTTTTTGTTCTATGTGATTGCGTAATTAACACTTTTTGAGTATTGGTAAAATTTAGTCCATTCGGTGAATAATTAATAGGAGTATTAACAGTAGATGTAGTAGTAGTCGTCGTCGTCGTCGTAGTAGTAGTAGTAGTAATAGTAGTCACGCTATTAGTAGAGACAGTAGTGTTATAGTCTGATGAATTCAATTTCATAGCAAGATTTAATGGTGTTGTTTGAATTGATGTGACATTTTGATCGGGTACATATGAGAAATCCATTAAATGATCCCAATTACATAAATACACGGAATTGAAATTATTCACATTATTTACTGGTGTTGTCATAGAAGTAGGAGTTGATAAAAAGTAAGGTAAAGAAAACATTGATGTAGTATCATCATCAAACTGTTTATGACCATTTTCATTTAATATTAAATATCTTAAAAGACTTCTCCATAGAGGCCAATTGATAGTTGTCTGATTAAAATGTGCCATTTGAGATGGATTGATCAATGAAGCTGAAAAGGAAGTATAAAAACTATTTGAAGATAGACAATAAGTAATATTCAAACAGTATCCACTATACATCTTTTATAATAAAAAGAATCATTATAAAACAATGAAAACTATGTGACCTGTTTTAAGCAGTTGTAAAATCCTTGTATATTATCAAGTTTTCATCAAAGTTGTAATCTATTCATTGAGTGTATTCGACAAATGACCCATGAATTAACGTGAGCGGTAACCCGGATGGTAGAGATCGGGCTAATCACTTACTCGACCGATACCCTTAAACCGATTACGAAATCCACAAATGATCACAGTACAATTACTCCTGGATCGAAAAATGACAAAAAATCCATAAAAATGGTGCACGGAATGTACGGGATTGCTCCCTACGGGGCAAACTCTAACCGATTGAAAAACAGGTATTCTAGCCCCGGTAGTTATGCCATGCTTTGATGTGGCCTGTTTCTCTCCAGAAATACCTACTAGGCTTCATCAACTTGTTTGGTTGAAAGGGTGGGGGCGGATTGAAACACCGTGCATTAACAGCTAGCCTTTTTTCTGAAGAACTGTGATCCCATAAAAACTTTTCGATGAACCAAACAAAACATATAAAAACCTCCAGTTTTCCTTTTGAATTGAATCTACAACACTATTCATATACTGAGATTTCATATAATTACATTATAATTTGAGAATGCCCAATATTTCATAAGATCTGATATATTCTTATATTTCTTATCTTACTGAGTGATGTAATTTTCAAGATGAAACAAAACGTTGTCAAGTTCAGAACCAACTACTTGTCAGATGACTACTAACTTTTTTTCATTCAATTATCAACATCTGAAATTATGTACTTTGACTCGTATATCCAGGACTTAAACAAACAGACAACCATTATGTTTTTACCGACTGAACTCAATTTATTCATTATAGATTTATGTTTCTTTTTTAAATGGAACAACATGGTTGTTGTTTTCATTTAGGATTCTTATCACACTCTATCAGTTTCATAATCAATTAGACTTGTATAGCGAATGAAGACTTGTTCAAAAAAATTACTGATCAAACTCAATAGAATGTTATACAATTCAATAAATCAACATTCATTTCAAACTGATGTCCGTTGAACAGTTATTAGGTGCTTGATGACATTGCATATAAATTGCTTAGAATTACATATATATGATTTCAATCTAAATAAAACATATAACATTTGACTTTATTATGCAGACCCGATACTGTTCAACGGTTCTACTGTATGGGGTGGAAACGTGGAGAACTACGAAAGCCATCATTAAGAAAACACAAATGTTTATTAACAATTGTCTATACAAAATACTTCGGATCCGTTAGCCAGACATTATCAGCAACAATCTACTGTGGGAGAAAACAAACCAGATCCCAGTGGAGGAAGAAATCAGGAAGAAGCACTGGAATTGGATAGGACACACATTGAGGAAAGCACCGAACTGCGTCACATGACAAGCCCTCACTTGGAATCCTCAAGGCCAAAAGAGGAAAAGAAGAGCAAAGAACACATTACGCCGATAAATCGAGACAAACATGAGAAGAATGAACAACACTTGAATAGAACTAGAAAGGAAGGCGGTGGACAGAGTGGGTTGAAGAATGCTGGTCAGCGGCATATGTTCCATTGGGAGTAACAGGCGTACATAATGGAACATAAACTGAATTTCATCAATGAGTTACGTAATATTGTTTTCCTCATTTGAAAAAAAAACAAAACAAACTAAAACCTTTAATAAACTTTATATTAGTCAATTACAAAGACCACTTTTTGTTTATAATAACTTACATGAATACATATTAAAAATATTATTTAAATATGGTAGCCAAAATAATGAAATATCTGATGAATTAAAATTGTTGAAAAAATAATCTTCTATTATTGAATTTTGATTAGTGGTTTTTGTTAAGTGTACAGTTGATGCTGTTGTTGTTGTTGTAGTTGTAGTTGTTGTGGCTAATTCTGTCTTTGACGATGATGATAATGATGATAAAACTTGACCAATTTCATCTTGTAAATTGATTTGAGGATAAATTGCGTTTTCATTAGGGAAGTTATTAAGTTTATCAATGAAATGCGTTGTTGATGTATTTGTTTTGTTTTCAATAATATTAGTAGTAGTAGTAGTATGAGCAGTAATAGTAGTAGTAGTAGTAGCGGTAGTAGAAATAATCGAATCATCTGAACTAGATTGCAATGAGTTCAATGAAGGTTTATTTAAAATTTCATCAATATCATATTTGTTTATAATAGGGGAAGTAGATGAAGAATATGTTGGTCTAATAGAGAAATCATCTGTTCTATTCAAATGAAAATTGATCGGTGTAGATGTATATTGATTTGTAGATGATAAAGCTATATCATAAGTTAATGGGGTACTAAATTTTTGAAAAGAGGTGAAGAACAAAAATGTTCAGTTACAATCAGACTGAGTTATTTTAAAACTCAAATTAAAATATCCCCTTTAACTGAGTGATTATTTAGGCTCCTGACAGTTGTTGCTACCCTGACGTGGTGGTCGGGCTTGCCTAACGAATGCACCAATCGAGCTATACTGGCTGGAACAACCGTTCCTCAAGGTTCTACCGTGTCAGACAGGTCGGTTGAACAGCGGTAAAACTAAAAGCAACAAACCCAAGGTCTGAGGACGAAGTCGTACTGCTTACTGTACAGAGGTGTCAAGGCAGTAAGGTGTTTCCTTCAGACAGCCATTATAACAACGATGCTGCCTTCCCACAAGAAGGGGTGGGGTTAGAAAAGGTCGACCCTAAAAGTGTACATATCACCTTGTCCCACAGAGATCCGTCTCCGGTGGTAAGGTCTCAACAAGTATGGAGGTAACGCAAAGACTACTGACAAGAAGATCATGTGTGACCGACCTCACGCAGTTGTCCCTTGGGTACTGCGATCACACTTTCAGGTTACTAAGGCGACCTCTTACCCAATGTCCTTTTCAGGTACCTCCAGAAGTACCGTTCCACGGTGTTGGCAACTGGGAAGTGATAATCGACCTCATTCTTCTAACAGCACTCAAGACCACTGTATTCATACTCAACCTCCTTACACAAATACTGTCATTAGGTGTAATACTGAATAATTTATAACGTTTAAAGTAAACAATGAATATGGAATTATTACCAAGGACTTCTAACAAGCATCATTTACAGGTTCCTAATTTATGGTTCAACTCATAAATCTAACAGTGAATATGCAGAATCAATACTTAAATATTTAAAATAATAATCAATAATCAATGAATTAGTGATTATAATTGATCGTTATCGTCATATATGTAATTGAATTTACAGTACAGTTCATTGTATTACTTGGTTCAATAAACAAAAGAATTTCAGGAGTCTTATGTAAACTCTTCATTATCATATAATTTATCTTATCTATCTCTGAACTTCACTCAATTATTACATCACCCATTCCTCATGTTATTTTGATTCTAACACCAAATGACCTCCGACCTGTTCTTGAACATATATACATATAGTTATTATGAATAGCCTATGTTGTTCCGATTCCGTTCATTCACTTATGTCAATTGTTTCACATTATATCTTACGTCAATGTAAACTTTCAATACATATTTGGTTGTAAGTAACTGATGAAAAACTATGAAATATAATGAATTCATATTATTCTTCATTCATGTTTGTTTTGGCTTTATTTAAATAGAAACATTTAGAGTAGGGTTAGAATCGTCATTTCACTATTTAAAGACTGGTTGTACTCTAACATAACATTTATTCCAATAAAGACATTGGGGATATCCTTATTCATAATAGTCAACAAACATTCAACTGACTTACATGCTGATAAGTATTTAGAAACGTTCTGTAAACTATCTGTATGCACTTTATGTTAAAAAAAAGATGTATAAAATAGAACAAAGTATATACTTAACCAACTTTAATCTTAACTAAATTGTTAATTACAAATGTTACTATTATTATAAGCAAAGATGGATAGTGGCTAGCAGTGGAATCCAGGACGTGCGTTACGTTCTATTTGGGACTTGTCAGCTGGATATAAAATAAATTTCAACTTCACTCCACTTCATAAGCTAGTGGCTATCTGGACTCAATAGCCAGGTGGATAACTTGATGGTATTTAGACTGAACGATACTAGGTTCGAGTTCCGAAGTGAACATCAACTCTAGGATACAGGTACACCCATCTGACAAGTCTCAAATAGAACAAAACACATGTCTTGGATTCCACTGCTAGCCACTTTCCATCGTTATTCATAATACTTGTGAATTAAAGCAATATTAAGGTAATCCGCACACGACGCACATATGCCAACAAGAGACTAATCGATTGCAGTACTGAACATCAATGGGAAGATTCATTTAAACAATATCAAGTGAAATATTATTATTATTAATTGAAAACCGAATTTAAAATAAATTTTTACTACCTCTACCACTATAGGATTTGAATGTGGTATGGCAACTTGAACTGATGTACGTACGTATGAAGTTCTACGTTGTTGCTGACTGGCTAACTGATAGTTGAGTTTGGACAGTAGGCTAACTAATGTATAAATATCTGTACAATGTTATACATATACATACAATGAGTTGTACAAAAATTCACAATAATCTCTAATGAACTTACCTATTTTGGTCTGGAAAACTTTTTAGTTGTGAATTGAAACAATATGAGTTATAATTTAGTGTACTATTAATAATATTATCACGAATAGTATTATTATTCTGAGTGTTAAATGTTGGTTGAAATAACATTGTCTCAAGTAAATATTGAAAAGATAAATACAACTGAAAATTCTCCACCGGTTACATCATCTCCTTATATATATATATATATGTATGTGTACTCCTCTTCATATAAACAGTTCAAGTTACTATGGTTCCCTTATTCACTCACTGACTTGTTGATATTGACCATCATGGGATATGAACTTATATATGCAAATACTTCTTTTTTTTTGTTGTTATTGTTGTTCCCCCACTTCTTTCAACAGTGTAGAAATGATCATATATGCATTAATATGCGATTGTCTAATACTACACTTTGATTGTATCTAATTATCCAGGTTCCAATTCACATTCATCCTATCCCTATAACCATTTTTTTTCTCTTCACCATTATTTACATGATGATACTGTCGAATAAAAACAAAAAAAAAACTCGTTAATGAATATTCTACTATGCTATGCATTAGATGATTGCCATTCTTCAGAATTCTAACAATCTTTGAATATGTATATAATCAAGAATATGAACCCATCTAATAATACCCCCCTCTATCTCTCTCTTTCTGAACTGCACTTTAAAACATTCAATAGATTTTGATAAAGAAAACAAAAATGGTGATCATTCTCCCCTATTCTATCCAAATGCTAATAACTTACTCTATCTGTTACCCATATTAATTGTTTCATATTTACACTGAAAGTAATCAATTTGGTCTTTGTTAACAAATAGATTGTACAATAGTTAATTATTATGCATATATAAGCGTGTGAATGTGTAAGTGTATGTGTGTGCGTGTGCGGATTGCATCACCGCATAACGGAACTGAAAATCCAGCTGAGAAGTAAAATACCAAAAAAAAGTGGCAACATAGGATAATGACAGTGATAATAAAAAGAAAATAAATCATTGGATTAGGGATACTGTATTTTCAGTAAAATTACACTAATATGACAAGATTCATATGATGAATAGTTAGTTCATAAATTTATTCATCTCAGAAGGGTTTTTGTGGATATTATAGTAACTTCAATAGTTGACATCATGAGTAAATTGAAGTTAGACCATCATGGAAAACCTGGAAGCACTGAACGGCCGTTTCGTCCTATTGTGGAACTCCTCAGCATCATACAAACTGACTTACCGTTGGATGTCGTCTCAGCGGTTTAGAGGTTAAGCGCTCGCGATATGTCCTGGGTTCGAATCTTGCGAGGCGGGCTGGTGGATGCGCACTGCTGAAGAGTCCCATATCACAATGAAACGACCTTCTAGTACTTCCAGGTTTTCCATAGTTGTCTAACTTCAATTGATTCATGATTTCAACCATTGAAATTACCATAAATTTATTGTAAAAACGATAGAAGTGAAAAAAACTGTTTACTTTCAATGATGTATTATCCTTCATTCAAAGATAAGAGGATAGTCTTCAGATGGAATTCCTTCTTCATCAACCCGACCCCCCCTCGCTATATATAGAAATATCATTTGCATTATCATACTTAAGGTCAATCAATTTATTATACAAACCAAAGAATTAAATGGATTTTAATGATTAATAGTCTATGTATAAACTGAATATATTTATATGATAACCAAACCTTTAATTTATAATAAATGAGTATTTCATTTCAGATTCTTTGATTGTTTTCATGTACTGAAAGTTAACCGACTTGGTAAATTTTTGATTAGTTCAACTAAATAATATTTTCAAAAAAACGAAAAATAAAATTAGAATTGTAAATTGGGAAATATGAGGTTACATAACTCTGATATGAAATGAAATAAATATTATTGTAATTTCAATAGGTAAGATCATGAGTCAATTGAAGCTAGACTACCACCATGGAAAACCTAAAAGTACTGGAAGAATCGTTTCGTTCTATTGTGGGACTTCTCAGCAGTCCGCATTCACGAATCTGTCTCGCGAGATTTGAATCCAGGACCTATCAGTCTCGCGCACGAGCACTTGTGATGTGTGCTATTGATGTAAGTAGATATAAGTAATATATATCATCAATAGAAAGTGAAATACTTGACGGCAGAATGTTAAGAAAATTGAGGAAAAAAGAACAAGAACAAAGAATGATTGGCGTGGAATTGAAGGGATAATAAAGTTTGAGACAATTGATAGACATTTTGCAAATGAAGTATTTACTGTGTGGTTCTCAGATTTTACTAAGATGTTCTGTTATTCTCACTTATGTTCTCGTTCACTTCATTATCTTTAATCTAGGGATAATGCATGGGATATTGTTTTATGGATAAAACACCTCTAGTTCAAAAAGGGATGAAAACTGAAGTTATCTGAAAAAGATTCATATGGAAAAGAAGTAGATAAATAGTTTATTGATGTCTATACTTTGGCGGCCTGCTTGAATATTTGGGCTACCTGTTTCTGACCTGAACATATATCAACATGTTAACTATCTTTTGTTTATTTCAACACATCACTATGGCCCTTATTTATATAACCTACTTAGTCGTGTTTATGAAAAGTTAACAATCTTTCAGCGTACAACATACAAAAAAGTACAATCAGAAACATTGTGTTGGATGCCAATATGCATTGAGAAGAATGATCATTGTTCAGATTTCGATTCATAAACTACCAACATCTAACTGGTGATAACTCAATATTTATCGTCAGGATAGATGAAGAAATAAGGAGAGGAAATTTGATGAAATACTTTGTGCTGAGAATTCTATATTGTACCAAAAATATGATATTGAATAAAGTCATTAATAATAATAATAATGTATAAAAACCCAAATTATCCCTTATTCACTCAAGGCGTTTAACACATTACTTTACAATAAAGACTGAATTTAATTTACTTAAGAGACGTAAAAACTAAAGATCTTTTACCTTTATGAATATTGGAAAATAAAGTTCTGTTTCACACCCAAATTCGGTCATAACAACGTGTCACACACTTCGCCAGTTCAAGACTGCGTACGGGGATTTATGATTTACTCTGTATCCCATGATTCCGCCTGAAGGCTAGTGACCCTACCTATATCCTTGATACATACTACGTGTGATGCGAATCTTCAACTTTGTGAGAGAAAGTTGATTGTTTGAACCACTAGATTATCAATCTGCAAGTAGTCCGTTTGATTTTCCAAGTACAGACTTGGATATTATTATTATTATTATTATTATTATTATTATTATTATTTAGACACATAGATATTGGTACAAGGAAGCACCAAATACATATGCAACACACAAATCTTATTTGATTTGTGTGAGGGCTGTGATACTTCCCGGGTGCCCAAACCGAAGCAGGTGGTTTTCTTAGGGGACCACAACCCGAGACTTCGACCTAAAGGTCTGATCCACAAGGCAGTGGAGAAACGTAAGGAGATGCAGTCCCATGGTAGCCGGTGACCAACGATTGGTTCATACACCATTTGTTCCCTCAAGATACTGGAGCCCATGTGCACCATTGGTTTGGAATTAGGGTTTTCCAACTCCCATAGGTGGACTCTCCATGTCCACCAACCTGGTTGAAGCGCCGGACATTATCTTTTCATACTTTCAATTTGTAAACAACAACCCCGCCACGAGAAGGTAGTGAGTAGGACTTCCCTGACAGAGGCTATATACGCGTGGCCATGTGAGAGCATTTCGAGAGGGTGAGCGGACTCTCCCCACTCTCGGGCGTACCAGGGCATTTGGGAGTGGATATCATTCTTGGCATCGCACACTGTGACAAAGATATGGGGATACCAATAAATTATCCAAACCGAAGTCGGTCGATCGAGGTTAGCATAAAGCTGTTTCATGATAATCAGAGCCTGACAAATAATGTAACAAATAAAAAAACAACGATAAATCTAATAACCTAACAAAATGATGGTACTGCTACCTATTGTGATTGTAGATATAACTGTTAAATTGCTACTGTATAACAAAACAAAGACTGTTATTGCTCGACGCAAGTAGTAAAAACTAAGGTTTTAGTATGAGCGAAATATAAATCCACGACTATTCACGAGATGGGTGATTTTAAACATCCAGCCATTAGTTAGATTTGAGTACTTCGAATCAACAGTAACTGATATTAATTAATCGATGATTTGGTAATGTGCACTTGTCAATATCAATGGAAGAAGAGGTTATGCCAATCCGTTTTGCACACACAATCCTGATTTTTCCAGATGTATGGCAGTGAAAATACGATGCAATCTAATTGTCTTTGAATGACATCTATTTACCTTGTAGATGACTTTGAACCCAGAGTCAGTCTTGATTGAATGAACAGTGTTCACAAGGTGTTCGATTATTGAACTTCTTATTGAGCCGTTTTCTCCTCTTCTTAGCCACATGATATTATTCTGTTTATCCTCTTCTCATCTCATTCATTAATTGTGTATCGGTTTATACTACTTATCAATATTCAGTAACCAGTTCTATATCTAATAATGTTTGAACGTATGGTGCAACATTCTTTTATTACCGCTTAGTATTTTGAAATGTTTATATGAACTAATAACATTTCCTTTATTTATCGTTTTAATCAACTTCGCTCAACCTTTGCAGCAGCTATTTCCGTTTTTTTTTAATTTCTTAAACTTAAATTTAAATGTGACCTCATCCAGATTGGTCGTTGATTAGTTGTTGTTAACATTAGACATAGTTATCAGTTATCATTTACGTTAATATATGTTATGATTACTCTTTATATTACCACAACAAGAAGCTCTCATATGCAGCCACCCTGTCTGTCATAAACAACTTACAAGTCAAGGTTTGTAACAAATGTATGTATATTCATTAATAATGGAACTGTACTTTAGACAAATCGTTATTTTTTGAAATTTGGTTTCACGTGTATTTCAGTCATGCATTTGGAAACTTAAATAGAATTTACAGTGATAATAAATGACCTCTCTTAAATAGAACTTCATTAATAATTTAAGTGATAAGTATTTTTAGAATTACTTTTTCAAGCAATAAATCATGCATTCGAATATATGAAATATGGTACGTAATTGCGATCCATCATTATTATTTCTCCTTACATTACTTGCTTACTCCTGTTACCCTCGTTGAGTAGAATAGATCATCCATCAGGGTCCTACAACCAAGATAATTCAATTATGTTGTGAGCAATCCTCTCCGGTTTTGCCCCAATCGGTATTCATTCTTCTTGGTCTTTCTCTTCTCCTTTTACCTTGAGGATTCCAAGTTAGGGCTTGCCTCATGATGCATTTTGATGACTTCCGCAATTTATGTCCTACCCACCTCCAGTGTTTTTTCATAGTTTCTACTGCAGATGGAAGTTATTTTGTTCTCTGTACCAATAGGTTGTTATATTGGTTATCCAAGTTTTACCTCCATAATACAGAATTATTTATAAGTATACATAAAATTCACTAGGGTGAGTATTGAAATGAATTATAACAATACTACTTAATAGGAGTTTAAATCTTTTACATCTATATATTCACTATATAAAAAGATGGACGAGTTCCAAATAGAACAAAACATGCGTCCTGGATTCCAGTGATAGCCGCTATCCGTCTTTGCATATAATGCTTGTGAATTAAGGCTATATCGAAGCAATACACACAGTATGCACATATGCCAATAAGGGACTGACCGATTGAATTCCCAAACATTAAAGGAAAGATTTAAATAAATAATACGAAGTGAATTTACGTATTCACTGTTTTAGGCTGACGTACTGAAATCACGCCACTGACTTATTTATAGTTATACAAAAAAAAGATATATGATTTAATATTTTATGCATCAGTTAGTAAATACATTTAGATACATTCCTAAGGTATAACAATATTCAACAAACATGAATGAAGAATAGTCTTTTCAATAAATTTCTTAGTTCATTTCAACATTTATCAATCCGAATTGTTTCAAAAGGATAACCAAATTTAAGACAACTATAGCATATGATTCCAGGATTGTTTGCAAAATAAAATAATACTAGAATGGGTTTTGTGGAGAATTGGTAATTTCAATAGTTGAAATCATGAATCAATTGAAGCTAGACCACCATGGAAAACCCGCAGGGGGCGGGATCGTGGATGCGCACTGCTGACAGTGCTTCCAGGTTTTCCATGGTGGTCTAGCTTCAATTGATTCATGATTTCAACTATTGAAATAATACTATTGATGTTTAAATGAGTAGTGAATAGAATTACATAAAATAAATTCATATATCAAATCATAAAATTAGTAATCAGAGTAGATATCAATATTCCGAGAAATAGAGACAAATATGAGAAGAATGAACAACAATTGGATAGAACTAGAAAGGAAGGCTGAGGACAGAGTGAGTTGGAGAATGCTGGTCGGCGGCTTATGCTCTATTGGTGGTAACAGGTGTAAGTAAGTAAGTCAGTAAACATCGATAAAATAGAATGAGAGAAATAATAATGTAATTACAAATCAGATCAAATATTTGATCGGAAGACAAAATGGTGTATAAAATGATGTGATTTAGGTCAGAAATAATAACTCTGCCTGGGTGTTAATTAAATTGTTTTTATTTACAAGACCAACCATAGTAATAATAACAATACGAATATGCATGAATAAAAATAACATGATCATCTTATTATCAGGATATGGTTGACGATGGTAGGACAAGTTCTGCAATATATTTGATTTGTATACATAGCTCCTACATCTTGAACTGAATAGTTATGTGCTTTTATCATTTAATAGATTGAGGGTCTGATAGATTTTATATAAATGGTAACGAATATGTTAAGCTATTATAAACGATTGGTATACGCTGACAGTATGACCGGTTTGTTCATGGTCTTTACTATAACTTTGAATAATCAAATTGGAAGATGTTCTTTTGGACCACTAACCTGCATTTTCATCTGTTTGACTATTTGAGTCTTTTAATTATTCTATGAACTATATCAAGTAGGAAATAGAATATTAAAACATTAACGAGAAAACCTGTTATTTATATGGACCAAACAAGATGATTTCCACTTTTTTTTCTGAAATGTGATCTATTTCATATCAATGACTTTTCTAATTTCATTTATGTATTCCTATAAGAAGTATTTACTTAGTTTTGCTAGTATTGTAATGAACGAGAACAAAGGCGAGGACAACCAAATGGATCGTAATATAACATTACAGAACATCTTGGTAAAATCTGAGAACTATACAGTAAATACTTCATTCGCGAAATATTCACCAATCGTCTCAGACATCGTTGCTTCTTCGTTCTTATACCAATTAATCTCTCTTCTCGTTCTCTTTTCTGTGATTTACTTAACGTTCTACCGCCAGGCATTCCATTTTTGATTGGTGATACATACTACTTATATCTGTAGACATCAGTAGCACATACTATAGTATGTTCCATTTAGGAAAATATAATTTTATTAAATAATGTTAGAAATACGTTAAGGTTTTTGATACATTTGATCAACAAAATATTTTAAACTGTAAGTAGCTGATATGATGAGACTATAATCTATGCATGAACTTTGAAGAACTCCAGAAAGAACTTGAATGAGTTCACTAACTTACTACAGTTTAATGAGGCTTATAAATAAATGTGAGAAACCAGAATCAAGATTTACAGTCAGAGTAAAGGTTTTCATTACTCACTTACATCAGCTATAACATCAAAATGTTGTGTAATCACGTACATGAATACATTTCGCGTCAAAATAATATATTAACAGTTTTAAAGCTTATCAGTATTGGATTTTGGAGATTGTTAAGTTTTTGACTGAGATCATGAACCGATTGATGTTAAACCACCATTGAAAACCTGGAAGCACTGGAGGAAGCACAATAGGACGAAGTGGCCGTCTAGTGCTTCTAGGTTTTCCATGGTGGTCTAGCTTCAAATGACTCATGATCTCAACTATTGACAAAATTTATCATCTGTCAACTAGTGATTAGCAAAAACATCGATTACTGAGATTCTAATGAAAATTGTTGATTGGTGGATGCATCCAATGGCTAAACTATCTTCTCTATACTTAGTAAAAAAGTTCCTTGCAAAAGTCAGATATAAACAACATCTCGCCTAAGGTTATTCTTAAACTGTCTATCAGTTAAATTTAATGATAATTTTTACTTCTGAGCATCATTCAGGTAGTTTATATTTCCTAAGTATTATATAATCTATGAGATAAGTCTTTGATTTTGACACGAATTTTGTATCTATGCTTTTCCCAATTTCTTTTTTCGAATATTGATATATTTAATCAAGAAATAAGTAGACGTTTTTAATTATTGTCTTTCATGATTCCAATTTTACAAGTCAAACTCAATGTTATTCAAGTCTTCTCTGACATAAAGTATGTATATTTGTTTCGTTTTCAATGATTTATACTATTTTTTAAGCAAAGACGGATAGTGGCTAGCAATGGAATCTAAAACACTTGTTTCGTCCTATTTGGGATCCATCAGCTTGAAAAAGCTTGTAACTCAAGGCAATCTGCACAGGATGCTTATAGGCCAACGATAGACTTATCAATTGCAGTCCAAAACAACAATGAGAAGATACAAGCAAACAATACCACGTGGATTTATACTATTATTTCTATATTGTAAACATCTAAGGAAATAAATAAATCTATGTTATTCTGTTACCACTTTTATTCTATCTTCATTCAAACTTGAGAAATTGTTTAAAAATGATCTAAATAATAGAAAATTTATGTTGACCTAATTTAGTTGTGAATACAATTGTTAGTAAACATTCGAGTATGTTAAACATATTCAGTGTATATATTTTTCCTCCAAAAGTAGCTATAAATTCGATGTGCTTATTTCTAATAGTATTCGCTTTTTTAAAATCAGCTGAGGGTGGCTTATGAACAATTAGTTTTAAACTATGCTCACAAAGCAAGCTCTCACATGGAATCCTCGAGGTCAAAGGAAAAGAGGAAGATTAAAGAACACATTACACCGAGAAATGGAGACAGACATGAGAAGAATGAACAAAAATTGGATAGAACAAGAAAGGAAGGACAGGGTGGGTTGGGAAATGCTGATCGGCGGCCTATGCTCCACTGGAAGTAACAGGCGTAAGTAAGTAATTTGAATCAAACAATTAAGACTTTATACACAGGACCAATTAGTAATACTCAGTGATCAGTCAATACAATTAGTTTACACCTACATAAAACCAGTCGATAGTTGATTAGCACAAAATCTAAGCTCAAGTGTCTTATTGCTTAAATTCAACTAAATAACATTCAAACATAATATATGGAATACCCAGCCGATTAGACTATTGGTCATACTTCAAAATGGTTGATAAAATTAGGTCGGTACAACGAACTAATTACGAATCGATGATCAACCAATGTAAATATCAAGTACTACCTAGTTTCTAACAGTTATCTAGTCTATGTCAATCCGTGACAAAAATTGAAGCTAGAGCACCATGGAGAACCTAGAAGCACTGGATGACCGTTTCGTCCTATTGCATGACTCCTTAGCAGTGCGCATTCACAACCTAGCCTCGCGAGATTCGAACACTGAGCCGGCAAGCACCCAACGGTGCTAATGTCTATCTTCGACTAATCCACGAAATCGCGCCACCATTATCTTCAGTGAGTTACTATCTTACAACAGACCCGGATGAAATCCACTGGTCACTGCTTTTCACTAGAACTTCAGGAAATAACTCTTGGAAACAGTCACTAGTGAGCATATGATGATCATAATCAAAGAGAGGTTTTGTGGAGATTATAGTAATTTAATAATTGAATTCATGAGTCAATAAAAGCTAGACCACTAGTACTTCCAGGTTTCTTATAATAGTTTAGCTTCAATTGTCTCGTGAATTCAAAAATAATCTTGATTTCAACTTATTGATCATTACAACTACATAGTCATGTTCTTTTTTTTATTGTTTCTCATCGAAGAAACGAAAAAAATCATACATAACACTAACCATATTAACAATACACTTATGCATACAACAATACAGTTTGTTTGTTTTTTCGTTGAAAAGAAAAAAGAAAACCTAAATTGAACTAATAAAACGTAAAATCAAAAATCAAAAAAAAAGAAACAAACAAAAACAAAACAACATTCAAACAAAACTGATTGACAGATATAATAAAGAAATAAACTTCCATTAGATTTTGTTTAAATAATTTGAATTTAATATTAATAAACAAATAAATGCATTACCATTAGTTTGAGTTCAAATGTGAATTTTTTTTCTTTTTGAAGAAAAATAAAAAAAATCCATTAAAAAAAAGGAAATAAGAAAACAATACTGTCAAATAATATGAACTGATCCTAAATTCAACAATACCATATAACTAGATTAAATTAGTAATTATTAAAATAGAATAAGAAGAAAACTAAAGAAAAATTTTTTATTTATCATTGAATATTGATTATTGATCAATTTAAATTGTACCGCTCTTTTTAAAAATTGAACATTCTGACATGATGCTCTTATATTTACATAGCTTATAACACAAATTATTGAAAGAGAGAAAAAAAACCAATTGAACAAAACGAGTAATAAAAACAATATTCATACTGATTGATTAGATAGTAAGAATTAAAAAATTGAATCCCTGTCATATGAACTAAAGAACAAAGAGAAAATGACAAGAAAAAAATAGGCACCAAAAAAGAAACTATGACAACAACTATATATACATATATATATATATATATATATATTTTGACAACATAAAAACACAACTATTATGAATGATGTAATAAATGAGTAAACAATAATAATATGTAAAATAGATTTATTTAACAAATTCATTTACTTGTTAGGGAATATATAAAGCTCTTTTTGTTTTCTCTCAGAAAATACCTAAAATACAATTTATAGTTCTATTTATTTCTTATTAGAGAAAAAAAATGAAACGAAAACAAAAAAAAAAACAACAACTGAAGCTCAACAATTTTTATACGTTCATGTGCATGTGTTCTTCTGTTTAGACAAATATTCCATAATGAATAGCAAAAAAAAAGAAACAATTGACGAGATGATAATTTATGAACGAACCAATCAGGTATAAGATAACAAGTCTCAGAGAGTATAATTTATGGATGAACCAATCACATATAAGATAACAGATCTCGGATTCTAGAGCCAAATTCATCCATTTATTTGTCTAAATAGAGTTTTTTGTCATTATAGCTGATATCAGTTTGTTGATGAAAATCCTAAATCTAATTTTTAACCTTAATCATTAAATATAAATCAGAATTTTAATTCTACACACTGGATGATAAACATCATTTAATCCTAGTTATTAGGTGACTTTAGCGTTACTCCAACGTCGTCCATAAATCATCATTTTATTAGTTTGAATAACTTTCTTTATGTATTTCTCTTGTTATTGTTGTTGTCAAAATGTAAAAAAAAACTGTATAGCATGTATGAAATTGTAGATCTACACCATATAACAATACAATCAATCAATATTGTAAAGAAGAAAATACAAGAGAAAAAAAAAGAAAAATAGAAAATAAACAATCAATTTATATCATTTAAATTTTGAGCTAAATTGTGCCAATTCATATAAACAAATTGGTATAAGTGAAAAACAGTATGAATCTATGAATTACATTCCTGAGAATATGGATATACATCGAAAAACATACTAATAATTTATATTTTTCTATGAAAAAAAAACTAATATATTTTTTTCTTTTTAAATGTTCCTTGTTATGTTATTATCTAACGCAATAGATTGAGATCGTTTTATAGATTTTAATAAAGATTTACAAGAATATTCAGAATGATTGAATGGTATTAAAGGTAATGAAATACTATGAGATGATATTATTTTATTTGTAAATAAATCATCTATAGATTGATGAATACAATTCTGATAAGAATGATTTAAATGAATTGATGGATGATTTATACCATGATGAATATTAACATTCAATGGATTATTTGTCATAGTAACAGAAGGATTAATTTTTCTATTGTATATATCATTAGAATTAGATGTATAAAATGTTTCAGATTGTGTTAAATATAAATATAAATCATAATCAATTTGTGTTTTTTCATTAAATGGAATATCAATTAATGAATATGTATCAGAATTTATTAAATGATGATCATGATGATTTTGTACACGTTTATGTATATTACCTTTATGTAAACGATGTATACAATTTTGTAAACGTTCTATTGTACTAATTCTTCTAATATTATGTAATGAAGTAGTTTGTGTATTGAAATGATTTGATTGTTTTATACATTCTATATCATTGTCATATTTTTCTTCTTTATTTATATGATTATTAATCTATTTGAAGTAAAAACAAAATAGAGATATACAAATACATTAAATATAATAAGTTTGAGTTATTCCTATATAGATCGATGGTCACATGAGTAATAGGTACACAGAAAAGCTCGGTAGAAAAATTAATGTAATTCAATATATATATATATATATATATATATATATATATATATATACCTGGTTTTTATTCACCATGTATCGATTTGACAAGCATAATAACAAATAAGTCACAAGGATTATAAGCAAAGATGGATGGTGGTTAGCAGTGGAATCCAAGACGCACGTTTTCACCTATCTTAGGACTTGTCTACCAAATATGCTTGTATTCGAGTTGATGTTCACTACGGGACTCGAATTCAGTACTGTTCGCTAAAAACCCAATCACATTCTCCTGGAATAAACATCAACTTTGGGATGTAAATGCATCTGGTTGACGAGTCACAAAATAGGACGAAACGTGCATCATGGATTCCACTGATAGCCATTATTCATCTTTGCTTATAATGCTTTTGGATTAAGGATATATTGAGGCAATACACACAGTATGCACATATTCCAATAAGAGACCGATCAATTGCAGTCTCAAATGTCAATAGGGAAATTCAAACAAACAATACAAATAATTACAAAGAAACTTAAATCCAACTTACTTATTAATACAACAATGTAAAAAACACATTGTTTCATGAAGGAAAACTTAAAGGAAAATTTAGTGAAGAAAGTCTTCGTTTCGACGCTGTTGTTTACTTGAGCTATACAATCACATGTATAGTTAATTGAAAAAAAACAATAGTATAGTAGTCTATGATAAAGGCTTATTGAGTCATTCAAAAGTTATCATGAATAAAATAGTATTGTATCATACGTTGTTTAAAATATCAAATGGAAGTTATGCAAAGAAAATGTTTGGATAAAAGTAGTTTATAGACGAGAATGATAGTTGTCCACTGTCACGTCTTTGATATGTCTACCCACTTGTGGTGCTGAGGATAACTTATCTAATCTAGATTAAAACATTGACGCAATAGACTAACCAGCTTAACCTTGAGGCTAGTACGCGTGAGTTCTAGCTGGGGTAGAGAGAAGAAAACTATTCTATCACCTGATTGGTTGACAAGCACGCCAGTGAGAGAAGACAAGTCAACTGGAACACAACTCGATTTATTCCCAATACCGATCTGGATCCCGACTTCTCAGGTTAGTGTAAAAAGGTACATGAATAAATAGATGAATAACCCGACCACAACATATAATAATTAGGAAAATACAATCATGTCCAAAACTAGAGATGAGCGTAGAAAAGAGTACAAAATATTGTTTAAATTACAATAGCTTTGGAACAAAAAGAGCTATGGCAGTGAAACATACATCAAACGAAAGCTTATGATCTGTAGAATAGACTAAGGACAAAAATAAATATTAATGTTTTACAAGCTTTGAATTAAATGAAATAACGTCCCCCTAAAAATAGCTTCCGTAATTTGTCAAAGCTTCTTGTTTCTCTGTCCATATTATCCATTAAATGAATATGACGGACAGAATGATCATAAATGTTGTAATAGCAGTTAACTAATAGTTGTTAAAAAAATTTGGGAAAAAGTAAAAAGAAAACTATCGATTATTCTGAATGAATGATAAACATTGTATTCGTGTATTGATAATAATAATTTACAATGGTTGTTTTGATTAGCTTAGATTTCTTGTTGAACATAGAGATAGGATCTTTTATTTGACAAATTAAGCTTTTAAACTGGATTATGGTTATTTATGTAATACCACTTTTATTCTGGATCATTTTAAATTGAGCAACACCTATTTGATTTACAGACTACTATATTTCATATGTAAAACTTTTGACTACTTTTTATAACTATTAAATAACACATCAACTGTGTCTGCATAAGGTTGTGGATACTGTTAAGGTTCATGGAAATGATGAACTGATCAATGTGAGACTACCACTGAAAACCTGGAAGCACTAGACATCCATTTCATTTTAGTATGGGGCTCCTCAGAAGTGCGCAAGAAACCAGAAATCGTTAGTTTGATTCTCGCGTGCGGAGTCGTGGATGCCCATATCTGGAGAGTCCCCTACTAGTACAAAACACCCGTTTAGCGCTTTCAGGTTTTCAGTATTGACCCAACATTGATCCGTTCAGAAATTCTATGAAAACCAACTCTATATTTAATTATAGATTGCTATTTTTTTTCAAAAAAATTAGCTAAATACACGATTGTACTGCAAAGGTAAATAACATTATCGAAGAGAAAATTTCCTTTGCTGAAATGTCTTCCATTTTTTCCAACAGTATACTTTTGACTTGGCTTACATATTTCACATGATCAAACAATTGGAAAATGATACCATTAATAATACTATAATGAAATCTGAAACGACTGAAGATACAAAATTTCGCTCGTCATTCAAATCTTGACTATGTTTAGACTTAATTATGGAGCACAATTAAGAGAAGATTATGAATTGAATTTTCACATGCTTTATGTTATTCTTCATACAACAAACAATTGTCGAACAAATATTCCATTTAAAAGAGGAAAACCAAAGAATACATTGTGTCGAGAATTAGAAGCAGACATGAAAAGGATGAATGGCAACTGGAGACAATTGAAAAGAATTGCACAAGATAGAGTTGGATGTAGAACACTGGTGGGTAGTTTATGCTCCTTTATGAGGGGTCACAGGAGTAAGTAAGTAAGCAAATAATGATAAAACTGTTTCTGAGGAAACGATCTAACTCAATACCAAAACGTTTGCAATAAAACACAGATAAAATAGTTGATAAGATATCAGTACGATAACATGTTTGTAAATAATTTTGAATTAAATTTCCTTCCAACTTTAATTATTACTTATGCGTAAGCTAAACAATGTTGAATAATGATATGAATTGACAATTAAATAAATGAAATTTCACCTGTTGATGTGGTTTCAACCATTCAACTGGTAGTGTACGTTCAATAAATGGAAGTTTGGAACCAATTGTAGCCAATCGATTTATCCATTTAGGCAAAGATCGACCACAAAGTAACTGAAGAAAGCAAAAATAAAGGTATTTATTCAGTATATAAAAAACTTATTAATCTAGATAGGTTTAATGATATTATTCATACGTTCTGTCTCACAATTGCCGTTAACAAATTAGATCCTGACAAAAGCGTTCATACGTATTTATTATTAGTAGTATTATTGGCTTTATTCAATGTTATATTTTTGGTACAACATGGAATTCTTAGCACAACATATTTTAAAAAGTTTCTTTTACAAAAAAGCAACAAAAAAACTGAGCCCATGTGCACCATTGGTTTGGAATCAATGTTTTCCAACTTCTCTAGTTAGACCTTTCGTGTCCACCGACCCGGTTAAAGCATTGGACATTCGCTTTTCATACTCTTAATTTCGTAGACAACATCCCCGCCTCCAGAAGGTAGTGAGTAGGACTTCTCTGGCAGTGGCTGTATACGCGTGGTCATGTGAGAGCGTTTCGAGAAGAAGAGCAGACTCTCCCCATCCTCGGTCGTACCAGGGCATTTAAAGGACTACACATATTGCCACACCATCAATGAAAACAAAGTCTAATTGATCATTCAAACGAGTGAGAAAATCTACTACATTTTGGTGATCTAGGAAGGAAAAAAAGCTACAGTCACATGAATTAACATCACCACATACAATTGAAAGCAAACCATTGAAGGGAGTAATAGAAAATCCAGTGAATTAATCAACGAAAACAGATAGTGCAGATGATATGCAGTTTGAAGTCACGTAGATGTTGGTCACATAAATATAATTGTTTGTTCAAGTGTTTAAGACATCTTAAAGTTGAACAGTTGATAAAGTTGTTTGTAAACTTAAGACACGCAAAATCAAATCGACACCAGTTCACATTTACAAATGTAGCTACACCGCCACTACACTTGCTTGATCGATCATGACGATAAAAATTGAAACCTTATAGTGATACTAAACAATCGTCTCATAAGTCATCTAACCAAGATTCTTGGATTGTGATTATCCCACAATTACGATACATGTTTAGACTTAGCAAGAAATGAAGATAGTTCGCCTTGCTAATTAGTGATCGGCAGTTAGAAGTTAGCATTTGAGAAATCGACATATGATTAATGTTCATTATTTTCAATGCATATTATCAACCACCACGATATCTCTGAGTGTA
This sequence comes from Schistosoma spindalis, assembly GCA_946903255.1. Lineage (NCBI taxonomy): Eukaryota > Metazoa > Platyhelminthes > Trematoda > Strigeidida > Schistosomatidae > Schistosoma > Schistosoma spindalis. Next base: position 6,809,616 of record OX336420.1, read on the forward strand.
AATTTTTGTATCTTGTACAGTGGTAGGTCGCAAACTTTTCATATACGCACTTGGATAGGTTATGCGAGTAATAGAAATAGTAATATGTTAAAACAAACAAAAATGTAACCTGTTGAAATATCTAGATGGTAGGCACAGGAAGTCTTGATATTCAAACAACCCACATTCGTTAGTAGTAGCCGCTTTCAATATTTCTCTGGCCGACTCGAAATTGTAATATCTGTATATTTATATCAACTTACTCCCTTACGCCTGTTACCCCATCTGGAGGAGCATAGGCCACCCACCAACACTCTCCATACAACCGTGTCCTGGGCAATTCTTTTCAGTTGCTATTCATCCATCTCATATCTGCTTCCAATTCCCGATGTAGTGTGTTCTTCGACATTCCTCTTTCCGTTTCCCTTCAGGATTCCAAGTTAGAACTTGCCTCATGATGCAGTTTGGTGATTTCCGTAATGTATGTCCTATCCACTTCCAAAGTCTCCTAATTTCCTCTTCATCTAGAAGCCGCTTTTTCCTATCCCATAGTACGTTATTGCTGATAGTACCCGCCCAACGGACATCGAGTATCTTGTGTAGACAACTATTTATAAATACTTGTACATTTTTGATGGTTGTAATAGTTCTCCATGTTTCATCTACGTACAGTAGAACTGCCTTGACGTTCGTATTGAAGATTCTGACTTTGATATTGGTTGAAAGTTGTTTTGAGTTCCATATGTTCATCAACTGTAGGAATGCGGCCCTTGCTTTGCCAATTCTCATCTTTACGCCTGCATCCGATCCTCCTTGTTCACCGATGATGCTTCTCATGTACATGAAAGTTTCTAAATCTTCTAGAGCTTCTCCATTAAGTATGACTGAGTTGGTGTTAGCCGTGTTGTATTTTAGGATCTTGCTTTTTCCCTTGTGTATGTTGAGGCCTACTGATGCAGAGACTGCTGCTACACTAGTTGTCTTCATGTGCGATTGCTGGTGTGTATGGGATAAAAGAGCTAAGTCATCTACAAAGTTCAAATCGTCCAACTGCATCCACGCTGTCCATTGTATTCTGTGCTTTCCCTCAGATGTAGAGGTCTTCATAATCCAGCCAACCACCAGAAGAAAGAGAAAGGGGAGTAAGCAGACTTATCTGACACCGGTCTTCATTTGGAATGCATCTGTCTTCTGTCCTCCATTCACGATTTCGCAGTGTAGTCTGTCGTATGAATTCCTTATTTATTTATTTATTTATGGCTTTATTCAATATTATATTTTGGTACAATATAGAATTCTCAGCACAAAAATATTTCAACAAGTTTCTTTTACAGAACAAAAGAAAAAAAAACGGTTAAAAAAAAATCTGAAAAAAAAATCTCAAGTACATCATAGTGTTGAAGAAAGCTCCATAAGGTCCTCCTATCAACTGTGTTAGGAATAATACTTGCCCCACACATAAAATTGTGGAATTATCTTGAATCCACTCACATAAGAGAACATCTTTTACTTGTGAGTGACCAACTTTGTAATAATTCATTATTTCTTTTCTACATTGTTTATTGACTGTTAATATTCATTTACATAAATGCTTCTTATAAGTTTTGTAATAAATTTAAAGACTTGTACTTTTAACCCACCAATGATGGAATGTAGAAATATTCGACAACCAGATTATATTCTTTATATATGAATTCAATACATCCACACAAGCTGATCACTGACGAACTTAATAATATGTATTTAAAAACGATTGCAATGTAAGATGGTATATACTCTAAAGCAATCATACATTCTGAGTATCCAAACATAAGCAAAACATTTCTCCATTTGATATTATATTAGTAAACAGAATTCTTCGAATAGTCACTGTTATACTGGTTTGTTTTAATAGTGAATTATATATCCCCGAAGTTTACGCATATAATATATGATATTAGGAAACAAGAAGTAGAAAATGTTTTCTTACTGAATAAAATAAATCAATAACATAGAAATACAATGTAAAAAACCAACCTGAACAAATGTATCAGAGAAATGATTACAGTTTTTATTTAATAAATGATATTGATCACCACGATAATCTGTTGTTATACTCTCTAGTAATAAAGGAACGTCGGAAGCTGTAAAATCTGTATATCCCATGGATAGTGTCACTCTAAAAAAGATAATAACATGAAAGTTAACAATCATTTCCGATAGTAATTTCATTTAGTGTATCTATATACATTAATCTTAACAGTGAAACAATTGTAACTGGTTAGCCAACTGTTGTAGATAGAAAGTCGTAGCTGTTATGTACGTATCGATTCTGTTGAGTCTTTAGACTTACTGCTTATATTGGGAAACGGGAATCGCTACAATTCCCACAGTGCAAAGTAAAAACAGGATAGACTGGTGCAATGAAGTTTAATTGACTCTGAGAAAATACGTCTCTACACAATTCCCAAAATCACATCATCTTTAGACCATAATTCAATCATTTACATACCAAATTTCATACAAGACAATATCACATTAGAGGGAAGTATATAGAGTTACAATAGAAAAAAATAAATATAGTTCAGCTGAATCAATACAGGGAACAAGAGTTCAAACTTGTCATATAGAAAAAAGTTTATACCAAATTGATACAAGAAAATATTGACTTTAAGACGTCAGTGAACAAAGTTTGCACCTGTCACCATGGCCGAAATTTATAATGAATTCATGCAGAAAACATTACTAGACATGATAAAACTAATATAGTGAAACACGATCTGAGTTCGAACCCGTTATAAATTCTTTTATTAAGACCCAGTTATTCTTAATGCTTAGTCTTCTTGGACACTACCTTCACTAGACAAGTCACTAAATCAGAACACAGTCGGACAGGAACGTAATTATACTCCGAATAAACAAGGATGGATGGAAGTAGCAATCATAATAAGAAAAACATTGGTATATTTATCATTTTTACATAAGATCCTTTTTCAAGCACCTGTTACTGCTGGTTGATTAAAAATACCTAATCAGCGTGCCCTAACACAATCCTGCACGGAACATGTTTTAATCCAATCTATATCTCGCTAACAGAACCCATTCCCAAATACTTTTATATAAACAGTAAGAAGATTAGTCCTTATAAAAAGTGTGACCAAAAGCTGAGTAAATAAATCTATGCTTTTGAAATTAGTAATATTAAGTGGAATTTAACACATAGACAACAATTAATTTTCTGGAGTAATTTACAACACTCTCAAGGCAGCGAAGTTATATTAGTTCAAATATATGTAGAGATATTTACAGGATAAACTTAATTAGATACGTGATCCGTACTAACTGGTGAGTTCTACGTAGGATGCAGATACTAACCCAAACGAAATTTAAGCTAGAACAGAACTATAACTTCGACGATATGCACTAATATTTAAGATAAACTTCCCAAAAATTCTAATATAAAGTCAATAAAATTTGTAGAGATGTAGCAGTTCCTCAGTATTGCTTGTCGATGAGGATTGCAAAATAACGCTGACTGATAAGAGTCAAAAATTTTAAGCTGCTGGATTCCTATTCTGTTGTTCAAAGGAATATCGACATCGCTAAGATACTAAGATTCTGGAACAACATCATAATATGTAGGGCCATAAAAAGTCTACTGTTGAAGAGTTTCGAACTAGTTATGCATGCAAGTTATATAAAATTCCAACATAAAGAAGATAAGATTGTCCAATCCGAAATGACATATTCTGTAAGTGTGAGCAACACTCCTCAAGTTGTTCCGACTCAGGGGATTCAGTGTGCACATCACATATTCCGTTGAAATGGAACACATTAATTCAGTAAAACACTTTGGTGGAAGTCACAAAGCAAACATCGGATCCTCTGATATAGAACAGATGGAATTTGGCTGCTAGCAGTGGAACCTAGGACGCACGTTTTGTCCTATTTGGGACTTGTCAGTTCCAACTTGTATCACAACGGCTATGTCCAGGTAGTTTATTATTTATTTGAACACATATTGGTATAAAGGAGCACCGAATACATATGCGCCACACAAGTCATTTGATTCGTGTGTGGGCTGTGATACTGCCTGGGTGCCCAAACCGAAGCAGGTGGTTATCTTAGGGGGCCACACTTAGAGCCTTTTACCTAAAGGTCTGATCCACAAGGCATTGGAGCGACGTAAAGAAATGCACTCCCATGTTAGCCCGTTGCCAGTATTTGGTTCATACGCCACTTGTCCCCTCAGGATCCTGGACCTCATGTGCACCATTGGTTTGGAACCAGGGTTTCCCAACTCCCCTAGGTGAATCCTCCATAATGATACTCATTCACCAGGTATTTATGTACAAACCATATTTTAAGTGTAAGAGCTAATGATACTACCCAAACGTCCAAGGAAAGTAGGTGAAGCGGGTTTCGAACACGAGACCTAATAGATAAACATACAACGTCCTAATCACTAACCCACCGGTTTCACTTTTCTTGCGTACTTCTATCTCTAGTGGTATCTTTAGGCACTGCAAGATGTGTCAACCCGTATTGAAAAACTTGTATCATAGTGTAGTGAACGAGAACACCCAAATGGATCTTAATACAACATTACAAAATGTTTTGGTAAAATCTGAGAACAGTACAGTAGATACTTAATATGCAAAATATACATCAATTGTTGCAGACCTTGTCGTTTCTTCGTCCCTATAGCAATTAATCTCTCTTCTCTTAGATTTTCTCAACCTTCTGCCGCCAGGCATTCTACCTTCGATTGGTGATACATGCTACTTATTTATGTCGACATGAGTAGCACACACCACAATAGTACGTAAACACTGAGTTTTATAAACCATAAATAGTACGGGTTTAAGTTTCCCGTTATTGATATTCATGATTGGACTTTGAATGGTGTTTGCTGAAATACGTGCATTACATGCAAAGTGCCTCGATATAGCCGTCATGTCAAAATTTAGAACAAATGGATAACGCATTAAGTGCTTGAAGGTAAATGTACAGGATTCAATATAAAGTGGACCAAACAATAAAAATGATTTTCGAAGGAAATACATGAATGTGCACCAAAGACGGATAATAATTATTAGTTACAAAGGTCCATATATAAAGTGTTGTTAAAACTGAGATTTGAATCTAATCAGTGTCCTTTCGAAAATGGATACACTTTAAAAGTATGCTTTGATGTTGTATAACACTGAAATTCGGGAAGCGAAATCAGTTGTGTCTGAGACTTATCAATCGCATTTACCAGTAAGTAATCTGGCGTTAATCTCCACATTGAGACTTGGAAGTAGTATCCACTACCTTAAATATCAGTTATTCACTAGAACAGTGAACACCCAACAACTTGGTTAAAGGATATGATATTTAATATTAATTGTACAGATTTGTATTTTTCTCCTGTTGATATTCCGGATTGTATTTGATTAGTTTCTAATTGGTAGATGGACTTTGTAAAACTTTACGACAAATAATTAATATCATTCTTGTTAAACGAATCAGCAGTCTAGTGAATAATACTTCGGTAAGCTTTGAGCGGTGGGAAGCCATTTCCAGCCTTAACATAAATATTGTTGAGTGCCGCCCTCACGTCTTTAGAGGTTCAGGAAAATTTAAGAATACTTCATCCACTTAAGGTTCAATGAAACTTCCCAAATAGTTCCACATTTGTAGTTGAATAATTAATTTTGTTACTAAATTTATACTAGTTTTCAAAAAATCCTAGAATATCAAGTTCACGAATAAACTCATAAATATTCTCGTAAAACTTTCCAGGTTACCAGCTTTTTGTCTACCGTTAAGGGTTTAAGTGTAAGAGATTTCTGAGGTACTAAATACTGATTAGAAACCAGAGTTAAGGATTCAATTAACAGACTTAGCAAATATCAACACACGGACCAAACACGCGTTACAGATTCCAATGGTAATCATCATAAAATATATGAACAAGGGTGCCATGTATTCATAACTTGATTTAAACAAAATTCAGCTTTAGCATAAATATTCTTCAATGATGATCGCCTGGATGCTAATGAAGACGAATTAGATGTACAGAGTGTTCCTTGATTTTCAAATAGTTGTCTTTCCAGATGATAATCTTTAAACTACATGAATCTGACTAATTTTTAAATAATCACTCTCTATAATGGTAGAGAATATTTGTAACTCAACTGGATGATTTTGAACAAAACTCCATCAAAATCATTGTCATAGATACTGTGAGTACAAAATACAAAGTACATAATGAAACAAATATTCTGAATAAATCAACATTTAGAGACAAGAAAAAAAATAATACTAACTTGTAAGAATAATTTTCGCCTAAATAAGCAGAATCTCTTGGTAGCATAGAGAATACTCCAGAGTTAGTTAATGGATGTCCACCATATGAATATTCTATTACGACAAAATAACAATAATAATAAAGTACATTTAGCGATAGTGTGATTCTAATCAGTAATACTACTGAAATTAACATAATCCAATACAAAATAATTATACATACAATTATTTAGTACCAGATACTTTTATAAATATACAATATAGACAGAAAAAATTAACATTATATTTCAGATATATGTAAAGTTTTAGAGGAACCGAACTGTCTAGTGAATCTGAAACAATTGTAACAAAAGCAGCACTCAGGTTATCACTTATATGCTCTGATACCCGACCTATAAATATACCAAAAGTATAAAAAATAGGTTAAAGATCGAACGCTTGTAAAACGATCATATATAAGAGCTAACGATATAAATAGAGAAGGATCGAACAAAATCTAAGGTAACAACAACACTGACTGTTACAGAACAAGGAACATTTGCTTTTAAGAAAAAAAGCAAATACTAATCTACATTTCAATGTGTATACATCCGTCAGATAAAGGAACATATTAAAAATGTCTATTCACTAACTGGGGAAATACAAATATAATTTAAAAAGAATACATTTCAATGTTTGTAGGCGAATTTCGGTGAGAAAAATAAGAAAGATCGATTTCTGATTTTAGAAAAAGCATAATTGCCAACATAACTAATTTGCAATTTTGCACCCAAGAAATTTCATTTACAAAACAATGGCTCTCTAAACATGAATTCTTCATTAAATTTAAACAAACTACAGCTGAATGGGTGATAAACAATCATAATACATTATGACCTTGAAGTAGAACGAACTACTGTAAATGGGCGTTTCACAGGATAGGAAACACAGGTTTATTTTTCCCTGGTTATGATAATAAAATGATAATTTGGTTAGATTATCTGTCATCAATTTTACATGACACTAATAATCTAATGCATTGATCATCAATTGACTGATATCTATTATAAGGTCGTGTTTTAACCATATATTAATACTGAAAATGACATTTTTAATTGAAAGCCAAGACCGATAACAGCCTTTTCAAATCATTCATAGCTATCAACTGGACTACTAAATCGTAATGGTTACATTTTGTACGAACACTTGTTAAGGAATACAATAGCCCATTTTTTACCATTCAATCAGTCAACAAACAGTCTGGTGACAGATGTGGATTGGCTCAAACTGTTATATCATATCAGCACGATGAGATGAGATGAACAAGATGAATAGTGAAAGCAGTTTAAAAAGAGGTGGATAGTAGTGGAATCCAGGAAACGCGACTCGTCATATTTTGACTAGTCTGTTGAATGAACCTGCATCCCGCAACTGATGTTCCATCCGGGACTCGAACCCTGTACCGTTCGCTTCAAAGCCATCATGTTATCCACGTAGCTACCAAGTCCAGATAGTCACTGGCTTCTATAGTAGCGTGGATTTGAGGCGTACGTTACTGTGTTAGAGTCCTGGGGTGAACATGAAGTTTAGGATGCAGGTACATTCAACTGGAGAGCCCCAAATAGGACGAAATGCGCTTCTTCGATTCCAGTAATAAGCACCATCCATAATGCTTAAAATACTTGTAACTTAATTGCAATATCCAGGAGATCCAAACAGAATCGAAATATGTCAAAATAGGCTGAATGATTATACCCCTAAACATCAATAGGAGGATCCAAACAACCAATATATATATATATATATATATATATATATATATATATATATATATATATATATACGAATAGCAAAAGTGATAGAAAATGTCTCAGAAATGATAGTGATAAGGAATAAGCACTGAGAATCTGGTTTAAAAAGATATGGTTTATAGGTATGTATGACGGAATGCTGAGATTCCATATTGAGGAAATAAAGTGTGAATGCATCTACGCCATTGTCTGAGCCATATCATCCAAAATCTTCAGCGATTGATTACAATTATCACGCGAAACCCAACCAGGTCATCGGCATGCACCTACATAGCTCAGGACAAGAGTCAGTGACTTCATGGACTGAATTCATATTTTAGTTTAGCCAGTTCTAACTTTCATTCAACTTACCTCTACACCAACAAATGTCGCTCGTCGAAGTAGACAGAGGTTATGCATGGATACCACATGTCCTAACCATTTGTACCAATCAATATGTACAAGCTCATCAAGCGGTTTGGTATCTCGCCGACAAAATACTCCATCCCTAACCTCAATGTTACTCACTTAAGTACAAGATACTAGGCAAAGATGTCAAATCAGTCGATTAATTTATAAATGTTCATAAAAAGAGGTGGTTAAGACATATGTTAAGTATGTGTAACCACCTGTTGCTATGCGAGCGCTGAGTCAGAAATTTAGGACCTAAGTTCTCTTTTACATGGAATGCTTTATTCTACGATTTTAAAGGTTTAGAAAGGGTTAAATTTTAAAATCACCTAGATGCAAGAATATAATATTTCAATAACGAGCATAATGGTATGCAGGAAAAAGTATATAAAAGTGTTTAAATGAGATATACTGACGATGTTGAATTTTACAATGGGAAAGCATCGAAATTTCACACGTCATTTAAATTCAGATTTAGTATTCTTAGATCATTTCTCTCACAAATACAAATGTCTTTAATTATCGCTTGTAGTACTAAGAAATGTGGTAATTTCAATGACTTTATTTTGTTTTTGTTCTTTTGGTCACATTCTCAGTTGTATTTACTAGTTTATTGCAGTATAATGTCATACAAATATGAACTAAATAAACATTACACATTATAAGTGAATGAAAAACAAAGATGTTAACACTTACCAATTCCATGAACTACAACTCCTGTATGATAAACTCCAATACCAAGAGAACTAACGTAATCATTTATCCACAACTATAAATTAAATATGGTTATAAAACATTCATTAAACAATAAATCAATATCCATTAGGGGGAGAAGAAAAAAAAGTTATGTAACAGTCTGGCATTGGTTATGTAATCTAATCACGAAACAATCAAAAGAATAAACAATAAAAAAAACGTAGGAAACGATAGGAGATAAGGCTTGTTATAAATGACAATGATAACCCAAGGATAGAATAGGGTTTATTTCACTAAAGGATAACATGCTTACAGTATATACTGAAGAGCATAAAACTTATAATCCTTACAAATCATCCTGGAGATATGCCAAATATGTCGAGTTAATGACTTGTGTATCTAATCGAATCAATTACGAAAGATGAAGTTATTAAAATCTGTCAAAGATACTGATTGGTTGGTGAATGTTTTGAACAATTATTTTGTGGAAATTTAAAAAGAAAAGAAACTTTTTGTAACGGTATTGAAGTTATGAAATTAGTAAATGGAAAATAATATTCTACTAATTATAAATTATGCAAAGTCCAGAACCGACTATGAAAAATATATATAAAACTTAATTAAGTAGTATGATTGAGACAAGAAAACAAATTTTAAGAATAAATAACATAATAATACCGAAGCAAGATATTTAATATCAATTTATTATGAGAAGGAGGATTTTGTAGAGATTGTAGTGATTTCAATAGTTGAATTCATGAGTTAATTAAAGCTAAACCAAAATGGAAAATTTGGAAGCATTGGATGGTCGTTTCGTCCTAGTATGGGACTTTTCAGTAATGCACATCTATAAATCCAAGTTTTCGATGATGGTCTAGCTTTAATTGACTCATAAATTTAACTATTAAATTACTAAAATATTCACAAAACCCTCTTCTCATAATAATCACCATCTGATCATTAGTGATTGACTTCAAGAGGTATTACTCGGAGTTCTCAGTCAGTCAGCTAAAACGTAGGACCAGGCAAATACATGCACCGGTCCAAGTAGCCACATCTCATTAGCACAGCAAGACGAACACCGTATTCATAGAAGCAATTAACTCCATGGTGTAATATATAAAGCAAAGATTGTGTATAAGGACATAGTACAGAAAGAAAGAAGTAGTTGGTAGAAAAAAAGATATGAAGCGATTTTAATCTCATAGTTTAAAGGAGGACAAAAAGAGTATACAACGATGCCATTGTGATCGATTCTGAGCCATGTCACACACAGTCTCCAACCATTGGTTACGATAGTCACGCCGACTCTAACCAAGTAGTCTGCATCTGCCAACATGGCTCAGCCTACAAGTTAGCGACTTCAAGCACGGATGCCACGTTTTGGTTTGACCACCCCTAACTTTCTTCCAACCATTCCCAACACTAGTCAACATTGCACGTCGTGGTAATCGGTGTTCAGGCATACGTAACACGTGGCCCAACGGTCTCAGTCGATGAAGATTCATAACCTCATCAACTGATTTACCATCATTCCCTAATACCCTGCGTCTAAACTCACTATTACTTACCCGGTGGTCCCCGTATCTGTGGTCAAATACTAGTAGTTTACGAATATGTTCTACCCATGATAGCCACGTTTCGCAGCCGTAAAGTAAAACAGAACGAACTGCCGCACAGTATGCTCATCCCTTAATTGATAGACGGATATCTCACCTTCACCATAGATGAAGTAAGTTAGCAAAAGCCAAACAACCTTTTCGAATCCATGCAGAAATTTTGTCAAACACCAGCCCATTTGAGCTGATCAGACTTCCAAGATAAGTGAAGTTGTCAACGCGTCCCTGAATCCTAGTAAGAAGCCATGATTAGTTGAGTTCAACAAGATCTGTTGTGAGATACTAACTAACTGAAGATAATGGTGGACGGTGGCGAAATCTTGCGGATTGGTTGAAGTTAAACATTAACACCGTTGGACGCCTGCTCAGTGGTCTAGAGGTTAAGAGTTCACAAGCGAGACCGACAGATCCTTGGTTCGAATCCCACGGACAGGATCGTGGATGTGTATTGCTGAGGAGTCCCATACTACGACAAAACAACCATCCTGTGCTTCCAAGTTTTCCATGGTGGTCTGACTTTAATTGACTCATGAATTCAACCAATTTATTTATTGAAACTTGAAATTTCAAGACAAACGATTCAATTCATTTACTGAATATGAAATAACATATATGATCAAAATGAAATTGATCATTAAAGTTCAATTAGTAAACTAAATGATCAACTTAAGGTAGATAAATTTAATTATAATCAAGGTTAAAAATGTCACAAAAAAGAACTTAAATCAATTAAGTTTAATTATAAAAGTAAATAGGATGAAACAATAGTCTACTATAAAGTTATTTTAGTTGTGTTTACTTTATTGCTTCTAATGTAAACTAAAAAAGAATAGGCATTATACACACCCTTAATTTATCGCAAATTGACGATCAATTCAATGTAAGTGACATAATATAGTGAATTTTTCTTTTAAAAAAAAAGAATAATAATTGAGAAACACTTTGAATAGATGCTTCTTTTAAGTTAAAGAATGTTTAATTATGAAGATCTATCGAAGTCAACTAAGAATTTATGAAGTATTTATAATATTATCTAATGTTAGGTTAATGAACTGAGATTCAATAGTTTAGTTTAAATGAGAAATTGTGCTAGTATTACAAATTAACTGATCTAGGAAAAGAAAACAAATGATATTAGGTTCAATTAAAACTTGATGATTCAAGAGTAGGTGGAGTATTCATTACAAAAAAGTTCTAAACTAAGATAAAACAATCATTCATCTGATAGGTCCTGGGTTCGTATCCCGCAAAGTTGGGTCGTGGATGAGCACTGCTGAGGAGCCCTATGATAAAATGAATTGGCCGTCCAGTGCATCCAAGTTTTCCATAGTGGTGTAGCTTCAATTAAATCATGGTATCAACTATTGAAATTACTACAATCTCCATAAAACCCCTTCTGATACTAAGCATTTAAATGCTTGATTCTTGGTTTTTTCTAATTACTCCTCTCCAAGTGGTTAATGACCAAAACTAATTGGAAACTATTTAGAATTATTGAAAAAAACCCTCACTTAACCTGAATATATTTATTTTAATTTGCTTCAATAATCTAAATAATATAAACTAACTGTCATAAATTTCATATACAAGTGGGGTTGTTTTGTTTATTATTAGAAAATAGAGTACAAGCCATTTTTTCCAAAGCTTATCTATAAAAATTGATGACTGGGTTAAGAGATACAGAAGGAAACAAACGGAAGCATCAGGGCTATATATATATATATATATATATATATATATATATATATATATATATATATATATATATATATATATATACCAAAGAAACAGTCATAATATTTTGCTTAATTTCAAGAAAACACTGATATCTTCATTATAATGATGAACAGTGTGACCTCCTTTTTGAATGATTGAAAGTTACACGAACATTGCTATGTAAATAAATCTACATTATCAATGTCTTTATTATTATTGTTACCTGACCCATAGAAGAAGAATTAAACGATACAAAACATGAATCATTTAATTTACACTGTTAATATTGTTACGGAGTTGAAAGGGTATGGTAAGAAAAGCTAGAAGCAGCTAATTTATGTTTAAAAATCAACTAAAATACAACTACCAGGTTATAGATTCACTCGGTATTATTTACTTGAATCTTTCCATCGACCTTTAGGACTGCAATTGATCAATCTCTTCGTAGAATATGTTCATCCTGTGCGGATTGCCTCGATATTGCCTTAAATCACAAGCATTATAAACAAAGATGGATAGTGGCCAACAGTGGAATCCAGGACGCGCATTTTGTCCCATTTGGAACTCATCAGTTGGATGTACCTGCACGGGAAGGTTCAAGTAAACAATACCAAGTGAACTTAAACTTCACCCCATCGCACAAGCAAGTGGTTATCTGGACTCAGTAGCTAAGTGGATAATGCGATGGTCTTTAAGAACAACGGTACTGGGTTCGATTCCCGAATAGGACGAAACGCGCGTCCTGAATTCCACTGCTAGCCACTAAATATTCGCTTACTGGGTTGTAATTTCTATCTTTGTTCCATCTGATTCAGCTTGAACAGCCAAATCGTACAATCGAGCCTATAAACACGGTGCGACCTTAAGACTAGTACACCAGAAAGTGTACTTAATTATTTGAAGTTACATAATAAGAGAAACTAGAAAATTCATGTGACAATAGGTATAATATTAGACAACTTTAAGCGTTAAGTGCTTAAAAATGCCATATTGTAGAAACTTTTTTATTTATTAAATTCAGACTAAAATCATTCTACCATACTATTCAAGTAATAACTGAACCAAACATTGAATATAGAATGATGCATATAATCAATGACCAAAAAATCCGTCCCTACACTAGGTGTATACTAATTACGAACCTATCAATGTCCAACTAGATCTGCGAATCAAATAAGATGACTTCTAGTTGATAGTTTGACTAATATTGAAATATCTTGATCTTGTCAGAGTATAATAAACACAAACTCTGTGGTTGCAGTTTGATCTTAAACAACAAGACAAAACGATAGTCGTCAACAAAAAAGTAGAGCTTCTGTTACACAGTTAAGTTGTTTTTGGCTACATATGTAACATCACTCATATTTTCAGACTAAGCTATACGTTTGCTCTTAGCGAATATGATTTTTCTGACAAGCGAAAAATGGCGTTCAATAATGGTATTTGTTACACATTACATGTTGGCATTTTAATGAACTAAAGAGGTCATATATAAAATGTTCGGACTACTTAATTGACTGATTTAAATCTTACCTAATATACCATTGATGAAACCACATCTAGTGTACTCAAGAAGTTTGTCACAGTTTTAAATTATTTTTAACAAGGCCGTATGAAGCTAATGACATATATGTACAGCATCTTACGAGTAGATTAGGTTATTTCAGTGTAGATATAGGCATCCTGGTTACAATGCTAAGATTAATCATAATATGTGGACACATTGAGCACAGAATGTTTCTTATCTTTCTCTTAATTTTAAGCTTAGCATTATCCACTTTTATCATCTTTAGCTTCCCACTATAATTATTATGATTCCACCTTACTTGTTTCCGATTATGTTAAGTTGATCGATTTGCTGAATTAGATGTGACAACCTGAAACAAGTAGACTAGTGTTAGGTCCTATATTATTAATACTTAGCTGATAAACATCTAACTACCAAAATATATCAGTAGTATTGTTAAGGCTTGTTATATATACTCACAATACGATTAGTATCGGTAATTTAAGAAAATAAACCAATATGATTAATTTTCGATTTTTATTATCATTATTTTTCTATCGAAACTAACATTTTAGGTAACTTCAGGTACATTTATACACAGTTAAGAGTTGTGTAATATACAATATCAAACTGAAATAATCTTTTATTAACGATATTAATACATGTTATTTTATATATACTCGAAAATCTGTACTGATGTAATTCAATGAATAGACACATTATAAGAATGTGTTCAAGAGCAAGCATTACATATATTATGTATTCCGTGTTGAATAGGTTTGATGTAGTAAAGTTTAAAAACACAATGGAGATTTTAAAATTGTTCAACTAATGACCGTCTCCTGATGCAGTGAACAAGAAAGCCAATGGGGCCAATCGAATGTATTTAAGCATATGATTACGGAGCATCTCAATAAAATCTGAGAACCATATATTAAATCGTTAATTTGCAAAATATCAATCCATCATATCAAACTTGACTATTCCTGTTGCAAACATCAATCCATTGTCTCAGATTTCGTTGTTCATGCATTTTCATACGAATTACGTTTCGTTCCCGTTCTTTCCTCATCGACGTTCTACTGAAATACATTCTATGCCTGACCACCGTCATATACTACTTATGTCTACATAAGTAGCACACACCACACTGATAGATAATAAAAACATTGCAACCAAGGTACTCAACATAATCAAATTAATCAATTTACTAGACATAACGGAATGGTACTGAGTTGTTTATTTAGTGATCCTTATAATCCAACTGATAGTTTGTACCCACATTATTCGCATTAGTGATTTCCATCAGACTAACTCTTTGAACAAGTTCCCATATTTTCATATGTGACAATATAAAAATTTATGGACCACTTGTTAATATTTACTCTTCGACTCTCATTTTCCCATTATAAATGTCTTGATGCATCAACATACGTAGACAAAGAAAGATAATTCAATTTTACATAAGCATTTTCAGTCAAAAACTCCAAGCTTGACTAGGATGAATTAACTCCCCATTTTATAAGTATTAACTGACTGATTCTATAAGCTTCAAAGGCTAATTATACCTTTTCTGAGACTATATTTATTGAACATAATTGTTTGTTTGAAATTAAACAGGTCATTTCAATTAAATGTATTTTAAACAAGACAATTAAACCACTTACATTGAAGCGGATTCTGAAGTAAATTATACCAGGAAACTATCAAGACACACCCATTTAATTAACTTATGAGGAGATAAGCTAAGGGCGAGTTTGTGAGCATAAGATGAAGAATCTATACATTAAGTGGAAAAATAACCTTTAAAATTCTAGTGCCAAATTAAAAATGTGTGCAGAATATAACAGTGAATTCTCAAATGCATTCTTAAAAATAAAGAACAAAATAACTTGGATCTAGTACACAACTCTATAGTATATAATCAGAGAGGGATTTTGTGGATATTACAATAATTTCATAGTTATATTCATGGGTTTATTGAAGCTAGACCACTATGGATTATGAACGCGCACTGCTGAGTCCCATACTAGGGCAAAAACGACTGTCCACTGCTTCCAGGTTTTTCATAATGGTCTACCTTCAATTGACTCATGAATTCAACGATTAAATTTCTACAATATATGCTTGGATTTAGAAAAGTTACTAGTCTCAATTCCCATGAAAATCTATATTGATTTTCAACTATTATATAAACTAATCCCTTTTACTAAATAATTGTGTTGGGAATGATGAGTCTTAAAACACAACATTTAAAAGAAATTATCAATAAATTGGCATATTGATTTTGTTTGGATCTTATTGATTAATTTTCAATGAATGTTTATTTATATTGATTTATTTAATATGAGATGTGTCGTTTGATTTGAATGTATTTTTTATTCTTTTTTTTAATAAATTCATTGTAATTTTGTGTTCAATTAGTGATTGCTTATTTAGATAAGTTTCATAATTCATATTTATTAACTAAGCACTAACAACCTACGAATATTAAGAATGGTAGATGTTAGTGTGTTACTAACTTGATCATAGGTGCCCCCAAATGTCCTGGTATGGTTGAGAGTGAGGAGTCCACTCACCCTCTCGAAATGCTCTCATATGGCCAAGCGTATATAGCCTCTGCCAAGGAAGTTCTACTCACTGCCTTCTCGTGGCGGGGGTGTTGTTTACAAAATTAAGAGGACGAAAAGCGAATGTCCGGAGCTTTAACCGGCTTGGTGGACACACAGAGTTCACCTAAGGGAGTTGGAAAACCCTAATTCCAAACTAATGGTGCACATGGGGTCCAGTACTCTGATGGAACAAATGGTGTATGAACCAATCGTTGGTCATCGGCTACCATGGGACTGCATCTCCTTACGTTGCTCCACTGTCTTGTGGATCAGACCTCTAGGTCGAAGGCTCGAGGTGTGGCCCCCTAGGAAAACCACCTGCTTTGGTTTGGGCACCCAAGCAGTATCACAGCCCTCACACAAATCAAAAGAGATTTGTGTGGCACATATATATTTGGTGCCTCCTTGTACCAATATCTATGTGTTAAAATAAATAATATAAATAATAAACCTACACTGTATAAGACTAACTGAATCATTGAATAATAGAAATATAATTGAATTAGGTTGAATGTAACTCGATTCTAGAGTCTTTATTAAGAAAAGCATGTGGCACATATGTATCTGGTGCCTCTTTGTACCAATGTTTATATGTTCAAATAAATGAATATTAAGGACAGCTCCTATAAAAACCTGGACATTTTTACTCTAGTTAGCAGCAAGGAGAAGATAGGAGCTATCTGGTTCGTCGTACTAAAGTCGGAGTTGCAAATAGTTAGCTCAGTGCACAGACGTACTACAATCATTCCATAACTAGCTTTTATTATGCGACAATCAATTTAATTTTGATGCATTTTGATTCTGAAACTGTATATGTACTCTTAATGTGTCTGAAAACCAAGAGATGGTTTAAAATTTTAAAAGTACTTAACTTATGATTACTAAGCCACATATTTGAAACTGAATCGACATGTTTTGATTCCAGTAATCAACAAACTTTCATAAAAGTTTTTAAAAGTTAAATGTGCAGACCAGTAGTTTGTTAGTGAATGGCACTAAACTTTTAAACAATTTTTTTGTATAAAGTTACGTGCTTTTCTACTGATTTTTTGAATAGCGATACATCAACTATATCTTATAAGACGTAAGAAACGTTTCCTTTGCTTTGAAATGATATTAAACTGGAGATGGAAGCATACTTAGTTTAAAAATCGAAAGAAGCCTTTGTTTCTCTAGAAAGATGATGGAACATAGACAAAGTCTAATTATTGTATACTATTTGTCTTCGAACAGATAATCTGGTTCTTAAACAGGGGTGAATGAACTTGAGCAATCAACAATATGAGATCAAATACAAGCAGTGTTGATGATTTTTCGGCCATTATGTGGTCTGATTAGTGTAGTTTTAAGTCAAAATGGCGATAAAATCTAACGGCGATTTTAAAAGAACAACTAAGCAGCGGAATCGATTTTGTAGCAGATTATATCGGACAAAAAACCATTAAAAGAGGTCTGAGATCATTTAATCCAAAAAACTGGTCACAAATTAGGGATTCGAAATGGTTCCTCGAAATACATTAATTACAACTTTCGGATGCCTAAAACCTATTGATTATCATTTACTAAAAGATGAGTATACCCACCTCTTGAAGTAAAATGTTTGTATAAAAACTGTTTCCTTTCATGACTTCTGGAAACATAAACCTATTATTTTCTTTACAACTAAATAAACACTGCATTTTTGTTGTCACATTTGTATTTGTCTCACTTAAAATAATACTATGACTGTTAGTTGGATGTACACTTAAGTAATACAACCACAAAACTACCAATGAAAGGATAATAAATATAAGAATCAATAGATATATTTTTCTTACCATATCATAGACATTGACAGTCACTGGCGTTGGAACGGAACTATTTGTCGAATGAGTTGTCAAACAGTTAGGTATAGTTGTGTTGGTTTCTGTTTTATGATTCTCCGATGTTGGTGTTTGAGTTGATGAAACACGATCTAATTTCATCCGCAATTTCTCCCAGAATCCCATCAGTGGACTCATTTTTTCCATTTGTTCATCTTTTTGGAAAACTATCCAAACAGTAAAACCTAAAATGATTTCGTATCAACCAATGCACATAACTAAAGAACATTATCTCCGTAATAAATAATAAATCTGAAGGTTCCTAAAGTCCTTACTAATTTTACAGTTCAGTAATCAAAAACTCTGATTTATGTTTAAAAAAATGCAACCTTACTGGAGTCAAACTTGCCACCGACTCTATCCACAATTTAAGCAGTAGAGATGTGAGACGAAAATAGATTTTGACAAATATGATAAAGGCACTACTTAGCATTTAAAGCATTACAACCTCCTTTGAATAAAAGTACCTAAACGAATTGGTCCATTGGTTCCAATGCACACTAACTAAAACTTCGCTAGGTAGAACTAGTGAATTATTTGTTTCTTGAGATCTGCGGCTGGGTAACGAGCGCATTCTTGGCTACAAATATGTATAATTCTTGCTATATTATTTCTAGAAACTGAGGGACAAAACAATTTAATTAATAATAGAGTGACTGAGGAGTAACACTTGAAGTAGTCATCCTTAGTATTTATAGAACTAAAGTAATCGTAAATCCTCCATTTGGAAGATTAGGCAGAGAGTGATATCACTATAACTTACATCACTGATCCGAACCGGGAAAATTTAGAATGATAGGTCTAGCAAACAAAACTGTCATTAAAGTGGGCGGATGGTTAAGATATTTCTGTGATTTTACAAGGCATTCACTCAATTGTGGTCCACTAACCAAGTAGAGAGCAGGCTTATGAGAACCACTGAACTTAATATGAAAAGGTTTTGTCTTAATGATGGTACAACTGTCCCACAGATATGGCGATGATCTTGACATTAATATTTTTTATCCTTTTCTTTTGAGATTGTTAATTTGAGAGGACATTCTAAGAAAGTTCAAAAACCGAGATCAAATAGTTTACACCTCTAGTTCCGTTTCTCGCACTAAATAGTGAATGACTGAAATTTTCTACCACAACACGTAATATCAACATCCTCTGTGGATACGTTTAAAGCAAGGCCTGATCTTGACAGTACTACAGATTGAAAGGATTAATATGAATCGATTGACCTATCCTGACAACCGGAGACTGAAATATTAGCTACTTAGCACATATAATGTTAGAGTAAGACCTTCATATCCCTTTGATATTCCCGGGCAAGCAAAAAATTTTCAAACCCAATACGACTTAGGAACAATAAACAGACGGAGATTCCATGCGTGAAAAAAGATCTGCACTATACTCATGAGAAAAGGCAATACAAAAAGCAGTAAACGCGGATACATGTCAGTTTCCAGAAGTCTACATAATCTTTAATGATTGTAGTATATGAGAAACTGCTCCCTGATTCCATTTTATTGACAAGAGAGATTACAATAGTAAGGAAATATAAGAATAATAGGACAACATATTGTCCTTTCATATATAAAAGTTATGTGATGTTAACTACGCTCTTCACTAGTTTTAGTGTCATAGGCTTTCAATTTTACACCAATTTTCGGGAAGTATCGTTAAGAAACATTTTTTTCTCATTTTATTGTGGAGAATCATATGATTCTTAATATAAACTAATGTGCACATTGATATGCAATGAGATACTTTTCCATCGCACTAATTACAGTAGCTACCTGTCGATACCTATTTTTCAAGAGTCTCTTTGAGAGTTTGAAGTCTACTTACACACTAATTGGCTGCTTCGATGAAGACAAAAAACATTTTATTTACTGAACGGAATCTTGTTCCATTCTCAAGGTTATTCGGATTTCAAAAATCGCGCAGAATCCAAATTGTTACGGCAACTAAAATGGTTCAAATGGTTGTGGACGGAATAGAACAAGATTTCACTTAACGGCTTCCGTGTCTAGTAGCAAAGGATCACTAATACCCTCAACCAGGAACCCACGTATATTAACGATGATAGATGAAAAAGAAATTAGTAAATCATAATAAGATATTATCATAAGTTCTTATGAATAGGTCAAGTTTCCTCTTAAAAGACTCCTGGAAAGTCGCTTGGACTAGCTCGGCCGGCAGCGAATTCCAGCATTTGACAACTCTTAAGGAGTGGAAGTTGTGTCCACAGTCTGTTCTGCTATGTTGTATCTCCAGTTTCTGGGTGTTAACTCTTAAGTTAGTATTGGGACTACGCTTAAGTAGGCGTTTAAGAGGATGTCCAGAAGTGTTAAGGATACTGTAAGCCATCAGAAGGTCATCTTTAAGACGCCTATATTTTAATAGGTAAAGGTTAAGTGATTGGAGACGCCCTTCATAAGGCTTAAATTTGATCACTGTTGGATACGTTCCAGTGCGTCCCTATCCTTTTGCATTGAGGGAGAAAATACCATGTTTCTGTACTTTAAATGGGGACGAATGCAACAGTTAAAGTCTGTGTGGAAAGTTCTTCCATCAAACTGGCCAAAAATGGGCTCACACGTTACCAGTGCAAGGTTTGCTCGAAAGGTATTTTTGTCACAGTTGACATAAGACTTCAAGTCACAGGCTGCCAGCGCTCCTATAGAGGGGTCATTTAGGTTGTTGCTGTAGTCTGCAACATGTCTTGGATGAACGACTTTACACTTTGAAGTGTTAAAGGTAAGTCCGTTGTCATCTCCTCCTGAAGTGCCAGCACACACTCTTGGTTGCGTATTCTCCGCAAAGTTTCACATCATCAGTAAACATTAATGTCATATGGTACCTGTTGTGGAAGATCGTTTATATAAATCAAGAAAAGAAGAGTTCCTAGTACTGAACCCTGAGGGACCCCACTAAGACATTCCATAGATCCAGTGATCTTTTTTCAAAGTAAATCAAAAAACTGGTGTAGATCATTTATAGAATGTGAAAAGGCAACTGCATATTAAGTACGTTTATGACGAGATAATGTAGGCCGAATTCAAGACTTGAGGTGAATTCGAAAGGCTAAAGGTAAAGAAAAGTTATTGAGTTAATTAAACAACTAATTAAATAAAAAAATGTGCTAGGACGAACAAATAACGAAGATTCGCGACGGGCGAAATGGATAAGACAGATAGATTATAATAATAATAATAATAATAGTAGCAGGAATCATAATAATATTTTTTTGCTCAGGTGAAGATAGATAAGGTATAAGTCATGCATCAAGCTTAATAACAAGTTTGAGGTTGTTTTTCTATGTTACTGTATTCAACTAGCAGCTGTTTCGATGCAAGATGGTGAATAGTGAGTGAGTACCTGATGATCGAGCTATCTTTTACAGACACTAACCGATGGGGCGATAGATACGTTAGCAAGGAGGGTAAACATGATAGGACAGATACATGGTAAGGAAGAGTTTGAACTCACCTTGGTAGTTGCTCTTGAATTTGCAGCCCATAGCCAGTAACTTCATGGCACACAGTGGTAGATATCAGATAAAAGGTTTTGCTGGAATGACCTGGGGTGACCTACATCGTGTACATACCAGATGGCCTGCTTTTCTAATATATTCTAACTAGAATAGTTTCAAGTCGTAGTCACTACTCGCATTATCCATCGCTTAATCTGATCATATGTTTGTTGTACTTGTTCTAAGAAGTTCGTAAATTGTTTAAGCAGAGGTGATGTAACAATATCGAGATTTGCATACTTATGAGTTCAGGTCAATAGAAAAGTGAATGAGAGCACACAAGTCTTTTATCAAGCTTTATAAACAATCAAAATTCAAGCAACGATGGGCAATAAATGCTTAAATTGTCACACGGGATCACTCATTACTGATTAACGAATCCATATATGCTTAGAGGTACAGGTAAGTTATCAAACCGAAATCTCACTGCTTATTTGCAGAATAGCTTATTTGAAGGCCTTAATCTGAACGTACACACCCTCGTGTGAGGGCGGAGTACTGTAATGCACCCTCTCACAGCCCTGCGATCTGAACAGCTGCAACACAAATGCGGAATATTCTTGTTCTGCTATAATATCGACCTCGTAACCAAGTTACATATGATTTCACCATGGTCAATAACCCCTAGTGTTGGTTAGGTCTTCAAGTTCCCCTCAATAAAAGTTGTTGGTAGTATATTTTTGGTGATTCAACACCCACTCACCATCTTGAATGGTGACCACTTTGTCCAGAAGGCCTCCCATATGTGTTTCTACTTCGATATGAAACATGTACTCCTAACTGAGACTTGGTTCACCTACCGACTTCACAGAAAGTCAGTTAAGCATGCAAATTATAGCATGTCAGATGTGATGGAAATCAAAAAGTACGAGGTAGAGTGACGATATACAAGGAGGTACTTGAGAGTAATCTTGCTCCCAACTTTTCGAGCTGTTAAGCGATTCGGTTCATCAGGTTCCGTATTCCTCTGTTTGAGTAACTTTGTCGTGTCGTTTGCAAGTGAGACAATTTCAGTATATCGTACATGCAAGCGTCACCTCAAGTAACTACATGTATCTTTCTAATAAATAAAATATATATCGTTTGTTGAGACCAGTTTATTCGCAACTATCTGGTTTAGAAATGAAAATTGTTGTGTAGGTCAATCAGTTCATATATTCTGCGGTGCTTCTCCTCATACTACTTTCAGATTTTAAGAAGTGAAATCTAGGACTCACATTTTGTCTCTTTAAAAGCTCGTCATCTGGAAGCATCTGCATTCGTAGTTGATGTTCATTATGAGAGGGATTCATCCAGCTGACGAGTCCCGAATAGAATGAAATGTGCTTCCTAGATTTCACTACTAGCCATCTCTGACCTGCCGGAAATATCGAGGTGATCTGCAGATGATGTACATATGTCAAAAGCAGACTGGTTAGTTTGAGCCCTAAAAACCAAATGAAACATACAAACAACCAATATATTTGAGTTAACGTAGAAACTTGGAGATTTTCTTCCGCAGTCCCCACTAACAGGAAGATGAATTTCCGTGTCATTTCCCAAGTGATTATTTTCATATTCATAAATTTGACTAATCAGACCATTTAGATCCCGCGAGCGGGATCGTGTATGCACACCGCTGAGGAGTCCCACAATAGGACGAAACGGCCGTCCAGTGCTTCCAGGTTTTCAATGGTGGTCTAACATCAATCGGTTCATGATCTCAATCAAAAATATACGGTTAGTTTGGCTGCGTTTGAGAGTAATGTGACAACATTTAATGCACCTTCACACATAGGTGACTTGTAGTGAACGAGAAAAATGGAATGTGTTTTAATACAACATTACAGAATATTTCGGTGAAATGTGAGAACTACTCAATAAAGACTTCATTTGCAAAATGTTCATTAATTGTCTCAGATTTGATTGTCCACGCATTTCCATACCAATTGCTTTCTGCTCTCGTTCTTTCTTCCTAGGTTTTCTCGCCCTTCTGCTGCCAGACATTCTATTCCTGACTATCGGTATATACTACTTATGTCAATATAAGTAGCACACACTACAAACTAATTGCTACGGCCTATCAATGACGTTACGTTTCGTTTCAACATATGCAAGAAAAATACAAAGGCGGATAACTCCATAGCTTCTTTTAAAGACTTGAGAATAAACCGGAAATTAGATATGAGGTCACGTTAGGAAGAAATGAAACTATGTAATTCGGTCGTTCATACTTTGAAGAATTCTAAGAGAAACAAAACGTGAAATAAGTTATGAGATTCAACCCTAAGACAAAAGTTAAATAATTTATTACACAATGCACAACACAACTTTCAGAGGTTTATCATGTTTGGTGAAGCTTCTGACAGTGAAAAGGAGCTAAAGGTAGCCATTTGACGATCAAACTCGGTAGATGTTGTCTCACATAGAAATCTACTCCCGATTGTTTCTTCGAAACGTAACCTTAAGCTTTTAACCTCAAAAAGCCTACACATCAGTTCAAATCACACAAGGGACACAGCCAAGGCGAACGTAACTCTCTACTTTTGCTAAGGCGGTCTCAAGAATAGTAAGATTTTATTAAAAGGGCTGAGATCTCTTCCGGGACGACAACCGCTTGCACACTTTCTGCCAATTTGATTTTCTGCACGACCTTTGCCCTTTGATCGGTCGTCATGCCTTTTTTAGTTCGCTAAATCGCTACACGCACGGTCGTATTCTGCCACTATAGTAACAATTTTCGTGACAGTGTCGTTTAAGTTACTTTTTTTATCAAGTCGTAGTTGTCGAGATTGATATGTTGGGCATAAGTGACTCTTGTCAGTTAAGAAGAGAACCAATCGTATCAGACGGGCTCAAATGTTTTCACTCATAATTCCGTAACATCGTAGGTCGTACTGAATCCCAATGACATGACTTAACAACTTTACGGGAGGAAAACGTGGCACAACCACCCCAATGTTGTTCATTACACTGTTTATAACGCATGTACGGCCTCGACTTGAAGTAAATAGTCGTTACACCCTGTATCTACAAAAGTGATATAAATATTATTTAGCCTGAGTACAGAGACGGGAAATTGAGTTGATGATGGGTCTAAAGCATAAATCTTACGAGGACAGACTTCAAAACCTGGAATTATTTCTGTCGGGCTACAGGAGAATAAGATGTGACGAGATGATGACACACAACTAATTAAGTAAATCAACCACCAAAACCCGAGTATATTACCAGAACATTATCACTATGTCCTTGACGCAACCTCTTAATGATTGAGCACTTAAGGGCAAAGACCCAGTTACTCTATTGATTTTTCTTATCAGGAAATGCCCCCATTTAAAATACTTTTCAGCCGAAGTGAGCACAGGCCTACTAGTGAAAAGCATTACGAGATTTGACAAACACGTGCCCACCGTGAACCACCATCCCCCTCTTGGAGCAGGTGTCTCTGACTAATGTCTCATAAGTCACAGTGGTTATCACTATTGCATAACCAATAACTACGTCCCACTTCTCTATTACTATGCTCTCCGCCCCCTTGTCCTCTCGATCCGTCATCCTATACATTAATAATATAGTCAATTGCTTATTTATCCGAGAAACAATCTTCTTCTCTCGGGATTTGAACTATCACTGTATTATTTTTTATACTGCAACCAACCACTTAAGTATGTGTTTTATTATTTCCGTAACCCAAGATCGATCACGAAAAAACTGGAAGAACAACATAGCAAATCCTGTCTTCAGAACACGTACGAAAAATAAACTTGATAACCACCGACCTGTTAACCTAACCAGAGTGGTTGATAAGATTTTATAAAAGATTATTCGGAAGGAGCTTATAACGCATATCGATGAAAACCAGATTCTTTCAGAAAAGCTGTATGGGTTTAGAATAGGTTGCTCCTGTCTTAAGATCAAACGTTACTTATGGACGTAGCCTATACTGATTTCAGCAAATCATTTGACAAAATCCCTCAAAACCGACTGTTATATAAATTGAGAAGTGTCGAGATTGGAATCGACTTAATAATGTGGATAAAATACTTCCTAGTTCGTCGTTAACAAATAGTATGTGTGGACTCTAAGTTGTCCAGCTGGATAACTGTGCTTAGCTGAGTGCCTCAGGGTACAGTTTTGGGACCAATGTTATTCCTCTTGTATGTAAATGACCTTCCTCAGCTCCTGTTATCAACGATCTTGCTATATGCTGACGATGTCAAGATATGGAGAGCAATAAAAAGTAAGGGTGATACCTAGAAGCTTGAAAATAACCTGCAGAAATTACGTGAGTGGTCTTAAACTTGGCTGTTGCCAATAAATACTTCCATGTGGATTGTAATCCATATTGGTCATCAAGGTGCAGATACATACTAGATGAATAACATTGAGCTACATGTTGTTCAGACGTACAATGACTTAAGAATCGTCGTTAGTCAAGACTCAAAAACTACTGCATACCTTTGTGCAATAGCCACTAAAGATTTTAAAACCATGTGGCTAATACGTAGGGCCTTTAGCGATGTCGACGCTAAAATTTTTTGGCGTTGTGTACAGTATTCATGCATCGCAAACTTGAGTACTGCGTACAAGCGGCTAGCCCCTGCTTGTAAAAGACAGTGAGCTTTTGGAGAAGGCTCAGATAGCAGTAACTAAGTTGATTCATGGAATAGAGAAGCTCCCGTATGATGCTTGACTGGTTGAAATAAACATATTCCCATTGTCATATTGTAGAATCAAAGGTGACTTAATTACAGTTTTCAAACTACTTAGTGATAAATTTATATCTGATAGGCCCTTGATTTTCTTGTCTTCCGAAACAGAGAATTTACGAGGACACTCCAAAATGTTCACAACCACAGAACAAATTGTCAGCTGACTATCGACTTTCCTATCGAAACATTAACGAGTGTAATTCATCATCTCAACATGTGATTGAAATTCCATCTGTCGACCCTTTCAAAAGAAGGTTGGATCAACTGAGAGACCATAATTGCCATGGCTAACACAAACCACTTAGTTGCTGTCCTTCAAAACTGAAACTGGAAGAAAGTTTAAAAATGAAACTGACCTTGAGCTTGTGGAGATTATTTCCCAGTCGGGTTTATTTTGTGCCAGTGAGTTCCCCCTCGCAATTTTCTACTCGCGCTTCAGATTTGATTTCATATATATACTAATGCAAATACATTAGTACTTTAATCTTTTTAGTTCGGGGAATTTTGGCTGAGTTTTGGGGCTCAAGCCTCAAAGAAGTTTCCTTAAACTCGTGAAAAGTTTGTAGTTTTCTCCAAACCTTAGGTGGAAGCATCAGTGCTAAAAAATTCTGGGGAAGTATTGGAGTAAACCCGAAGTTTCTAAAAACATTTGGGGAATTTCTCCAAAAATGTGAGAAGTTTTCCCAGATCTAAGTAAATTTTGGGGTTTTGGTGCCATTACCCCCGAATTTTCTATCGCGGCTACCCCAAAACGGATCAAATTTTCCTCAAAGTCGGGAGATTTGGCCAACAATAAATTCCTGCTTAAAATATTACAGGCATACATTTGTTTCAGTTTCACTTGTCTGTATGTGTTATAAGTTTTTATGTTAGTTTGGATAGTCACAAGTACCGTCTAGAAGTGTTTCTTTAAGGCCTAGAATGGTCTTAATGTTTATCGACTATTGGAGATATTTCGAACTTATCACATAGTTCTATGTGATATCTAAAATACTAGCTTCGATAATTTTCGGACGCCTAACTAAGACTCGTGAGCTGCAAACACGTGAAAATCAGGCTGGCTTCAGACCTGGTCGTGGCTGCATCGACCACATATTCACCATTCGTCAGGTTCTAGAACACAGGCATACTTATCGGCGTCCGACAATAATGGTCTTCCTTGATTTAAAAGCAGCGTTTGACTCTGTTGACCGAGAGGTTCTGTGGCAGTGACTGTCATTGAAAGGCGTACCTCAGAAGTACATAAACCTTGTGAAGGCTCTTTACTCGAACACTACTAGTCGAGTGAGAGCTTATGGCGAACTGTCATCTGCTTTTGCAACCTCAAGTGGCGTCCGCCAAGGCTGTACACTTTCTCCATTTTTGTTCAACTTCATCATAGATCTACTGATGGAAATAACGCTCTCATCGACTGAATTCTCAGGTATTGATCTCCTACCAGGAAGTTCACTTATTGACTTAGAATACGCAGATGACATAGTCCTTTTTGGTGAAGACGCTGATGAAATGCAGAGTCTTTTGGTAGCACTGAGCAACAATGCCAGAATGTTTGGGATGCGCTTCTCTCCCTCTAAATGCAAGTTGTTGCTTCAGGACTGGTCTGCGTCAACACCTGAACTAAGCATAGGGAGTGAAGTAGTCGAACGCGTTGACGACTTCACTTATCTTGGAAGTCTGATCAGCCCTAATGGGTTGGTGTCTGACGAAATCTCAGCACGGATTCGAAAAGCT
The DNA here is from genome assembly GCA_946903255.1 of Schistosoma spindalis. Classification (NCBI taxonomy): domain Eukaryota; kingdom Metazoa; phylum Platyhelminthes; class Trematoda; order Strigeidida; family Schistosomatidae; genus Schistosoma; species Schistosoma spindalis. The sequence continues at coordinate 6,838,008 of OX336420.1, forward strand.
CGGTTGGCCTTTGCCAACTTACGTCATCTATGGCGAAGGCGAGATATCCGTCTATCAATTAAGGGACGAGTATACTGCGCGGCAGTTCGTTCCGTTCTACTATACGGCTGCGAAACATGGCCTTTAAGAGTGGAAGATATTCGTAAGTTACTAGTATTTGACCACAGGTGCCTTAGAAATATTGCTGGTATCTGCTGGGATCACCGGGTAAGTAATAGTGAGGTTAGACACAGGGTATTAGGAAATGATGGTAAATCAGTTGATGAGGTTATGAACCTTCATCGACTGAGTTGGTTGGGCCACGTGCTGCGTATGCCTGAACACCGATTACCGCGACGCGCAATGGTAACCGGTGTTAGGGATGATTGGAAGATAGTTAGGGGCGGCCAAACCAAAACGTGGCATCAGTGCTTGAAGTCGCTAACTTGTAGGCTGAGCCATGTTGGTAGATGCAGACTACCTGGTTGGGGTCCGCGTGACTATCGTAACCAATGGTTGGAGACTCTTGGTGACATGGCTCAGAATCGATCACAATGGCGTCGGTGTATTCACTCTCTGTCTTCCTTTAAACTAAAAGATTAAAATCACTTCAAATCTTTCTTTCTACGAACTAATTCTATCTTCCTGTACTATCTCCTTATACACACTCTTTCTTCTATATATTACCACCACTGAATTAACTACTTCTATGAATCCGGTGTTCATCTTGTTGTGCTAATGCGGTATGACAACTTGGACCTATGCATATACGTGCCTGGTCCTACGTTGCAGCTGACTGACTGACTGACATAGTTCTATGTATCTTTTTTGTTCTATATATAAGTTCTACGTTCAAGACACCTATTTGGCCCTTATTTTATTTTAAAAATATCGTGCAAACTCTTCCTTATATTCCAGCATGGCAACATTCTGATTGTTCGCGAGCTAACAAAGATTAAACGTTGAAGGACAACTTACAGGATCCAACTTCCCCATCACAGTGTATGGAGTAGTCTTGTTGTTTATGTGTTGATTAGCCGGTGATTATTAGCAATCGTTTAATGTCGAAACTAAGTGGTCAGTATTCGCTTCAGTGTTTGTAGGAGTTTTCGCTCTTATTCACTGTACAGGTTTAACGTCCTTGATTTTCCCTTACGTATTTTTTGTGATAAACAAGTAAATGCGTTTTTTAAGCGCTAAAATGACTAGTGAGGAACTAATCTTATGAATGGAAGCCTTTTTTGTCAAACAAAAATGTAGAGTCACAACAACACCTCACTGTCTTCGAGGGTGTCGTATATACCACACTATATACTCTAATATATTGAAAACCATCTTTATTTCTTCTTTGGGTTCAATGTTTTATAATCATGTCAAACAAACTTATAAAGTCACGAGTTAAATTCGATCGCTAACGGACTGTTTGTATAGATTTTTATAGTCTTAAATACTCTCAAAACGTGGAGACAGATGATGGAGTTCTGTGATAAAAACTGCCCTCTTTTTGTCTTTACAGAACATTTGTAAGATACTATAACTTCCTCGAATACTTATATGCTAGGATGTTGAAAAGTTGATTTGTGTATTTGAAGCACGGACTTTATTTATACGTTGTGTTAGAAACTCATCATTGTTTTTTATTCAACGGGTATAAATGTAAAATAATATATTTAACCTGTTTTTGCGTAGTTATGTGAGCCTTTTGGCGAATATCATACCTGTTAGAATTTATAAAACAAGAGTACACGGAGACTAGTGATTGATGTCATTTTATCAGTTTGCATGTGATAGGTTACGGCTACTGTTTAGATGGAGTTGATATCAAACTCTTATTGCATTTGCCACAACCTCAAGTAAACAGTAATTTTACTTAAAATAACACGGTTCCCAACTTTTCATTTTAAGTCTTTTGGAATACCTGGGAATATCAGAACTTTGTCTAGTACTACTAATGTGATTACAAATGCCAATTTGGATGCCCCCGCTGGATCAAAACACTTTTTAGGCCTAGGGTTTCATAAAGAACTCCCAAAGGCTTGTTATGGCGGCCGTCATACTGTTGCAATGCTTCTTGGGGATGGTGTAGGACCCGAACTTCTATCATACGTCAAAGAGGTTTTCCAAGTTATTGGAGCTCCAATAGATTTTGAGGAAGTTGCCGTAAATCAAGAATCTGAAGATGTTACATTCACTGATGCTCTACTTGCTATGAAACGCAATGGTGTTGGAATCAAAGGAAATTTTGCCACAGAACCAGGTATTACAAAATTTTGTATGTAGCTCTTTCTATATGATTGTTTTAAAGAAAGGTTCATTTACTAATCAGTCTGTTGATCACCAACTAGTTTGTTTGGTGGATTTAGCTTTGATTATACTTCATTTCAAGTTACTGGTCATCTTTATTTACACCAATAAAATTAGAGTATATTGTATGGGTCGCTAAACGGGCTTACCAACGGATTAAGATCTAGAGGCTATTTCTAAGGATAAAATAATGCTAAGAAATGTTGGTTTTGAGAGGTAATACCGTCGTTTTTAAGAGCATGATCCTACTTGTGACTAGAATTTACAACACAAGAATAAACTGTTTTTTTATTGTAAAAAGTAATCTAAAACTAAATATGTTAGTGTGGAATTATGTGATATTCAAAGTAGTGATAAAGTATGGATAAGATGTATATACACTGCTCTCTACGATTTAGAGCCACATTATTAGAAAGCATAGTCCTTTACATCCTACAAATCCCTAGACAACAAAACTAAGCTTTTATTTAAAATTTAACTTTTCCAGGTCAATCGTCAAGAAATGTAGCTCTCCGTTTAAACCTGAATTTATATGCCTTTGTCCAACGATGTCGAAACTTTCCAGGTGTGGTTACACGTCATCAGAATGTCGATATCGTTATAATACGTGAGAACACAGAGGGTGAATATAGTCGGGTAAATAAGTAAATTTGCTATTTTTAATGACTTTGTTTATGTTATTTTCTACAGCTGTCTGACCAGCTACAGATATATATGCCTGCCATAATCAAGCTCAAACTGGGACGGAATTTAGAATCCCAAGAATAAATAGGAAGCTGATTTCACTCAGCCTATCACTCCAGTATGTAGGATATAATCGAGTAATTATAACTTAGTTGTTCTTGTGTCAGTGCTATTTTACGTTTGGTTTTATCAGGGATTGAAAATATGAGATGGTGTCAAAACGTTTCTTCCAATTAAAGGATATCACACTGGTAGTCCCTGATTGCTCCTCGTATTGAAACGAGGATTTTCAGATGTATTTACAATCACATTACTTTTAGATAATCATAAAAATCAATTTATTACAGTAAACAAACCACGCAAAATAGCTGTTAGCTTTGACCCAAATTCTGCTTCCTTTAGTAACCAACTTTGTTAAACTCGGATTTCCATACAGTTTACATTCTTTCATCTAATATTCCATTCTCTACATATTCCTGACTTTAATTGGTTTTTTATATACACTTCTTGTTTTGATATCGCCTTCATTCAAATTAGTTGGAGCACGAAAATGTTCCTGGAGTGGTAGAATCTTTGAAGATTATAACTAGAGAAAAATCCACTAGGTTAGTGTCTTTATGCTTAAAAATATTTGTTTTCATTTTAATGTCAGATTTGAATTTACGTTGATTTCAGTTGCTTAGTTTTAACGGCTGACATATCTGAAAGTGAAGAGTAAGGGTAATCATAAGATGAGCTTATTTACAAAAAGAATAAGGAGAATGTAATACTAATGATATTGACAGTGGACATTATTGGATGTTGTTAAATTCACGATAAACAGTGCGAACCAGTAAGAACTGCACAACTGTTTTATCGTAGTTTGGGACTTTCCAACAGTGCTTATTTCTGAACCTTCCGTAGATGAAGCTGGGGACCTCTGGTTTCACATAGACTTACTTACTTACTTACGCCTGTTACTCCTCGTGAAGGAGCATAGGCCGCTCACCAGCATTCTCCATCCAACCCTGTCCTGGGCAATCCTTTCCAGTTCTTATTCATCTTTTTCATATCTGCTTCTATTTCCCGACGTAATGTGTTCTTTGGCCTTCCTCTTTTCCGCTTCCCTTCAGGATTCCAAGTTAGCGCTTGTCTCGTAATGCAGTTTGATGATTTCCTCAATGTATGTCCTATCCATTTCCATCGTCTTTTCCTAATTTCCTCTTCAGCTGGAAGCTGGTTGGTTCTCTCCCACAAAAGGCTGTTGCTGATGGTATCCGGCCAATGGATGTTGAGTATCATGCGTAGACAGCTATTGATAAATACCTGTACCTTCTTGATGGTGGTTGTTGTAGTTCTCCAAGTTTCAGCTCCGTACAGTAGAACTGCCTTGACGTTCGTATTGAAGATTGTGACTTTGATATTTGTTGAAAGTTGTTTTGAGTTCCATATGTTCTTCAGTTGAAGGAATGCCGCTCTAGCTTTGCCAATCCTCGCCTTGACGTCTGCATCTGAACCTCCTTGTTTATCGACGATGCTTCCCAGGTATGTGAAGGATTCCACGTCTTCCAGAGTTTCGCCATCAAGAGTGATTGGATTGCTGTTCTCCGTGTTGTGTTTGAGGACCTTGGTTTTCCCTTTGTGTATGTTGAGGCCTACTGATGCAGAGACTGCTGCTATGCTGGCTGTCTTTATCTGCATTTGTTCGTGTGTATGTGATAGGAGGGCTAGGTCATCTGCGAAGTCCAAGTCGTCTAATTGGTTCTGAGCTGTCCATCGTATGCCGTAGTTTCTCTCAGATGTCGAGGTCTTCATAATCCAGTCGACCACCAGAAGAAAGAGGATGGGAGAGAGTAGACAGCCTTGTCTTACTCCGATCCTTACTTGGAATGCATCTGTCAGCTGTCCTCCATGCAGTACTTTGCACTGTAGTCCGTCGTATGAGTTCCGGATAATGTTGACAATCTTCTCAGGAACTCCGTAGTGTCGAAGAAGTTTCCATAACGTCCTCCTATCTACACTGTCAAATGCCTTCTCATAATCAATGAAGTTGATGTAGAGTGACGAGTTCCACTCAATTGATTGTTCGACGATGATCCGTAGTGTCGCAATCTGGTCTGTGCACGACCGGTCCTTACGGAATCCAGCTTGTTGATCTCGAAGTTGAGCGTCAACTGCGTCTTTCATCCTGTTCAGTAACACTCTGTTGAAGACTTTACCCGGTATTGACAGTAGTGTAATGCCTCTGTAGTTTTCACACTTGCTCAGATCTCCTTTCTTTGGAATCTTGATGAGGTGTCCTTCTTTCCAATCCATCGGCACTTGTTCCTCCTCCCAAATCTTCTTGAATAGAAGATGAAGCATGCTTGTAGTTACTTCGATGTCTGACTTCAACGCTTCAGCTGGTATATTGTCGGGTCCTGCTGCTTTCCCGCTCTTGATTTGTCTGACGGCCATTCTGATTTCTTCTGTCGTTGGTGGATTGACATCTATTGGAAGATCTGTGTGTGCTGCTTCGATGTCCGGTGGATTGATTGGAGCCGGCCTATTCAGGAGTTCCTCGAAGTACTCTGCCCATCTGTTGCGCTGTTGTTGAATCTCAGTGATTGGTCTCCCTTCTTTGTCTTTGACTGGTCTCTCTGGTTTACTGTATTTCCCTGCAAGCTTCTTCGTCGTATCGTAAAGCTGTCTCATATTTCCTTCTCTTGCAGCTTTTTCCGCCGTCGTTGCTAGTTCTTCTACGTATTTTTGCTTATCAGCTCTAATGCTCTTCTTCACTTTCTTGTTTGCTTCTATGTACTCTGCTTGTGCTTGGACTTTCTCTGCTCTTGTTCGACTGTTGTTAATTGCTGTCTTCTTGTTCTTTCTTTCTTTGATCCTGTCCAGTGTTTCTGTAGAGATCCATTCCTTGTGATGATGCTTCTTGGGGCCCAGAACCTCTTGACACGTTGAAGTTAATGTTTCTTTGATACCGTTCCAGCTATCCTCCATAGTAGTTTCTTCTTCCTTCAGTAGATCCTGTAAGGCTTGGAACCTGTTGTTGAGAGCTACCTTGAATTCATTGAGTTTGTCAGTATCTCGAAGGAAGGCTGTATTGAACCTTTGTGATGCTGTTTGTCCAGTTGTCCAGTTCTTCTTTAGCTTCAGTTTCAATTTGGCCACAACCAGGTGATGATCTGAAGCTATGTCCGCTCCTCTCCTGGTTTTCACATCTTCCATTGTCCTTCGGAACTTTTTATTGATGCAAATGTGATCTATCTGGTTCTCTGTGGTGTGGTCCGGTGAGATCCACGTAGCTTTGTGTATACGTTTGTGTGGAAATGTTGTACCGCCTATGACCAATCTATTGAATGCACACAGATTTGCAAATCTTTCCCCGTTTTCGTTTCTCTCTCCCAGTCCATGTAGTCCCATGATGTCTTCATATCCGGTGTTGTCCATTCCGACTTTGGCGTTTAGATCTCCCATCAGAATGGTGAGGTCCTTTCTTGGGCACTTCTCTATGATTGATTGCAGCCTCTCATAGAATTGATCCTTAACGTCGTCGTTGCTATCATTGGTGGGTGCATAACATTGGATAATGTTCATTGTGATCCCCTCCTTCTTTGTTTTGAATGATGCTTTGATGATTCTGGATCCGTGAGATTCCCATCCTACAAGTGCATTTCGTGCTACTTTGGATAGCATTAGAGCAACTCCCTGAGTGTGTGGAGCATTTTCCTCTTCGTGACCGGAGTATAGCAGCATCTCTCCCGTATTTAGCCTTTGTTGTCCAGCTTGGGTCCAATGAGTTTCACTGATTCCCAGTACTGCCAAGTTGTATCTCCTCATTTCCGTTGCTATTTGACTGGTCTTCCCGGTCTCCCACATTGTCCGGACGTTCCATGTACCTATAAAAATTGTTGCTCTGGTTGTTAGAAGGGGCATCGGCCTCGTGGCTTCCGAAGGAACTCGGCTTTCACCATGAAGCGTCATATTACCTCTAACTCCCAGGGCAGAGTTTAAATGGTTTGAGTTATTTTTTTCTGGTTAGCGTTTTTTTAGCGAGTTAGGTTTCTACGGGATGGGGACGCTAACCCCATGCCCAACCCTCCTCCTTTACCCGGGCTTGGGACCGGCAGTAACTCTGGAAGAGCTACAGGCGGAGTTGGTTTCACATAGAGCTGGTATGATAATAATGACAATAATTGTTTGCCTTATTCAGTATTATATTTCGGCACAATATAGAATTCTCAGCACAAAGTATTTCGCAAAGTTCCCGATCCTGACGATAAAAATTGAGTGATCGCCAATTAGATGTTAGCATTTCACGAATCGACATCCGAATGATGCTCGTTCTTTTCAATGTATAATACCAGCCACCACGATGTCTCTGATTGTAAGTTTTTGTAACTTCTACAGCGAAAGGTTGTATATTTTTCATAAACCCGTCTGAATAGGTTATTCGTTTAATAGATATAATGATATGTTAAAAAAACAGATAGCTTGTTGAAATATCTAGATGACAGGAACAGGTAGCCCAGATATTCTCTCAGGCTGCCTGTTAAATAATGTCTAGGCAGACTAAAGGTTCTAAATCCAATCCCTCAGTGGGGCTTTGAATGCTTCTAGGTTTTCGGTGATTATCTAAGTCGGTTCGTGATTTCTATGATAAGATATTAGTTTTACGAATGATTATCCTGACTTTAAAAATGCATGTTCTTCATGCGAACTTCCATAGAAACTTGGATTTACAATATTATTGAGTACACTATTGTTTAATTTGAGTACTTTGTTTATGACTACTACTAAGGGACACACTACATACCACTAATTTGTAAAATACTGATATTCACACTAGTTCAGACTTTTCCATTTTTGTTGCCTTTATGCTTCAAGTTTCTAAGCATTAGTGAAATAACGTCACCAACTACTTATTGAGGCTCTTTGCTTGCCGACAAATGGGTCCATTATTAAGACATAGTATTCCATATTATCAATGTGTCTATACATAGTAAGTCGGATGCCATTCTTACCTTTTAGTGAGAAAGTTAAAGCTTCCTTTCATTTATTCTATAGTCATCGGTTCAGTTATGGTATTATCTTTGTGTCGGCTGTGAATCATTATTTAGGTTTGTACCATATATTCATTACTGACAATCAATAATTTTCTTCTCTCTTCTCTCATAAACCCTTAAGATCTTCTGTTTTGTCATAAATAAAATAATGCGAGTTTATTGTTCTCCTTTATGTTATTAAAAAAAGAATTGCCCAATTCGCATTTGATTATGCTGTTCGACATAACCGAAAAAAAGTCACAGCAGTACACAAAGCCAATATCATGAAATTGGGTGATGGTCTATTTTTGGAAGTATGCTCTTCAATGGCTAAAAATTATCCACAGGTTAGTGGTAGCCTTCAATAACTCGATTAATATGCAATTTTTCTTATTATACAAATTAAGTATTGTTTTCAATGAGCGTATAACGTTACGATAAGAGCTGTGACTTAGTGGTTCGGATACAATCAGGTGCAAATCCCACCTTAATTTGTTTGTGGCATCCTCCGATCACTAAAACTTGCAAAAATAGTCTCGACTATAGCGCAGTACATAAACACCTCTATTTAGTAATTAAGTTATACTAGAAAAAGGCAAGTGTTGTGACATCCAAAATGAATTGGATAAAAACTTGCAATTATTTTCATTCCAACAAGTGAGAAAACACAGAGATATTAAACAACTATGTAAATTCCGCTGTTTGAATCACCAAATGATCTTAGTTAGACTATCATTGAGAACATGGAAGTAATAGACGGCTGTTTCATCCTAGCATGGAACTCAACGGTGCACACCAACGACTTGGAGTCCAGCAATCGAACACAGAACCTTTCATCTCATGCACAAACGTTAGACTAATAAGCCGACATTCAATAGTGTTAATGTTTAACTTCAATTAGTTCGTGATATTGTTAAACTGTCGTACATCGCCACACGTAAAATAGTCACGGCTTTTCGCTAGAACTTCAGAAGTTACATTTTGAAGCTAATCACCGGCCAGTACATTATTCTTATAAGCATATGGGGACTTGTGAAACCTAGAATTTTCATAGTGGTCTAGCTAAGATCAGTTTGTAACTTGAACTATTGGAAATTGTACAATTTTTACAAATCCTGTCATACTAATGATTAGCGATAATCGCTAATTTTATTTTACACATGTTCATAGAAAGTTAATGAATGCTCCTTATGATTATTATCCCGTAACTGTTGGGTCTATTAAAGATTCAGAGACTATCGTATATATATTCTTGTGCAGATAAGTCATTTGTTTAATTTATCTACTAATTGTAAACAGTTTTACGACTATGAGATGGTCGAGATATATAGCTTAGATGAGCGGTTTTGTTGGAGTTTCGTCTTTTTTTTTAACTGGATAGTTAGATTGTGGAGCCTTCATTGTTCTCTTGAACATCATCAGCACAAATTTTGAGTAAAAATGAAATACTCGAATCCTTACAAACATGACTAATAGCATTTCCTGTATACCTCAATTCTAGCTAGTTATTTTTGATGTTTAACTTGTCGAGATGTGTCAGTATTGTTCAGAACAATGAAAGCTTCGTGCTCAAACCATTCAGCTTAGAAAATCAAACTTCATTAAATTTTCAGGATTTACAAGTTTTATTATGAACATCTAATTGTCATATCAATCTTAATAATTATTTCCTTTTTTTTATAATCCTATTGGGGAAGCATAGATTGAATTCAATCATATGATTATTGATAATACATGTATGCAGTTAGTTAGTAAACCGCAACAATTCGATGTGATTGTTTTACCAAATTTATACGGAAATATAGTCGGTAATGTGGCAGCTGGTTTAGTTGGTGGAGCTGGTCTAACAACAGGTATAAATTTAGGCCCACAAAATGCCTTGTTTGAAATGGGCACACGAAATTCCGGACGTTCATTAGCTGGAAAAAATATTGCTAATCCATGTGGTATGTTGTTGACATCAGCAGATATGTTAGAATATTTAGGTAAGTTTATTAATTTTCCTCTAAATTTTGAAGATTTTGACAATCTATTACTGAATAATATTTAACAAGTAACTTGTTAGGGATTATTTCATACTGTGTTTTCACCTTACAATACTAATCCAATTCAATGTGTTGAATTTGCTTAAGACATTTAAGAAAGATTGGACTTGTGAAAAACTTATATATTAAATGAGCCAATTAAATAAATAAAATCTGGGAGTTGGGCGTAATCCTATGTGACTGGTCGCAATCACTTATTCTCCCGATATATAAGAAGGGGACAAAATCATCCTGTGACAACCATAGAGGCACGAGAAAATCAGGCTGGCTTCAGACCTGGTCGTGGCGTCATTGACCACATATTCACCATTCGGCAGGTTCTAGAACACAAGCATACTTATCGGCATCCGACAATGGTGGTCTTACTTGACTTAAAAGTAGCATTTGATTCTGTAGACCAAGAGGTTCTGTGGCAGTGTCTGTCATTGAAAGGTGTACCTCAGAAGTACATAAACCTTGTGAAAGCTCTTTACTCAAACACTACTTGTCGAGTGAGAGCTTATGGCGAACTGTCATCTGCTTTCGCAACCTCAAGTGGTGTCTGTCAAGGCTGTCTACCTTCTTCATTTTTGTTTAATTTCATCATAGACATACTGATGAAAATAATGCTCTCGTCGACTGAATTTTCGGGCACTGATCTCCTACCAGGAGGTTCACTTATCGACTTAGAATACGTAGAATATATAGCCCTGTTTGGTGAAGACGCTGATGAAATGCAGTCTTTTGGTAGCACTGAGCAACAATGCCAGAATGTTTGAGATGCATTTCTCCCCCTCTAAATGAAAGTTGTTGCTTCAGGACTGGTCTGCGTCAACACCTAAACCAAGGAAAGGGAGTGAAGTAGTTGAACGCGTTGACAACTTCACTTATCTTGGAAGTCTGATCAGCCCTAATGGGTTGGCGTCTGATGGGATCTCTTCACGGATTCAGAAAGCTCGTTTGGCTTTTGCCAACTTACGTCACTTATGACGAAGTAGAGTTATCCGTCTATCAATTAAGAGGCGAGTATACTGTTCTGTTCTACTTTACGGCTGCGAAACGTGGCCATCATGGGTAGAAGATATTCGTAAGTTACTAGTATTTGACCACAGATGTCTTAGACATATTGCTCGCATCTGCGGGGATCACCGGGTAAGTAATAGTGAGTTTAGACGCAGGGTATTAGGGAATGATGGTAAACCAGTTGATGAGGTTATGAATCTTCATCGACTGAGATGGTCAGGCCACGTGTTACGTATGCTTGAACACCGATTACCACGACGTGCAATGTTGACTAGTGTTGGGAACGGTTGGAAGAAAGTTAGGGGTGGTCAAACCAAAACGTGGCATCAGTGCTTGAAGTCGCTAACTTGTAGGCTGAGCCATGTTGGCAGATGCAAACTACTTGGTTAGAGTCGGCGTGACTATCGTAACCAATGGTTGGAGACTGTGTATACTCTCTTTGTCCTCCTTTAAACTATGAGATTAAAATCGCTTCATATCTTTTTTTCTACCAACTACTTCTTTCTTTCTGTACTATGTCCTTATACACAATCTTTGCTTTATATATTACACCATGGAGTTAATTGCTTCTATGAATCCGGTGTTCGTCTTGCTGTGCTAATGAGATGTGGCTACTTGGACCGGTGTATGTATTTGCCTGGTCCTACGTTGTAACTGACTGAAATAAGATGGTATATATTATAGACTATCATTTTCAATCATAAATCTTTTAAATTTATTATGATTGTTTTCTCTACTTTTCAAGGTCATATCAAAGAAGCTAAACTTATTCGTGATTCCGTTGTCGATGTTGTTGGCGAACAAAAAATACGTACAGCTGATTTGGGTGGTAGTTTTAAAACTAGTAAAGTGATTGAAGCAGTCTTGAAAAGTTTAAGAAGTCAACTTTCATCGTGATAATAGTGAAGAGAATGAAGAAATTGGAAACTATTGTTTTCACTTAGCATATATCTTAACAGCATCCATATAGCTTTCAGCACTGTTCGTTGTAACTTGGTCTTTCTTGGCTACTGCCCTATCTTCAGGTGAACACATTTAGTGAAACAACAGTTTCATACCCACGTTATCGTATCAATCATATACGTTTGCTTTGAAATATGTAAATTATGCTTTGAATATATATTTCAAGAATAGTAAATTGCACCTGTCTTTTAGTAGAAGAATGTTGTAAGCCGATAACTGATCATAAACCATGTTGCCTATCACTTACCCAAGTCAAAAATCCCACATTCTCTCAAGTCGACTCAGTTACTTTATAAATTAGTGGGATGTATACAACCAACCACTTTGATGCTGCCTGCATAACTGCGTTTTGGTAGCTATTACTGTAAATTACTCAAGATTGTAATTAGCCATGTTTCTAAGAAAAGTAATCACCACATACGACTTGACAGAGCAATAATCCGATTTTTCTCATTAATGATGATAATCAATACACGGGTGGGAATTCCATAAATATTAGGAGTTAGTTCAAAAATAAAAGTTAACTTTAAAGTCGGCGTTAAAAATTCACATCCAGAGAAAACCACTAACAAGTAAATACGAACTACGTCATTATATTTAAGTAGCTAAATGTGACATGCCAACTTCTAATGTATTATATAGATCAAAGAGTTGGTGAGGAAATCCAATCTATTGTTTAATGCAAAATAACAGGTGTCTTTGGTAAAAAGTGAAAACCGTACATTAGATACTTCATTTGTAAATCTTCTATCACTTGTCCTTTACATACTGTATGATTTTTCCGATTCTTCTTTTGATAAGCATTCCACTCCTGATTAGCGTCACATATTACTTATGTCGACAGAAATAATTAGCATACACCACAGTATGCTCAAATTCGTACGTCTTACACTTGTTTTTTCAGCAATATTAAACACAACATACTCATCAGTTTTGTAATTTGGACTAAACAACCCTGTTCAAACTAATAGCATTCGGTGAGATAAATACTACTACGTTAGGACAACTTATGTTTGCCAATAGTAAACATTGTTTCTTCACAAGCGATTACATAAATGCTGCTTACGAATAAAAATTTCATGTAATGATAGAGCTCAAGAATATTGGTAAGATGGTACTTATAATTGTAGTCTTAAGTGACAAGAGGCTGAGAATATATCACACTCTCTGTCTTCCCTTAAACCGTGAGATCAAAATTGCTTTATATCTTTCTTTTTACGAACTAATTCTTTCTTCCTGTACTACGTCCTTATATGGAATCTTTCTTTTATATATTATCACCAGTGAATTAACTACTACTATGAATTCGCTGTTCATGTTGTTGTACTGATGAGGTTTGGCAACTTGGACCGATGCATGTATTTGCCTGGTCGTACTTTGTAACTGACTGACTGGGTCTTAAGTGACGCTGAAAATGAGCGTGGAATCTTGGTGTTTTTTAGTCAACAAATGCATATATGGTTCATAAACTAAGAACCTTTCGCTAAAAACTTAGTGAAAGGATAATATGAATCTTCATTATCATATTATCAATGTTTGAGCTTCAGAAATGTATTCCAGAGAGTAGTTTATGTGTTGATCATTTTTATGGTTTTTACATTTTTAATTAATATTATTAGGTTTATTTATTACTATACACTATCACAGTAAGGAATTCTAAGCATCATTTGTACAACATTATCACAAATCTTTATTAAGTAGTTAGTATTTTCGTTGAAGAAGGTTTACCACCTGCTTCGGTTTGGGCATCCGGGCAGTATCACAGCCCTCACACAAATCAATTGAGATTCGTGTGGCGCATATGTATTTGGTACCTCCTTGTACCAATACCTATGTGTTAAAATAAATAATAATCAATTCAAGAGATATAACCATTTTTACGGTTCCTCTGATATCGACTATATAAATTGCAATATAGCCGTCTCTTTTTCCTCAAAGGGTAGATAAAAAAGAGTATTCCCAACAAGTGCAGTGTCCCAGTTAGATATTTTCAATATTTATCATCATGGTAGGTTGTAAACTTTTCATAGTCCTTCGTGAGGACACACAGTCAGAAAATAAGCGACCCAAACAGACGTCGACGTTTTTAAACTTCGTACAAAAAAAGTATGACAGATTGTAACTTAATTCTAATTAGATTAGCAGTAAAATATAATTCTGTTAGTATGTTTATTGTGTTGTTACGGGGTAACATCTTCAAACCCTAATCCTTCGGATTACTGCCTATACTCTTACCACTACGGGATTTGAATCGACAACTGCATCTCTGTGCTAATGTGGTATGGGAACTCGAACTGATGTACGCACGTACGAAGTTCCACGTAGTTACTGACTGACTGTTTATTGTAAATTTAGAAAAGTCTTTAAAAACTTTTTGTTTTCTAATCAAAATTATTGTATTTGTATTAACGAAAAAAGGGAGATAAACATCAGAGAAATAAATTATCTCGAAATAACATACAAAATTAGTTAAAGAATAGCGTATTTAATCATTATGATTGATAAGAGGGATTTATACAATATGTATAAAGTGGGATAAAAAGATATAAAATTCTAATGATTTCTTTCAATCATATCTACAACGATGACCACAACCAGTTGGACATTCTGATCTTTTCATAAGCCAAGCCTAGAATTGTAAATGATATAATAGATGGACAGAGAGAGAAAAGAAAAGTGATTCGAATGTTTACTAAAAGTTCTCATGCAGTTACATAACAACAATGTGTATGTATGTAATTCAACTGATGAATGTCAAGGTTTGTTTTATTCATAATGGTAGTGAAAAAAAACTTATACAAAGCGGGGGATATTACCATTCATCAGTATAAGTCTGTCCTTTTTATGAAAAAAACACAGTTTGTTTAGAACCTCATTCTTCCATGACCACCCTAACCTCCCTTTCTGTCTCTCATAACCTATTGTTTTTATTTATTTTTTCATTCCTACTCTTTTCCAATTATTTTTATAATAATTAGCAATTAGTACAACTAAGGATAATTCTGTCCTTACTTACTCCCGGTACTCTTCGTGGAGGAACATAGGCCGCTCACCAGCATTCTACATTCAACCCTGTCCTGGGCGATCCTTTCCAGCTCATTTAAGTTATTATTCATCCTTTTCATATCTCATTCTATGTGTTACTTGACCTTCCTCTTTTCCAATTTCCTTGAGGATCCCAAGTTAGCGCTTGTATCGTAATGCAGTTTGATGATTTCCTCAATGTATGTCCTATCCATTTCCATCGTCTTTTCCTAATTTCCTCTTCAGCTGGAAGCTGGTTGGTTCTCTCCCACAAAAGGTTGTTGCTGATGGTATCCGGCCAATGGGTGTTGAGTATCTTGCGTAGACATCTATTTATAAATACTTGTACCTTCTTGATGATGGTTGTTGTAGTTCTCCAAGTTTCAGCTCCGTACATTAGAACTATCTTGACGTTTGTATTGAAGATTGTGACTTTGATATTTGTTGAAAGTTTTTTGAGTTCCATATGTTCGTCAATTGAAGGAATGCTGTCCTTGCTCTCCTTCTTCATCAGTGATGCTTCCTAGGTACGCGAAGGATTCTATATCTTCCAGAGTTTCGCCATCAAGTGTGATTGGGTTGGTGTTCTCTGTGTTGTATTTGAGGACCTTGGTTTTCCCTTTGTGTATGTTGGGGCCTACTGATGCAGGGGCTGCCGCTACACGAGTTGTCTTTATCTGTATTTGTTCGTGTGTATGCGATAGGAGAGCTAGGTCTGCGAAGTCCAAATCGTCTAATTGGTTCTGAGCTGTCCATTGTATTCTGTGTTTTCCCTCAGATGTCGAGGTCTTCATAGTCCAGTCGACCTGTAGCTCTTCTAGATTTACTGCCAGTCCCAAGCCCGGGTGAAGCAGTAGGTCTGGGCATGGTTAGCGACCCCATGCCGTAGAAAACTAACTCGCTAAAAGAAACGCTAACCAGAAAAAAATAGTTCTGTTCTTAAGAGCTATCACATGGACAAATATTTCACCTTACCAATGTTTCATTAGCCAATTATATTAAATATCTTCCTTTCAATATCTGATTTTCAAGTCTTGACAACATGCCACTTCAGGTTTTTTTAGTGAATTAGCACCTTTCTATTATACTATAGAACATTATTTTAGCAAATAAAACTGGCTATTAAATGCAATTGTACAGCTAAAGTAAATGAAATCGTTTAAAAAGTTTTCATCAAGTGACATGAATTGAAGGTAGTCGATGAGACAGATTAGATTTGGATTCTAGTTTGACAGTTTAAAGATAATATGGTTGCTTCAGAACTTGATGGTTTTAAGATCAACCTTTGGGTTTATATTGTCGAGTTGTAACGAAACAACTGTCTAGTGCTCCCTAGTTTTCAATAGTTTTCCACCTAGCGTAAACAATTACCACAAAGTCCCCAATCCTAGTAATTAGAAAGTATATGCAACTCAAGTCAGACTCCAGAACAAGTTAAAGCATACATTGAGAAATGTTACATTTAATAACAACACAATGACTTGGTGATTATATCCACTAAAAAGACTGGAATTGAATTAGGTTAAAGGTGATGGTACACAGTAGATGCAACTATAATATAATGATGTAGTGATCCTGTGGATGTCTAATTATCATTACGATCCTAAGTAAAATCTTAATACTAACTATTATAAAAGTGGTCATCAACACTGTGATACAGGTACATCCAGTTGAGGAGGCCCGAATAAGATGAAATATGCTGGATTTCACTGCTAGCCGCCATCCATCTCTGCTTATAACACTTGTGACTTAAGACAATAAAGCAATCCACACAGGATGCACATATTCCAACAAGAGACTGATCAATTACAGCCCTAAACAGCAATGAAAAATTGAAACAATCAGCACAAATGAACTAAGAAATATTTTATGTTGCCTAAATATTGGATACTGAGCTGATGGACACTGTTACTTAAAACCGCTTTAAAATAGTTAGTAACCAAGTCTCTGTAATCTGAAAATTTGTAGTGTATATGACCATTCAACAGGATTATTTTAAGGTGTGATTGAAATGAAACACTTCTTTTAGAGTATTTCAAGGAGTAAATAAACTATTGGTATATTTCAAATGATATTTGAGTCATTCAGTTACATAATTCTAGACAGAAATTTTACACTATATAGAAGTATCCATCTTACCTGCATATGATCCAAATGACCACCATGACTACAACCTCTACAACAAACAAATAAACCACGAACAACTAGATGACATAATGCACAAGTTATGGTAGCTGGATCAAATGATGTTGCATGACGTGAACAAGCCCAACCAGAATGCCCAGTTAATTGTTGAGTTGTTTCACTGGCACACAATGGTTTTGTGCATAAACCACATCGTATTGATAATGTTGTTGAAGCTTGATTTAAGGCTGCAACACCCGGTGCTAATGCTAAAGACATGTTATTTAAACGTGAAACAAATGGATTGTCAATACATGTTAAACCACCACTTTTCCACCGAGTTCGTGTATTTACATCCGATCGAGTATCTCCAGTATTTCCGGAAGGTTTTGAATCAGATTCTATGGGAAATTTGAACAAGTGAAAAAAATGTGGACAGATGAAAGTGAATTAGCATTAGTATAGTTATTTACTACCACTAACACTACGGTTTGACGAAAGTGTAACTTAATGGTTAGTGGAGACTATCTTGAAAACTATGTAGTGCTTGAATCTTTTCTATCTGGTAGTACAGTACATAGAATATAATTAACTAGATGGAACATAACTCTTTAAGCAATCACACATTAGGTTGTATTTTTTGAAATGCATAGAGATTATCATTTCTGAAATGGTGGGGATTCGTAGCTCAGGTGGATGATTTTGATGGAGTTTTGTTCTCTGAGCTGGATGGTTTAGTCAAGGAAACCAGAGAACAAAACTCCACCAACATTATTTTTAGTCAAACCATAGAATGACAAGTTATCACCGATAGTCATATTATTATTATTGATAACAATCTAAAATACAACTTAAAGTTCAGTGGTCATGAGTGTTGTTAGAGGTATGAGGGCGGTTATCACATCCCGGTTGCCCACACCGCGGAAGGGTTCTTCTGGAGATACCTGAAAATTAAATTGGATTAAAGGTGGTCTTAGTGACCTGAGAGCGTGACCGCAGTGCCCAAGGGACAACTGTTTGTGGTCGGTCACACACGACCTTTCTATGAGTAATTTTTGTGTTAGTTCCGTACTTGTCGAGACCTTACCGTCGGAGACGAATATCCGTGGGATAAGGCGAGGTGTGCATTTCTAGGGTCGACCTTTTCTAACCCCACCCCTCCTTGTGGGAAGGCAGCATCGCTGTTATGCTGGTTGTCTGAATGAAACACCTTACTGCTGTCACACCTCTGTACAGTCAGCAGTACGACTTCGCCTTCGGACCTTGGGTTTGTTGCTTTCAGTCTTACCGCATATATATTTGGTGCCCCCCTGTACCAATATTTATGTGTTCAAATAAATAAATAATAAATAAATACCGCTCTTCAACCGACCTGTCTGACGTGGTAGGATCTTGAGGAACGGTTGTTCCAGCCAGTATAGCTCGGTTGCTTCATCACGATAGACAAGCTCAACTGCCACGTCAAGGTAGCAACAACCATTCACAACTGATCAGTAACCGCAGTTTATTGTGTTTTCGCATACATTACTGACTCATGAACCCAATAGACATCACTACCTACTGAACCGTTAAGTTACAGACCAATATTTTTTTCGTAACAAGAATTAACCGTCACTAATGGGTTGTATCAAGTTTCCATATTTAACATACAGAGATTAATAGGTTAGTATTCAATGATTAACTATATTAGCAGATGCCTGGTCGAGGGATAATATAAAGTGGTTGTTAACTAACAGACTTGGTTGTTTACATTCACACAGATAATGATGTCAGAAAAAGTAACCTTGTTATTACCTGGTTGTTTCATGACAATCGGTCTGAAAACATAATGGTGGTTAATACTTCTAAGACGTTCCCGTAAATATGTTTGATTATCGGCACCAGCAAAAGGATTACCGCATTGCTTTATGATACGTGCACACACAGTCCATAATCGGAAACGAGATAATAATTCTATGTGGTGGGAAAATGAAATTTGGAACTGATTAAGTTTTAGAAGAAATACATCGTTGATTTTTAATTCAATTATGAAGAAAAGTAAATAAAAGATCTTTGGCATCGACCAAATGAGTCGCCGAATCACCTCCAACCTTAACGAGCGATGGTGGATGGTGTAGATTGAAAACAAGCTAGGCCAAACTATGACGTAGCATCAATTTATGATATCAATGAGCCATGTAAGCAGATACAGATTGTCTGGTTGAGGTTCGTGCGACTATCCTTACGAATGGCGAGGCACTTTAGATGACATAACTCAGAATTAATTCTAATGGAGTTAGTGAATTCACTATCGGTTTCCTCTTAGATCCTGAGATTTGAAATGTTCTTTCCCTTGGTTTCTTTTTTTACCTAATGTCTCATTCAAATGCATATTGTCAACATGAAAATGAACAATAAACAGACGACAACATTTAGATTATTGAATAACTCATTCTTATTATAAAACGATAAAGCATCTGATTGAGATTACCTTGTGATATTAATTTTTGTTTTTGAATAATCTATTTATTTTCTTTATAGTTGAATTCACGGGTCGTTTCGTCCTAGTTTGCGTTTTCAATGGTGGTCTAACTTAGATCAACTCGTGAATTCAACTGTGAAAATACTACAATCTTCACAGATTCTCATAATGATAATCTATTTGTGTAATTAGATAAGTAGCTCTCTTATTTATAATTATTTATTATTATTATTTTAACACATAGATATTGGTACAAGGAGGCACCAAATACATATACGCCACACGAATCTCAATTGATATGTGTGAGGGCTGTGATACTGCCCGGGTGCCCAAACCGAAGCAGGTGGTTTTCTTAGGAGGCCACACCCCGAGCCTTCGACCTGAAGATCTGATCCACAAGGCAGTGGAGCATCGTGAGGAGGTGTGGTCCCATGGAAGCCGGTGACCAACGATTGGTTCATACGCCATTTGTTCCCGCAAGATACTGGAGCCCGTGTACACCATTGGTTTGGGATCCGGTTAAAGCGCCGGACATTCGCTTTTCGTCCTCTCATTTTCGTAAACAACACCCCTACCACGAGAAGGCAGTGAGTAGGACTTCCCTGGCAGAGGCTATATACGCGTGGCCATGTGAGAGCATATCGAGAGGGAGAGCGGACTCTCCCCACTCTCGGCCGTACCAGGGTATTTGGGGAATCTCTTATTTATAATATCTTACATGAATGTTTGATACAAAAGTAACAGTTAGTCGACCAGGTATTCTATGTTTTTAAACTACAATTATAGGTTCTGTGAGTAATTGATTTATTTAGCTGCAACAGTTATTCCAGGAATTACAAGGTACGGATTTACGAATTCGTCTATGTCCTTACTAGACTGTGACAGATAGTGATATTCTACATCTACACACACACACACACACACACACACACACACACACACACACAAGAAGATAAGACAGATTTTGAATCCGTAATCTACCTGGTAGGAAGTTACCATTCCCATGTATCAATCAATTTTCACTTCATATAAACTATTTGAATAAAATACACACATTAGATACAATACAAAAGTAAATTTACCTAAATATGAGATAAACCAATGTTCTAAAACAGACTCGCTAATCCATTCGCTTAGACGTAAACGTTCCGGACCCAAAGCCAATAATGCTGTACATACAGTTTGAACATGACCAGATTCAACCTAAACAACAAGTGAACATTATGAATTCAACTATCACTTAAGCGATGCATAATAGACAATTCAATTATGTATATGACTATATTGTTTAAAACATTAAATGATTATGATAATCTAGTTCCATCATTTGGCCAAAAAACCCCAAAGAGGTTTAAACATTTCACCAAAATCAAACACAATTAACGTCGTGATTTTAGATACAAAGTATAGTGCTGGAAGAAATGAATGAAAGGAGATTAAACAAAATCAGTAATTAGTTGAGAACAACCAGAGAAATTAGAGAATGAGTCCTTGAACACATGAAATTCTTTTTGATTAGTTAGACAATTTTAAGGTCATAGGAACAAATATACCAAGAAACTGCAGGGTACCGAAAATTTAAAAACTTGATCTACTAGTAAAACAAATAACGGGAATGTTTAACTTAACCATACCATGGAGTAGCTCGATAGCTTACAGACATGTTCAATTCACAGGAATTGAAAGGCACTAAATATAACTTGAAAAACATATCTACAGTTATCGAGAAAAATTGCAGAAAAAACATTAACAACCAAACAATGAACTCCTTGGATAACAATTAGTTGTTTGTTAATGCTACTTTAATAAAGACTACAGATTATGCTTGTGAATCGTTTATTCAGAACATAAAATATAGATCTACCATTAAAAATCCAACATGAGCTACTTTGATGTACAATGAATATACACATTTTGTCAAACGACGAAATGTACTATCAAATAGGAATTGTAATGAACTCTCTATTGGGGCACTTCTTGATTGATATGTATATGGAAACGGTTCATTATATAACATAATAAGTCGGTTTCTACTACAGAAAGATGGATGGCATCGGCTTCAGTCCGTTTATTTCTTTGAAGCGTTTAACACTCTATATCCAGCAATAGAATTCGCTTGTTAACTAGAAAAAGGTGAATTTATTTTATTGTCAAAAAGAACAGAGTGAAGTTTCGGGCCTACAATTTTCCATAAAATATCATGGGTTTACTAGCATACTTGTTTTTGCTCTTTTGTTCCGCCCTTTAAGGGAATCTTATCATGAGTTTAATATTTTCAGCCAAAAACAATTGCATTGAAGATATTATTAAAGAGGGGAATAATAGGATTATATGGCGAGACTATAATTTATGGATGAACCAATCAGATATAAGATAACAGGTCTTGGATTTTGGCGCGAAATTCCTCATCCATTTGGCTAAATATAGTCTTGGCATCATAGCTGATGTTAGTTAGTGATGAAAACCCTTAATCTGATTCCTAACCCTAACCATCAACTATAAAGCAAAATTCTAATTTTTCACACTGGTTTATTACCCTCATTTGGTCCTCGTTATTAGGCAAACACTCTCAAGGTCAGTTTAGCGTCACTCAATGGTCGTCCATAAATTATAGTCTCACCGATTATATAACAGTTAAAACCAGAAATATACATAGTTATTAAATTTTAGTGTACACCTCTGACTTTAAAAACTTCGGACAATACAGTTGTTCTTGAGTTTGAATAATACAGCAATATCAGTACTATTATCAACACTAAGTCTCCAAAATTACCAAGTTCACTAACAACCATAACATAATTGCAACAAAACTAAATAATTGAATTAATGAGTCGATTTAAGCTAGAACACCATGTAACCACTAGACGGCCGTTCCGTCCAAGCATGGGCTCCTCAGCAGTGAGCATCCACAATGGCACACGAAGGACTCGAACCTAAGACCTTCGATTTAGCGCACGAACTTTTAAGTCACCAAAAACCACCATTCTGAAAACTAAAATAAATTATCAAAAATTATAACGAGCCTTAGCTAAAATATTTATGGTGTATGTAAGTAAGTGAAAAGCGTATCTACATGTTGAAATTATTTAATATATCAAAAGCTTTGTATTCACTTCAGTAATAATCGAAAATGTTTGGAAATATATGCGATGAAAATAATATAAAAACAGATTTGGTTCCTTGACTTTGTATAACACATACATTACGAGAAGTATATGAGTTAAATAATCCATTTTTTTACTCACGGATTGATGATAGCCAGATAAACATTGAAAAATCAGGAAGCAATGAACAACTACAACAACAACCATGACACGATAGAGCAAAAGACAGCTGATAGCTGTGTTTAAACTTGGTAACAGTTTATCAACAAGCAAAACCCAAACCAAGAGTAAAACAATATGGAGACTGTTGCGTTTAAACAAGTGCACAAAACTGTAGATAACTGCTACACTGATTGAGGTAAAGTATAGTGATAAATACGATAAATGTTCAAAAATTGCTAGGAATACGACTATTTACTGAATGTAAATAAGTAGTATAAAACAATACACAAAAGAGTGGGAGAGAAGCAAGTCAGAACAATGTAAAACAAAACTTAATACCACCCAAAGATAGCATATCTTTCCTTACTCTCAGTGATTAGATATTTAGCGTGAAGACACTCCTTAATATAACATCTAAAGCTTCCGCCCATTTAAACTGTGTGGTTCGTGACAGCCGCTTTATTATTCGTTTTATATTAGTCGAACAGTCCAAATCAGTATTTTGTCCCATTAGTGACAAGGCTACTTTACTGTTGGCCATAATACCTGATTTAATGTCGGTCCGTTTAATAAATCTGTTAAAATGCTTCCACGATATCATGCGGTCTACTGAACTGCTTCTGTAAAGTACCAATTGCTTTAATCTAACCTTCTTCTTCTGGTAATAAGACAATGTCCTATAGCATCCTTTGCTATACCTTCACAATTATGTATCAAGTACACTAATCGCTGAGTATCATCGTTTACTCGATCGGCAATGTTAACTTTGAATCCCTTCATAAACGTCCAAATCTTTAGGGGATTTCCATCGAATTTTATGATCGCAATCTTCGGTAAGCTCGCTGTCGTAAATAGTGACTTGACACTATCTACACATGCTTTAAGTTCATCCTCATCGCTCTTATTTGGGTTGGTATATCGGTGACTAACAGTAGCTTCGGGAGCAATCTGGACGCTTCGATAGACCTAACAACATCTCTATATCGAGAAGTAAAGAATAATTACTCAGTTATTTTAACTTCGATCATGATATTGCCTTAATGACGATAACAACTAACATAAATACATACTGGTGAGTGACGAAGGTCTTACGAATTACAAGTTCCGTAACCACAACACAGATTCAAAGTAATGTTGGAAAATATCTATAAATGCAATTCAGTGGCAATCTGAACGTTTATGCACTATGCTATAAGCAACACTGTTTGCTTAAGAGCTAGCTTTACTTTACAGCCATCCAAACAGGATGTGGTGAAACGACGCATAAAACTGAACGCCTCTGATTGAAAATAAAATGATTTAAACATTGAGCCACTGATCTATAATAAAACATTTGTAGCTCAAAAGGAGTAATCCATAAAGTTTCTCAAATCAGTTATACGGGTCAAAACCAAGACGTTAAACATTCATATTATGTAACATTATTATCATAGTTACAAAGGACCTATAAGTTCACTTACCAATTTTATAAGCCATTTACAAATTATGGAATTGATTTCTCCAGATATTGGAGACAAAGATCCAACAGAATTCACAGTATACCCATTTAATAACATTGATGGTTCTCTACTGAAACCAGATAATGATTTACTGTGATGAGGAGGGGCTAAGAGCTGAACAGATTTTTTACAAGTTCCAAGCAATTTTTGTTTTGCTAAGGACGAGGTATTTGATTGTGACGGTGAAGATGATAATAAGGATTGAGAGATAAGTTGACAATGATTATCATCATGTTCATCATCACCATCATCATTCTTTACCAAGGTTTCGTCAGAACATTTTTTTATTTCTTGGTTAATAGCATCATTTGAATGAAATGATGGAATGAGAGGTGTACTATAAGAGAGTAATAAAAGAGCAAGATAAAAAAGTAGATCGTATCACAGTAAAGTGAGATCACAAAAACCAACGTCTGATTATGACCTATTAGAATAATGTAAAATAAATAGAAAATAAACATGAGAATAACCTAAATAACCTTAGCGCAAAATTCATGTATCAGTAGTAATACACTATATGTATGTTTACTTACTTACTTACGCCTGTTACTCCCAGTGGAGCATAGGTCGCCGACCAGCATTCTTCAATACACTCAGTACTGGGCCTTTCTTTCTAGTTCTATCCAATTTTTGTTCATTCTTCTCATGTCGGTCTCCATTTCTCGGCGGAATGTATTCTTTGGTCTTCCTCTCCTCCTTTGGCCTTGAGAATCTCAAAATAGGGTTTACCATGTGACGTGGTTAGGTGCATTCCTCAATGTGTCCTATCCACTTCCAGAACCTCTTCCTGATTTCTTCCTCCGCTGGGATCTGAGTTGTTCGCTCTCATAGTAGATTGTTGCTGATAGTGTCTAGCCAACGGCTCGGAAGTATTTTGCGAAGACAATTGTTAATAAACACTTATATCTTCTGGATGATGGCTTTCGTAGTTCTCCATGTTTCTACCTCACATAGTAGAACCGTCTTGATATTTGTATTGAAAATTCTGACTTCGGTGTTGGTCGACAGTTGTTTTGAGTTCCAGATGTCCTTCAATTGTAGATATGCTGCTCTTGCTTTGCCGATCCACGCCTTCACATCTGCATCAGATCCACCGTGTTCATCAATGATGCTGCCCATATATGTAACGGTTTTTACATCTTCAAAGCTTCTCCATCAAGTGTGATTTGATTGGTGCATGCTGTACTGTATAAGAGAATCTTGCTTTTCCCTTTGTGTACATTGATACATACTGTTGCTGAGACTGATGCTACACTGATCGTCCTCTCCTGCATATATTGTTGCATATGCGATAGAAGAGCCAGATCATCTGAGAAATCTAGATCGTCCAGCTTTATCCTAGCTGTTCACTGTATCCCGTAATTTCCCCCAGATGTTGACGTCTTCATACTCCAGTTCATAAGAACTAGTAAACGAAAAAGTATAATGTGGTTTGCTTTTGTTCACTACATTCAGCGTAGAACCTGGAACATACGTGCATCAGTCTAAGTTGCAATACCATAAAGACGTTAGCACAGTGAGACAAAATTATTAAAACAAATCTCATAGCAGTAGAAGTGGTAACATTATCAGTAGGAGTAGAGAAAATTAGATATAGAAATGAGGATCAAGTTATAACGTTTCGCAGATCAGGATTTGAAGGGAGATGATTTCACAGACGGGTTCCATGTGTTGGTTTCGCCCCCTCCCTAACCGTTTCCAGCCTAATCCTTACGCCAAACTACAGTTGTAGATAGAAGATACCTTACAAGTGCAAATAGTATAATACAAAACAATAAATAACGTACGATACAATATTTAAACGTTTTTATACTATTTCGTAAATACCTACTACTTTAATTTTTACTATTGATATTATTCTAAGGATCGCATTTTGACAAACAGCTTCAAGGTAAAGTATCATGAAATGTAGTCGAATCTAAAATTTAGTTTTAGATAAAGATAAATTCTGTTTTCTTTTATGATATACGTTGAGTCAAAAGCGGCTGAAGTGTTTTAATTTTACAGTAGTAGCAATGGTATAACATTCAAGTCTCTACATACTGAAGATTGAATATTTCAACACATTACCCTAATTAGATTATGTTGTTTAATACCTGATATCTCTTAGATTATTGCTATTATGACTCAGTGAATTTTAAGTTAGATCGTTTATAGCACGTAGGTCAGTACATTAAACAGACACCAAAATGCAATAACTTCATTATTGATCGAAATCTCTTAAATGACTAATAACTCACCAATCAACATCATTATTTAATGGAACAGTTGTAGCAATAGTACTAGTAGCAGTATATAAACCAGGAAAACTTGATGCTGATAAAATTTGTCCGTTTTGTCGATCAATTAATGATAAATCATGACAATTAGAAGCTACTAATTTACTACAATCCATTGATTTTCGTTGAAGTTTTGAAGATGAATAATTTTTTCTAGATACTGGTATATCAACACAACATGATACAACTTTACAATTATCATTAGCATTAGTTGTAATTAAAGTTGATTGCCAATGTTCATTTTTTGTACTACATTCAATTGTATTTTGTTTCATTAATTGACGTTTTTGATTAGGTATAAAACATGATTCTTTTTGTTTATATTGTAATTGGTTACAATTTTGAAAAAGTTCGGGAGTAATATTGACAGCCGTTGTAGTATTAGTATTAGTAACAAATGCTTCATCGGGTAGATATTCTGTTTCCATGATTACAGGATCGTCACGTGAACCGATCACTAAACAAATAAACACATTTAGAACATGAGAAAAAAAACAAATAAACCATAAACATATCATTTAGCGATAATACCAAGAGTGGTAAAAAAGAACTAAGTTACTGAAACTAGTTCTAAATAACAGCTCAGTGACACAGACAAGTTACTACTACGTTTGAAGAGAATACGATACCACCTAAACCGGCAGACGGAACGTAGTCAACAACACAACAAGTTAAGCTAATCTACAGAGCCAAATCCCTGCTTACAAGAAGGTAAAGACCAGATTAAGCCGAGGAGTAAGAACGTTTATATCACCTGTTATTGTTATGCCCTTATGCTCGTTTATTATATCACGCGATACGACCGTCACAAGCAGTTAGAAGCACGAACGAACAAGAGCATAACTCCAGTGTATATAAGCAGTACAGAAATATCATTGGGAAACGTCACAAAATAGCATATTAAAAGAGGAAACGAAACAATCACATTTAAGTTCTTTCAAAAAAGGATATACAATCTGAAGGCGAAATATGAGCTTTTGGAGCGAAAATGAGAAATTCCACTTTTCAAAATAAAATTACAAAAATAAGACGTTTACTAAGTGAGTTTTGAGGATCTAACATCCCCAACAATACTAATTTTCTTTATGCAGTTCGATTTCATCTGTTATAAGTGAGTAAGGCTATAGGGATACGAGCTAAAAACCCAAGTATTTGTATTCATAAGATGTTTTTAATACCTATGTCTTTTCCTTGTTCGTTTTTTTCATCCCCTTTGAACTGCATCTCCTAACGCTTGATTCACTGCCTTGTGAACTAGACCTCTTGATCAAAGACTTGAGGAGTGGCCTCCTAGGAAAACCACTTGCTTCGGTTTGGGGAAGTGGGGAGTATCTAAACCCATACATGAATTCAATGATTTGTGTAGCGCATACATATTTCGATGCGCCTTTTGTACAAACGTTTATGTGTTTAATTAAATTAATTAATTAACTCTACTCATAAGTTTATGAAATAGAATTATAAAAATGATACGTTTACCAAGTGACTTTTGGGGATCTATCATCCTCAACATTTACAGTCAGTATATTCCAGTAGTAAGGTTTTTAATGATAACTATGGGTTGTGATGTGTAGGCGAGAATGATAATGATTGATTGTCTGCTTAGTCAGACTTGTAGATAGTCTGACAAGTGTCAGATGAGTTATATATTCCTTTAACCTTATTATTATATGATACACTTATTATTGATTGTTCATTGTTGCTGGATTGTCTGGCTTTTGGTGTGGAAATATATTTACGTTGTGATCAGGCTAATCACGTGTCCTTGATCTGAGTTGTGTTGATGTCCTGTAGAATAGACACTAGGAGGGAATCTAGTGTAGATACTCGTCTAAGGAAAATTAACGTCTTATACATGTAAACGTAGAAATCCAACCGTTATAACATTAGATGAAGCAAAAATCGAGCGTTATAACAGGTTGGAACCAAAAATGGTAGCAACAGTATCGTCAAGAATGTAGGTATTTAACCTTGAAGAGTGATAACAGTTACAAAGCTTACATCCAGAACAATCTAGCAAATGCATACAGATATACAATAGTGAGTAAAATAAATCAATGTATATGAGTGATTTTTTTTTGTGAAAACTAAAGCAGTGTTCTACGAAATCTAAGTATCAATGAGTTTCATAATCGAAGATAGATAGATAGAGAAATACAAAAAGAAGACTGACTACAATGTTAAGTATAAAGATTTCTAACTTAACAAATGGACGATTTACAATACCAATTTAATTAAGGTTAATTTAAAACACTTATAAAGTATAACATGAAATTATTATACATTTATTATCATAATAGTTACCTTCAATAAGATCTAATTGATCTGGTTTTCTGGAAAAAAATGAATAATAAAACATTATATTTAATGATACTGATAAAATATACAGAGAGATATACAACAAATGGTTAAGAAGGATGTGAATTTTCCTTAGACTGTAAACATTATCCTAAAACCTCGTACACTTTAGTAAGTAACTATTTACTATACAACCATTGTTGTCAATAATGAATTATTTTAATTTACTCAAAGACACTTTGTGATTGATGTGACTTATATAAATATACGACTATGTGATTTACTCGCTAATAGGTGTATACAGTAAGGGGTTCTTATCAGTCAGTTGACGTATATATATATATATATATATATATATATATATATATATATATATATATATATATATATATATATATAATAAATATGATTAGAACCCTAAGAAAAAGAGGTTTATGTCAACTGTGATATTCTTTTATTTTTGAATATTTTCGCCTCTTTTTGATAGATTTTCTCACGATATGCATTCGACATTTTAATATGACCAAAGATAATTTTTCCCTATTAATTGGTTATCATTTCACAGTTTATTCAATTTTAACTTACGACAAAACAGTACTATTGCCCTCAAATGCCCTGGTAAGGCCGAGGGTGGAGAGAATTGATCTTCCTCTCGAAATGCTCTCACATGGCCACACGTATACAGCCACTGCCAGGGATGTCATACTCACTGCCTCCTCGCGATGAGGGTGTTTTTTTACAAAATTAAGAGAATATCAGGTACCTTAACCGGGTTGGTGAATACAAAAAGTCCACTTAGGGAAGTTGGAAAACCCTACTTCCAAACCAATGGTGTACATGAGTTCCAGGATCCTGCGGGAACAAATAGCATATGAACCAATTATTGGTCGCCGACAACCATGGGACTGAATCTCCTGACGTCGCTCCACTGACTTGTGAATCAGACCTTGAAGTCGAAGGCTCCGAGAGTGGCCTCCTAAGGAAATCACCTGTTTCGGTCTGGGCACCCAAGTAGTATCAAAGCACACACACGAATCAAGTGACTTGTGTGGTGCATATGTACTTGGTGCCCCTTGTACCAATGTTTATGTGCTCAAATTAATAAATAATAGATAAAACTATCGCTTTGTTACAATCGATGTTAATTTATACAATGAATCTTCTAAGAAAATTTTATGAATTTGTAAAAAAAAATAGAATAATTAAAAATCAACTGTATACGTTTTAACTGGATCATTTTCAATAGAAGGACTAGGCTCTAACGGTTCCTGAGGACTTGTAGTATGAAATAAATAGTCAATATCTTCATGATAATTATGAAATAGTAATCCATTATTTAAGATATCATCTTCAAGGCTTTTTAAAATAAAATGCGAAGGTTGATTAATTGGTGGTGATGCTGATGATGATAAGGATGGAATTAATTGATCATTGTCAATTACCAATGGTTTATGTAGGTTATCATAATTCATATTTAAAGATATTGGTTTCGTTGAACGAAATAATAATTCATTTGTCAATGTAGAACAGTCATTGCTGTATGGATTAGCTATAGATGGTATGTTAGAGAATACGCAATCAGTTGGATCATTGTTTGATGAACTAGAACATGACAGAAACTTTTGTACAGGTGGAATAGTATCGATAAATTGTTTAGAAGCATTATGGTGTTGAACTCGAACATTACCTGATGAATGCCTTCCTAGAGAAAAAAACACCCAACAGATAGTGTATTAATTAATACAGCGAATGTTAAAATTTACTGTCGGTCATATTCTAACAAAGAACTTAGTGCTTGTGTATCAGTTCAATTTGCTATACCATATGAAGATGATATGATTGAACGCTATTACGAGTTCAGTGACACGATAGGCTATTCTAATCCGTTATCCCCGGCCCCGCTAACTAGATCAAGAAGTCTTGATGAAGCCTAGAGAATGTATTCTACAAGCACCCAGAACATACGAGGTCACTAAGCACACAAATCAAGCTTATTTATACTATGATAAAAAAGCCGTAGGGAGAGCCACAAAACAGAGTACTAAAAAAATCCGTCAACCAATGACAGTCAAGAATTTCTGAGTGGTAGATCAACCAAGAGTTTCTTGGCGCGAAAACATGAAATTCAAATTGTCAGAATAAAATTACAAAATTAGGATCTTTTCCAAGTGAGTTCTGGGGATCTAACGTCCTCAACAGAAGAACAAAAATATTCATATAAACAACTTAAAAATAATTACAATAAATAACATTTTGATCAATAAAATTTCTAGACTTAGATCTAAGAAACTAAGCACTTACAGACACAAACAGAACTTACATTAAATAGGCATTAATAAAAAATACTATTCTTATTGCCACAGTGTATAGAGCGAATGATCGGAAGTCTTTTATAACACAAGAAAATACTATTCTCTTAAGCCCAGTGAATATGATTACCATCTGCGTTAAAGAACTTTCTTATAATCAAAACGTTAAGCCAGAGATGTTTAGGTTAACTAAAATAGGTGGGTTGTGGCAAACAGAAAAATCCAGGATTTGTCAGCCAAACGTACGTCCACCCCAGTATTGACCTTCACAACCGGATACAGGTAAATCCAACTTCTGAGCCGTAAATCAGACGAAACGAGCACAGTGATTGTTTTCAATACTCAAAACAGATCCTACTAAGTAATATTTTGAAGTGAGTCACTTATCTATCAATCATATGCAAAACAAAACCTGGAACATTTGTGCATCAGTTCGAATTTTCATATCAGGTAAGCGTAGTGAGACAAAATTCTTAAAACAAATCTCACAGTAGTAGAAGTGGTAAAATTATGGGTAGAACTAGAAATTATTAAGTATAGAAAGGAGAAAAAATTCATATTTCGAAACTCAGTATTTAGATGATCAAAAATGAATGCATCTGTAACATTGTGAAAAATCCAAAGCCAAGTCACTTGGAGTCTTTAGTCGTTAGTTATGATAATCATAAGGACTCGAATCAGATAGTGTGCATCTACCTAATCAAGTCAGTTTACTGTCAAGAACTTGATAGACTTATGCCGCATTTTAATAAGTACTTTTACAGAGGAAGAAAGAAGAGTTACCATAATTTCCGGGTGTTAAGACCGAAAATAGAGTAAACTACAAGGTCGGATTCATGTTGATGAAAAAGCTATTAGATAGTATCTTAATATATATCAAAGAATTATTCAGTCAACATGTTTGATGGATAGAAGTTTTCATTTTAGAACAGTGTTTACGCATAATACCTCCAGAGATTAGACTGGAAAAGTTCGAGTTTGTTGAATAATTCATGCTTTCTTGTGGAAAACTAAGTTGAGTGATAAGATCAGCTACAAATGTCAAATGAATGTATAGTCTGAGATGGTGATTAGAAAAAGAGACATGACAATATGAGATGAAGTAGAATGTCAAAAGTATAATATCAATTAGTAACTCTTAATATATTTCTCAATGTTACAGAAACTGAGAAAACACATGTATTATCGAGTAAATAAGTTGAAAGGATTAAATATTAGTTAAACTTACTATAATCAATATTCACATTTGTTTTCGTCTTTTCAGTTAATTGTGCAGATTCTCGACTTCGAATACCTAATGATTCTAAAATCCATGATAATTTAATGCCTGTTGTGTCATTGGTTTCCATGTCACGTTTTTTACGTCTTAATGCACTAGAATTACGGAAACATTTCAAAGTTTTATTCTCCGGAATATGAACACGTGATGAATCAGTAGGTGGAACAGACTTTTCATTAATCAGTGACGATTGAATATGTTTGGAATATTGATTGTCTAAATCTGAAAAATTATATATTTGCTGATGTTGATGCGATGGTGTTGATGGTTGAGTCTGAGTTGCATGTTGTTGAGATGATGTAAGTTTGTGTGGATCAGAACTGAGGCTACCATAAATTGAACGTAACAATAGCCAGAATCGTACTAACTAAATAAAAAACAATAACGTAGTGACCACAAGATAAACAATGACCGATAGTTTTATGTTTTTAAATGTAAATTATTAAATTGTAGTCATTTTTACTCAATACAGAACTATATATATATATATATATATATATATATATATATATATATATATATATATATATAAATCCAGCATAAATTGATAAGCTCTTCATTTGAAATATCCACACTAAAGCTTCTAAATACTTTTAGTGTCTGGTTTCGTTCAATTAAAGTGACTCGTGACTCTACGTAATGATCTGCTTTAAACTTGAGAACATGTTCCCATGATTAAGACAGTGGAACAGTATCATAACTTATGCAGTATGAACAATTTATAAACAAGCGCGTAATCTACGTCCAAAAACATTAAAACAACTTGATTATTTAAGAATTGTGTAACACCACGATTTATAAATAAATACCCTAAAATACTTTGTTAAATGAACCGAGTTCTATTATTGAATACATAATATTGTATCCAAATGAATCGATGTATCAAATTATAAGCAAACATGGATGGTGGGTAGCAGTGAAATCGAGAATACGCGTCTCATCCGATTTGGGACTCGTACCCAGTACCGTTCGTTTCAAACTTCGACGTGTTAACTACTTAGCTACTGAGTTGTGATAGCCACTAGCTTGTGCGATAGGTTACAATGGCGTTTGAAGCGAACGGTACTGGGTTTGAATCCCGGAGTGAACATCAGTTCCCGGATGTAGGTACATTCAGTTGATAAGTCGCAAACTAGACGAAGTGCGCATTCTGGATTCTACTGCTAATCACCATCCATCTCTGCTTTAAAAACTTATGACTCAAGATAATACGCACAGGATACACATATTCCAAAAAGAGACTGATCATTTGCAATCCTAAACATCAATGGGAAGATTCAAACAAACAACACAAAAATGATATATACATTTTTACTTAATAACTTCAAGTACATAGACAACATTGTTCTGTTTAGTGAAATCAGAAAATGAATGAGGTTTAGTTTTTTAAAACTTGTCTGGATCAGTAATTAGTTTGAGTATGGGAAGCAAACCTCAACGCATTGAAAACTTTGGATATTATATCAAATTCATCATTTTGGAGGCTTAGAAAAACTAAGTATGAATATTAAAAAGTTTGTTAGACTTCTTTTATTTTTCCTTACTTGTGATTTAAGGGTGTATTTATGCTACATAGACTAGCATGAGAACACGTTTAGGAAAAGTCTAATATTAGCCGTACATGAAGTAACTTAATGATATTATTAACTATAGGTTTAAGGAATTTAGGTACGTGCAGACTACCTTGTTGTGCTCATCAAGACAATAATAATTTAACGTTAAAAATCTTACGTAATATTTATGAACCAATCTCCAAATTTTTAGCTTAGTTTTATCCTAGACATTTCATTACTCATTCTAACAGTTCTTTTATTGGATTATATTTCGTACACTTATTTTCCCACCACTATTGACATTAATTTGACTCTATGGTTTCAATATTTCTCAATTATGTTACTATTACCCTCTGGGAATAACTGAAATGTTAGAAGTTGCACCAATAAACATTTATTCCAGATCATTATCTGGTTAATATATCTATTGTTTCTGATTGGTATAATAATATCTTTCACTATACTACATATTAATAACCTGTAAAAAGATTGTTTTATACATCGAGTTCATAGGACTACAAACAAAAAATGAGTAGAAACAAAGAATTTTTTTTTGAAAAACAACAGACTTACAAAAGGTTGACCAAATCGTAAACAGACACTGGCATTATATTCACAAATCATATCCACATTAGTTCCAATAAACTTATAATTTTTGGCCAATAAAATAATTAGATCAGGTAGTAGAGCATTGGTGAAATCGAAATATTTAGTTTGAAAAATTGTCTAAAATAATTAGAAATATGTGGTATTACTTAAATTCTCTAACCACTTGTTGCAGTTATCGTAAAAAATCCAACTGAGTATCCTGGACCTAGCAACATGGTGCGGTTCAACGGTAAATGACTTCATGGATTGATTCCACGTCTCGGTTATAGCCCTCTTAGTTTTCTTCCACACAATTCATACTTCAAAGAAGATCTTGTAAAAACTAATAAAGAGTATTCACTTTTGGACATTATGATTTATAATACAAACAGATGTAATACACAACAATTCGTCATGAGAAATCACCGTAGTCGAACATAATACCCAGCAGTAGCAGTGAATCTTCGTAAGGATTTAACCTACGTGTTTGATTAGTTGAAAAAGTAGTTACGCTACAATAAGCAGCAGTACCAGTAAATGTAGCTCTTTCGTTAGAAAAATTAACATCATAATCGTGCCGCATGATGATATAGAAAATTCGTGAGTACAATAACGGTAACGTCGAAATTAGTAAGTTATCAGTATATGCTTGTGGAGATTGTTCGGTTTCTATTGAGATCGTAAACCATTCAATGTTTGACTACCATTTAAGACTTCGAAGTCCTGAATGACCATTCCGTCCTAGTACGGGACTCCTCAGCAGTATTCGTCCACGATTCCACACACAGGATCGGTTCATGATGTCAGTAAGTAAATTGATGAACGAAATAAGCACCATTAAAATACATACAAAGATAATGTAAGGGATCTAACAAACTGCCGTTAGACATGAATCCACTTAACATTACAAAATATAGTCTTGTTTTAGGATATCGGCAGTTAGGAAGAAACGATTGTCGAATATTAGTGTAAGGCAAAGCTAGAAAAGGTACTGGGTTCGATTCCTGGAGAGATCATTGATGTATACTGCTGAGGAGCCCAACACTAAAAACAAATCAGTTGTCCAGTAATCCTTAATTTCCAACGGTTGTCTAATCAAAGCCAGTCCATAATATGAAACTTCGAAGAAATGATCGCATAAAATAAAACAATGTTGCTACTACTTTTCATATTAGTGATAATAAAAACAGAATACTAACAGATAGAAAATTTCTCCTACCTCTAAACAAGGTTTATAATGAAATAAAAGACTATGAGCTTGTGATACGAATAATTGTGCTGACTTTAAAGATCCCATTTGAGGTAAGTCGGGTGAAGAAGGAGGTGATGCAATTGTCAATGATGTTGTTGTGCACTCATTAGTAGTGGAATTAGTAAATATAGTAGAGGTAACAGAATTGATGGCAGTTGTACCGATGGTATTAATGTTATTACTAGGTATATTGACATTTGACTCGGAAGGAATTAAAGTATTGGTAACAATTTGAGTTACTAATTCATCAGCATTACCAGATGTAGTTATTACGGTAGGATGTTCAAAATCTTTACTAATTAAAAGAGTATCGCCAAGATTACTGTTATTAATAGTAGTAGTATTAGTAGACGTAGTATTAGTAGCAATAATAGAAGTTGATAATGTCGATGTAGGATTTAAAGGACCATAGTAACTTAATGAGCATCCATTCCCATTGGAATGTTGAACAGAGATTGGTTGATTTTTCGTAGCTATTTACAAGATAATTAGAAAAATATTGATAAAAAAGAAATACTACAAAATAGACAGAATCATTTAATTAACCAAAAAAACGATATTTATTAAATTGTGGTATATTTTGGTTATGTTGACAATATATTTATTTATTTATTTTAACACATAGATATTGGTACAAGGAGGCACCAAATACATATGCACCACACAGATCTCATTTGATATGTGTGAGGGCTATCATACAGCCCAGGTGCCCAAACAGAAGCAGGTGGTTTTCTTAGGGGGCCAAAACCCGAGCCTTCGACCTGAAGATCTGATCCACAAGGCAGTGGAGCATCGTGAGGAGATGCAGTCCCATGGAAGCCGGTGACCAACGATTGGTTCATACACCATTTGTTCCATCAAAGTACTGGAGCCCGTGTGCACCATTAGTTTGGAATTAGGGTTTCCCAACTCCCTTAGGTAAACTCTCTGTGTCCACTAACCGGTTAAAGCTCCGGACATTTGCTTTTCGTCCAGGGCATTTGGGGGCAATATATTACTGAACTATATTACAATATTACTGAACTTTAACTCGTCTAACACAAACTAAACATCAGAAAACTCGTTTAATAAACAAAACATAATGACAACAATATAAATGAACACAGGCTGAACAAACATAAGTAGAACTGTTTACTCCAGTTTATATAACTAGGTAAGTGATCTCTGGAAATAATACTTTTCAAGTACATATTATCGCTATCTAGGAATACTGAACATGTTATCATAATCATTCGGAAATTGTCACCAGTATAGCATCAAATTATATTATGGAATGCTTAAAAATATTCAATAATAATATTAGAGAATGTTTCTAAGGATCATAGAAAAGAAACAAATTGGTTTGTCTTCCGGCTATTGAACAATTTTTTTTAATTTGCAGATTAATATCAATCGATGGCAACAATATTTTCCCGACAAATTAAACTTGGCATTATAAGTGGAAAAAGAGATGATCAGGAAATCTGAAAAGGAAAAGTGATTCATTTTGAAGAGTAAACTTGAACAAGTTTAAATTACACCACTACATTGAGGAACTGTTCGTTCGATGTTGTAAACCTTCGGCGTAACGTGCATTCTACGACCATACATTACTGTATGATGGGTAACAATATGCAGTTAGTTCTTATTACGGACTTATATCACAGTTAAAGAGCCATGGATTACTGAACGTTGCAGTTTAGGACACCTTTGCACCCACGAACACATACTGAATCGATCTGTTCAAGATAAAGTCGAACAAATGACCTTTAGGTCAATGAGTTGAACTCCAGTGCTCTAAATCTCTAGCCCTCAAGTGCCCTGCTACGGTCGAAGGTGGGAAGAATCAGCTCTCCCTGTCAAAATGCACCA
This sequence comes from Schistosoma spindalis, assembly GCA_946903255.1. Taxonomy (NCBI): domain Eukaryota; kingdom Metazoa; phylum Platyhelminthes; class Trematoda; order Strigeidida; family Schistosomatidae; genus Schistosoma; species Schistosoma spindalis. The sequence goes on from OX336420.1 coordinate 6,875,783, forward strand.
CATGAACACGTGAATACAACCACTGCCAGGGAAGTTCTACTCACTGCCTTATCGCAGAGGGGGTGTTGTTTACACAATTGATAGAATGAAAAGAGAATGTCTGATGCTTTAACCGTGTTGGTGTATACGGTGGGTCCACCTAGGGAAGTTGAAAAACCCTAATTCCAAACCTTTGGTGCTCATGGGTTCCAGGGTCGTAAGGAAACAATTGGCGTATGAACCTATTGTTGGACACCGGCTACCATGGCACCGCATCTCCCAAAGTTGTTCCACTGACTTGTAAATTAAACCCCTAGGTCTTAGGGTACGGATGTGGCTTTTTAAGGAAACCACCTGCTTCGGTTTAGACACCCGTAAAGCATTACAGCCCTCACACAAATAATTGATAACTACTACTTTCCACATTGTTATCGTGTAGCTCATATGTGTTTGGTGCCCCCTTGTACCAGTGTTTATGTGTTCAAATAAATAATAAACAAATTAGCCTTAATCAATTTGCAACAGATAACAACGTCCATGCACTGTGGTCTGCGACATCTGTCTCATTCTTGACATAGTTGAAAATTAGCAGGTAAGACATCTCACTGCGATAGTAAAAGTTTATTTCAAAGTTAGGCACTGGTGTGCGTATATGGCTATTTTTAGGGTAATAGATTTGTAGAGAATATTCAATTTGAAATTAATATTTATCACAAACTGATATTACAGCTGGAAATCCACTGAAAATCTGGAATCGTTGAAAATCTCATCTTAATCCAGATCTATTGTTATGTCGAGTTAACGCATCGTACTTTTCATGCTTGGAAGCGATTCATTTCTCATTTAAGTGATCCATCAAGCGCTGTATAGTGTTGTGTAATATAGATCGTAAGAAATCATTAGAAAGTATCAAAATATCACGCAAGCAAATAAATAAAAGTATAGCTGTATTTCAATCGATGGAACTATCTAGAAACATCATTAATGTATTACCCAACATTTTTTTGGAAAGAGCACTGCGTATGAATACAAATAAATATATGTTTCATGAATGCTTATGAAAAACACTAACTTACTTGTAGGATATGACACTTTACTGTTTTCTTCCACTGTTGACAACTTATTATTAATTTCAACATGATCTTTACGAACAGCATGTAGTAAATGTCCATATGGACTAAAGGATAAAGCCACAGGTGGCGCATTCTCTATCGGTTGAACACCATCTTCTACACTATGACGAATAAGTAAACCATCACGACCGACAGTATAAAAATTATTCGTTTCAGCAGGACACCAAGATATGCCTAAGAAAAGAAAAATAAATCAAACTTAGTATTAAATCTAGAATGATTACTGCAATAATGAATTTGGCAATTTCAAATAAACATACTATTCATTAGAAAGTTATTTATTTAAAACACGTGATTCCTAAGTAGAACAACACAGGTTATATTTACCGAAGGCATAAAAAACTGCCAAAGAACATACTAAACGTTGAATCAAAGCACAATAAAAATAGGTTTTGATTACTTTACTTTAGTAACACCAAGTGAACTATCAGGGAAATTTAATTACTTAAGATCCCTTGAAAGGCTTTGAATGAGTACAGTTAAGGTTTTAGAACAAAACAATTCTTCGCAATGTATACGAATATTCTTAAAGATAGGAACGAATAGTTTGAAGAAAAAAATCAAGTTGTTGGAATACCTCTCTACAATAACGTTCTTGTACAGACATCATATTGTTAACTATCAACTACAAGAAGGATACACCATATTCTACAAAGTGATTAATAAACTAACAATTCATAGGTAAAATAGTACATTCATTTTCTTCTTAATTATCTCTGTATCATTGTGATACGCCTATGCACCAAGCTAACAATTTCCAAATTCGATTTCAGTGACTATGAACAAGACTGCTTACAATCCTCTTTTTCTTTGTCTGATAACTAGAAACGAGAATTTATGAGAAGAAAAAAGACAATTTCCTGGAATACAACTCTAGCATATAAATATATTTACAAGGTTTTTGTGGATAGAATACAAAAACATAAGTGAATAACCAGTAGGGTAACAACGTTCGTCCAAGAGGAGAAAAAAAAACCAACGATGTACAAAATCCTGGCGCAAATAATTCTAAATTTAAATTTACATAGAATAAATTGTAAAATAGAGTGAATTTTACAAGCCATTTATTTTACAGGACCTAGGACTTCCAACAAGTTTAATATCAATGATCATACACCTAGCTTAGTGAGTTAATCGACATTTTATCCCACTACTACAAGAAATCAAGTCAAATACAGTGAAAGACGTAGAATTTTTTTCTTCAAATTATTGATAACATTTACTAAACAACTTGTGTATTTATGATAAATAATTGGCGTCGATTTAGTCAAAGACTGGTGGATAAGATAAATTAAAATTACAAGGGTATTAACTGAAATGAAGGACGAGCACAAAATGAGTAACGCAACATGATTATTTAGTTCATCTACGAATCACTCAACATTCCAGGTTATTTTTTTTCTTTATTCTAATAAACAGCATCTGTTAAGATCATATTGAAGAATAATTACAGAAGTCGTAAATCAAGCAATACTGTTCTGGAATCGTAATTTCTGTAGATGTAATGAACTGAAAACCAAAAAAAACGAATTTAGATATTTGTAACCACTTAGCTGAGATTATTGCATTTAACATACAAGGTGCTGGATCAAATGAATAATACTGTCATTTTAGATAGTATCCAGAGGCGACATTCAGGGCGTGAGTTTCATTTTAATTTAAACTCGTCAGTCGGAAGTAACTGAGACCCAGTGTCGAGTTCAATACTGATACTCAGATCAAGAAGCAAATAATGGAAACATTAAAATATTATCCGCTCGGTTACTGCTATATGGTAGTCCCCAACTTATTCTACAGGCATAGTATTTATTATCAACCGCAATCATTTGGTATTTTTCCACTATTAACATTCCGAGTTACATTTCATTACACTCTCTTACTCTTTATTGATGTAAAAGTTCTGAATAGAACAAAACAAAGGTCCAGGATTTCATTGTTAACTGGTATCCAATAATATAATCAACTTTTAAATGCACACGACATCGAGGCATATGTTTGAACGACTGATCAAATTCAATGCACTGATTAGTAAATATTATTTACAGTTTTACAAATCCAAATTAAAATTAATGTCGACATTCGTTCTATTCGGTTCCCAAAAAAAAGAAATTTATCAGAAGATATGTCAACTGATTACTAGGCGGAAAAATGACCAATCGAGACTCTAGGTTGCCTGTACTCGTGTATGCGTCATTGGTTTGGTCGTATAAATCAGCATATGTAAACTGACAATTGAATTTCACGATAATGTATAGCTAAGATCATAACAGGTCCGCCAAGATACTTGTTCCTGAATAGTGATCCTATGAAAAAGCTTCATATTGAATCCCTACGATATATAATAGAATTTTTTTAAAAATTAACATGTGAATATTCATTACAAACTTACATGTTACAAGATCTTTATGCTCTTCAAATGATACATATGGAATGAATGGTCGTTGTAAATCCCAAATATGTACACTAAGATCGATTGTAAGATTACAACTAGAGACAAGTTGAGTCATCTGGTCAATAAGAAAATTTTATGAGAAAGAAGTAACTACCAATTGAAAACACATTCACTAGACTTGAATCAGAGTTAAACAAAAATAAAACTGAATGTAACAACTGATATCTTTAGAAGTGATAACGACATTCGTTTAGTTTGATAAAATTTAATTCATCTGCTAATATAAATCTAGTCGTGAAACTGGAGAGAACTTCGAGAACCCGTTACTTAATACTGGAATGTATCCAACTGTTTAAAAGCATGAACATCTGTTTTGATCAACTTATTAATACAGAATTAGTTCTTATTTGAAAATTATACAAACTGAAACGTTAACAGAAATCAAAGAAGGGTTGAAGTTATCTACAACTGTCTCCTGTGGATATATTCAAACATGGTGTAATCAGATATTCTGGATGAAAACACAAATACAATGAAAGTTATGGCTTCATAGGAGTTGTGATTAAAATTATACTCTAATATACAATGCTCATCCGCTAAATGAACAGAAAGGTGATTGACAGTCCTAGGTAAGAAAAATTTATTGAACATGAAAACACTGTAGATTGCTTAACGTGTACACTCAGTAATTACCGTAATCAAATTAAAAACCTTAAGATTTCGCGGTGAAAACTTTAATAGTGGTCTATTTATTTGCCACTTAGTATAAGATTTCAATCTAGAATTTTGGAAATCTAAACCCCAAGTCATATCATCAGTTGGTATATATTACCGGATTTCTATTAACTACATAACAAACCCATAAACATAAATATATTTAAAATTACACATTAATGAATTAAAATACATACGTACAAAAGAAGGCCTCCAACGAACACGATTTACGTTGGAAGTACGTACAGTGTATAAAACACTAGGACAAGTAACAGAACTTTGCCCGCTGGGACTATTTAAATTCCACACTTTGATTAAATGATCTCTAGCACCAGCAGTTGCTAACCAGTTACAACTGTTTGTTAAATTAAAAAAAAAGAAAAATGAAATTATTCGACATTGTACAGGCTAAATATTTATTTTCTAATGAGAAGCCATGACCAGTGGAGCTAAGACAATGAAAGACAGTCACGCAATGCCATTGATTGATTACAGCTAAGCATTGACACTGTTGGATGGCGGCTCATTGGTTTGGAAGTCAAATAATTGCGCGCGAAACAGATTGTCCTGCATTAGATTCCCGTGTGTAGGATTACAGACCGCTGAAGTGTCTTATGCTGGGACGAAACGGGCATCTAATGCTTCCAATTTTTCAACACAGTTTTAGCTTAGATCAGCTCATGATTTCAATGAAGTAAATATTCGAAGTTTAAGTAGATTGAAGACAAAAAATATATTCCACGACATTTTCTGTTTATCACTCAACCAACAACTCATCACGCGAAGAGTTAGTGCAATAGGGATTGGATTAAAGCATGATCCGTGCACGCTGTTAGCCATTGCTCAGTCAATCAGAGCTATCGGATAATTGGAGAAAACTCTAAAATCTTGTGTAAAATTATAAATATGACGTTTTATTGTGATTCTTACTCCCATTGAACCCTGTTTATTTGGAACGTAACTACCCTGCTGTTTAACCGTGTTCTGATTTGGAGAGTTGTCAAGTGTCCGAAGAATACTAAGCAATAAGAGTAGCTGGGTCTAGCATTCCAAACACATTGACCACTAATATTGTGCTAACCTGTCTGAACATCCAAAAACGACTCAATTTACTAGTTGATGACCTTACGGACTGACGCCTTTCCTTGGTTTGGCTCTATTCTAGCGCACTCCAATCCCACACATAATATGGGATAAAAGTAGACGGTGTTTCAGTATGTGAAACAGTGCGTACAGTACGCAATAACAGCTTAGTGATGAATTTTCACAGCTCACAGATTACTACTTTTTTAATCTAAGATCTTGGGATGCGAATTCAAACCCTAATCGGATTTTATCATCTTATCGAAGTTTATTAACGGAAGACTGAAGAACATAATGAAACTAACAACATCCATTTGTAAACATGCGTTTATTGGGCATGACGTATATAGATAATTTATTTATTATTATTTACTTGAACACATAAATATTGGTACAAGAGGGCACCAAATATATATGCGCCACACAAAACAATGAGAATTTGAAGAGAAGAAAGGAAAAGAAGGTAAGGAGGGTAAAAAAGAATAATAACGAAAAGATTAGTGTAAGGTAGTGTAATAATAATAATAATAATAATAATAATAATAATAATAATAATAATAATAATAGTGGGGGAAACGGAAAGGTACAATCAGAAGAAATCTTACAGTTAAGGAAGAAGCAACCACTTTTTATGAAGAAAGTAAAAGAAGGTTACAGCAGGATCGCAACTGGCTTCTATTCTGAGCCATATCTGATAACGTCTCTAGCCACTGTGTTACACCATCGCTCGGACCCCAGCAAGGAAGTCAAGAAAGATCAACAGAAGCCAGCCCTTTACAGCTTTCTTTCATACCACGACACCATATCATACACTGACCACCTCCCCGCTTTTTCCAACCAGTTCCAGAGTCGGCAAATAATGCACAACGTGGAATTCTCTGGGACGACATTCGTTGAATATGTCCAAGCCACCGAAGTCGGTATTTTAAGATGGTGACACCAATTGCATTATCGACTCTGTGCCCGAACTCACGATGCTGAACCTCTGTATTACTAACATGGTGTTGCCACTGGATGTTAGCAATCCTTCGGAGACAGCAATGATCAAACACAGAGAGTCGTTTAACATCATCAACTCGAAGAAGCCAGGTTTCACAAGCATAAAGCAAAACTGATCTCACTGACACGTTGTAGATCTGAACTTTGACAGCCAGACTAATATCACGAAGGTGCCAAAGATGGTCCAGATTGGCATAAGCCGCTCTAGCTTTCACTACACGTGAATTGACTTCGTCACTCACGTAGCTACTTCTTTGTGCTCACTACCCAAGGTGAGTGCAGAATCAGGGTCACGTCAGTCTTGTTAAAGTACTTTGCCAACTGATTAAGTGCGGATTGCATCTCTTGGGTATTATCGCACAGTAAGACAATATCATCCGCATACTGAAGGTCGAAAAGTTTTTCTCCAGATCCACACCACCATTACCTGCATCCATCAGAGTCGTTTCCAGAACTTCATCGATAGCAAAGTCATTCAACAATCTTTGGTCTCTCTCGTCATTATTGATACTAAAGTAATAATACTATCACTTTGCTATTGAACTTGTTAATTTCATATCACTGTGTTGTGTTGTGGTAACTATGGTTGATAAATATTTGTTTCACGACGTTTGTTGATTATGAGTGACTGATATGTAACTATTTATTTATTTATTTGAACACATAAATATTGGTACAGGAGGGCACCAAATTTATATGCGCCACACAAAACAATGAGAATTTAAGAAGGGAAAAAAAGTAAGGAACGTAGGGGATTATAAAATAAAAAAAGAACAATAATGGGGGGAGACGAAAAGGTACACTCAGAAGAAATCTTACATTTAAGGAGGATACAGTCACTTTTTATGAAGAAAGTAAAAGAAGGTTACAGCAGGATCGCAACTGGCTTCTATTCTGAGCCATATCTGATAACGTCTCTAGCCACTGTGTTACACCATCTCTTGGACCCCAGCAAGGGAGTCGTGAAGGACCAACAGAAGCCAGCCCTTTGCAGCTTTCTTTCATACCACGACACCATGTCATACACTGACCACGATATGTAACTAATACATAATTTATCAGCAATGGCAAGAACCATAATAAACTGGAAAACTATGCTTTCTCACGTTGTCATGTTCCAATTTGGATGCCAGTCCAGTGTGGCTATTGAACATGAATGACCTTGGAAAGCACGAAAGGGACGTGAACCTTTTCTTGTATCCCATATACTGATAACACCATTTTCTTGAGCAGCTGCAACCAAGAATCCCTGCTTAGGACAAAATGAAACATCTCTCACGGGAGATGGTGAAGCAGTTCTTTGGAAGAATATTCGACATGAAGAACTTGGACTCGGGTCACGAATATCCTTTAAAAAATAAAATAATAACTAGACATTTGAATTTATTACTCAGTTACTTGTGATCAGAGTTCATATTTAAAAACATACTTAGCAACTGGCGTTTATTTTAGAAAAAAAAAAAAAAGAAAACATAGACAACTAATGATTGGTACAGAGTGAATTCACTAAAGCAGTGTCATTTAAATATGATACTTTCTCCTAAAACCATGAATTAATCAGCCTATCAATGGGCATTATAACGTACTAAACAATTATCTATATTCAGTGCAGAAATTCTCGGTGTTTGAGAGGCGGATCAAAGATTCTAGGATCGAACTCAGCTTTGTCCACCTTGGTCAGAGCATACAAAATATTGAGTTTAGCCTCTATAGAATGAATGTGATCTGTATCCAAGAAAATAAACTGGTACATGGAATCCTGCATTATTAAACTATTAATTAATCTCGAATAGAAATTCTGTTTAGAAACATTCATTTACTAGGCACACATTAGTGTACTTGGCTTTATGTTACACTGGTAAGAGTTACTGAGACTACACAGATGCCCAAAACATAATAGGTCGAGTCAAATTGGAACCCAAAATTAGTGGTTGGAAGTCGAACCAAAAAGGAATTATTACACGTCTTAAAATTCTTTCCTCATCACGAAGATTACCACGATTCAAGGTGAAACCAAAATTGTATTACCAAACGATGGTATACTAATTTGACTAGGAAACCCTACAGTTCAAATTTCAATATATTTATCACCAATAGACATTTTTAATGGGAATAATCTGCAGACGATTGTAATACATGATTTATCTTTTGCCGATGATGCATTGATTGTTACTTCAACTCATTAATAACTATGTACTTATTTGGCTGTAAGTCCCACTTCCTATGTAAGGGTCAAAAAGATAACACGGTTGACCAAACAGCAAGTTATACTTCAAGTAAATTAAACTATTAACTTGAAAAATAAGTTCTTTTTGAGGAAAAACAAACAAACAGGATGAAATGATGCAAATCTTACATCCCATTAACAGTGTAATATAATTTAAAATGATTCCGTGGATTGGTTGAGGTTAGACATTAACACCGTTGGATGCCGAGTCAGTGGTCTATTAGATTAAGCGTTCGCGCGCGCCCTGATTTCGAATTCCGCGAGTGGGACCGTGGATGCGCATTGCTGCGGAGTCCCACAATAGGACGAAACGGCCGTCCAGTGCTTCCAGATTTTCAATGGTGGTCTAACATCAATCGGTTCAAGATCTCAACCAATAACTTAATAATCTCCACAACCCTATACTGATCATTTAGAATGATTGTTTTCAAGTCAGTCAGTCACCTGCAACGTAGGACCAGGCACGTGTATGCATCGGTCCAAGTTGCCATACCGCATTAGCACAACAAGATGAACACCGGATTCATAGTAGTTAATTCAGTGGTGGTAATATATAGAAGAAAGAGTGTGTATAAGGAGATAGTACAGGAAGATAGAATTAGTTCGTAGAAAGAAAGATTTGAAGTGATTTTAATCTCTTAGTTTAAAGGAAGACAGAGAGTGAATACACCGACGCCATTGTGATCGATTCTGAGCCATGTCACCAAGAGTCTCCAACCATTGGTTACGATAGTCACGCGGACCCCAACCAGGTAGTCTGTATCTACCAACATGGCTCAGCCTACAAGTTAGCGACTTCAAGCACTGATGCCACGTTTTGGTTTGGCCGCCCCTAACTTTCTTCCAGTCATCCCTAACACCGGTTACCATTGGTGTTCAGGCATACGCAGCACGTGGCCCAACCATCTCAGTCGATTAAGATTTACGACCTCATCAACTGATTTACCATCATTTCCTAATACCCTGCGTCTAACCTCACTATTACTTACCCGGTGATCCCAGCAGATACCCGCAATATTTCTAAGGCACCTGTGGTCAAATACTAGTAACTTAGGAATATCTTCTACACTTAAAGGCCATGTTTCGCAGCCGTATAGTAGAACGGAACGAACCGCCAAGCAGTATATTCGTCCCTTAATTGATAGACGAATATCTCGCCTTCGCCATAGATGACGTAAGTTGGCAAAGGCCAACCGAGCTTTTCGAATCCGTGCTGAGATTTCGTCAGACACCAACCCATTAGGGCTGATCAGACTTCCAAGATAAGTGAAGTTGTCAACGCGTTCGACTACTTCACCCCCTATCCTTAGTTCAGGTGTTGACGCAGACCAGTCCTGAAGCAACAACTTGCATTTAGAGGGAGAGAAGCGCATCCCAAACATTCTGGCATTGTTGCTCAGTGCTACCAAAAGACTCTGCATTTCATCAGCGTCTTCACCAAAAAGGACTATGTCATCTGCGTATTCTAAGTCAATAAGTAGACCTCCTGGTAGGAGATCAATACCTGAGAATTCAGTCGATGAGAGCGTTATTTCCATCAGTAGATCTATGATGAAGTTGAACAAAAATGGAGAAAGTGGACAGCCTTGGCGGACGCCACTTGAGGTTGCAAAAGCAGATGACAGTTCGCCATAAGCTCTCACTCGACTAGTAGTGTTCGAGTAAAGAGCCTTCACAAGGTTTATGTACTTCTGAGGTACGCCTTTCAATGACAGTCACTGCCACAGAACCTCTCGGTCAACAGAGTCAAACGCTGCTTTTAAATCAAGGAAGACCACTATTGTCGGACGCCGATAAGTATGCCTGTGATCTAGAACCTGACGAATGGTGAATATGTGGTCGATGCAGCCACGACCAGGTCTGAAGCCAGCCTGATTTTCACGTGTTTGCAGCTCACGAGTCTTAGTTAGGCGTCCGAAAATTATCGAAGCTAGTATTTTAGATATCACATAGAACTATGTGATAAGTTCGAAATATCTCCAATAGTCGATAAACATTAAGACCATTCTAGGCCTTAAAGAAACACTTCTAGACGGTACTTGTGACTATCCAAACTAACATAAAAACTTATAACACATACAGACAAGTGAAACTGAAACAAATGTATGCCTGTAATATTTTAAGCAGGAATTTATTGTTGGCCAAATCTTCCGACTTTGAGGGAAATTTGACCCGTTTTGGGGTAGCCGCGACAAGCACTTAATCAAAATAAACCATCGCTTAAAAATTGAAAGATTGTCTTAAGTGTAAAAAGGACATTAACGTATGATTAATGTCTTATCAATTGACTTAAAAAAAAACACTCTAATTGTAACTCTAAATATAAAAGATATAGTTGTTACGTAAAATTCATTGCCTAGTGTGATATGATTAGTTAACATCGAACAGAAGAGTGAATTACAAGTGTAGCCATTTTGTAAGTATAATGATATATCAATTTCAATTAAGTAATTTATAATTATAATAATTCATTATGATTATACTACTTGCATAGTTATGAAGATAAAGTTATTCGATGTACTATTGAAAATTTAACTGATCTACTGTCACAGTATTTCGTTATTAGAGAATACAAGGACGTATATGAATAATTGACATCCCACCTATATTGGATTGGTCCATGAATTTGGAGTATCTTTGTCTTGTTAAGACTCAAACTGAGTAATCACTGACATGAATACCAGTAAGTTAATAACAGGAATTTAATAACCCTGGATAATACTCGCTTAATAAAACCAACTTACAAACAGCTTTAATTTACCATCTTGTGATGCTGTCACTAGTTCCGTGCTAATGGTTGGGTTGAAATGAATGCAATGTATTGATCGGTTATGTCCAGAAAAACAGGCAGCTTAAATAAAATAAAATGCCGAAGAGCGTAATTATATATGCTTGCTAGTAATAGGAATTCGTAAATTTTAAATTACAGCAGTGAATTTATCAGAACACAGAGTGGTTGAATTGACGAACTACTTTAGAGTAGTTGGACAAACAGCTAAGTATGTGTAATCTGGACGACCCTACTAGAGTTACTATGGCTCCCAAGTCCGGGTATAGGAAGAGGGTTGGGTATGGAGTTAGCAACCCCACCCCGTAGACAACCTTACTAAAAAACACTAACTAGAATAAACAATTTAAGCCTTGGGAGTTGAAATGTCTTCATTCACAATAATTAAGACACGTCGTGAAAGCAGAGTCACGAGGCCAATGTTTTTCTAACAACCAGAGCAAAACTTAACATATGTACATGGTATTATTATTATTATCATTATTATTATTATTTGAAAATATAAATATTGGTACAAGAGGGAACCATGAATATATATATATATATACATGCCCCACACAAATCTTCATTTTATTTGTGTGAGGGCTGTGATACTGCTAGGGTGCACACACCGAAGCAGGTGGTTTTCTTAGGGGGCCACAACTCGAGCCTTCGATCTGAAGATCTGATCCACAAGGCAGTGGAGCATTTTCGTAAACAACGCCCCCGCCACGAGAGGGCAGTGAGTAGGACTCCCCTGGTAGAGACTGTATACGCGTGGCCATGTGAGAGCATTTCGAGAGGAAGGGCGGGCCCACCCCACACTCGGCCGTACCAGGGCATGTAGGGGCCAGGAAAATGTATGAGACTGCAAAGACTAATTAAACAGCAACGAAAATGAAGAGATACAACTTGACGGTGCTTGGTATAAGTGGAATCCATTGAACCCAAGCTGGAAAAAAAAGTTAGATTCGAGATAGATGCTGCTGTACTCGGGTCGCGAAAATGAAAATGCCATTCACTCACAAAAGTTGGTATGATGCTATCCAAATAAGCACGTAAAGCACATATAGGATGGGAATCTCATGGATCCAGAATCATCAAAGCATCCTTCAAAACAAAGGAGGGGACCACAGTGAACGTTATCCAGTGTTATGCACCCGTCAATGATAGCGACGAAGACAATAAAGATCAGTTCTATGAGAGGCTGCAATCAAATATAGCCAAGTGCACAAGAAAGGATCTCACCATCCTGATGGGAGACCTAAACTCCAGTCGGAATGTACAGCACCGGATATGAAGATAGCATGGGACGACATGGACTGGGAGAGAGACACGAAAGTGAGGAGAAATTTACAACTCTGTGTGCATTCAACAAATTGGTTATAGGTAGCACAATATTCCCACATAAAGCTACATGGGTCTCTCCGGATCACACCACGGGGAACCAGATAGATCACATTTGCATCAGTAAAAAACTCACAAGGCCAATGGAAGACGTGAGAACCAGGAGAGGAGCTAACAAACATTCAGATCACCACCTGGTTGTGGACAAGATGAAACTGAAACTCAAGAAACACTGGATAGCTGGAAAAACAGCAGTACAAAGGTTTAATACAGTCTTCCATCGAAGTACTGACAAACTCAACGAATTCAAGATAACTCAAAACAACAGGCTCAAAACCTTATAGGATCTACTCAAAGAACAAGAAACTACTATAGAGGACAACAAGAAAGGGATCAAAGAAGCATTAACTTCAACGTGTCAGGAGGTGCAGGGCCGCAACAAGCATCATCATAACCAACGGATCTCTATCGAAACCTTGGACAACATTCAAGAAAGGAAAGTCACAGACAGTAATCAACAGCAGCCGAACAACAGCAGAGAAAGTCAAGGCACAAGCTGAATACACAGAAACAAACAAGCAAATGAAGAGGACCATTACAGTCGACAAGCAGAAATACATGGAAGAGCTAGCAACGACGGCAGAAAAAAATCCGCATTAGAAGGAAATATGGGACAACCATATGACATGACGAATAAACTAGCACCATATCTAAAAACTATCGAGATATCAAACAAAGGAAATCGCAACAAGTGTGAGAACTACACAGGCATCACACTATTGTCAGTACCAAAACAGGTTCTCAACAATGTTGCTCAACCGCATGAAAGATTCAGTAGACGTCTAGCGTCAAGGTCAACAGACCGGATTCCGTAAGGAAAGGTCGTGCACAGACCAAATCGTGACACTACCGATCATCGTTGAACAACCTGTTGCGTGGAACTCGTCACTACACATCAACTTCCTTGTCGCCCCCAAATGCCCTGGTACGGCCGAGAGTGGAGAGAGTCCGCTCTCCCTCTCGAAATGCTCTCACATGGCCATGCGTATACAGTCTCTACCAGGGGAGTCCTAATCACTGCCTTCTCGCCACCGTGGTGTTGTTTACGAAAATGAGAGGACGAAAAGCGAATGTCTGGCGCTATAACCGGACCCCAAACCAATGGTGCACATGGGCTCCAGTATCCTGCGGGAACAAATGGCGTATGAACCAATCGTTGGTCACCGGCTACCATGGGACTGCATCTCCTTACGATGCTCCACTGCCTTGTGGGTCAGACGTTCAGATCAAAGGCTCGGGGTGTGGCCCCCTAAGAAAACCACCTGCTTCGGTTTGGGCACCCGGGCAGTATCACAGCCCTCACACAAATCAATTGAGATTTGTGTGGCGCATATGTATTTGGTGCCTCCCTGTACCTATACTTATGTGTTAAAATAATAAATAATAATAATAACTTCCTTGTCTATTAGCACGCGTTTGACAGAGTGGAGCGAAAAACATTATGGAACCCTCTTCAACACTATGATGCACATAAGGAAATTGTCTACATCATCGGAATGCACAAGTCAGACTACACTGCGAAGTCGTGAATGGAGGACAACTGACACATGCATTCCAAGTAAGCACCGGTGTCATACAAAGCTGCCTACTTTCCTTTCTCTTTCTTTTGGTGGTTGACTGGATTATCAAGACCACATCTGAGGGAAAGCACGAAATAAAATGGATAGCTCGAGGTCAATGGGAGGATTCAGACTTCACAGATAACCTAGCTTTCTTATCCCATTCACACCAACAAATGCAGATGAAGACAACTAGTGTAGGGAAACAAGTACACGCAAACTGGTTTTAAAAGGCTTCAATCAATACACCCTAACAGTTATGTGGAAAATAATAACTTACTCTGAGTCATTCCTCTGCCAACATCCCATAACATCACATCTCCACTTGTAGATGCAGTTGCAAGGATATCTAAAGCAAAAATATATAAAGTGTAAGAGCCTTATGATAAAATTAGGAAAACTTGTTTAAAAAAGTCCTAAACGAACAAATGAATTTATGATTCTAGCCAAACAAGCCAAGTAAAAACATATTCAATTTCGGCAGGTGACCTAGATAAATCTTTTTTTAATGATCTTGCATTATTAATCAATGATCAGTAAGATGTATCTAAAACTGAAATTTAGTATCCAAACAAATATTCAAATTTGCCCTGTTCACCACCATGCAGAATGTCTGAATTCAGGTCAAAAAATATCATGGTTTCCACTAAAGAGGAAGACACTAACTACGAAATACAATAACCATATCATGAAACTAGATATTAAAAAACTATGACCTGAATACTACTAACTAATATAAATGGCTAACACTCTGAGCTAACTTTGTTTATAGGCGAATAGATTAAAAGGCTTTGATAACAATCTATTTTAGTGACTAATACACCTTTTAGTGAACGTTGTTAGTATACTTTAGGTAACAGAATTTCTATTTGACTCAAAAGAAGATGACCTGTAAAGACAGGAAAGATTTATTGTGAAGATAACAAAACATAAGAACGTTTAATTTCATTGTAAACTAAAGTTAGAAGATATACATATAGTTTAGATTTCCTCTGTATCTTACATACTGAAATAACTAAGATTTACAAAATATTTGATCTGTCAACTAATAGAATATTCGAGTAGAACGTTTTAATAACAGCTAATACATGTAGCACAAAAACCCTAATTTGGCAACCCAACAGATAACATTTGAAAGTATAGAGTGACCAGTGATATTTTTCAGTAGAAATGTAAACATCTGAAAAAAATAAGAGCATTGAACAAGTTCGAGATAAAAAAAAAGTAGTCACCACCTCAGATTTCAACGCGAATTACCAATAAAAAACTATGTATTTAAAAATAAATGTTCAAATATTTATTTAACAACTAAATCAATGGACACAAGGAATTAAAAATTCATTTCATACTTGCTCAGAATCATCACTCAAACGGATCTGTAAAAGGGTTACAGCTGTAACACCAAGTGATTATAATACTGAGTAACGGATGAGTCCCTTAGACTAAGAACTTCCTTGTCGTTGGAGATACGTTTTGGCGAAAATCACGAGCGCGAAACCTGGTTTATGTGCTTTAAAATCTGTCTAAAATATAACGGAGTGTTAAACCGTCTAGTTTATCGAAAAGGATGAGAAACGAACTGACAAATTCGGTTATTATTGTAGACTAGAAAGAATGACATTGCACTAACTCCGGTAACTAATTAGTGACTGTTGATGTTATGCAGTACATATGAGAAAGTTTTACACGGTAATCAAGATAAAGTACTGTATAGATTTCAAAAACAGCAATTGACTTCGTGGTTAATAGATCTGTTAAAAACAACAGCATGTAGAAATCGGTGAAAAAGTACATAGGTGTAAAAAACAATATCAATAGACACAATCATTTGTGCCACTAAAATCAGATCTCTAACACACTACGATAGATTAGTTGCACTTTATTTGAATCAATACTTCTGAAACGAAGGGTCAGAGCACATGAATTAGAAGTGCAGTATGCTCGAGTATAAAATATAAGGTTACATGTACCAAAATAATGTTAACCATCATTCGTAAAACTTACCGCCTACATTTGACCAGCTTACATCTGTAACGCTGTGAGAACGAGGTTGATTTATAGTTGATTGTATCACAGGACTATGTCGAGCTGGTATCGGTTCTGTTGCAGTAACAATAGTTCCATGAGTTGGATTCGGGCCACATTCTGTTCCAATGGAATCAGTTACGGATGTCTTTGATTTTGGAATATCAGACACAACCAAACGCGAGGGCGTTTTAACACGATGTAGCTATATAACGTAGTTAAAAAGCAAACCAATAGTCAGACTTTTTGGAACAATTTCAACATTGACCATTACTGTAGTCTGTTGCCGAACTGTTTAATATACATAAGCTCTTTAATGAACGGGTGAATTTTCAATTTGATACAGGTAATTTAAATGGTTTATATTACAATTTTACATCCACCCCCTTCAGAAGATGGACATGTTAACATTGTAGAGGCATTTTACTTGAACACACGACCAATTAGTGGATTACTGAGCTATCGTGCTAGGTAACTAAGTGAAATAATCTGCCAGAAATTACCGTTTCTAATACAATAAGGTTCTTTGCAAATGACATTTAGCTCCCGAATTTTCATACACTGACCATTTACAGACTGAATAGAATCAAAGTAAGCATATGAAAAATAGATGAAAAAACCGATGAAAACTGGAATTGTTGGAATACATAGCATATCCCAAGCCGAAAAAAAAACTAAACGTCGATATATATATATATATATATATATATATATATATATATATATATTACATAATTCAACATTAAGTAGTGAAAGTCGATACATTAAACATTTCAGTTGCCCGCTTATTTATTTAAACACATGAACTGGTGCAGAAAGGTACCAAATAGATATACGCCACATAAATCACTCGATTCGTGTGAGGGCTAAGATACTGGACATGTGCCCAAATCGAAGCAGGTGGCTTTTTATGGATGTCACACCCGGAGCCTTCGACCTAAGGGTCTAGTCCACAAGGCAGTGGAACAACGTCAGGAGATACAGTGCCATGGGAGCCGATGACGGCGAGACTATAATTTATGGACGAACCCATCAGATATAATAGTTCTCGGATTTTGGCGCGACATTTATTTATTCATCTGGCTAAGTAGCGTTTTGGCATTACAGCTGAAGTCAGTTCGTGATGAATACCCTAAATCTAATTCTAACCCCAACCATCAAATGTAAATCATAATCTTTATTCTTCAAACTGCTTTATGATCCTCATTTGGTTCTAGTTACTAGGTGGACGCTGTCACGGTCATACTTGCGTCGCTCAAGGGTCATCCATAAATTATAGTCTTACCTCGGTGACTAACAATTGGTTCATACGCCATTTGTTCCCTTAGAACCCTGGAGCAAACGTGCACCATTGGTTTGGAACCAGGGTTTTTCAACTTCCTTAGGTGGACACTCCGTATCCACCAACACGGTAAAAGCGCCGGACATTCTCTTTTCGTCCTCTTAATTTTGTAAAGAACACCCTTGACGCGAGAAGGCAGTAAGTAAAACTTCCCTGACAGTGACGGTATGCGCGGTTAATTAAGTTCTTAGTAGGGATGTATTTAAGTGGTTATTAATACTGTCATTCTAATTAGTGTAGCAAACGTAAATGAATCAATTAGTCAAGTCACCGCACAAGTTATTTCCGAAATCCTATTGTCACTTTACAGTTATGATTACATCTGCATGAACGACCATTTGCCATCATCTGCTCAGTGGTTACAGAGATATTATTCAACGTTAAGGTTGTCAACCGCGGGAAATGGATATTAACCCATGAACGAAAACCCACTTTTCGTTAGGAAATAGTAAAGTGAGATCTATGAACTTCAGGAATAACCATAGCGGAAGAAGCCTATAAAAGTTCTGAGCATAAAGGGCGAAAGCACTGTTCATACGATCAAAGTGAAAGTCGATCTCCAGAGCAATACAAGTGGCGAGGACTAATATAGGTCGACTGACCTATTTTTACTACTGAAGACTAAAGAAACGTACCGAAATGAATTTGTCTTCATGTACACTGAATACTTGAAAAAGATTTCTACCGGCAACTGCTACCATTTCAGCTTTAGAACTGACAGCCACGCACATAAGTGGGCTTTCTGTTGTGTAAATAATTGTTTTCTTTCCACAGACATTTTCATTCCCTCCAAATGTATCACTCATTTGTAACTCAAATCAATCTGACAGAAATAAAAAGACATAGACTTTTTGTGTTTTTATCCACATAGCTTTTTTTACACTTACTGGATCGTGGTTAGTGTCTAACAAGTGAGAGTCACAGATAACAGAACCATTGAGCATGAACTCAACGGTAGCATTGTTAACGAATGTCCACCTCTTTCAATGTCCAATAACATTTGACTGAGCTAGTATTAATGAGTTCAACAGCAAATTCTGAGTTGATATACTAACAGTTCGAATATATACAATAAACCTAAGACGAAGAGATTTTTTGACCCAATAATTGCTGCATTGCCAAGTAGAAATCGGTTATCAACATTGTGAAATTTGTGAAGCTGTAACAAAAAACAATAAAGATGTTAAAAGAATCAAGTGACATGAACAAATCAGCTGATCGAACAAATAAATGAAGGAAGGTGTAAGGACTTCGAGTAAACAGAGATGACAAGTGCATAAATAGGTGTGAAAAGTTACTGACCTAACGCGCGCTTAGGTCCTAACGTGATTTGCATTTTTCTAACTTGTGCTGTGTTCTTATGCAACAAAAGTACCATTTCTGATCTAAAGAATCCATTCTGAGCTATACGTTCGGCGGAGTACTTTTTTTAGTTTCACCTAATCTAATAGTTAACTGTGGTTTTGCATCAGCTTACTATTTGGTTTTTTTCAGTTTTTCACTTAAAGGCTAGTTCAGTTTATCTCATCCATTTTTATCCGTTTTTGCCCGTTTTTAGTGTGCCTTTTAGTGTAGTTTTTACGTTCTTAGGCTTTCTTATCATCTATAATGCAGTTTACGTCAATATAGTCATGAAAAATTCATGCAAACGACCTGGATACCGTTTTGCTGTTATATCTGGCATGCAGTGTGACAACTGCAATGGTCGGTTCCATGAAGCGTGCACAGACCTCACAGCAACTGCTTACAACAGACTCAGCAAGTTGGACCATAATTGGGTATGTGTTACGTGCAGCACGGATGCTGTAGTTTTACTGAGTAACATCATTGTCCTATTGACAGGTCTGCAGAATAAGTTGTCAGCAAACTTGGAAAAAGACACTCATAAAACGGATAAACAAACAAGGGCGCGCAACGAAAACAAGAATAAAGATGTCTACCATCGATGGAGCATGCATTAGCACTAATGATGATATGCTGAAACTCAGCACCATCATTACATCAACGGTAATAGACTCCCTCAGTAAACTCTGGTCTCCCAGCTCAGGGTCCTTGAATGCAACAGTGGTTCCCCGAAATTCCGTAGGTGATTGGGCCCATGTTAACAGAGCTAAAAAGGACCACGCGTTACCGTCTAAGCTGAACATCCCAAGTATTGTACGAAAATCAACTGGTGACTTGATCGCACAGTCAACCCCCAAGAATGTCCGTCCGGTCATCAAAGAGCCTACGATTCAAGAACGTGCTTCGACCTCCAAACAACAAGGTGATGAACCTGAACGCACCGAAAAACCTGAGAAAACAATAACGGTTCGTCATGACTCTTTCATAATCATGAACCTCAAAGACAACTCAAACCTTCCTCTCAGTTTGCAGGACAACAATGACAGGATGCTCTGGGGTGAATTGAACAAGAAGTTTAAACTTCCTAGAATAGAGCCTTTGACGGTCACACGGCTCACTCAGGGAAAGGAATCTAAACATCAAAATCACCTGAGGCTACTTCGTATAACACCTAATAATGCTACCGACGTAGGTGTCCTGCTAGATAGCCATTTACCGAAATCCGAAGGAAACGTAAGAATACTGCTCGACATGCAGTATCCTGAGCGCAATCTCATCCGGAACATCCCTGAAGAATCTCGCGAGAAGTTTTTTCGCGGAAAAAATATAATTGTGCGAGGTGTACCGGAAAACATGGACCCTAGTCAAACAAACTCTTATATTAGGGAATGGAAATTCATCAAACAGCCCTTGAGGCTCAAAAACATACTGACTCAACATGTGACGAGACTAGCCAAGAAGGACGGTGATTCTAGACCCCGGTTGATGAGGATAACTTTCCCATCCTCCCATATGGCAGCTGCAACTCTGGAAGCACTTCGTGCCAACAGACGTCGGTTGCCAACTGGAATACAAATGCACCCGGACAGGCCACATGACGCCATCACAAAGGCAAGTTGGAGCTGATCACTCCACTTATGAACTGTCTTGATGATGAAAAACGTGTAAAAGACGGCCTACCAACTCGGAAAACCTGATATAGGTAGGCTACCTGTCCATTCACGTAAGGCCCATACAGACAAACAGGAAGAAGCTCACGCGTTTCAAATTGAATGCATTAACTGCTTATACATGAACGCCGCGAGTCTACCAAACAAAATGAATGAGCTACGTGAACTTAGAATTGCTAATAATAATCTGATAGGAATATTTGAAACTTGGATATCTTCTCAGTTTTCGGAGCAGGAGCTAGCAATACCTGGGATGTCTTTCTTTCGCAACGACAGAAAAACAGGAATTGGGGGGAGTAGCCGTATACATACGATTTTGCTTGGAAGTACACCAAGTTCACAACCATGAGTTCGACAATCTTGAGGAATCTATATGGTGCTCTATGAGATTGTCCACTACTTCGAGGTGCCTAGTCGTAATCATATATAGGAAGCCCACTGACGACATCGAGTATGACAGTCGTATGCTGGAAGGACTATCCCGCTCTACGCGTCTCGGCTTCACTCATATCCTGATTCTAGGGGACTTCAATCTCCCTAGAGTCAACTTCGCGGAACATACGTATATTGGTGGTGAAAACTCAACTGAAGCTCGGTTTTTCAACCTCATTGAGGATTTGAGATTACACGAAAATGTGAAGTTGGCTACTCGTTGGACGAACAGCCAAACACCGTCACGCTTAGACTGTATATTTACAAACGAAGAATTTCTAGTTGACAACCTCTCAATTCTGGCTCATCTGAGAAAAAGCGATCACACCGTTACAGCCTTCAGTTTTGTCAGCAAAATTGAGATAAGATATACCATCAACAACAAGCGCTGGAATTTTAAACGGTTAAATGCGTTAGCTCTACAGGACTATCTACAACTGGTGCATTGGGATGTTCACCCTCAACTTGATGTGGATGCTCACTGGGACTTCTTACTGCACACGCTCTTAGGTGCTCAAGAGCATTCAGTTCCTCAAACGGTCTTCAAAAGCTACAAGCAACCTACAATCATCAAGAACCGCACTCTTCGTTTGTTAAGCCGCAGAAGGCACTATTGGGAAGAATACAAACGAACTGACAACAACGGCGCGTACAGGCTATACAACATATAAGGAACATATGCACGAAGGCTATAAGAGAATACAGGCTTTAGTACCACATAAAGCTCATGGATAAATTTGTCTCGAATCCGAAAATATTATTGCGTTATGCAGCCTCTCTTCGTGAAGCCAAAACTGGAGTTCCCTAACTTCCAGGTCCTAACGACTTGACCGATAACGACGGCGACGCCGCTAAGCTTTTGACTGAACAATACTCCCGGACATTTCAACAGACCCACATCAAAAATACTGATGACAGCATCTGCAACTGTACAGGACTTTCCGTAATGAACCTGAGAGCTGACTTGTTGTTCCGGAAGCTGCAGAACCTAAGAAAAGACACTTCACCTGGCCCAGATATGGTCCATTCTGCTACACTGAGAGAAGCAGCTTCAATCCTGGAAACATCGCTAAGTCGAGGCAAACTGCCGAAAAATTTGAAGCTGGCTCACATCATACCAATTTTCCAAGGAGGTTGACGCAGCGAACCTTCAAGTTACCGACCGGTGGCGCTTCTCTTTATACCTTCAAGAACCATGGCACCCCTGATATACGATGGTATGCATGACTATTTACTGTCTTTAAATTTCTTCTCAACCCAACGGCATGGTTTCAGGAAGGGTTAATCTTGTATAACCAATCTGCTGACTGCGATGGACAGATGGACAAACATCCTCGATCGCAAGGGGAAGGTTGATATCACTTATCTTGATTTCTCAAAAGCTTTTGATAGGGTTAACAATATATGTCTCATCAATAAGCTCAAACGATTGGGTATCAAACCACCTCTAATTCATTGGTTCATTTCATATCTGAAAAATCGACATTTTAAGGTCAGGGTTAAGTCCACTTTATCTCAGACTGCGGAATGTCCTAGTGAGGTCCCCCTGGGCTCAGTACTAGGACCTCTTCTTTTATTGATTTATAAAAATGATCTTCCTCAACAGGTATCGTCAAACTTATTACTTTTTGTCAATGACGTGAAACTTTAGATAGAGATACGCAACCAAGACGGTATACAGGCACTTCAAGAGGATCTAACTAGACTTCAAAGTTGGGCAGACGATAACGGACTTACCTTTAACACTTCGAAGTGTAAAGTAGTCCATCTGCGACATGTCGCAGACTACAGCTACAACTTAGGAAACTGAGATGGTGGAGAAGATTTGTAGCTCAGGTGGATGGTTTTGATGGAGTTTTGTTAGATGAAAGCTCCACGACTAAACCATCTAGCTCAGAGAACAAAACTCCATCAAAAACTTAGGAAACTTCTTTCTAGTAATATCCCGAGTCGAAAAAGATTGAGAAGTCCTGGTACCCTACAATTTAAAGTATTACGCTAGCTGTGACAAAAATGTCTTTCGAGCAAACCTTGCACTGGTAACCTTGAAGGGCATTTTTAGTCAGTTTGACGGGAGAACTTTCCACATAATCTTCAACAGTTTTATTCGTCCCCATTCAGAGTACGGAAACATAGTATTTCCTCCTACACTCCAAAAGGATGAGGACACTCTGGAGCTTATCCAACGGCGAGCCACGAAATCAGTTTGGCGACTCAAATTTAAACCTTATGAAGAGCGCCTCCAATCACTTAATCTTTACTTATTAGAGTATAGGCGTCTTAAATGTGACGTTCTGATGACTTACAGTATCCTTAACACTTCTGGACATCCTCTTAAACGCCTACTTAAGCGTAGTCCCAATACTAACTTAAGAGTTAACACCCAGAAACTGGAGATACAACATAGCAAAACAGACTGTGGACACAACTTTTACTCCTTAAGAGTTGTCAAATGCTGGAATTCGTTGCCGACCAAGCTAGTCCAAGCGACTTTCCAGGAGTCTTTTAAGAGGAAACTTGACCTATTCATAAGAACTTAAGATAGTATCTTATTATGATTTACTAATTTCTTTTACATCTATTATCGTTAATATATCTAGGTTCCTGGTTGAAGGTATTGGTGATCCTTTGCTACTAGACACGGAAGCCTGTTAAGCGAAAACTTCTAATTCGTCCACAACTATTTGAACCATTTGAAGACATTCAGAAGGCAGGACAAACAGATGCATAAACGTTTTCCCTCGTTGTTGGATGTGGTTTACAGTGTTTTATATGAGTGTACTCTAGTGTTTGACAAACTGTTCAAACAGCTTCTGGGTATCATATCGTTTTTACTTTCCCCAGGACTATAATCATTTTACAATTATCGAGACTTTCATAACATAAATAAATCCCCAAAAAACAGATATTTCAGTAACACTTCAATATCGATGTTGACCTCAATAGTTTCACTGGACATACCGTCAAGCGTTTGCACCAGATCACCATTCGATAAACTATGCTTCTCATTACTCGCAACAACTATTCATCTTAAGTCACATACTTCTCGACAGATAGGCCTTTCAAATATATCTTAGGACTTCTACACTCCTGACTTCAAGTTGGACTGGCTTCAGGATTTTTTGTCGGTTAGACTAATTTATGGACGAACCAATCGCATTTGCGATAACAAGTCTTAGATTTTGGCGCGAAATTCGTTCACCCATTTGGCTAAATAGATTCTTGGTATAATAGCTTACATCAGTCCGTGATGAAAACCCTAAATCTAAATCTTAACCCCATCCATCAACTGTAAATCATAATTCTTATTCTTCAAACTGTCTTATAACCATGATTTAGCCATAGTAATTAGGTAAACACTCTCTATGTTGCTCAAAGGTCGTCCATAAATTATAGTCTCACTTTTGTGTTTATAGATGGTGTTGGGTACAACAGAATTTCAAGCTCTGAATATTCGTCACATATTTGTCTTTGGTTTATGTCCTGCTTTTATCTGTGCATGTTATAGTTCTACATTTGTACGCCTTAAGTATTTTTGTGTGTACCTATATGTACGCTTAAAATATTAGTCAGTAACTATGCACCCTCATATGCCATTTATTATCTGAGTTATACAAGTTTCACTTTGAGTATCATCATGTCGCCTTCTCCGAATCACTCCTTTTATTATCTGTCTTTATTGACGGATGTATGAAATATATCTATGCAATATACCTGTACATAAGGCGTTGTGTAAAATAACATATCAAAAGCCGTTTTTCAAGTCTCAACCGCGGATATGTTTGGGGATCGTTATAAGATAGGGTCATTATTTCTGCTCGACAGTAGATAACGCC
This sequence comes from Schistosoma spindalis, assembly GCA_946903255.1. Classification (NCBI taxonomy): domain Eukaryota; kingdom Metazoa; phylum Platyhelminthes; class Trematoda; order Strigeidida; family Schistosomatidae; genus Schistosoma; species Schistosoma spindalis. Next base: position 6,900,692 of record OX336420.1, read on the forward strand.
ACGCTAAAATGTGCCTAGGCATCAGCGAGTTATAATGTATCTACTTCATCTCCACTGTATAGTGTCGACAATTTTCGACGTTATTTATGCCGAAGATTGAGGCTGTCATTGCTTAAACATCCGTCTCCTTATCGTATAGCCCTAAATTCATGTCTAAATAACTATTATCTAGCTTCACTACTCGGTTTTCTGTGGTACCAGCATACTGTTGAGCTAGTGATCTTATCGTTTGGCCAACCTTTGTGCAGTCTTTGAAATTTTCAAAGAACTTCCCCGCAATCTTCAGTTTCCTAAATGTTTATATTTACTTACTATATTATGGACGTTATTATCCAATTGAACGCCCAACCAGTTGTCAGCACAAATAACAATAATGTTATTGAACTATGATACCGTCACATACAACAGAACATGTAAAGTTACTCAGAACAAGCTCTGCAGCCTGTGGGAATCATCAGAATATACTTATTTTATAATTGCTTTTTGTTATTGTTTGCATTTCTTTCACTGATTCTCATAATTTGTACAATTACTATTGTTGACTATATGATTTTTGTTTTGACCTTGGATCTTCCGTTTTTGAATACCCCATAGCATGACAAACAGGCTGTCGCTCGCAAATATATAAAGTTATTGTTTTCTAACGACACAGTTCTTGAAGTTGAACATATAAGTGCTGAGAAAACTCACATTCAACAATTAACACGGAGAGGTAAAAAATGGTGAACGCAGAACAATTCAATTGGATGGCATAGTTTAGCCTTGAATGCGTGGTCATTACTGTGTAAATTAACTCTTCTATTCATATTAAATATATTGTCCTATCTCCAGCCCAAATGTGTTCCTTAGAAACGCCAAACCTCATATTGCTGATTGTTACAGTACGGCGAGTCAGAATAGATATTGGTGTGATTTTACGTAAGATCTTACAGATGAGGCTTTCACATCATGACAAATCTATCATTTTTGGTTTAGGTCTATTATTATAGCAATCTAGCAAAGATCTGGACCATAATTTTACAAATATACTGTTTCTGGTTTTCGATTACCTGCTATTATGATAACAGGACTCTGATTTGTTTGCTGTATACGTTTTCAAGTCACAGTGACATCCTCATTACATACTTTATCTGGATATACATCTCGGGTTATAACAACTATAGTTGGAATAACTAACTACTTATAGTTGTTGATTGTCAGACCGAAAGAAACTCAAACAAGCTAATTCCTGACAGTTGAAGTAACGTCCTATATATTTTTCATGCGTGTGCACTTTATATTTGGTATATTAACACACTAAATTTTGACGTAGTAACTTAGTCATTATTTTTGGAATTGATATACTTTTTGGTCTTTCAATAGCTTAACATCAAGTAAGCAGCCATCCCGTCGTACGTTTGTTACAATTAAACTGCGAAACTCATCGCGAAATACTGATTCAACGCACCTATCATATGTGGACAAATCCAGAGATGTAAATGGTTCGAGGCATTCGTGGAGCCGGCTGATTCCAATATTTTAACGATTAGCATGCATAAAACAGGATAAATTATGCCTTATCACCTCTGCTTAGCATTGTATACACGTTTTTATGACGAAATATGATCAGTGCAACTGAAAAAGTATCGAAAAGAATTCCCTTGGTAAACTGTTATATATATATGACTATGCGATTGGTGAAGCATCACCTCCTCGTTTTTATCATGCATAAGTCATGTACTTTCTGCCCAAGTGAACCGACTTAATGCTATCTACTAGTTACCTTTAAGGTTCGATGACACAATCGTTTGCAGGATTTGTGAGGATGGCCCTAGGATAAACTCGAAGAAATTCTAATAAGCACAGAGAGAGACGAATATATTCCATCTAATCATCTTTTGGAAAAATATTCCAGAATCCGTACATGTAGTCTCTCTATTGAACAAATGCTAATAAATCCCTGTATAAGGATTGGAGGATTATAATGATTTAAATTTCACTAAAAACTATAATTACCTAACAGTTTTGTACCATAAATAACACTTTCGGAGTAGCATTATATTCGCTTATCTTCTGCCTTCTTATTTGAGACTTGGGGAGGGGTTCTAGCGTTCAAGCACTCCGCTTGTACGCGGTATAATGAGAAACTAAGCTCTAGATATAACAACTAGCGACAGGGTTAACCTATCAAGATGTCATTTACCTTTGACCGATTTGAAGCTTTGTTACAGCGTCAAGAAAAACGTTACGAACAGCCCCAGACTCGTGTTCTAGGAACTCTCACCCAATGAATGAATCTAAATCAAAAGGGATTTGCAGATGATCCGTTCAAATTCTATGACGACCACATCATTAATCCCATCCATGAATTTCATTTTGATGTTTTTGCTGGTGTGACATTTGAATCGTGGTTCGAGAAACATGAAAATGTGTCCAACGTCGACCTAGAAAAATTTGATGATGCCGTAAGGGTTAGAGTACTGCGACTCAAACTTGGCGCAACTGAACATGAACGCTACACCAAGTTCATTCTCCCTTAGAATCCAAGAGACATGTAGCAACTCACATTCAATTGAGTTTGCTCTCACCTAATTCGGTTAAGCCTTTTTATTAACTTATTAAACGGACAAAGTCACCTGCACTATAATAACTCATTGTATCCTTAATACTGTTGCGAATGTATGTACCTTTATTATTGTTATCCTTGTATGAATATGTATGCTCGGCAAGCCTTACTGCCTACGCATTTATTCACGCTACTAGCTTTACTATTAACCGCTTAATTTACTTGATGATTCACTAATTTCACTATGTATATATATGTCCATGTTATTCATATTCATGACTCGCTCGCTCATTCATTCACTCGCTCGATCGCTCGCTCTTGCCCTTGCTCTCTCTCGCTCGCTCGCTTGCCTGTTTGCCTTTCGGCATAACTATTTCATGCTTGCTTAACGCATCTGTAATTTTGGATATCTGTGTGTGGTCCCTTAATAAACGTAATTAACGCTTCGTATTCGCCTTCTGATTAATATACCGTTGGAGCATTATTTGGTGAGGGTTACCGAGACGAACTGTATACGGAGTTTAAGGAATATATCGAACACCGACCACCACAGACATATGATTTGATGAAACCGTTGTAATTTCGTCGCAAATCCTTGGTGAACAGTCATCTTCGTTCAGTATTCGTTAATAATGTCTGAAGTTGACCAAAGCTGTAGACGATGACTGGATGCAACATTCTGGCATAGTATATCGCGAGTGTGAGCGTTTCAACTTATCATCGATGACAGAACAGTCCAAGTGTCTTGCTTTTGTATGCAGCTTGCAGTCGCCTAAAGATGTCGACATCAGAACCAGAATTCTGAATAAAATTTAAATGTCCGAATATAACGCTACACAAAGTGACTAGTCAATGTCAGTAGTTGAGGAACAGATGATCTTGCAGCAGTCCGAGATAGGTGGTTTAGAGTTAATCAGCAAAATACTGTTAGATTAAAAGCGTTCAAGTTAAAAGTCACAGTTATTTAGTTCTCTGTTTTTCGAAAGCTTTATTTTACTGTTTTTGTATATCAAGTGCTGAAATGCTTGTGTTCGAAAGTTTGAACTCTATCGTGATGTTCTCATTTAATAAGAACACCTTACAAATCATTGTGGTTTAAAAATCGGATGACAGAGTAGTTATTAATCTAATGAGTGATGAGTTCTTAATTTGGGCAAATAACTTTTTTATATATACATCAACAGATTAGCCTTCTGATGAATTAGTGTCATTCACGTTTTTGAACATAAGATTGGAACATTTCTATGTTTCATTGCTATTGACAGACTAATTTTTTCCACATTTTTATTTCACTTCGATATTCGTTACATAGTATAAAATTTCGGACTAAAGCGGGATAAATAGGCATAACTTTTGCTTGGCAATAGTAAGCAACGTTGTGACTATTGTAAAGTGTGGTTGATAAACAAAGCCATCAATGAAAATATGAAACGACCACCACAATATTAATTTATTTTTGACCTTGCATGACTATGTTTTGATTATTCACCAATCATAATTTTGTGTTCGTCATAAAACAATATTCGATATGTTATTTATGTTTCTCTTTTCTGCCGTTCAATAAACTATTGTTTTTTTTATTTGCATACTAACAGTGTCAATTTACGTTTTAGAAACTGATGGAGTTTATCAAGCCAAATAGCTTACTTGTTCTGACCGTGGCTAGGCTAAAAATCTGCGCTCAACAGTCTAGAGAATAATAAAAAATTAAATCTGTAAAAAGTTGCTTCCTACAACTACGAAGTTCTGACACTTGGATTTTTATCTTACCTGTGGTTGCGGTTAGCTCAAGTGAAGGACTACTTCCCAAAACTGCCTAGAGTGAAACCCCATATCGATACTTGTATTTTTCCCTCCTCTTATCGTTCGCGGAAGAAATTAGCCACTCGATTCTGTATCCCTCTAAGCCACGACCTGACCCAACCCTAAGATATAAAGAAAAAAAGACTTTCCAGCCGATGTATTAAGTGATAGTTTGCAGTCTTAGTTTTTGCATTGTTTTCAAATTCTGGTCAGGGACAACGCCACTACTAAGATGGTTCAAAAAAAGGTTAAGTACGAACTTGTAATGGCATTACTTGTCGGCCACACGATCCTTGAGGCCGAAAATACTGTGACTGAAGTGGTTAACTGTTGGGGTATTCAGAAAATACCCTAGAAATTATCTAATGCTATTCCTGAATGAGAAGTAGTGTCATTTCCCCATTGGTCAACATTCTTCCAACGTGTCATCTCCTTATTGGTCAATATTTATTTGTGTCATTTCCTGAAGGTCAAATCTTGTACAAATGTTACTTTCTATTTATGGTACGATGTAGTCTGTTTTGTTTGGTATATAAACAGTGTATGTTTGAAATATAACGATTCATATCTCCGAGGCTGAGACTTGTGTTCTGGACTCAATTGGCTGGGCTAGACAGGGAAGCAGGACCAATCAGAGCTCTAGGCTGCTCGCACGTATTTTATGCGTCACTGTTTCGATCGATAATAGGCTGCTCTCTAATAGGTGGATTACACGTTATAACATTAACATTTAACACTTAACACACAGAAGATCAGATATGGTGGGCGCGAGAACACTCATTCTGTATGCGTTGCTTGACCGTGTGGGGGCGTTCACTCTATGTAACTCCTTCCCTTTGATAGTAAATACATTATTCAATCCCCAACCCAAACGTGTTCTTTATAAGTCCTAAACAGCATATTGCTGACTGTTACGATGCAACAGATCAGTATGGACGATGAAGCGGCTCCCATGTTGGATATCACAGGATTTAGTAGCCACGTCACGATAAATCTACAATTTCGGGGTTAGGCCTGCCATTCTAGTAGGAAAGATATGTACACTTATCACGGGTTTGGGCATTAATTTTACAAACTCCCCACGCAAATTCCAACAGTGTTTACGCTTAAAAGATCAGGATGTCTATTTATCTCATTATTTAGTTTATGCTGATGGGATAATTAGTCTTTACCACTGGCCTCACCCCCAATACTGTGTATGTTAGGAAAACGTTTTTAGGTAGCGACCATAACAATGTCATCTGTGGCTTTAGTATAAAAATCACAACCGGTGAACGTCAAACTGTAACACTTTGTAGAAACCATCGTAGTGTCAACTGGAAAGACTTCCAAAATAACCTAAGAAACGCTGACTGGAGAACTTTCGTTACTGTAATTAATACAGACGCACCAACTAATATATTATCAAAATACCAGTAATATCTTCGACAAAAACATTTCTATAGAATAGTAGAGACCTAAGTTTTCTAGAGACCTGTATATACCGGTCGGTACACAAAGACGTCTTCGAAGACATTGTACTCCATTCTACAACTTTAATGACTTTTCTCCCTTAGTTGCGATGACAGAAATATTTGTCTAAACAGGGGCAATACATACACAAAGGCACATGAAGAACGTGCCATCAAACTTAACCATGAATCCTTGGCACTTACCAAACTATTCCGAAATAAACGTAAACATTCGAAATCAAAAGCAGGAAATATATTTATTAAAATGGTCAAGTATAAATCGTATACTTGTCACGAAACTATTCGGTGAACACCTATGTATCGCATTAGCTAACGAAAAACCACTAAATTATTCAGAGGCCAGTCCAGTTTATTACTTTGAAATTACTAATGTTGACTTCAATTTACTGAATATTTCTATGGCAATCAGCGCACTGAACACTCTTACACTGATGGATCAGATGGTATTCCCGCTAGCACGCTAAAAAGTGGAGGTGTGGAACTGTGTGTTATACTCCCCGAACTATTCGAAGTATCATTCTGTACAGTATATTACCCTGCTGCCCGGAAAACTACATATACCATTCGCAAAATTAAGACAAGACATGAAGCACATATTGAAAATTACCGGCCAATAAACACTACCTTAACGACATCTTGAGTGATGGTAAAAGTAGTGAAGGTGATGGTAGTTCGACATCTACTTACAAATGGCCTCGTCTCGACCATCAAGTATATGTTTTCTTACATTCAGGTTATGTTAGTCTACCTGAATGACATAACTCTGAAACGTGACGACGGCATCTATATATAAGTTCTATTCTTATACTTTAAGAACGCCTTTGATGAGCTCCAATACCAAAGGGTCCTCGTGAAATTTAAGTCCTTCGAAATCAGTAACCCACTATATTTGTGGTTGGTTTCATTCTTAACAGAACGTAGACAGATGATATAGTGCAATGACTCTTACCATCAAGACTAATACCTGGAAGAGTTATCCAGGTAAGTGTGTTAAGTCGACTCTCGCTTCTCATGTGTATAAACGACATAAGATTTGTGAGAACATACTTGTGTGCTGATGATCTCGAAATAGAATACAGCTTTAATCCCGAGGCTGTAGGTGAAAGCGTATCCCAGATTCAAATTGACCTTGTAGTGGTATTTCTCACTAACCACACGATTCACGAAGCTGAACATAATAATACTGAGAAGATCCGCATCCAACATTCAACACTTACAGGAGGTCGGTAGTGGTGGCATGGTTTGGCTCTGCAGGAGTGGTCATTATATTTAACTTGTTACTATCCACACTAGATATATTATTCTATTCCCAGTCAAAAATTTGTTCTTTATGGGTGTCAGGCATCGTATTGCTTGCTGTCATGATACTATGAGTCAGAATGTAAAATGACGTGACTTCCACGTAAAATCTCATAGATCAGGAAGTCAAGTCATTATTTAACACAACAAGTGTGGGACCATGCATTTGTAAAAAATCCCTATGAAATAATAATTTACTTAAATAAATGTCGAGTTCAAACATTCAAATCAATGCACGACCTAGGTATTAATTGCACACGAAGCCTAAAATTTGAAGAACATGTGTCCTTTATTATTCCTAAATCTAGACAGCTAATAAGCTTCATAATAGAGAATTTCTTTACAACAGAGGCTAAGCTTACCCTTTACGAGACACTTAGACGATTCTCCTGTGAACATTTCTCATTCATCTTCTCAGACACGAATACTCCGGACAAAATGAGAGTAGTTGTCCAAAGACGTTTTACACGTGAACTGCTAGCAATTAACTCCACTCCCGAATACACAGCTGGGTGTAAGCACCTCTACTTGGAACCTTTGTGGCAGCGTCGGTTAAGGAACAGTCTGATATTTTTCAATGAAGGGACATATGGTTTCCTATTTCTAACATACCGTACAATCATGATCCATAACCATGATTTTAGACTCTAAAAAGCTTCGTTAACTATTCCCAGAACTTCCACTTAACACTGAGACACTCTATTATGAATCGCCTACTATCTAGATCGATTATGGATATAACGGTCCTGTTTTGTCATTTTTGTGAGTATAACCAAACGATAAAACACTCAATTCGTTTTCTCCCATTATTCCTTATTAGTCATGTCCTTATTCTCCCACTACTCACTTTCGGATTCCGAATCTCCCTGATATATTAAGTTCCATTATTTTACCCACGAAGTGCCATGTCGCTTTCTTAAATTACTATTTCCAGTTGACAGATAACTCAATAACCCTCTGGATGCTACTCAACTATGGCCAATCATGAGAAGCTCATAATATCCTAAATTATTGTAAGTTCCTTTCGATGTTTTGTTTTCTTGCCTACTTATCGTCTCACTCTAAAATTTTGCAACCCTAAAATCTCCTTCCATATTCTTTGATCTGCTATCTATCCCTGTCATCTCCAAACCACATACCATTTAATCAGTGTCTTATAACTTATGCCGTTAGTAACGTTTATGCAAGTGCGATACACTAAATCGAAATCTGAACCAAAATAAAAAAGTTTTAGCTATCTGATTCGCTTATACCATAGTACTGGTAGAGACAGTGTATCCCAATAAGGTGTGCAACATGCGGCTTATAAAGAACAATTAGGCTAAAACGAAGTCAACTCATGAGCCTACAAAATCTATAATAACATAAATGAGCTGTAATCACACTGAAGAAAAAAAGCGAGAGAGACATTTGTGTATCTGAACACTGTTTTTCGTAATATATTTTAAAAAACACATGACCTGAAACTTTCTGCTTCTTTTTGAATCACTTGCATTTATACTGTTCGTTGTCTGCTCATTACCGTACTTAGGCTTGTTTTATTTAACTTAATAAAACGCACATAAAAATTGACTTAATAAAAATAAGAGACAGACTCAACTTCAGTAGTCAAGGTAATTTTCTGCTCTGCTTCCCGTCCTTTTCTTTTTTAATCTCCGTTTCAGTACCCTTGTTTTGTGCTACCGAAGACACAAATGTTACTTGTTACTTCATCCTGCACCCTTATTAATGCCCCAGATATTCCAGAAGGGTATAAGGTTTCGTTATCCAGTAGGTCTCATTCTCGACCATCACTTGCACACCATAAAGAAACCTGTACATTCAAAGCCAAGCTCATAGGCAGACCATATTGAAGGTTTGTGTAAAATAAACCCAGTAAGATAGATGATTTTTGCACTAACAGTCTACAATAATTGAAACATTTTGAGAGTCTCACACGAAACGTCTATCATTAAAATTATATTTGCCTTCCCAGTTTTCAAAAATGAGTATGCGTTACTGGATGACATTCTTTGTGATAATTTTGAGCAACATTTTCATGATACAGAAGCCTGTAGATTCTCATAATTTAAGCGCTCTTTTGGACAAAACCGGTGGAATACTATATGTATGAAACTTTATTTCCATGACTGAAATGTAACAAGTGCTCTAGCAAAGTTAACCGTTTCTGTTCATTTTGTGCCACTAGTTTCGTGCTCTCACACAGAGCTATTTTATATTTTCTGGTCTCTAGGGTAACTTGAAAGACTCTTGTGACCTCTCACATTGCCCGTAAATTTCATGTACCCGAATAAATTGTTGTTCTAGTTGTCAGAACGAGTACCACGTCTTACCACATAGTGTTATAAGTCCAATACACGAAGATCTTTCAACTACCGGGGACGATTTAAAGTGATTCAATTGACATACTCAAGAAAGCATATTTTAGCGGGAATTTCAGTAAACTGCATCATGTGGATTTGTGTTGAGCAAGTCAAAAAATATTAGGCTGTTATTCAAACACAAAGTGTAACATGGTCGACTTATGTTTTTAGACCTTCCACATGGAATCTATTTGCATGGCTTTTACAACCTATATTGTCAGATAGATTATATTCTTGATAAACGTTAGATATCGATATACTTCACGCACTTAGATTAGTTTTGACAGTTTATGACTGCGACGTCCAAGCAGCACACGGTTCGTGTAGACTGCACGGAACAGAAAGAATATACTGAAAGTCTCTACGAGTTGCTTGACTTAACAGTGTCACTACTTCTTTGTTCTTTAGCATTTTTTGCATTTGCATTTTCACTTAAGTCCCTTGTGGTCACATTTTATGTCCTTCAATTTTCTTTGACTGCACTTTTATCATTTGGCTTTGGTTAGCGTTTACATTTAATAAATAATTTTGTTACCTTTGACAATAAGTCAGTGTTTGAGTGGACTCAAGATTAGAGCATGGTTCGGTTGATTATTGTTGACCTTTGATTCTCCGTCGAAAACGGTTGTTCGAATGCTCCCACATAGATATTTGATCGCATTTTGTTGGAAATATGGTAATCGATTATCCGGCATCGAACACTTGTTTATTGCATATTTCTTTCGCTGTGTGGTGCGATACTTGGTGTCTGGGAGATTTTTGACCGTATAGCACAGGCTTTGTGGTTTTGTACTTTGTACTTTTGCTATGATGTATTTATTAGGTTTGAAGTTTACCGAGTTCACTTATATTTGCGAACGAGAACGAGATTCGATGACCAAGACCAGTAAGCTAGCTAATGACGCATCTCAGCCCCAGCTATCTAGAGAGAGAAGACCAGGCTTGAATTGAGAGTATATTCTGCAACAACCCGAAAACCAGCAAACCTTTTTACAAGACAATTTTAAAATGTATATATACAAATATATATATATATCTCGATATTGCCATGAAGCTTTTAAATATTTAATCGATAAATTCGTCGATCAACTATGTGCGTGGGTGGTAAGAAATGCCCACGTATACATCTGCATACAAGCTCCACAAGATAAAATTACAAACTATGAGTTTTTGGGGGATCTATCCTCCCCAACAGTACTTTCTTTCTTAAATGAGAGTTGCTCTAATTTAAGCCCGGTTTTGTGTTTTGATATGATTTAACACAAGTCATTCAAAATCTCTTTGTACGTTATGTAGATAAATGTATTTCGGCCATATTAAATAAACTTTAGTTCGTTAGATACTAGTTCTGTCCAACAGAGCAAATAAATTACTAAGCATAAAATTCAATGTAAAAACGTTCAAAACAAGTGGAAGAGAGTGTTTTAACAAATTCGTTCTGTATCCGAACCACATTATATTACATTTTATATTACAACTTTTAACACAAGATCCAAAATGCGACTTCGGTGAGCAAAATGTCCAACTTCGTGACCGCCTGATTGTTAACATTAATTATTCTCAACTAAATAAGCAGCTCCTAAAAGTTTCTTAACACACTTTTTAGATACTTAGAGACTCTCACTTTACTCAAGAAACAAAACGATTTTTTGGAATGCAAGTAAATATTCTGTTCTTCAGAAACCTCGGACTTCTAAGATGAACAGTCCCAATCTCTTCAGATAAGTGGATAGCTGAAAAGCACTTTCGGCCCGCCTTTCGACATAAGATCCCGTCTTTTATGTGATAGAGTTGAATTTCTTGGTTCATGCCGGTTTCGTCATTCACGTTACCTTAAGTGTGGAAGGGTTAGGCGCATAAAAATGTTGTGTCTGGTCATTTGCTTGTAGTAACCTGCTTTTGTCAACAGAACGCGATTGGTTCGATGAAAACAATTATTATTATAACCAATTGTACCAGTGATTGTTTTATTGTACTCGCTTGTTTAACTGTGCTAATAACAGCCATTTTGGTCTTCCATTGTACTCTATTACTTCTACGCGGTTTGTGACTACGCACATACCTTTCCTTGCCGATCGCATTTGTACTCTTTTGGGACGATCTTGGTATTCTTTCGATATCACGAGATTGCCAGCAAATATATTTCAACTACTACTATTATCTGCCCTCTTGATATTGACCTACGAGAATCTTATTGGTTAATTGGTACGTAGTCTTGTAGCGGTGATCATAATCAAGTTCAATCCGACACCACGCTACATGCTACAAAAACATTGAATGATTGTGGGTCAATATCATCTGAATTGTACAGACGAATGTACTCCTTGTCGTTTACTACCTCATGTTGGATCGCTTAACTCAAAGAAGCAATTAAATACTAACACAGACAGACCCCATTCACTGTTATTGCGGAGTCATTTCCTTCTAAAAGAAGTTAGTTATTGCACCATAACGATGTCTAGGTACAACCAAGAAGTAGTACGATTATTGGCTACCAGTTATCCATTATTGGTACAGCTTATATTCTATCAAAGAAAGATAAGGGTAGTTCTGTTAAAATTTTTGTCCCAGTTAGTTGGTAATGCTCATTTGTGCTTGGTTTAAAAGAACTACGATTTCTGAACTCACTCATTTCTTTATGTTTTAATCCTTCTGAAATTATCTTAATTGAACATTTGGTCTTATAATTCTCCAAAGCCGTGGGAAGTTAAGCTGTTCAACCAGTACAGTTAGGACTAGAGGGAGGGTCTGTCTTCAACCACAGCTGAGCCTTTCGATTGGTCTACTCCCTCTATGAATTCATTAAAGGTGGATGGAAAACACAGATTTTGTGACGACTACCTCCTGATTCTGAATACCCAGCTATTACAACGGAATTATACCACCAAAGGGGCGGAATATATCCTAGAAAAATTAATAGAGTCAAGCTGTCCTTCTAAAATCGATCTGAAAGACGTGTATTAGGAAATTTAGTCGGATGAAATGTTGTGTGACCCGACTAATATTAACACAGCATTCGGGCTGTTCAGATAGAAATTCTTGCCGCACGGATTAAGTGCTTCTCTTGAGATATTACAGAATGTTATAAATCAGATTATCACCAATATTGATAGTATATAATCGTGTCAGAATGATACCGTAGTTCATGCTAGGAATATTAACTTAAACAAGTGTTGCCGTGAACCCATCCAAGTGTCAGTTTCAACTTCATTCTATCAACTGCCTAGGCTAAACTGTGGATTTTAAGGATTTTAAACCTGCTGTCAGTTACCTAGCTTCGCTGATTGAAGCGACGTTAAGCACGAATATCTCAGTACATAGATCATTGATTTCTGCTCTTTGTTATATCCTAAGGAAGATTAAACTGTAGTTAACTTCTGGGAACATATAATATATTGATATTATATATAAACTCTTATTGTATAACTGTGAAGTAACTAACTTGTGTATATTTATTTTGCCTATACCATAAGTTTTTATTTGACCTATTGATTATTATCATACGACTTACTATTCTTGAGATACTCTCAAATTATTGGTAACAGTCTCTTACAACTACAATCACTTTTGGCTTGAAATTTTACAGATTTCATTTTTTACTTTAAGGTGTGATGTTGTCTGATTTGTGACAAAAGTGTTTCTGAGAAAATGTCGCACTGGTAATGTCAGAGAGTGCGTCTTTACAGTTTGATAATAGAACGTTTCAGCTAGTGTTTAAGTTTTATTCAGCTCCATTTAGAATGTGTAACTATGATATACTACCCCTCACTCCAAAGATATAAAAAACTCTAAAATGTATTCAAAGGCTGGCTATGTAATCACTTCGAGGGCGCAAATTGTAACTTTGTGTATTATACTTCAGATCATCATTGTAGAGGCGTCCTAGAGGGGACCTAATGACTTATATCATCCTAAACACTCCTAAGCACCTATTTAAATACTTATCTATGCTCAGTCCTAACACATGCCTCAGGGGAAACACCTGGAGATCAGGGGAGTAGTGTAGTATATTGGACCATGAGAACACTTTATACTCTTTAAATGTAGTCAAAATCTGGAATACGTCACGGACTGAAGTGATCCATGGAGCTTCTCGCCAGTCATTCAAGAGGAAAATTGACACATTATTAATTACTAATAGCGTTATTTAATCAAAATTTACTGGCACTCATATTTAATTTGATAAACATACCCCGGTTTTCACTTGTAGCTGATGGTGATTCCGCCAGTTGACCGGAAGCTTCTGTCCTGTCCACAACCACTTGAATCATTTGAATCGACTTGCTCTGGAATATTAAAATGTTAGATTACCGCGCAAAAATCAAGTGGAAGTCAATAATTGCTTTGGTTTGTATCTTATTCGTTGTTTGTTTATTGAATTTCGAGGTTTTGTTTTACCAGTTCGCGTTATCAAATTAGGTTCGTTAAGCACGCCTTTGAACTTAGTATCCATTGTAAACATTTTGGATCACACGGATTGCTACAGTGACATTTTTCCGAGGAATTAGTCATGATTACTTACTTTCTTTGAGATAATCATCATGAAACGTGTTTTCAAGTGAAATATCAACACAGCTTAAAGTCGTTCTAACGTGTTTTGTAAAGTCCGTATCTTAAAGTTTTTAACAAACACTAGTTTTAATGACCACGGTTGGTCATATTTCCAAAGCTGATTGCAACACTATTGAAGAAAAATATCACAGTCTCACAGGCGTACCACATAGTTGTGTTTTTACGAATTATTTGGACGTTTGTTGGACTAAACCGGATTTCGTTTTATGTGCTCTGAACAAAACAGAAAATGCCTTAAATGCTCTGTTGTCCAGTGGAGATTTATGCGTTGACATTTGTTCTTGCATTTCTATCAATGTTGAACATCTCATCAGTGCCTTAGTCTTTTCTTTGTCATCGGATGACATTTTATGTCGTCGTTCAGCTACCCAGAACCTGCGACTTATTTTTCGTGTGGCTTTGTTTTGTTTGAAGCTTCCTAAGCTAGATGCATGTATTGATTCGCTGGTACGTCACGGTCTGTCTGCTCCTAGTCATCCTAGCGCCAGATTGTCGCTATGTTCAGTGCTTCCACAAATATTTACTCCAGATTTATTCCATTCCTATAATCAAAAAGACATCGCTTGTCATTTTGAGCCCATTTTTTTCAATTTGGTTGACTGTTTTGTATCGTCGTTTGGGAACAAATCTGTCTATAAGAATGCATTTGTTTCGTTACTCAAATTGTTTGGCAATGAGCTTTATGATTTTCTTCGTGATACCTGGAAATGTCGTAATGCTGATGGGATGTTATCTGACGTCCACTTGAAATTGTTTCATCGATGGTCAGACGGAGTCTTAATGACATATCAAAGAAATGAATATCGTCAGAAATGTGCCCAGAATTCTTACTCCTATCCGAACAATACTTATCTACAGATATTCCAGACTCCTAACTTTAAGACTGTCTCACCTGATAGGACGGATTTGGACTATGATTCTATTGTAACGGGTTGTACTTCCATTTGTTATAAAGATGTAGATCATCTCATGTCACACTCCACATTTAATCAGTTGGTATCTCATTTAAAAAAGACAGCTGACAAACCTAATGAAGATGGCTACGGTATTCATAAAGTTACTGAAGAAATCCGCAAATCTGTAGTTTCGGGCATAAATACCCCATCTGGGAGAAGGATTCTTTTCGGATTTTCTGGTTCAGAAAACTTTGGTAAATGTACGACGTCTGGGGAGTTGTCTCAATGTCGATCTCTTTTGTGTCTCATGGAGTTACTGAAAATATTTGTTCGTGATTCTGACCTTAATGTAACACTGTGTTCACTAGAAATAGCCACACTACTTACACAACCATTCCAATCCAGGATCAGCGTAAATCTTGGTAAATCACCATGCAGAAACATTGATGGTTTAAGTGCTGATAATGCAGATTGGTTTGCACATCAACTTCTGGATACGATTTATTTTGCTCTGAGTGATAGCAGATTAGATGTTCGGATTGCTGGTACCAAGCTTTCTCTAGCAGTTGCAAGTTTACCATTTTGTGCTATGATAGTTGTTCGTGAAGTGGGAGGTCGAGTCCTTACTTACTATTCTGGATACGATACAAAAAAATCTGGTCATGCAGAGGGATGCGCATATTTCAAGCTTTCTACCGACAGAATACATCGACTTCACCAAGAGTCTGTTGATCTTGTTACCTCGCTACTTTTAACGCTTCCTAGTTCAGAGTTTGACTTGACTGAAGTTTGTAAACTGGTTGTTCTTCCAGGACTTACTGACCTTAAGTTACTGGTGAGTTGACCTGTTTCTGTTAAATAGTGATTAACAAATCTTATACTGCTTAGATCATGTTAATTTTTTATCAGAAATGGAATAGCAATAAAAGCTCAAATTACAGGTTGTGAAATATATATTATTTCAGAACAATACTTAAGACTTTGTGTTTGTATTTCGATCCTTTTCGTTTCGTTCTAAATCTTACTACATAAGTATCACGTCTACCTATTGTTCCAGTCAAAAGCTAGTTTTAAACTCTGCCAACCGAGTGATAATATCTAGGCGAAGTTTTGTGCTAGTTCCTTCTACATATATTTTCTTGATGTTAACAACGTGATATCCATTTAACTGTTCAAAATTTTAATAAATGCCTTTATTTCGAAACCTTTTGTCTGATTTTGTTATCTCTAGGTTGCTAGTTACTTAATTATTGTGTAATAGCTAACTTTTATATTTTGTTTCATGGAATGAATTTCTGCAGCCCTTTCAACCTATTTGTTCGTCGTTAGCGCCTATTCTATTTTTCCGTGAATTTACGATTTGTCACATCGAAGCAACACAATTTCATGATTAGGTAGGTATGCTAATTTTATCAATTTTATCAGCGTACGAGTATGGATTTGTAGCTTGTGAATATATACGGAGCTTTTCAGGTCTGATTGTAAAAAAAGTATGACGTATCACAAATGAACTAGTGATTGGGACATTTATTATGTATGGCCACCACCGAATAAAAAAATATTCGGCCACCGCCTACCTCAACGCAAGATGATAGCTTGTGTAGCAATAGGTTTGAAGAAAGTTAGGGAGTGGCAAACCAATACTTGGCATCAGTCCATGCAGTCATCGGTTGTTGGACTGAAAAATGTTGGTTGGTGTAGACTACCTGTTTAGAGTCTGTGCCATAACTGCGATCAGTGGTTGGAGACGCTGGATGACATGGCTCTGGATCGTTTTCAATGGCCCAGGTACATTCACTCTTTGTCTTTTCGTTATATCTTAAGTTTCTTATCTCAAATTTCGTTCATTTCAATAACCCGTATTCTCCCGAACAACATCTTTAATATTTTCTACTATCGTTAATACTGTGTTTAATCATACTGTTCTGAAACCTCGCGTTACTGATGTGATATGGAAACGAGCCGCTTCATGCATTACCCGGTTTCTAAACTACGTATGACAGGGTCACTAAAACAAAGAGAAAAGATACGTAACATATGCTACTACAAGATTTCGTTGATCACTTGATCATTGTCAACAAACAAGTCATTTATTTGTTTAAGAAAAAAATATATATTTGTTAATAACGGTAAAAATCTATCATTATCGAATAAATGAACGTCAATATAAAAACGTCTTTGAAACAATATTTCAATATAGTTTGCTCTATGAAATTCATAGGTGGTTTAAGTTCTTAGCAAGTATTTTCTAAATTTTCAACTTGTATTTTGTCCTTAGTGATTTTTAACATGATGATGTTAGTCCTCTAAATAGTCCTTCCGATAAAAGACTTTCATATAAGTTCTTAAAATTGTTCGTGTGACTTTTAAGGCTTTCTCGTTGGTCTACATTTTATTCTCTCACGTTCTCTTGCTGTAAATCCTGTATTCCTCATATTTCTCGACCCATTTAGTTTTATCCCAATATAAATTGGGACCTTACACCAGTGCTTTAATCTGGTAGTAGTTAAGAATAACTTACACTTGAAGCCAGGCGAAATGGTAAAAATTGGTGGTTTGTTGTTGGGATCTTTTGTGATAGTTATGTACCTTTAGTTAGAATAAATAAAATGTATATAGTTCGTTTGTTGTTTTTTTAAGTCTAGTATAAAGGAAAAAAAATTTCAAGTTTCTAAAATCTAATAGCTTATTGTTTTTCAGTGACTAGATATAAGTTCAGGGTATTAGGGAACGATAGCAAATAAGCCGATGAGGTTGTGAATTTTCATCGACTGGAATGGTTGGGTCATGTGTTGCGTATGCCTGAACACCGATTACCACGACGCGCAATGCTGACTAGTGTTGGAGATGGTTGGAAGAAAGTTTGGGGTGGCCAAACTAAAACGTAGCATCATTCCTTGAAGTCGCAAACTTCTAGTCTGAGCCATGTTGGTAGATGCAGACTACTTGGTTGGGGTCCGCGTGACTGTTGTAATTCATGGTTGGAGACTGTGGGTGACATTGCTCAGAATCGATCACAATGGCGTCGGTGTATACACTTTCTGTCTTCCCTTAAACAGTGAGATTAAAATTACGTTATACCTTTCTTTCTGTACTATATCCTTATACACAATCTTTCTTTTATACATTACTACCATTGAAGTGACTACTATGAATTCGGTGTTCATCTTGTTGTGCTAATGAAGTGTAGCAACTTGGACCGATGCATATATGTACCTGGTCCTACGCTGTAGCTGAATGACTGACTAGGTTCACAAACACCAGTCTTGTGTACACTAAGCGTGAATAGCGACATACTGAGAAGGAAGATGTGTGTAACTCATGAAGTTTTGTGGAAAGGGTATTAACTGACAGCTCATTACAGCCTTTTTTATTATCTTGAAACTAATATTTGACTATCAATCTAAATACTTCGTGGCAAAGTTTTATATTCAATGTTTCGAAAGCTGTTATTTGGAAATTTGTAGATTTGATGTGGCAGATGACCTAGTAGCCACCGTCATCCACATGAATTTGTATTCTTTGGTGAATGCACTGTAGAGCTGTCGACTGCACTACTATACACTTGTCAGACATAGTTTATAAGGAGGGGTATATATACATATGTGTATGGTGAAACTATCAAGCTTACTGGGATGTAGATTCCGTAGTAAAGGAGTCATCAGTTTGTGAGGTTACGAACTTATATTGACCAAGCTAATTAAGACATTTTAAGGATGCTAAATGATTACCTACAAAACATGTGATACTTGTTATTGCAAGTGTGGGTAAAAGAGCCTCATACTTTTCTTAGATCAGGACGTAAAAATAATAAAGTTGTTGACCTTTGGTTTGAACAATGAAAGAGGGTTTATGCTTCCTAGCTGAGACTGCGAGAATATTAAAAAAACAGCAACTATGGAAGCCATGATGATAGCTGTAAGTCAGTCATAGTAGATCAAATTCTCATTTTTTATTCATCATGATTTCACCACTTTAATAATGTTTTCTTTGCGTGCTCATGTCATCCTTGGTCATTATTAATGTCTCCTTCCTTTTATGGATTTAATCTTAATATTCTGTTTTGAATTATGGGAACTTGGGCTTATCTACTTTGTTTTGAGATTTTACTTCGCAAACATCTCTTTTGTTTAATTATTTTTACTGTGTACTTTATGTTCTTTATCAATATTTCTGCTTTTTGTGAAATAAAATGCTCTTCAACTTCCGCCCTACAATCTTATTTGAGTTTCTTCTCGAAAACCTATAAACGTGATCCTTATTACCATTGTTTTTATAATTGTATTGTAGTGTAAATAAGCTGTGCTTAATGCTTTTATGAAATCCGTCTGAAATAAGTATTAATGTATTTAATTAGTTTGATGAGTTCTTGTATTATGTTGCGAGTCACGCTCTCCATGGGACTGTCTGTAATACTTCTTAACTTCTTTGGACTCCGTCGGTCAATTCAGGTTCTAATTGGTCACCCAAATGTCATAAACGTAGTTAAACCATTAAATCTTAACTATGTTAAAATTCTGTGACAGTCATTTAGATCATATTTATCTAAACTTTTGATAGTACAATCATAACAGGAAGTTTCATCTGTTCGAGACTGTCAAACAAACTCCTTTATTAAGTGATTTGTTTCCTGATAAGGAGTGTTTGGAAATAGGTTGATTTATCAAGATATTCAACTCCTCAATTTGTTTAGTGTTGTAGTGTAGTGCAGGCAAATTCGTCACTACTAGTATTCTTTGATTGCGCTTTTGCGGAGTTGTAAATTTAAAACTACCTACAGATTAAATCAGATGCATATTAAATACTTTTGTTTTGGATGATTTATCGTCCTAGTTTATATCATTTTTAAGTCGTTGGCTGGCCTTAACCTCCTACTCAAATAAGGGCTTTAGCGCCAAGTTCAGATTACATGTTTATAGTCCAGTTTTTTCTAATTAGTTGTCTGTATCACATTTTTAATACATTTTTCCTGCTAATAGATTACGCCACTTGACATGTGATTTCTTTTTGAACCTTTGCTAAATCATTTTCTTCCACTGTAAATATGTATACATGTCCAATTGTTCTACAAGAGCTCCATGGGGTCACTGAATAGAGAACCAAATATTGTGGGACATTTTAGAGGACTAGATGTTAAGATTTAATGTTGTCGAAATTCACGGTAAAATCTATAGTGACTTGTATAATTCAACGTGAGTTATATCACAGCGACTTCTATCATTTGGTACTATTCATGTTCATAATACTTGCCATAACGGTTTACTTCCAGTTGAGACAATATTGAATAAAATGAATACACTTAAAATCGAGATTTTAACTTAAAAATAAAGTTGATACAAAGATATAAACATTACATTCAATATTTAAAATGGCTCGGTATCGATAATCCTAATTTCTGAAATTGTTGTTCGTTGGTGAGGTAAAACTGATTGAAATTATTAAAGAATGATTTTGTTTATCGTTATTTTGTACTATATGTATAAATGGTAATGTTATTCGTGTATCATATTCATTTGGGATATCGAAAACTCTTTGTGTCTTATCTCTAGTAGCATGTAGGTTTTCAATGATAAAGTCCTGTTGTGTTTTATTTTCAGATTTATCTGGCTTGCTTTGATCGCACTCATATTAAAAGCTTCTAATCGCTCATACAATTGTAATAATAAAATATTTTCTCAAGTCACAACAGGTTATAAATGGGTG
The DNA here is from genome assembly GCA_946903255.1 of Schistosoma spindalis. Taxonomy (NCBI): domain Eukaryota; kingdom Metazoa; phylum Platyhelminthes; class Trematoda; order Strigeidida; family Schistosomatidae; genus Schistosoma; species Schistosoma spindalis. Next base: position 6,921,345 of record OX336420.1, read on the forward strand.
TTGTTGAAGAGTCCTGCACCAAGATGAATCAGGTGTTTGGTGCTTCTTTGTTCTCATTAGCTATCCAACTAAATTCAGTCGGTTTTGTAAAGCTATAATATACAATTATATATGCGTTTGATTAGATGAACGATCGATAGTGATGACAAAACTATCTGTTCAGATTTTATTTTTTTCCTAACTTTCGTTAGGAACCTATTTGACCATTCAAGTTATCTTAATAAAAACATTCACTGCAAATTTTTAAACTATGGCTATACTCCATTCAAATCAATAAAATTTTCTCATTAGTATCATTCGTCAAACATGTACGTCTTAATAATATGATAAATATATTAGTCGCTACATTAGTTTGAATGACATCATATTATGATACCGCAATTAATTTGATAAAGTATTGAGATGATTAAAGTGGTTAAATGTATAGTCAGTCAGTTAGTCAACTGACTGCCTAAAAATTCTAATGTCAAATTTTATCTGAATATATATTTCAAAAGATAGCTACTAACCAGTTGACTATGTGGATGGATATTAAGAAATTTGAGATACTATTTGTGTATAAAATATTCAGCCAAAAATAAGATGACTATATCAACAGTTAAGATCATGAGTCAATTGAAGCTAGACCATTATGGAAGACCTGGAAGCACTGGACGGCCGTTTTGTCCTATACAAGGCTGAGAATTAAGTTCAATGAACAATAAATGCTTATTCATTTATGATATTATAATTGATAACATTAGTTTTGGAAATATATTTTGATATTTTCCTCTTATGTAACTTTTTTGCTATTCAACCTTTTTTTTTTCAATGGAGTTTTCTCTCTCTCAGCTCAGAGAACAAAAATCCATCAAAATCATCGACCTGAGCTACAAATCTTCTTCACTATCTTGTCAACCTTCATCTGTGTAATTTTAACCATTTATCCAACACAGATACACTAAACTATCGTTATAAAGTCAACTTCGTATTTCTTATTGTTAGCACTTTATTTTATACTGCTAACATTTTTCTTCTTAAAGATGAAGTACTTTTCAAGTCAATCAAAACAATAAATATTATTAATTACTAAGTTTGTATTATCTTCGGGTCATATTCGGGTCTCTGACGTTTTATTCTACCAGCATTTTTTCATAAAATGAAATAATTCTTCTATCTGATTTATTTTATATTAACAATTTGTTATTTTTTTGCCAAGGTGCATATTAATAATACCCTATTATCGATAGTACACGTTTGTAATTTTTCATTACAATGTGAATCTGTTACATTTTTTTTAATACTTAAATCATTAAACTAAAGTTTATTAGATAGTCATTTAGACTGTCAATAAAGATCTTATAACAAAGGATCTATCTTTTTCATCAGTATTAACTTTCAGAATAGCTATTATCATAGTGCTACTTAGTGTTCTTCCTTTTCTATTCACCGTTGAATTTGAGAAATTCTGTTTGGTTATTAGACACCAAATGTATAAGTCTACCAAAAAAACTGTTTCTTCATCTGAAATATCAAATTAGGTTTTTCGATACTTTAATCTTTTGTATCCTCATAATGGTTTACTATTTTGTGTGATTAATTTCTTGTCTTTGCTAACAGTAATTATAATAATCGTGAGGAATACTCGTCTATCTATCCACGTATTCTAGCTGTTTGTGTTGGTGTCTGACCAAAAGAATTGACCGCCCTATTTACCTGCCGAATTGCTAACATACAAAATATTTTGTTGAGATATGCTAACGTCACTTGTAGTCCCTATACTTTTATTTTGTGTGTATGGATTAATTCCTGTTAAGGACTATATTTGACCTTGTATAATAAATTTAATGGAAAGAGAATGTACTGTTTGATTCAAATAGTATATTTATACAAAATTTAAATCTAGTCCGTAACTTGTACACTTATTTACATTTATTGTAGTTTATAATTATTCACTTTAGTCTAAGCAAAACGGGTTACATAATATATAAAGCGATTTGTTTAGCAATTTAAAGCTAAATGTATTTCCATCTTACTTATCTCAATCGTTAGTCTTCCCAGTTTCTGATATATTAACCTACATAATCATTCAAAACCTAAGCGCAACTTGGAAATAACATACGCGAGAAGATCCCATCCCGTTTCAAGCATAATATTAGATGTTTCGACCAAATTCTTACTCTTCACGAGGTTTTAGAATATTGTGAGTCATACGAAACTTGAATTTAATTATATTCCTCAATCTGAGTGTTTGGATTCTACCTCGCCGATCGGAAGTTTTTGTGACAGTTATTGAATAAGGCCTCATGAATGCGTAAATTTTTTAAAGGGTATTTATTGGAGCACCGATGGTCGTGTTAGGGCTTATGACCCTTCGGTAAATAGCCGTTATTCGCTGGCGTAAGCAAAATAACCACTATAGTTGAGATTTCTGGTGTAGTACTAGTAGTCAAACTACTTTTCGATATTCTCCACCTAGGTCGTTTTAGATATTAATTTATGTTGTACCATTTTCTCAAAAAACGTTTTGAGATCAGGTTATCATCTGTTGTGGGCTTAAGTGGTCCAGAAGGGATTAAGAAAATTAACCCTTGTCATTAATTGTATTTATTAGGTCTCCCGTTTCATTCACATTCATTGTGTGACTAATGCTGGGAATGGAATGTTTTACTTTTATTCCTATTACACTTTCACAGTTTATTTAAACTGGTTACCGTTAGACAAATCAGACTTTTTTCCCTTCTCATTTTCTTATTAGTTTTTTTGTTTGTAAGAGGCCAGGTTAATTAATGCTTAAACTGTCTCATTTTTCCCCGTAATAAAAAACAAATAAACATCAAAGACATTAGTTTTTAATGATTGTTAAGACAATTGTGTTTGACATAATGATCTAATTAATTCTCTTCTTAACATACGTCAGTTAACAGGAGATAAAGCTCTGCAGTTTACTTGTCATTGTTATACCATGTGTTAATAAGTCGATTATTTTAATCATAGTTCTGTTGTTTGTTGATCATGAATTACTTTTCCGCTTCATTCTCATCCCTTCCACTTTTTGTACCTTTGTACAGATTAATATGATCCATTTTCATTGTTATGTACACTAGGACATTGGATGTACAAAATAATTCTCATTAAAATGTATTGCATATATATTTTACAAGTAATTGAAAGGTATGTTTGTATGTATATTTATATGTGTGTATGTATGTACAACTTGTATATGTTTGTTTGTCTATCTTTTCTCAGCTAGATAACCTTGAAGTAAAATAAAATTTTTATGGGTTAATTCCGGTTACTATTTACTTAGGATTATTCTGTAAAAGAAGTATGATAATTTTCTGTGGAGTTTTCAACTGAATACTTTTTGTTCTCTATGGAATAAAATTTTGCTCCTACAGTTTTTCTTTGTTTGGTTATTTGTTGGAGATTAATGTGATCATTGTGAGTAATTGATAATTTGTTATCAATGATTTATTTTGCTATGAAAATGTATTAAAATGATTGATGTTAGAGATACAGTAGTTCGTGGGTATATCGTTCTGTATAGACATGTCTTGTTATTAACATGGATGAATCAATTTGGTAGATGATAATGTGATCCAGACTGTTTTTTTTTAAAATTTTTGGTACACGGTCCAATCATTTAATAAGTTCTGATGAATACCAAATTTATAATCATTATTGAATATGATCATTGTTTTAGGAATATAGATTTAGGTCACATTTTCATTTTATCGAAATAAATTCAGTAATATTGCTTTGATATTTCTTTTTTTTTGAGTGAGATCATGAAGGGATCAATGTTAGATCACCATTGAAAACCAGGAAGCACTGTACGGCCGTTTCGTCCTAGTATGGGACTCGTCAGCAGTTTTTTGCCCACTCATGATTATAATCATTTCCTATACGTGTTGTTGAATCTCTTGATTAACTTAAAGGATAAAGGTTTTATGTTCATGTTGTTCCTATGATAGTAAACATTCATTTTTTTAGAACTTTAAATTGTTTACCAAGTCTAGAATAAGATTTAAGAGCATTAATGACTGATATCGATGTCTTTGTGTAGGTTTCGTAAAATGTTTTCGCCTCAAATCTCTGGCAGATTTTATCTGTTGATGTATGCTAAACAAATTAACTTGTTTAAATTTAACAAATTCATTTGATAATCCCCTTCTTTTACCCGTAAATATAACAGATAATTTTGTTACTAGCCACTTGATAATAACGCCTTTTGATTTAATCTAATGATGATCTTGAGTTGGTTACAAATATTAAATATTCCGTTACCATCATTCCTCTACTGCTTCATATTATCCTGTTACTTGTAGGATTATTATTCTGTATATATTATTCTCAAATGAAGAAAATATCATACTTTCGATTAGACAACATTTAACAGACCATTTTGATATATTTTTATTCTTCACTGATTTACTCCCTTTGTTGCTTCTTATCATTTTGTACTATTGATTCATTCAAATGTATTTTATCTCAAAAAACTGTTACAATCATCTTTATACTTATTTCATCTGTTTTATAGTGGTTTGTAATAGCATTCAATTATATATTTTTGATAGAATATATAAGAGAGCACAAATTGCAGTCTGATTAACAAAATTATATTAGGATGGAGTTTTGTTGCCTGAGCTGAATGGTTTGGTCGTGGAGCTTTCATTATTCTTTTGAACGACATCATCAGCGTAAACTTCAGGTAGTCTTCTTCGACCAAACTATCCAGCTCAGAGAACAAAACTCCATCAAATTCATCCATCTCAAAATTATACTAGGAATTTTGTTGTAATTCTTGATTTTATGATACTTGGTGAAAATATAATTAGGAAATATAATTCAACTGTTTGATAGTGTTTTCGGGTGTAGTTAGTTAATTCTCATGCCTAATGAAGTTATAACTTAGGGAAACTGAAAAACATCATATCTATTGCATAGAAGTTTGTAGATCTTTATCGATGCTAAAAAATCACTAAATGATATGTAAAAACTTGTGATGGGACTATATTATCTTTACATTTTTCACCCATTCCTGCTGTCTGGTATCACAAAACCTGGTTTGCATTTCAATGAATTGAGGGTGTAATAGTTTGATGACTTTGTTTTTCAGCCATCACGTCATAACCTCCAACTGAGATCTTTCTACTTCAGTTTTGGCAAACCGATGGTATCACTAGCTCTTAAACAAAATATGTGTCTGAAAGTCTCGTATTAATATGTTCGTGATAACTGGTTTACAACCTAATAGTGATCTACGGGACTTGTAATTTAACACTAACACATTCAGAGGATCATTATCTTTTAGCTGTGTACAGCGTGGAGTTATTTCAGTGCTTTTTTATCTACAATAACAATAAAATATTGTTGTTGATTTAATAGTATTTATCTTCAGGTCTCCATGTTAAAATACTGGATTATAAGATAAAATCTTGTAGAATAAAGACTATTATTTCATCTTTCCAAACTTTTCGAAATAGTATACAGAATGAATGTTAGGTAAACGCACTAATGACATCTTGTTTTTGTCTTAGTTACTGGACATTAGTTCAACTGATTGACTGGGATATTTAGAAAGTTACACAATATAATTATGTAAAATAATACTAACGTATTCGGATTCAAGCAGTATCTTAAGTGACAATTATGTTTACGTTTTATATATCGCATGTTTCCTTTCTATATTATTTCTTTTTATTTCTAAGGTAAATACAATAATTTTCCTATTTCATTTAATACATCCATTTTTTTACGTTGATTGAACTAATCAGTCATTTATTTTTTAATCAATCGAAAAACACTTATTATAAATTCTCAGCTATTTTGCCATTTATTATTTGAGTACAGTTATTTCTGATAAATATATTTTGAGATATTATTCGTCACCTATTGACTTTAGTAAAGATACCACTAAAAGTAAACAAACACTAAACAGCCAATTTGTCTTGGTGTGGGACTCTTCAGCAGTGGATAAAATCAATTCTGTCAGGGATCAAACTTAGGACCTTTACGTCTGGGAATGACGGCCTAATTGATATAACTATTTGTTTAGAATCCAGTGGTACACGTTCCAAACTTCAATCAACTCATGTTACAGCACAAAGACCATTAAATACCGTTGTTTATGCGTCTGAAATCCAGCGTTCACTAATTCTCACTATAATTTGGGGAACTCATCTTAAATTAAGTTACTGGTGAATAGGTTTATGATATATCATAGATTAATTAAGGTTTGTAATGTGTACCATCTTATACCAACCTGGTGATCGAATGATTAAGCGTTCCTCGAGAACTCTTAGCATTCTTCATTCGGATTCTGGGGGAGGCTATGCTTGTTATTTGTGCATTGCTGATAAGTCCCTTATTAAAATGGGACAAATATCCAATACACTTTGGTGTTCATTAGCACCCGGATTGAATTCAATACTTTTCAGATAAACCTACAAATGAAACCATTCTCTGAATAAGAAAAGGAGAATTCGGCGAAGAAAATTTTTTTTCCGATGAAATCATTTACTTATGCTGTACATTCGTATATATAGTTATATGGGAAATGTATGTCTATAGAACGATAGGAAGGATTGTATCACAAAAATGGATTCAAGGATGAATAACAAATAAGGTTAGCGTACTAATCAAGGGGTGATGAAAAACAGAATTCTCCACAAAATCCGTTCACGGATATATTATGAACTTCCACAGTTTAATCAATAAATGACTTATTGTCGTTAAATATTATCTTTGCTTTTTTCTGAGTTTTATAATTCCGTCATTGCGTGAAAAACTTGATATCAAACATACTTTATGGGAATTTGTCTGGTTTATAAACAAATTGTACGGTTTTTTATAGAGCATTTAGCTCCTACTGTAAGTGTATAAATTTAGTTATTTGGGGTTTATAAAAGTGTTAGGTTACAATTATTATTATTACTATTAATTATATTACACTGGGATTAACTATCGAAATGATAGCCAAGATATGAGTTTGATAATTAGTCAGTCAATGATCTAAAACTTTTGTATTGTACTATCAATTACATTTTGGGGTTTTTTTTTATTATGCTTATTTCAAAGTTGCTCATTGATGACCGAATCGTGTTTCCTTTTATAATCAGTATTTTATACATTGGTGTTTTATTTTGTTAGGAGAAGCAACTTTCTTTGCTGTTCAGTTTGTTATTTATTCATTGACAAGAGGGCTATTCGTCAATAATTTAGTTTTCATGGATCATTATTATCACTTAAACAAACTATTCACATTTCCTCAGGTGATCCTTAACAATGGGACATAATTATAAAATTTTCTATCTGTTATGAAAAAAAATAAGGTTGACAGTTGTTATTTTTTGGTTGAGGTCATAAATCAGTCACTGTTAGACCACCATTGATTGATTCATGATATCAAATAAAAACTCAACAATCGCCACAACCTTATACTAATATATTGCTATTGTTATGACATGGAACTAACTCTATAGTTGGAAACAACAAAAAGGCACTAGTAAATGTAAAACTAAATAATAACTCTTAATCCAGTTCCAAGTTATTGGGAAGACAAAAAACTGACGCTAGATGGATATCTATAAAGATCAGCCATTGCGAATGCATATTCCTTAATGCCGAATTCAATTTGTGACTTAGGAATTGAAAAAAGTAAAGATTTAAAAAAAAACAATTACTTTTCCTGAAAATAAAATGATCGAAGGATAATACTATAAAATTTGTTATTGTAGATCCATAGATTTTTACACAGAGACAAAAAATACGAGGAAAAATGCATAGTTTTCTCAGATTTTTCTTAGTATGCATAGATGCAATAGCAAATTCTATTATTTTGATTAAAAGATAACAAAACATGGAAATTCCTTTTTATTTTTTATAAAGTTTACTGAAATAATTGCATAATCTAGTTACTGATGAGTTTTTAGATATCATTACCAAGGTTTCACTTGATAATTTCAAATAAATTAAACATTGGGTAAATGATTATAAATAAACATAATATATTTATAATATCCCAAATGAGTAGAAAAAAAGAATTAAATTTATTTCCTCTCTGAAGAAGTAGCTTACACTAAGTTACGAAACATCAGAAAATCTAATTTTTCTACTTATTTCCTGGGATATTACAATTATATTATCTTAATTTATATAATTACATAATCATTTAACTTATAGACTATTTTTAGATGTACAATATTTAGGACAAGTAAAGAGTACAAAATAAAAATTTAGTACAATAATGCATAAATCATTTAATAGTTTTTTAATGACAATCTTATATTTATGTTTTTTTTTGTATTTTTTAAACAATTAACAATGGAATAATCTGTTGAAGTTATATTATATCTCTTGCAATGTTGATTTATTAAATTAAAAAAAAATAATAGATCTTTTAAACAGTTCGCAAAAAATTGATTAACATATATTTTGTATCTATATGTTTTTGAAAAATTAATTTAATTTATGTAACCAATCTGTGATAGACGTACAATATTGTCTCATTTGATTGATCTCATTGGATTTGTAATAAATCAAAGAAAAAAAATTTGCATAAAGTTTATTTAGTACTCATCGTCTTTTTTTTAATGTGAAAAGTTGTCAAGGGAATTAGATATATGATAATTTTTTGTTTGTTTGTCTCATTTAATGAGACATATCAGTTGATGGTAGATGTATTTTGGTTCAAATTACTCTACGATACATTGGCACAGTGTAGTAGAATCATACAATATAAAATGAATTATGAGACAAATAATTTGAAAGAAACAAATTAGTTTGTGAAATAATATGTAATCATCATTAATACTGGGATTAAGACTGATAGAAAGGTATTGTATGCAACCCCATCAATACAGGTTATCAATAAAAATCTTTGATCATATAATCCGATTATTCTACTGTTCTCAAGTTGAAGATCTGGATGGAATAGCACTTTATAGATCTAATATTAGTGACTTTGTTGATCGGTGTCATATCTTTATGTTTCAACAAACATTGATGCTAGCCACCATTGTGCGTCGGTGGTAGCTAGACATGAGTAACACATCTTCCAACCACCTTAAATGATCAAAGTTTCTAGTTGGATCAATTGACTACTTATTCACATAATCTAGTAACCAATTCTTGCCCGTAGGGTTACTCATTCGTGGTTACATTATAGATGAATGGTTCTTCAAAGATCCTGTTGATCAATTAGTAGGAGCCTACATGTGTTTACTGTTTTCTCAGTCTTTTGTTCACAACCTCATATCTACATAGAATGGATTGTTGCATAGCATATTTACTCTTTGGTAAAGAGACAGTCATCTCACCTTCACCGAAGTTTGTACTTTTAGATGCATTTTGGGTTTGTTTTTATAGGAAGAAACCTAAGAACGGGACATATGCAATTGGAAAGTTCTAAAAACGTACAAATTATTTTGCGGATTACAGTTTTCTAATTTTTGTCACTGTGTAGGTGTAGCTGTTAGAACCCTAGTTTGTTTAATTTGATATCTGATGAAACAATTTATTTTTTCATAATTATTCAAAAAAAGCCGTCATAAAGTTTCAATAAAATGGAATTCCAATCTGATTTTTTTTCCAAATTCTCTTCCTATCCTTTCAAGATTGTAGTGTACTACTCTTAACATTGAAGTTAATTTTATATTCACAATTGTTTGGTAATCTTCTGTCTCCTCTTGATTATGTTATGTGTTTCTATTATAATTTTAGTTATCTGCCTATCTAACAGTTGTCATAGTTACCCTATTTTTGTGTGTTTATCCATTTATGGTGATTATATTCTATTTTGAGTATACGTGTCCATTCATAGAAATGAAAATTGAAATTATTCGATATTATCATTTTTTTTCTTGCGATTTTAGATTGTTTCATATTAATAGATATTATATATATAAGGCGAGACTATAATTTATGGACGAACCAATCACATATAAGATAACAGGTCTTGGATTTTGGCGCGAAATTCACTCATCCTTTTGGTTAAATAGAGTTTTGTCATTATAGCTGATGTCAGTTAATGATGAAAACCCTAAATCTAATTTCTAATCCTAACCATCTACGGTAAATCATGGTTTGAATTCCTCACACTGGCTTATAACCCTCATTTGATCCTGGTTATTAGATATGTACTCTCAAGGTTACTTTATCGTCGCTCATAGATGTCCATAAATTATAGTCTCACCCTCAATAATTGTTCTGTTTAACTTCGTGCCCTTCAGTTTGTCATCATTTTTGAGGTTTTTTACATTTATCTTTCTAAACTACTTCTTTATTTTATAAGTAGTTACTTCATAGCTAAAATTCTGGTTTTTGTTTTTGTCAATTTAGGCTTACTTAATGCATATGATTGCTGATTACAATAATGCGGTAAAATTAGTATGAAAAATTAATCTGATTTATCATCATATTTGGATGACGGAGACACGTAATAAGATTGAAGTCATTTTCGGAAAAGTGAAACCAGTGATTATAACAACTTATAAATTTTCAATTGAAGAACCTAAAGGATAATGACTTACAGGAAGAGATGAACACTAAATCTGTCATTAAAAGTCATTTATGGATCTTCTGCTGCCGTGTTTTTCAACTACTTTAGTGAAAAGTTATACTTTTAAGCCAATACGACTTAAGTATTACAGATTTTATCGTAGAAGTAGTGATGACAAGCCCGAAATGTTGGGGTTGGTTGTTGAGGTTATCAACCTTCAGTAGTTAGGTTGATTATTATATCCTTTGTACATACTCAGTTGTATTAGTGAATGTAAACGTTGTGTTAAATAGGTTTATTATCATTCAAACCCACAGGTATTACCAGATATTGTTCTTGACTGATGGAAATTTGTAAAATTTTATGTACTTGTCCAATTCGGCTTACTGCGTTTCCAGTTAGAAATAAACTGAACAGGTTTGGTTAGACATCATTGTCACGATACAGACGTAATTACTTGGTATGTTTTAAAAGGAAAGGCTGCAGTTATTGGTATTCTGTTTTTTTTGTTGGTTTTTTTCGGTAAAATTAACGCTCTTAGCCATCATATCACTATCTACCAGATTCTGATCTGTTACAGTCTGTTAACTGAACGGTAATACTTCCAAATTTGGAATACGTTGAACTACCTAATCGTGTTGTATATGGCATACGAAAATAGAAATTGTTTAAAATACCTGTTGTATTTCGTATCCCTATTATCTTTCACTACTGTCTCTTAAAACTTGTAAATTGTCTTATATATGTCATAAGTAGATTCTGTTTATGCTATATTCTTAATGTTTATTTGTTTACAATTAGAAAATCGATTATACAGATCATTTTCCTAAGAAAAGCACCTCTATTGTAATCGGTTTTTCTATTCTCAAGTTTCTTATGTTTATCTATATATGTATACTTTATTTCCATTATAATTTGACCTTGGTAACTATTAGATACTACGTTTAAACAATTATTACTGCAATGTTAATTAGAATACAATTTCGATAGTTTTTTTTCTGATCATATTAGGTTTGTTTTTCTCACCTTATTCTGTATTTTATCTTCACTTCATCCTCCGTAGCGGTTTTCATCATTATTATTATTACGTAAAGAAGTGATTTTGAATAAAACCATTCAGCGTTTTGTTTTGTAGAAGTTATGTAATATATTGTGGCTAATATATAACTGTTAAGTAAATAGTATAAGGTAAGTATCCTTATTATTTTACTACAAGGTTATAAGGTATAGTCAATATTTTTAATGTGATATCTTGAAGGACTAGTTTTTAAATTTGAAGATTAAGATTGCTAATTATTGTTAATTTTGAAAGAAATGAGGAAAACTCTCTGAATATGTTTAGACATTTCGTAATATGTTCGGTATATTGTGTATTCCTTTCAAGATGAACTATTTATTCACAGAACAATTTAAACTTAACTATAAGTATTTGCTATTTGATTATTCAGTTTATCAGGCTGGTTATGATTTATAACCAAATTTATATTCATGGATTTCGCTAGTTAAATTACAATATACTACTGTTTTTATTTACACACTTTTGAAGTTTGTTAGTAGGGTGTGTTATGTTGGAAATAATAACTGTTATTGGAATTGTATGCAACATAACAGCTCTATTACTTCCTAAATCGACTATCGTAGAAAAATTTTAATTAAGTTATTATCACAGGACATTCATCTCTTTGATATACCCATATCAAGTTTAAACTTATATACGGATAATTCATTATTAATTGGTACACCATACATATTCGATGCTTCCAGACTTTTGGCAGTTTTAAAAAAAACAAACTTGATACCGGCTCCTGAATTATGATTTTCTCAGAATTACTCAACACATTAAACATTATACTGTTCACTGAGAAAATCGAGTACAAAAGAAATAACCGATCACTAAGTCACTAGATTGTTAGCGTATACAATAATAAATAAAAAAAATTTATCAGTTAGCCATAGCATGGTTACAAATTACACCATAAACAATAATCATAGTAATACTATGATGTTTATGGTAATGAACACTGTGAAGGAAATAATTTACAATTGCGTAATAAGTGTCAATCAGACTATAATTGCATTTGATAAAAGGCATGAAAATGGATAAAGGGATAAAGGTTATTGCAAATGATAAAAAATCCGCCAATTTATATATATATATATATATATATATATATATATCCGTTTATATCTGTCGAATATTTGTTCATATATTTCAGTACATTTATTAAATGGGAAATATACTACTGTTGATTAGGCATTATACTGAATAAAGCATTTCAATACTTATTTGATTCTGAACAGCTTATAGAAGTCAAATAATATTCTGTAAAATATGTCTACTTTTTTTAAAAAAAATCTTCAATCACTGATTAAACTTGTAGTAAAGACATATTGACCAACGATTTTTTTGTTTTCTTCGAGGATAAAGAAATCAATAATTAGAAACGACGTCTCACTCTGATGTCAACTGTAATCTAAATAAACATATTTAGACTTAATCTTTAAGATAAAGTATCTGTCTTCATGATATTTTTCTCTACGTTTCCACCCTTTCCGCTTTCCCAGTTTTCCTGTTTTCTATTTTCACTAAGTTACATTTTATAAGTTCTTCCCAACTATTCAACATACCTAAATCACAGTGAGTTTCAATTTGTCCTATTTCAAAACTAAGAAAATATTTGAGCCTATTACTGAGTTTTAGTTTTTTTTTATTTACATTATAAGCATCTAAAAACAATCATTTATTTCATAACCTGGTAAATTAGCCTTACCAAAACTAATCACCTATACCAATGAGTTCTAATATTACACAACCCCTAATTGAGATTCAATTTAATCCATTTCGAATTTTTCTTAAAATCAGATTCCTATCAACTCACGTTACAATCCATTCCCACTCTGTGTAATATATTCAATGTTAGCGCCTTTGTTAAAGTTGATTGGTAATTAACGTATGAAATGAATTCACAAGTTTTTTTTGAGAAAATTGAAACAATGTGTTATAACTTGTGACTTGTGTGCCCTGTTAATGTATAACGTAACGATGACGCCAATTAGAGAGCAGTGAATTATCGATCGGATCAATGATGCGTAAAACAAGTACGAGCTGTCTAGAGTCCTTATCGGTCCACCTAGCCCAGCCAGTTAAGTCCTGAACACCAATCTCAGCCTCTGCAATATGAATCATGTATTTCAAACATACTGGGTTTATATATCAATCAAACAGACCACATCGTTCCATAAAATATGAAACAACATTTGTACAATATTTGGCCAAATGTGGCTGTGAATGTGGGAGGCAGTGACTAATAGACAGGGTATAATTCAAGAATGGTAAAACGTATAATAACCGTTAATAAGTCAAAATTTAGCTCATGATAAGAGGGTCACGAATATGAATAGTTTAGTTATTCAACAATTATACAATAAAAATGTACGTATAGTGTTGATCCATAAATGGATCACAAAAGTTACCATTCATAATGCTTATCGGGACATAACACAATGTAACTATGTGGTGTGTGCTACTTATGTAGACATAAGTAGTATATTACGCGAGTTAGGAACTGGCAGCAGAAGATGGGGGAAGATGAAGAAAGGAAGAGCGGGAACACAATGGGATTTGGATGAAAACGCATGAACAATGAAATCTGAGACAATGGATTGATGTTTGCAACAGGAACAGTCAAGTTTGCCATGATGGATTGATATTTTGCAAATTAACAATTTAATATATGGTTCTCAGATTTTATCCAAATGCTCTGTAATTTGTTGTTAAATACATTCGATTGTCTCCCACTGGTGTTCTTGTTCACTACAACTATAGAACTATATTTCATTGAATGTCTGTATTTCCTTGTCTTCTGTTGTTGTAGTTTAAGTAAATACTCACTTCAGTCTTAAGTGGAAGAAAATTTGTATGAACATATTTCACTAAAGATTCATTTGTTAGGGTTTTGACTGAATTCTTAAGCATTTTGAAATCTAATATTTATAATTTTAAAACTGTTAATCATCATTAGAACGAATAGTTTGACAGATATTGGGCGCCGAGTATAGAGAAGTCATTATGAATGTAAATTATATTTGAAATAACCTCAGCGATTGAAATTTAAATAATTCCAACGTTTCGTCCACCCTGAAGAAGTTCAGACAAGTTAGCTGGACGAAACGTTGGGATTATTTAAATTTCAATCGCTGAGATTGTTTCAAATATAATTTACATATATAATGTTAATCATCATTGTTATTTTAATTATTTGTTATTTTTAATGGGGTTTATTTATTTAGGATAATGAAGTACATATAAAAATATCAGTCCGGCTTTTCACAGTTATAATCTGTCGCTAAGATGATTGAATTGCATTAAGCAGTTGTCCTCACTTAGTCTGTTATCTAATATGTTTGTATTCAAGCAATAGTATTTGGTTTAGTTTTTAGTTATACTCAACTGTTGTTCATGTGATCATAGATTAAAACTCATTTCAGCACAATCAGTAGTCCTTATCATAGTAAACTTACTTATTTACCTCTGTTACTTCTCGTGGAGGAGCATAGGCTGCCCAATAGCATTCTCTATCCAACCCTGTCCTGGGCAATCCTTTCCAGTTCTTTCCAGTTGCTATTGACCTTTTTCATGTCTGCTTCCAGTTCTCGACCCAGTGTCTTCTTCGGCCTTTCTCTTTCCCGTTTCCCTTCAGGATTCCAATTTAGCGCATGCAGTAATGCAGGTTAGTGATTTCCGTAATATATGTCCTATCCACTTCCAATGTGTTTTCCTAATTTCCTCTTCAGTGGTGAGCCGGTTTATCCTCTCTCACAGTAGTGTGTTACTGTTGGTTTCCGGACAACGGATATTGAATATCTTGTGTAGACAACTGTTTATAAATACTTGTACCTTTTTTGATGATGTATGTAGTAGTTCTCCTCGTTTCAGCTCCGTACAGTAGAACTGTCTTGATGTTTCATATTGGCTGACGGTTGTTCTGAGTTCCATATGCTCTTCAACTGTAGGAATGCGGTCATTGCCTTGCCAATCCTTTCCTTTACGTCTACATTGATTCCTCTTTGTTAATCGATGATGCTGCCCAGGTACAGGAAAGTTTCTAAATCTTTTAGAGATTCTCCGTCATGTGCGATTGGGTTGGTGTTCTCCGTGTTGTATTTGAAGATCTTGCAACTCCCTGAGTGATTGACGTATACTTTCATGCAAATTTTTATTTTCTATAGTTATTCTGTGTACAAACAATATTCATTGTCATACATTTAATAACACTTTTTATTCCTCGTATCTTTAAGAATTTTTTATCTGAAAAATTGTATCTTTCGTTTCCTTAGGTACGTATTGCAACATTAGATTGTGTATCTGTGGTAGCTCATCATCTTGGTACTGATAATTTGGATTGTTTATTAACTGTTGTATCCCAAGCAGATAATTTCCTATTAAAAACTGCTGGAAATTTTTTACAACAATCGTATTTAGAAAAAGATAATCATCAAAATTTAGATTCAAAATATTCAACATTAACAGAAGCTGTAAAAAAGCGATTAATTCAATGTCAATTACCACAGTTGGATAGTCATTCACGTGTGATACGAACAAATAATTATAATAATGTACCTGGTGCGTCGATATTAGTTAATACGTTGGGATTAAGTTCAAAACATAATACAGATTCACACTTAAAACCGCAAATTTCCACTGACGAAGGTTTCACTATCAACACACCTAGAACGGTATCACAATTTTCAAGTTCTACAACTCAATCGGATATATTGTCAAATCCGTCAATAGCTGAAAAAGTGAAATGTAAGTTGGTGTTTCTGTTTTTATCTTTAAATATCTGTTTTACTAAATTCGTTAACATTTTACACTGAGTATTGAACCTTTATGGAAACTGGCTATTCATGAAAATCTTTTATTAACGATTTATGACTTGGACTCTGAAGTCGTTTAGGCCCATTGAGTATGGTGTTATGTCATAATACACTTCGAGTGTTTGGTGATACAGTCCTATCTCTGCGTTACGTAACTATCTGATAACCTGATCTCCATTTATTTTCCATAAACCACTGTACTCTGATCTGGTACCTTTTACAAATTGAACTGGGAAAGGCATCTACAAGTGTCCATCGGGTAAGTATAAAGCCCATAAACTCTGAATTAACAGTGATACCATCAAACATAAGTTACAGTACACCAAACATTACGATATTCCGTACTCTTGTGAACCTGTGAGTTTAAAATGCTTTTTAATAAATAGGACATTTTTGTTGTATCATCTCACTTTAGTTTGGGTAGATAAATCAGTAACCCATTTTGTTTACATGTTTCTGTGATCTCTACTTTGAAGATCTTAAAGTCAAACTTTGGGAATTACTAATTGAAATTAAAAAAATCTCCATCACTCGTCTACGGTGTTAATGGTGATTGGGCGGAATGTGTTGAAATCTAAGAGATTCTAGTTTAGAAATCTAGATTTATATCCCCTAATTTGTTTTTATTTTATATAAACCAATATGTGAAGTAAGATACTTATGCGACAGGATATGAAGATTATATTATAAACTTATATCTGGTGCATATTTATATCTAAAAGTCGGTAAATTTTCAACAGATTTTAGGGGTTATTTAGTCATCATTAGTGGCATGAAATGTCACTATTAATTTAACCTACTTTCTAGCCATATTGGCAATGTCTTTCTGAGATGTTGTGGTATGGTCGTTGTTGATGACGCATTGTAAAATATAATTTGCACCTAACTGGATAATCGATTGATATTGGGTTGCCGAACAGTGATTCCAATATACTGTAATAAGCGTTGACTGACACTACCTGCATTTCATACAGTCATAAAACTTATGAAATATCGGTTCGATTAATTAGTCTTTGTTTAATGTGTCACTAAAATACATAACTAGATGGCTTCCACCTCTTTACGAAATACCTTGGTTGTAAAACGGAATACCTTCAAGTTATTCAATTAAAGTAATTACGCTAGTCTATACAAATTTGGTTTCACTATTAAATCCACATGAAAATGTTAAAATGTTTGGACCTCATTATGTACAATCTCAACACGAGAAGTATATTACGTGCTAACCATTTTACAAAATGTGATATTTGGTAGGCAGTTTTATGCCTATCTTTTCTGTATTTAATTGCATACTCTAGTTAAGTCATTCATGGTCAAAAAAAGAGACTGGCACTAATGTGTATCGGCTTAATTTATCAAATCTTATATCAGCCCAGTAAGCAAGTAAATGAAAAAAAAATGAGAAGCTAAGAAAAGATTTAATCTTATAAAATGCAGTTCATAAGGGACAAATGAATTTTATTAAAAAAAGAATATCACTTAGATGTACACGTTTCATTATTCACTAAGAACCAATAATACGTAAATTCATGAATGATATACTCCACCTACTATCTTGATAATATTATTTATACAAATATGAAGCTGTTACTTGTTATGTAAGTCTTTATTTAAGCAGCATTTATCAAATTAGTGTTTCTCCAATCCTCCTTTTTTTGCATTGATTTCTGTTTTTCTCTCACGTGTTTCAATTTACCTGTTGTTAATATAGGAACTTAGTTTATTTATTCTATTCTCGTCACTGTATTATATTTTCCCTTTCCCTCTTTCTGTTTTTTTTTTTTCTTCTCATTTAATCAACATTTATCTAAAGCTAACTATCGTCGCCGACCTAGTGCTGGTTTAACACACAGACAAAAACAACTCCCATGGGATCCAAGGATCAGTATTGATTTGTCTAGTTCATATCCGAGTAAAAAAACATCACGTTTAATTCGTCGTAATTCTAATTGTAGTTTATTCACTGTCAATAATTCTAATAATTTACCAATTAAAAGCAATCATATTTCTAATCATCTTATAAACAGTATTGAAAATGATATGGTAAGTTAGTAAATAAATGACGATAAATTGTTTTTTTTTAAAAAAATTTTCTTAAAAAATTATCGGCTGATGTTGTATAGAGTTTGTGTGGTGAACAAGAACTCAGATGGGGAAGACCAATTTATTGTTTAATGCAAAATTACTGAGTACTTTGGTAAAATATGAAAACTATATATTGTGTACCTCATTTGTACATCTTCCATCAGTTGTTTCCCATAAACTTCATTGTTCTTTTATTCCAGTTATTGCAATTGTTTTCTGTTTTTATTTTTGTTTTCTTCAATTCGATCTTTTCAATTTTCTGCTGCTAGGCATTCCACTTCTGACTAGTTTTTCATACTACCTATATCTGTTAAAATAAGTAGCATAAGAAAATGTGTTGAGTTTTTCGATGATGCTTGATTGGAACTGAATGAATGTATATGCATGTATTAATTAAACGATATATTAGTTGACTAGAGTTTAACTGAATTAATTTTTTAAAGGAAGTCACATACACATTTAAGATTACTTCAGATATGGAATGGTAAACTGTTAAAAGTCGAGTTGAATAAGTCATTACCGTATTTTGATCATCGTTACATTCTTCTATGTCTAGTAATCTTTATTTTTAATTATCTTCAAGAGTAGTGCGAATAAGAATACAAATGTGCGCTTTTCTCCCTCTAAATGCAAGTTGTTGCTTCAGGACTGGTCTGCATCAACACCTGAACTAAGGATAGGGGGTGAAGTAGTCGAACGCGTTGACAACTTCACTTATCTTGGAAGTCTGATCAGCCCTAATGGGTTGGTGTCTGACGAAATCTCAGAACGGATTCGAAAAGCTCGCTTGGCCTTTGCCAACTTACGTCATCTATGGCGAAGGCGAGATATCCGTCTATCAATTAAGGGACGAGTATACTGCGCGGCAGTTCGTTCCGTCCTTCTATACGGCTGCGAAACATGGCCTTTAAGAGTGGAAGAAATTCGTAAGTTACTAGTATTTGACCACAGATGCCTTAGAAATATTGCTCGCATCTGCTGGGATCACCGCGTAAGTAAAAGTGAGGTTAGACGCAGGGTATTAGGGAATGATGGTAAATCAGTTGATGAGGTTATGAATCTTCATCGACTGAGATGGTTGGGCCACGTGTTGCGTATGCCTGAACACCGATTACCACGACGCGCAATGCTGACTAGTGCAGGGGATAATTGGAAGAAAGTTAGGGGCGGCCAAACCAAAACGTGGCATCAGTGCTTGAAGTCACTAACTTCTGGTCTGAGCCATGTTGGGAGATTCAGACTGCCTGGTTGGGGTCCGCGTGACTATCGTAACCAATGGTTGGAGACTCTTGGTGACATGGCTCAGAATCGATCACAATGGCGTCGGTGTATACACTCTCTGTCTTCCTTAAATTAAGAGATTAAAATCGCTTCATATCTGTCTAGGAACTAATTCTTTCTTCCTTTACTATCTCCTTATACACAATCTTTCTTCTATATATTACCACCACTGAATTAACTACTCCTATGAATCCGGTGTTCATCTTGTTGTGCTAATGCGGTATGGCAACTTGGACCGATGCATATACGTGCCTGGTCCTACGTTGCAGCTGACTGACTGACTGACTGTGTTCTCTTCAGTGTATCTCTAGCTGATACTGATCTGTTACAAAAGCACTGTATACCGCATTAAATTTATTTTGAATATAGTTGGTTTATTTCAGTGAATCGAATCTTTTTACTTCCATTTACTAGTGTGCGGCGATAATAGTATTTTGTTTTTCATGTTTTTTAACTTCGAAAAGCTTTGAATTCATTTCTTATTTTTTTGTAAGATTTGTTGTATATTGCGTCTTAGAGACAGATTATTAAGTGAGATATACTTTTTAGCGACAATTTTTCAATCATCAATGTCTAGATGTTACTATCTTGACAATCAATATATTGACTATTCAATTTGTTATTAATCGTATCAGTGTAAATAAATATGCGATGTATTGTGCGCCTTGTCAATTCAAATTACCACATAGAATAGTCTGTAAATCGTTAGGAATAGTGTGAAACTTAGTATCTCTATATGGTGGTTGTACTGGAATTGTTGGTTAATTTTAGGCTTAATTACAATAATATATTGTTTAATCCATCGTCATGGACAATTCTCTTCGGTGAATACGAAATTTAACCTGATAATAAATGTAGTTTGTCCGTACTGCCCGGTCGTTCCTTGTATTTAGTCCCAACTGCTTGAACGGGGTAAAAAAATGAGGAACCAAATTTTTTAAACCTTATAGATAAATCTAAAAACTCATTGTTGAACATTGAGTATTCAGTCACTAGTATTATTCATTTAGTCTTTTTCTGCAGAATGTTTTAAAAGTAATTAGGCCTTTTAACACAATTTAGTAGTTTTACTACTTGATGTAATGATGCTAGTCACATCCCTGTTGAATTGTAACTTTAAGAAAAAGGTTTCTTACGGGTATTGGATATTTCCAGCTGATTTTTTCCTCTATATATGTAATTTTAAAAAATCTCGGATAGCCGATATCCGTCAGAACGCAACTAATAAACTCCAACTTCTTCTTTGTGATATCATTTGAACGGATCATTTTTCTCTACTTGTGAGATATCTAACTAGGTTCTTTTGTAGCGAATGAGTGTAAAACTATAGAAGTGTGTATTGCCAAGCTGAAGAGCCTTTTCCATACACATTCCTACTTTAGCCGTCTCCCTGTCTACTTAATGAGATGTCAGGGAAATTTACTTTCAAATTCATCTTCATCATTGAAAACGATTCCCTGGTGTACGCTTTTGAGCTGATCTCTGAGCTCTTTATTGATACTCTGACTTACGGTAATGTGTGTGTCATCGATTTAGCGGAAATGTAGCTCAAGATTTTTGAGAAATCTAGTACATGAATGTTTATTGTCCTATTTACTCACTTAAAATAAAGTAACCGAATCAAACTACCAAACTTTTAACCCAATAGTTGAACGTTAATCATTTTAGAGTAAACACCGAACCACTAGTTCATATATTCCCTTATAATTTCCTATAATTTATTTCATTTTCTCATCACTTCAACTGTCTGTCATCTTCAGTTTGATTACTTTCAAAATTTACTCTTCTGATTTATAACTATTTGTCTCAATATTATGTTTTCTCAATTGACTACTATCGAAACACTAGATAAATAATTGTCTTAGTTAAAAAAGAATAGGGAAACCAACTCCTTTCATATATATATATATATATATATATATATATATATATATATATATATATATATATATATATATATATATAATTAGTCTTAGATTTTATAAGTTTTGATCATTAATATTTCACTACATATTATATTACATAGCTTGGACATTTTATGTAGTCATTTGAAAAAAGAATCTTGTTTAGCGACAGTACCATTTCTTATTCAATATGTTTCTCTCTGCCTGTCTAATTTATGAAATATATACATATACATATGCCAGTTTTGCGTGATTTAAATAATGTTAGGCAGGTATTTATTGTCAATCGTTTTTATTTTAGAAAGAAAAGTTTGAGAAAATAAACTTAGGTAATACACTTAACAGAATTATGGTAATAATGAGTCCAGTCAATCATATATAAAGAAAGATCTATTCAGCATATCAAAATAGGTATTTATGGCGATTGTAGTAACTTTAATGATTGAATTTATGAGTCGATCTAAACTGGACTACCACAAAAAAACCCGGAAGTACTGGACAGTCGTTTCGTCTCATCATGGGCCTCCTCAGAATTGCATATCCACGATCCCATATGCCGGACTCGAAACCAGGACCTCCGGTCTCGCGCGCGAACGTTCAAACACTTGATCACTGAGCGGGTATTCGATGGTGTAAATGTCTCATGAATTTAACTACTAAAATTGCTACGATCTCCACAAATCCCCATTCTGATAATAATCATATGCTCACTAGCGACTGGCGTCCAGATGGATTTCCCGGAGTTCTAGTGAGAAGCCATGACCAATGGAGTATAATCTGTGTCGAATGTAAGGAATTTATCCGCCTCACACAAAGGATGAGGGCTTGTACAAGATCATGTATCTATTGAAGTTAGTCATTAACACCGTTGGATGCCATCTCAGTGGTCTAGGGTTTAAACGTTCGCGTACGAGACCGCAGGTCCTGGGTTCGAATCACGGGTATGAGCTTGTGGATACGCACTGCTAAGGAGTCTTATACAAGGATGAAATGGCCGTCCAGTGCTTCCCGGTTTCAGTGGTGGTCTCGCTTATATCTTCTCAAAGATTCAACTATTTATATTCATCATGGTTGAATTTCATAGTATTCTCTTATTAGGTGGTAATATATGCTTATTGTATCATGATATTTTTGTAAATATATTTTTCTATCATCATTCATACAACCGATAATCATTTTACATAACACCCATCATTATTCTGGAATTTTATTTAATAAATCATTTAATAAATTTTGTAGTGATTTTCGTTATCATTTTAATTATTGTTAATTTTTCGTAATAATTGAAAATCAAGCTTATGACTTTGTAGTTATATGAGTTGACTTTTATGCAGAACATTGTAGGTTGGCACCTCGGTTCATTTCGATTTAAAATAGTTAGATAGTATTATCAGCCCTCATTGAACAATATTGTTGTAAGTTGAATAAATAGGGTTAATATTTGGTCAACAAGCTACACTTATTAATTGATTATGTATAATTTACATATATGTTTGTCTTTTATACTTAAGGTTGTATTAAAAAGTTTTTCTTAGATTACAGTTATATGCTTGCTTCTTCTTCACTTTTGTGATAGCATAAATTTTTAAACCATTCATCTTCAAGTCCAAAACCTTATTCATTGTGATAAATTGGAAATAAGTATTGTTGACAAGGATAGTACATTTTCAATCAAAGTCAAATGAGTAACTACACCTGATTAAATTGAAGTTAAAAAATCTCCAAGAAATATTCAGTGTTTTTGAAATTTTTATTTGTGAAAATTTCGTCTTTTCATTAGTATCTGTAACCGTCAACTGTTACTTATGACCATCATAAAGATTTCTTAGATAGATAAATATTTACCTCGTTTTTTTCTTTCTTATTCCTTATTAAGTTATTACGTTTTCTTGGTGTTTATGTTTAATTTCAAAATGGAGCGTGATTGAATTCAAATCATAATTGTTGTTGATTGAATAAAAATTGCTTCCCAATTATTTTATTTTCAAACTGTATGTTAGGCTAGTGATAGAAAAAAGCGGACGTATTCACGGACCAGTTGGAGTTAAGATTATCTTGGTCTCCACTACAGGTCAGAATACTTTACTAAATCAAACCTAGGATTTTAGGCTATAGACGAAATAGTTTATGCAGGATAAAGAAATATAACATAATTCTCATTCACATATATTCTCTAGATATCAATGAGCACAGTGTTCATAAGAATATCGGTGTCAAGTTAATTAAAAACTTAACCTATACTCATACTGATTTCGTTATGTTTTCGGATTATATATCCAACATGTTGTTCACAATCAAAGTTATATATCTACTAGTTATACATCTTTAAACCTACGACATTTCATCCCACAATATGACTCTTTGTTTTCATTCATAACTTCATTAAATCATTGTTTCAGTCAAATGTTAATGTTATTCACTAACTTTTCTATTTTCTATCTCTTAACTTAATGTCTTTTTCTTCATTATATTATGTAAGGATTCCTAATATTTATTTGTTATTTATTTTTAATGGTTATTATCTTATCCCTTTCTTTTGTTAACAATATATTATGGTTGTTTTATATTCATTCTCTTCATATATATGAACATAGATTCTATTTCTGTTCACTTTTGATTTCCTGTATAGACATGAATATATATATATATATATATATATATATATATATATATATATATATATAAAGTGTTATTTCTTTAAAGATTTGCAAAAAGTTTGCTCATTATTGTTGTTAAGGAATAGTGTAGGAGTTGCTGGTATATATCCTCTCATAGGGAAAAATATATAAATCATACTACTGATACTCTTATTACCATTGTTTTTACTATTATTATTATTATTATTATTATTATTATTATTATTATTATTATTATTATTGGTACTACTACTATTACTACCACTGTTATTATTATTACTAGTACTAGTATTACTTTGATTATTTCTACTGTTGAAAATGAAAGAAATCGTTGATGAGATGATAAGTTTTTATTCATGTTTCAAAAGTATAGTTATTGTTATTTTTGGTTTTTATTCTCTTAGTTATTTAAAACAGGAAACAATGAATGTCTGTAAAGAAAAAAGTTTCATGGAATTCAGTCAAGGATACTGTATTGTCTACTAGGAATATAATATGTACTTTTCAAAAGAAAAAAATTATATAACGAACTAATCATATTTTATCTATCCTGGTTTTCTATTTCCATTTCTGTCAAGAAATTATTTTTATTTTTTAAAGAAAAATTTTTTTTTGTTTTTCTTACTAGAACATTTTAATATTTTGAATCATATTAGTATAAGTAGATCTAGTAGTTATTGTAAATAGAACATTCTCATTTGAATATTATATAAAACTATAGAAAGAAAAAAAAAGTAGAATTATAAATAAGGAATAATTTTATTGAGTTCAGGATCTGTGATAGATTAACAAGGTTTATTAGTATTTCTAACGTGAAGTTACTTGCATTTGTTGTAGGTTCTGATGATAATATGCCTTTGTAATTGATGAAGATGTCGTGTCCATTTAAGTTGTCCAATTGCGACATCTCTTATATTAATTGGCTACAAACCTCTGTATCTATATACCATGCTTTTTATATATGTTCTGGTGAATTATGATTCGGTATTAGTGGTGTAATTCAGTTGAAAAATAAGAAGTTATTGAATATATCAGTGGGTGTTACTCTCAACTTTGATTTTAACAACGTTATTTTAAAGGTATCCATAAACTAATTTACTTATTTATTTGATTGAGCATGATGTGAGGATGAGTAGATATGTGTGATAGATTTTCGGGTACAGAATCCCTGGAAATGATTAGTGGTTATATGTGATCCATTATCTAGCAATGTAATGTCTGTTATTCAGTTTCGGGAGAAACCTCCGTCAGTATTTGGAAGGTCTTCGTTGTCAGTGTTACTACAAGAATCTCTGTCTATTTATATAATGTATAAAATAGAAGTATATATATATATATATATATATATATATATATATATATATATATTAAAAAAAATTATATATACAACTGAAAAGTTTAGTTTGTGGAGTAAATTGAAGGTTTAAAAAACAAGCTGAATAGAAGGTGCAACAAGCAAAATCAAGGGAAGATTTATACCGTGGTGCCTACTGTGTATTATAAATTTACATGTAAATGTATGCTATCAAGCATATGACAATATGGGTACGTCGAAGCAGTCTTCACACTTCACATATATCAACTAAGACTGATCAAAACGCAAGCAATTATATCGACTACGGGATAATTCAAATCTTTACAAATTCAATTCAATTCATATCTGATACAGAAGCTAGGGGCTATCTGGATATGGTAGCTCAATGGTTTGCGCGTTCAGCATTTGAAGCGAAATACCATTGGGTTCAAGTCCTGGTGTGAACATGGGCATTAGGGTACAAGTATATCCATTTGACATGCTCTTAATAGGATTGAATAACCATCCTAAATACCACTGTTAACCACAAACATCTATTCTATAAAGGAATGGGAATAGTTTAATTTTACTAACATTTCAACCTTAAAATAAATATTATACTTGATTTTCCTTTTATATTCTGCGTTAAGATGCACATATTTTAATTGTTTTGTTTGTTATCTATAGATTTTGACAAAACATTGTTTTTATCAGAATTTTCTATAAATTTTGTTATACATTTCCATAATCAAGTCTCCATAATCCACTTCAATCTACTTGTTTAATGTCCTGGCTAAAGTTAATACCTGGTGATCCAAATCAAATTTCATTGAATAGTTTTGAAAATTAAGACAACATGATTGAAAGGCAAAGCATTTAGATAGTAACTCTCTGCTCTATTATTATTAGCTTTTTTTTTCTTCACATCTTACTTTATATTGAATAAGAATAATGTACTTTATATTCTGTTTTAATAGATTGCCTCCTTAGGGTAGTTTTTCTTAAAATATTAAAAAAAATGAACGTCTTTCTTTTTGTTTATTCTATTCGAGTTATATGCTTTTGGATACAAAAAGAAGCCGCCAATTTTATTCTGTTCAGATGTTCATATCTCACAATAAAAGAGAACGAAAACTCTCACTTTTTTATTGTATCATATATGTAATTCAATTTACTTTGAAGTTCAGTAATGTGTATAAAAACTTGATGCTAAAACTCTATACTTGCCTATTTAGTTAGTGCTTTTTTAATATTAACTTTCTTGATTATGAATCGAATAGTATAATAATTATTTACGGTAAATCTTAGATCATTTTCCATTACTGTCATGTTTTTCATTCCGTTAATATACTAATATGTTTTTGTTCTATACTAACGAAGAATAAATGGATAGTAACTGTTAGGAATTATTTATGAACTAATATTATTTGCATATTCATATTCTTTTTATTATAAGCTTCCATTTGATCTATTAACTGCTATTATACAATTTACTATTCTTAAGTTACAACCTCTCACACTGTCAGTTACTTTTGCCTTGATTATGTAGTTATTATTTTCTATTTTATGGTATGATGCGGTTTGGTTTGCTTGTATATAAACTGCATGTATGCATGAAATACATGAGTAATATAGCGGAGGCTAATATTGGTGTTCTGAACTGAATCGGTTGGGTTTAGGTGTCAAGTTACTATCTCAGATGTTCAATAAGAGCTCCGAGTTAACTGTAGTCTGCTCGTACTTGTTTATGAGTCATTGGTTTGGCCCAATGCCAAGGTCATATAAGTCGGTGTTTCTAATTGGCAACTTAGTCATGTGATATACTAGTAGGGTATAAAAACATAACAGTCTTCATTTTTTTACAACTAATATTTATTATTATTATTTCAAACCACAGTATATTTGAATTTCCGTAAAGGAAAATCACTTTGTTTTTTAATTAATTCTTTACATAGTTGACCGATAACAATACTGGATATAATCCATTATCTTCCAAAATTTATGCGAATAATAAGTTCAACAATGATAATAGTGATATTGATAACAATGAACATGTTAATGATGATGATAACGACAATGAGGTGGATCATAATCTCGATGCAAAATCAAGTACAATTCATCATACTGCTGTTGTTGCCGTCAGTGCTAAAAATAATCCTCAACACTTGCAACTGTGTGAATCACAACGAAAACTTCAAGATAATTCTAACAAAACTATTTACAACTCTATAAGTCTTAATAATATCAAATCAGAATACATTAATCTATCATCTACGAAACGTTTCAATGCTAAATCACAATTATCAGAATTATGTTCACAAAGTTTACCTGCTTCTGGTCGTATGTCACCTACATCAAAAATTGTAAGTAGTAGTGGTCTTTTTGTTTCTTTTTTCGCGTAGCTATTGAATACTTTTTTTTTAAAAAAAGAAAACATTCAATTATTGATTTGTCGGACGTCCGTTAGCTTAAAGAAATTCATGTCTAATATTTTTGTAAGGTATTTACAAGTGTTTCCTTCTTGAGTTTATACTTAACTGTTGCATACCTTACCACTTACATATTACGGTTAAATAACTAATTTCGTACACAATGATTGACATTTTCTAATTCAAGTAAATTCGTTATATTTATTAACTATTCTTTAATACCACCTGATGCATAGTACACTTTAAAAGATAGATACTATATTCTTGTACGGTTGCAAGGAGACTATCCAGTTGTTGTCCATATTTTACACATCTAAGATCATCATTATAAGAAGTTAATTAACTATGTAACTATTATACGAATATTCGTCAAGATTAGAACGAATAGTTTGACAGATATTGGGCGCCGAGTATAGAGAAGTCATTATATATGTAAATTATATTTGAAACAATCTCAGCGATTGAAATTTAAAATAATTCCAACGTTTCGTCCAGCCAACTTGTCTAGACGAAACGTTGGATTTATTTTAAATTTCAATAGCTGAGATTGTTTCAAATATAATTTACATATATGTAACGATTAATTTCTCATGTATATTCTAAGCTTCGTAAATGGCTTTTCAAAATAACTTTTCCTTATCTGTTTCCATCCTATATAATTTACTTTTCTACTCAACAATATTCGATAGTGCATTTACATACTTGACGAAGTGTATCACATTGTGGATTTACCATTCTAATCACTAATTAGTTTCTCGTTCATCAATGATTCCGTTTGTGACACATGTCGTAAATTATCTCCACGAAGTCCCGATATATAATTCGTATTTCGATAGTTCTCAATACTATGAAAGTACCATTTCATTGAAAAAAATGAACCGATCAATTTTATTACTGCTTCCAAACTTTCCAGCTTTAAATTTGTACTGCAACAGATAATAATATGTAATTTCGCCCGTAACTTTGATAGTCTCTTCCACGTTTTGTTTTAATTACCTTATTCTTTGTATCGTATGTTTCATATAATATGATGTCTACATTGTATTCAATCAGTTTTATCAAAACAGCTATCATACTATCTAATCTTTTGTTTACAGTTATCTTCAGATCTATCTTCTATAGAAATAACCAAGGTCTATCCTCTGCGTTCTTCCCTATGTATGGCTAAGTCTGGATCGAACAGTGAAGAACTAAGCTCTTTCAACACACCGCGTCGTAAACCCCGTTTAGCACCAATTCGTCAGTCAGATCATTCCATACTTTGGGCATCACAAAATCAAAACTCCCATCTAAGTAATTACATTCCTTTTAAAAGATCGAATTGAACTCACCTGAGTTCATTTTTATAATTTATGCTAAACACATGGTTTAATGTGTAACCCATAACTAAATGGTCATAATCTGCTGATTCAGAAATATAATTTGATCATCAAATTTAGTCTGTTTTACACCTACTGAATGATGTGAACTTTTATTTGTTTGTATTTACCCACGAGATATGTATCTGAAACCTTGATAAATTCTATTTAGTTTAAAAATAATAAGACCAGAAAAGAAAACTATTCAAACCATACATGTGTTTTTATACCATTTCATTTCGTAATCTTTTTTTTCACAGTTGAAATCACCAGTTGATCTAAGCTAAAACGCCATTGAAAACCTGGAAGCATTTGACGGCCGTTTCATCCTATTATGAGACTCCTCATTACTGTGCATATTACCCTATTAATTCTAACAGAATTAACAGTTTCATTTTGTTTAGGTTCTTATCAGTTGCTTATAATATTTTAAAATCAAACTTATCACAGAAATTAATAGTAGAAATGAATATGTATATTGTGACATAGCGAAGATCCTAGCAAAGTTACTAAAGTCTTAAAAAGCTTTTTCTCCAGATAAATAAAGTGTTGGCTGGAAAGTTCCAGAACATTGTTACACTGATTAAAAATCATGGAGTTAACAAGCTTTAAATAATTGAGTAATGAAGTAACTAAAAACTGATTTATAGTAATCAAGAATAATATGAGTTGAAATCAGTTCGTTGGAACTATGAATTCAAGTGAAAATAAAATGATGTAATCACGAGTTGTTAATAATTTGAAATAATGATTCAGTAAAATAGATAAAATATTACCTGGGCAAAGAAAGGTTTATTACTGCTTCTTTTTGAACAAATAAATCTGCTTTCATATGTTTGATCACCGTAGGTTCAGAAAATTTCAGATTAGCGTTTGATTGTATATTAGGCAAATCGAAAGATTTCAATGTGTCAAATTGATGTCCTGTACCAAAGAGATATCTTGAGATAGCACTACTAAGTCTCTTTACTTCGCCTGATCTCAGACTATTTTGAATATTTTCTCTGGATCCGACGTATGCTCTTCTTTTTATCCTACTAATGTAACTTCTTTGGCAGATAGATATATCTATTCTTGATAAATTTATATCTAGTCATTCAGTAATATTTATCATCAATATACGTTGCAGTAATTTAATCATTACGCATTCAACGACTGTGATCCTACCTGGATGACATTTTAATATGCTTCCTGTTAGTGACTACTTTGTTGGGGTCCACGTGACTATCGCAACCAACGGTTGGACACTCTGGGCGAGATGGCTTAGAATCAATCACAATGGTGTAGGTGTATACGTTCTCTATCTTCCCTTAAACTATGGGATTAAAATCGCTTCATATCCTTCTTTCTACGAACTAATTCTTTTTTTATATACTATATCCTTACATAAAATCTTTTATATATTAAACCATTGAATAACTGCTTCTCTGAATTTGGTGTAAGTCTTGCTGCGCTAATGAGATATGGCAACTTGCCTGGTCCTACGTTGCAACTGACTGAGTGATGCAATTAATCTATGGTTGATAATCACTCTAATAAATGGTGTATTTGGCGTAGAATGCCCAATTATTTCCTTGATACTTAATTTGTAAAGCTTGTGCTTTGTTGAATAATGTGAAGTTTGTTGTAATCTTCACAAAATTCATGACTAATATATACAACTTTTCTTTATCTAAACTGATGATTCTTTTTAAACCTATTGATGGGTTATTTAATTGTGACATCAAATCGCTTCGGGTTAATTAATTTAGATAAATTTAATCAAAACTACATCCTTCTAGTTCTAACTTACATCGTGTCATTTTAATGTTCAAATATATGGAACAGTAGATTAATGGTTAAGGTTCTTGACGTTCGGTCACTTAGTTTTATGTTTAAACCCCGCTTCATCTACTACAGTTTAAGCCAGTGAATAGTATAATTAACCCTTGAAATTAATGTTTCTCATATCTGAGTACGTTATGAATGATTTAAGCTTAATTTAAATTAAAATTATTTATGATTTCGAATAACAGCTATAAATGGAGTAAACACAATTAAATAATTATGTTCCAGAATTATAGATGAAAAGAAATGATAATCACCTTTGTTTTCCTATGACTTTTCTTACATAAACTTGGTGTATTCATGAGACTTTCGATTATTATCCAATCTTCCATCCCATATATATGCTGGCTGACGGTTATCTTGTATATTGTTATGTTGGATTTCTTATTTCATAAATAATCCACCGCATCTAAACCAACTCGATCGACATTTTTTAACTATTGAAGTATTATGAATGAAACAATTCTAATCTGTATCAAAGATATTCATAATTTGGTTTGTTTCAACGTATTACAAATTATGCAGGTTGTTTACTTTTGCTTACTATTGTATTATAGGGAACACTTTATTACTGAATGTTTAATTATGAATTTGTGCATTTTCCTTCCTATTCTTTTTCTTTATTCCATTATACTTGTTTATCTTATCTCTTTTTTGTTTATTTTTAACAGATTCTATGTATCATTCTTCATTGTTACCAACTCGAGCTACTCTAGTTCGTCAAAGTAATAGATCACGTCCAGCTCTTAATCAAGTTTTTAATAACATTAATACAAATACAGAAAATTATCTAGAATGTAATCGTTTTGGATATAATATAATTACACCGAATAATTCTTTAAATACTTATCATTCTACTTCATGTATAACACCTAGAGAAAATGTAAATAAAAATAATCGAAATATTCAATCGGATAGAATAGTTAAATCATCAGTTGATAACTTGTATTATAATCATATTAATACAATTAGTACAACTAGTAGATCTAATCATACTGAGTATGATTCATTTTATTATAATCACAATGATGATAATAACACAGTTGAAGAAGAAATTTACGACGAAGATTATGAGTCCGATGAAGAATTCACAGATGGTGATGATGTAGATGGACGAAGTAATGATACTAGTAGTAGTACAATAAATAATACAACATTTTGGCGTTCAAGTCGATCAACAAAACCTAATTCATTACCTGCCAGTGCATTACCATTAAATCTGCATAATAATGATTCAGCTTTACCAAATTCACCAAGTTCTGAAATTCCTGAAGTACGTTTTATACTACAGTGTTTATTACAATTATCATTATCATTGTCAAACAAAATAATATTTTATTAATTTGATGGCCAAAAGCTTGGAATATTTTCCTCTTTGAGTTTTTCTAAGTACTTCACTCTTATCGCGCAATTATTTTGACTCATAAAACTATGTGTTTTATTACAGCATTCTGATCTTTGTTGATTTGATGTAGTATTTTTCTCGACTTACCCAATCTGTCCTAAGACTGACTCTAAATACATTTAGTATTTATCACTGTCAGCTAACTCAATTATGATGTTGTTATACCACACTAGGTTATCCTGCAATAAAAATAATGTTTATTTCTCTTTTTTTGGTGGAGTTTCGTTCTCTGAGCTTAAAATCAACGTTATAGCTATCATAACTTAACGTTTCAACAATAAGACGTTCAAACAATAGGACGGAACGGCCGTCCAGTGCTTCCAGGTTTTCCATGGTGGTCTAGCTTCAATTGACATATGATCTCAATTATTGCAATTAATATTGTCCCATTTTGTTTCTGTATCTCAAAAACACCCCTACTTCTTTATTTTACCACTTCCATATTTCAACTCTTAAAAACAATGTATACACTATTACATTTATAGCTTAGATTCTGTAATAAATTTATTGAACACAACTTCGATTATATTAAATGCAATTGATATTGGTATCGAATACGCTACTTGACTGAGCAATTCATTAAGACGTACGCGGCTCTCTTAATTAAGCGAAATGATATACGTCATCATCATGGGTATTCTTCATTACTGAAATTTGATTATATTATTGTATTATCTGTCACAAAAGATTTTTAAACGATATGATTAATTTATCGTTAAACTATTCGAATTTCAATTACTATACTTCGGATTCGAACCTGACTTAATTTATGTAACCGGTTATCAAGTTAGTTACTTTATCAAAGTTATGAAACACCACTTAATCTATGTAGAAAAAAAAGCTGCGAATGCGGATAACGAAACGATAATAAAATCATATGTATATACATATATTTTCTACTTAGGAAATTCTAAGTGAAATTGTAGGCGTTTTACTATTTCATTTCTACTATTATTTTCATTGTACAAACTATAAATACCCTTTGATAAACGCATGTATCTAAGTTTGTTGGTGTATGTCTGTGTATATATGAAAAAAAGTATACGTTTTTCTTGTTACTAACTGTTCATTGTCTTCGGTGGGTGTGGTTATTTATTATTTATTTATTATGCATGGTATGTACGTGTATGGTCAATTATGGTTCGTTGAATTTAATTTAATAAATTACGTATCTGATACTCTATTCATGATGTAAATAATTATTTATGTGTATTCCAGTATATAAATGTATATAAGAGCATTCGATGTCTCTCCCCTCTTTTTCCTCTTCATAATTTATCTTATTCTTAATTTCTTTTGAAATTAACTTTCTTTTAATTATTGACAATTTTTTGTTGCTTTTCGT
This sequence comes from Schistosoma spindalis, assembly GCA_946903255.1. Classification (NCBI taxonomy): domain Eukaryota; kingdom Metazoa; phylum Platyhelminthes; class Trematoda; order Strigeidida; family Schistosomatidae; genus Schistosoma; species Schistosoma spindalis. The sequence continues at coordinate 6,955,269 of OX336420.1, forward strand.
CAGATATACATTAGGATGTCTCACAAAATAATGTATGCTCTTGTTCTCTCCCTTCCCCCTTTCTCTCTGCTTGTGTATGTGTCTATGTTCTAAGTGTAAGAATAATAATCATTCATACGTTGTGTGTATTACGGTAAAAATATCCGCTTCAGTAAATAAAATTTGTGCATTGATTACATTCATTATTGAATTATATAATAATAGTAGTGATAGAAATGCCATTGAACGACTATATTCCCTGATTACAAAAATGCCATTTAAAATCCTGATAAATAATTTGGGCACCCGGGCAGTATCCCAGCTCTCACATAAATCGAATGATTTATGTGGTGCATATCTATTTAATGCCTCCTTTTACCAATGTTTATGTATCAAATAAAATAAAATAAATAACCTCTAGATCACTATGAAATCTATTGATATTTTAAATTTCAGATCATAGAATGATGTGATCCTATTTCTACGAATATACAACTTAACATTAAACGGTTTTATTGAAAAGAAAATTTTCTTTTCTGAATTTACTATACTTTTTTATTTATTCTATGATATAACTGACAGATAATGCCCATTTAAACACTAAAATATCAAAAAAACACGAAGTTCAGCGAAGGAATCTCTTTTCAACCTCTAACTGTTATAACAAAAACATTTTAATTGAGATCATGAACCGATTGATGTTAGACCACCATTGAAAACCTGGAAGCACTGGACGGCCGTTCCGTCCTATTGTGGGGCTCTTCAGCACTATTCATCCACGATCCCGCCTCATGGGATTCGAATCCAGGGCCTTAAGTCTCGCAAGCGAACGCTCAACCCATAATACAACGAAACGGCCGTCCAGTGATTCTAAGTTTTCAATGGTGGTCTAACATCAGTCAGTTCATGATCTTAATCAAAAATTTGATAGTCTCCACAACCCCCTATACTGAGAAAAACATTGAAATCATCTTATTACATTCACTAAATCTAATGTTATTATTCGTATTACGTAATCTAGTATTATCATCTTTCTATTACATCATCTTGCTTATTCGTGTTCACATTTCCTAACGGAGTTAGTACTTTAACATAAGAAAGTTTTTTTTCCTATACATACGATTGCACAACTTGATAGTAAATTTGTTGAAAAGAGGTCCTTTCGCTGAACGTCTTATTTTAAAATTAACTTTTATCATGAACTGAGACCTTTTAAAAAATTATTCCAATGATATTGTTAGCTCCCGATAAGCATAATGAATGCTAACTTTGGGATGCATTTATGGACAAATACTAAACCTATATTTTTATCGTATAATTGTAAAATAACTAAACTATTCATATTCATGACCCTCTTATCATGAGCTAAATTTTGACTTATTAACGGTTATTATACGTTTTACCATTCTTGAATTACACCCTGTCTATTAGTCACTGCCTCCTACATTCACAGCCACATTTGGCCAAATATTGTACAAATGTTGTTTCATATTTTATGGAACGATGTGGTCTGTTTGATTGATATATAAACCCAGTATGTTTGAAATACATGATTCATATTGCAGAGGCTGAGATTGGTGTTCAGGACTTAACTGGCTGGGCTAGGTGGACCGATAAGGACTCTAGACAGCTCGTACTTGTTTTACGCATCATTGATCCGATCGATAATTCACTGCTCTCTAATTGGCGTCATCGTTACGTTATACATTAACAGGGCACTCAGGCAACAAGTTATAACATATATATAGATGAATGAAATATTGTACTCATTGTATGATTTAAAGATTTTCATTTCCTCGATCTTATGGATGAACGAACACTTTTGAAAAGGTCAAAAATCAAAATTCCAATGATAACATCTATTAAATGTTCCATGATTTTTATTGAAACTCTTCCAGCTAATAACACTGCATACTGAAAATTAATTCTTCCATAAATCAATACAACGAAGTTTTGTTAGAAATAAAGTCTTTTTTATAGTACAAAATGTAGTCTAGAATTTGTTAGTCAAAAGGCAGTAGATCAAAAACTTTAAGAGATGTAGTCCGAAGGGGATGAGGAAAAATAAACGAACGAAGAGTATGGAAAATAATAATAAGAAACAAAATCATTTATTAAAGCTAATTCGATCAAGGAAGAGATAAAGGTGTTAAAAATTTCTTATGAATACAAAGAATTGGATTGCTAACTTGAAGTCTTATAGCCACGGTCACTTATAAGAGACGAAAATTAGTATTGTTAAGGTTGCTAGATCCTCAGAGCTCTTTTGGTAAACTTCTTATTCTTGTAATTTTATTCTGAAAATTGAAATTTCTCATTTTTTCTCCAAAAGCTTATATATTACCTTCAGATTGTATATCCTTTTTTTGAATAGACCTTAAATGTGATTGTTTCATTTTCTTTTTTAGTACGCTATTTTGTAACACTTTCCAGGGACATTTCTATACTGTTTATATGCGGTTAAGTTGTGTGTTTGTTGCTGTTTCTGGAATATACTTTTCCCTCTACTGAATCTGGTCTTTTTGCTCTAGTGGGCAGGTCTTTGTTGCTTTGGATTAGTTTTACTTGTCCTGTTGTTGTGTTGCTGACTACGTTCTGTCCGCCGGTTTAGGTGGTATTGTAATCTCTTTAAACGTAGCGAATAGGAATACGATAAACCACTTTAAATGACTTATTTCTATCTACTACATTACCACTGTCAATCAAGGGTGATAGAACAGAGCTGTGTATTGTGTTCATTAACTCGTTGGCTCAGTTGTCTGGTTATGTGCCCAATATAGCATTCTCCATACAAGCAGCTGAATTCGTGCATTCATATGGACGTGGCAAAACCAGGTAACTTATTCTTATGTTGTTCTAATTCACAATACGTGAATTTCTAAAAAGAATTTTTCGGCAGGAGGATTTCCAGTTTACCTACGATATTTGCGAATTAATGAACAATTGAGCTATTCTAATACAAACGGTTCTCTTGTGAACTTTATAATGACAGCTGTCACAATGCAGAAATATGATAAAGTATAGGGAAAACTTGATATTCAAGCATAATATTTTCAATTAGTACAACTCATATAGGAATAAAAGCGTGCCATTTTTAGATACACTTAAAATTACAAGAAGATATAAAAGCAAAGGCCATGCGAAAAAATTGAAAAAAGCATTAATTGTTATGGTTACTGGTAATACTTTAGGATTGTTAACAAAAACTGAATAACCTCGTGAACGTCTTAACGGTAATTTATTTGAAAATCACTTCGGCATCTAACTACTAATTAATCCCAGTTTATTTAGTGAAGATTCCTTGTAAGATCGAAGATTGTTCTTATCATATGAACTAATGTTTATCATTGAAAGTTAATACATCAATCTGTTTTAATTCATCTATTGTCTTATGATAGGAAAAATCATTTTCATCATATCCTTTATCTAGTTCATAAATCTTAATACCTTTTGAAGTTTATTTATTACTTATTCGAAATTCTTTGGATTTTCATTAGAAAATCTGTTTCCTATTTTCCATTTGTATACATTGAACTTTCTCATAATTCTTCTTTAAAAACAGGATTTCTTTCTTCTTTTTAGGTATCAAGTATACGTAGTGCTGCATCTCATAGACGTGCAATGCGATTATTTGAAGAAGCTGAAAAACGTAGACAAAGTGAAAGTTATAATAATCTACAAATATTGTCTACTTCATCAACACCTCTATCATCGATAAGAATTACAAAAATGCATAATACAGACCTATCAAATAACACAAATAGATTGAATTCTGATATTAATTTTGTAAATTCAACTTTATCCGGTCCTGTGTTAACACCAGCTGTTGTTCCCGTAATGTCATCACAACGTTTCATTCCTGGAAAAAGTTCAGCTAAAAAGTACGTCTTTTACTTTGTATTGTGAAATTTTATGACGAATATGTCGTTTCAATCTTGAATATATATATATATATATATATATATATATATATATATATATATATATATATATATATATATATTCGCTACTGTTATGTGACTTGTCAGTCATAATTTATTCCTTGATCTTGTTTAACTATTATATTTCATTTTATGATGTGATGAAGTCTGGTCTTACTTACTTACGCCTGTAACTCCCAATGTAGCATAGGTCGCCGACCAGCATTCTTTAACACACTCAGTACTGAGCCTTCTTTCCTAGTTCTATCCAATTTTTGTTCATAGTTCTCATGTCTATCGTCATTTTCCTGCGTAATGTGTTCTTTGGTCCTCCTCTCCTCTTTTGGCCTTGAGGAATACAAGTGAGTGCTTGTCTTGTGATACAGTTGGGTGCTTTCCTTAATGTGTGTCCTATCCACTTTCAGTTCTTCTTTCTAATTTCTTCCTCCGTTGGAATCTGGTTTGTTCTCACCCATAGTAGGTTGTTGCTGATACTGTCTGTCCAACAGATCCAAAGTATTTTGCGTAGACAATTGTTAATAAACACTTATATCTTCTGGATGATGGCTTTTATTTTTCCAGGTTTCCGCACCATACAGTAGAACTGTCTTGACATTTGTATTGATAATCCTAACCTTGGTGTTGGTTGCCAATTGTTTTGAGTTTCGGATGTTCTTCGGTTGTAAATATGCTGCTCTTGCTTTTCCAATCCGTGCCTTCACATGTGCATCGAAGTCTAGTCTGCTTGTAAATAAGTCACATATATCTGAAATTTATTATTATTGTTATTATTATTATTATTATCATTATTATTATAAATGGCTTTATTCAATATTATATTTTTGGTACAGTATAGAATTTTCAGCACAAAGTATTTCAACAAGTTTTCCTTCCTTATTTTTTGAATGATCTTTACGCTAAATATTGAGCTAGATTTTAGCAGTTCACGAATCAATATCTGATTGATGTTCATTCTTTTCAATACATATTTCCAGCCACCACGATGTCTCTGATTGTACTCTTTTGCAACTTGTACAGTGAATGGTCGTGAACCTTTCACAAACGCAATCGGATAAGTTATGCATTAAATAGATATAATGATGTGCTAAAACAAAAAAAAGCATAACTTGTTGAAATATCTATATGACAGGAACAGGTAGCCAGATATTCAAGCAGGCCGCCAATAATAATAAAAATTCATACAGAGTAAATAAGTGTTGTATTCTGAACTGAACAGGCAGGGTTAGGCGAGATGCTATAGTGAGGACCTATAAAGACTCAGAGTTTGCTCAAATCTGCTACTGCTGGTTGACGTGTCATGTGTTAAGCGCAGGGCCATGGTCATAGAAGTGGGTATTCTGATTGAAGATTTTGTCACGTGATGTGTGACGACCCACAGATCTTAACAACTAGTCTAATAAGCTGTAGTTAGTAAAATTAGAATTATGCAGAGTTTGTAGTATTGTAACAGTCGAATTCATGAGTCGATTAAAGCTTGGTGCCGGCTCAGTGGTCTATAGGTTAAGCGTTTGCGTGTGAGACCATTGATCCTGGGTTCGAGTTCCACATGCGGGGTCGTGCATGCGTACTTCTGAGTCCTATATTAGGAAGAAACGACCACACAGTGCTTCTGGGTTTTCAACGGTGATCTAGCTTAAATCGACTCATGAATTCAGCTGTTAAAATAAATAAATATCTGTACATTTATCAACTGCTACTCGTAAGTTACGGAAATAACGAGTAAAATTGTCGACCGTTGTTGCTACATTAACGTGGTGGTCGGGCTTGCCTATCATGATGAAGCAACCGAGCTATACTGGCTGGATCAATTGTTCCTCAAGGTCCTACCATGCCAGACAGGTTGGTTGAAGAACTGTAAGACTGTAAGCAACAAACCCAAAGTCCGAAGGTGAAGTCGTACTGCTGAATGTACAGAGGTGTGACAGCAGTAAGGTGTTTCCTTCAGACAACCAGCGTGACAGCGATGCTGCCTTCTCAGAAGAAGGGGTGGGGTTAGAAAAGGTCGACCCCAAAAATGCACACTTCGCCTTATCTCACGGATATCCGTCTCCGGCAGTAAGGTCTCATCAAGTACTGAGCTAAGACGAAGATTACTCATAGAAAGGTCGTGTGTGACCGACCTCAAGCAGTTGTCCCTTGGGCACTGCTGTTACGCTCTCAGGTCACTATGACCACCTCTAATTCTATTTCCTTTTCGAGTACCTCCAGAAGAACCCTTCGATTGTGTGGGCGTCCGGGAAGTAATAATCGTCATTATTTCTCTAACAGAATTCAAGACCACTGTATTCATAATCAACCCCTTTGTTCAGTTCCTAACAGCAGTCTAGTTTGCTTCGTACATGTTTCAACATTCATTTCTAAGTAGTTATGTGTTGTTTTTTAATTTGATCTCTATGTTGAAATGATTTATACATTTTTTTCTATGGACAAAAATGGGTTAATAATATGCGAATAAAGTTTGGTTAGAGATATCTATATAAATGGAAGTTAATCCACTTTCAAAAAATTAAGCTTTTATTGAATAATGTCGAAATGATATGTTAATAAGGAATAAATTATATTTCCAATTTTATGACATCAGTATTTCATGAAGCTCATTCATTTTGTCTCAAGTTCTTTGCTTTTCAATATCATAGGTTAGTAAATGTTTTTTAGTTGCATGAAACTTTTCAGCAATGAACATCCACAACCTTGCACGCGGGAATGAAATGGAGGATCTTTGGTCTTGCGTTTGAACACTTAGCCTCTAGACCACTGAATCGACATCTAAAAATGTTAATGTTTAACTTCAATCAATTCACGATATTGCGCATTTGATTATAGTTCTTTGTAATTGTTTGAATCTTGACGTTGATATTAGGGACTGCGATTGGTCAGTTTCTTTCTGGCATATTTATCCTGAGCGGATTGCTCTGATATTCACATTAGGTCGTAAGTTGTTTTTTTATTATGAAGAAATATTGATCAGTTAGTAACTGTTTGGATTCAGTAACTCAGTATGTAACCCGGTAAGCATTTGTAGTAATTGCCAATGGATTTAATACCAGGATGTTAGTATACTCTTCTTAAGTGTCTCAATTAAGATGAAACACATGTCCCGATTTCCACTGCTAGCCACTATCCAACCTTCTAAACGCTTGATTATAATCATCATAAATATACTTACATTTAATGAATTAAAAGAACAATTTAGTTAATGGAATATTAAAAAGTAATCTTTGCACAATTTAGTTGGGTCATACAAATATATTTGCCTACTCTAAACAGACATGTACATCGTGAATGAACTCCGACCGTTGCTGCCACCTTGACGTGGTAGTCGGGTTTACCTATCGTGATGAACCAATTGGATTATACTGGCCGGAAAAATCATTCCTCAAGATCCTACCGTGCCAGGCAGGTGTGTTGAGGAGGGGTAAGACTAAAATTAGCAAACCCTAAGGTCTGAGGGGAAGTCGTACAACTCACTGAACAGAGGTATGACGTCAGTAACGTATTTATTTATTTAAAAACATAAACATTGGTACAAGCAGGCACCAAATAGATATGCGCCACATAAATCATTAGATTGGTGTGAAGGCTGGAATACTGCCCGGGTGCTCAAACCGAAGCAGGTGATATCCTTATAAGGCCACACCCCGACTCTTTGACTCAAAGGTCTAATCTGCAAGGCAGTGCAGCAACGTCAGGAGATGCAGTCGCATGGTAGCAGGTGACCAACGATTGGTTCACGCGCCATTTGTTCCTTCAGGGTACTGGAGCTCATGTGCACCATTGTTTAAGAATCAGGGTTTTCCAACTCCCCTAGATGGACTCTCCGTGTCCACCAGTCCGGTTAAAGCTCTGAACATTAAGTTTTCGTCTTCTCAATTTCGTAAACAACATTAATGCCGCGAGAAGGCACTGAGTAGGACTTTCCTAGCAGTGGTTGTATTCACGTGACCATGTGCGAGTATTTCAAGAAACAGATCTGACTGTCTTCATTCTCTGTCGTACTAGTGCATTTAGGAGCGACGACAGTAACATGTTTCCCTTTGACAACCAGCATGACAGTGAAGCTGCCTTCCCACAAGGGAAGTGTGGGTTTAGAAATGATCGCCCCTAAAAATGCACATCTTGCCTTATCCCGTTGATTTCCGCCTTTTGTGTGAAGGTATCAACAACCAGTCCCTTAGACTCTGTGGTCACGCTGTCAGGTCACTAAGACTAACTTTGCCCCATTTTTTTCACGCACCTCTTGATGAACATTTCCAAGGTGTGGGCAGCCGGTTAGTTATAACCACCTTCATACATCTGAAAGCACCCACGTTTTCAATTATTTCATTAATTTCCAAATTCAATAAACTACCTAACGTCTATATTGATCAATTATCTTTTAAACGACAACGAGTCACTCCATCTATTTAACATGAAGTAGTATATAAGACATTATCAAAATTATACCCCAGATATTCTCCCATAAAAAAAACATACAAATAAACAATGTTTCATTTATTCACTTTTCAAATAAAGAATTTATAATTAAAAGTTTCAGTTTAATATAAATTTTCTTATGATTCATTAACTTTTCATGTGTTTATATTGTTGTTATTGTTGCTACTCTCTGATTATTTATTGTACGGTTGTGCTGTTGTTTGGCTTTTTTTTTGTTTTTTTAATTTTTAAATAAATTTCAAGTAAAATTTTTTCAATATCTTGATGTAATTTGAGCTGTTGTTATCGTTGTCGGTGTCGGTTAGTTATTATTTTATATGCATTTATTTGTTTAGTATATATTTAATTGATTTTATAACGTTGCTATGACGCCAAACGGATATATATATATATATATATATTTCGGTTATCGAAATAAATACCGATGTATTATTATCCTTTGTAATACTTATCCACTAAACTTAATTAAAATAGATACTCAAATCTATGACATTTTGAAATTGAAAGTTTTACGATGAATAAGTAAACTGTTCGAATATATATTTAATTTACCAAGTAGTCATACCATCAAATATTTTGGTGTTAGACAGTAGCATGTAGTCGTCAATCACACAGTCGATCTTGATCAAGGTATAGCCTCACACAATGTCTGTTCTTCCATTTCAATATACTACATTAGCACAACCAGATGAATTCGAAAGATGAATAAATAAGGAATCTTACTGATGGTAGCCAGTGACCAACGATTGGTTCATACGCCATTTTTTCTTTCAGGATCCTGGAGCCCATGTGCACCATTGGTTAGGAATCAGGGTTTTCCAACTCCCCTAGGTGAATCCACCATATCTACCAACCCGATTAAAGCGTCGGACGTTCGCTATTCATCCTCTCAATTCTGTAAACAACAGTAATGCCGCGAGAAGGCAGTGAGTAGGAATTTCCTGGCAGTGGTTGTATTCACGTGACCATGTAAGAGCATTTGAAGAGGGTGAGCGGACTCTCCCCACTTTCAGTCGTACCAGGACATTTGAGGGCAGATTTAAAATATTATATAACCGTCTTCTTCGGCATTTTTATATTTAACTATTATACCGGATATTGTTAAACTCTACTAGTTATAACTTTTCACTATTACTCCTAAAATAATTACATCTCGAAACTAATCATTAATAATAAGTATGTGAGTAGTAAAGATCTTCTTCACTGATTTTCAATTTCTGTTATCAATCATTCTTATTGTTCATTATATCATTAGATAGTTTTCATTGTTTTTGATTTTTAAAGTGTATACAAAAAGCGCATATATTTATTACCTTACTATTATTATTATTATGTAGCTAATCAATTTTCTATTGTTCTATTTTTATATAAATGAAAACATTGTGTTTCTCTTTATAGAAAATTTCAATTTATGTTTATCAGTATACTTTATATTGTATCTCTTTATATATAGATAATTTTTCTCCAATTTCTGTGTTTACATATATATATATATATATATATATATATATATATATATATATATATATATATATATATATATATATATGGGGTGTCTATCTTATTGTTGATCCCATATGTAATTATCCTATGACTTTTTATTCAACAGTGAAATTCTATTGTATGTACTCTTAATAAATAAAAAAATGATTGGTTAATAGTTATGATGACCTTGAAATTCGTTGTTTATCTCAGATCCATTTTAAATACAAAAGTTTCACTATATCGACAAAAAAATACCTTTATATAAAGAATGATTACCTTTATCTATTTTACTCCAATCCGTACATTATTACATCTCAATAGAATATTAAGCATAACCTTGATCCGAAGGTCATCGCTACAATTTCTTATTGACCTTCTGAATTTTTTTTTTCGTTTCACTGGTTGGTTGTATCTATTGTTTTAATATAGTTTCATGTTGATTGGTGGTTAATTTTTCTTATTATTTAATATGATTAAATAAAATTTCCCTATTCTTGTCGATCATAAATTTTGAGCAAATGGATCCATTTTTATCTTGTATTTTAATTTAGAAGTCCAAATAGATTTTCTGAAATAACAGTAAACGATGCTGATCGATTACCTAATAATAGTGGTACGGATGATAATAGTTCACCTAAAACTCCTAGAAACTTTGGATCTGATAAGAAACAAATACAATCACAACAACAATTCACAAAAAATTCACAAGTTGTAACAACTGTTTCATCTAAATATAACCCTTATGTTGGTGCATCGTTTCGTGAGAATCGGGACTATATTGGTGTAGTTATTGGACGTGCTGCTGTTACTCCTTCACCTATTACAACTATTGATATGCATCAACATTATCAAAGTATTGAACGAAGACCGTTAAAAGGTAATTCTGTTATATATAAAGTTTTGTTTTGTTCGTTCTTTCTTTTTTTTTTCTTGGTGTTTACAGTTTCCTGTTGTATGTTTCGCTGATTAGTTGAATCAGCCTGGATTATTTCAGCCCAAAATACTTCGATAAAATCGATGTTTTACATAAATGAACACTAATTATAGTTGTGATAAGGAAATGAAATTTACATTCATTTACTGGGTGATTAACCAACTACTTTTTTGGTGAAAATATATTATTTCACTCGAAGCAGTGGATGGTCATCTGTTTAGTCGTACAACTAATGTTAACCATCATTATAACTTCAGCCATAATAATAATAAATGCTTCAGTCGAATTTCGTTCCAAGAAATAAGATCATTTAGTGTGAACAAATAAAACTACATTCAGCGATTGTTCACAGTCATAGCTGATGGATTGTAACTTATAAAATTTTTACCATAATGGTTATTAGGAATATAAAGTTATGATCATTCACTTGATTTACTTTCTGTTTCGAGATGGCAGAGAAGATTCGTGGTTCAGATGAATAATTTCGTTAGCACTCCGTTTTCGACCATGATCAAATTATCCAGTTCAGAGAACAAAACTCAATCGAAACTTTCTATTTTTGTTGTAATCACAGTTGTTATATTTTAGACGATGGTTACAAACCACAATTTATCTATTCTCAATTTGTTTAGAGATTTCGTAACTCTGTATAATTTGAACACGTTAACCATGGGTCAGAGGTTCAGCTATAATTTTTATCGGGACATGTTACCGTTTGTCAAATTTCACCAAGGTATCTAAAGTTCTTCATCTCAAATACAACAATGGTGCCTTTGTGTCCGTTATTCAACTTAATAGTTTTCCTAACTATGAGTAGATTTGAATTAAAATCCACCTGATTGTATAATCTAGTGGATATCTGGACTTATTAACTAAGTGGTTAACGTGATAGGGTTTTTAGCGAACTCTACTGGGTCCGAGTTCGGGAGCAAACATCAATTCTGAGATGAAAGTACATTCAGCTAACGAGGAACCTACATTCTATATTCCACTGCTAGCTATTATCCATACCTACTTAAGGAACACTAAGTAATATTTTTTTGACTCCCATTCACCTTGGCTTTTCCATCCCAGAAATTGTAACCATTATCATTTGTCTCTAAACGATGGGCAAGAATTTAGATCCTAATATATATTATTTATATCTATGTAAATAGAATGAACTGATTTTAAAATATACGGCCTATTCGTGATTATTATAAAAAGTGAAGTTGTTAAAGAACACTTTAACGTTGTTTTTCTCATGTCAAGTAGTTTGTAATTTGTTCTGAAGATAGTTGAAAAATAATTAATAAAAAGCCTCAAGTTACGTTTCGTGGTTCCATAATACTCAATCAGTTCTTGCAACTGTGAATAAAGGTTCTGGTATACAACCAAAGCTTTACATGTTCGTTGTACGTAAATATGTTCTGTTTACCTATTTTGTTTTATCCAAACATTATATATTCTTGTCTTTTTCCATCTGTGTACGTAACTCATTGTGGTGTTTATGCAATCTAAGGATTATGATCTGTCGTTCTTTTCATATTATGACCAGATTTTCTAATCTTTGTAATTTTGATCGATAAATTAGTAATGGGATTAGTTACCATACAAATTGTATAGTTTTGATTTAAACCATTTTTTTCTTGCATTTTAACTGAAAAACGTTCCCCTATTCTTGTTTGTCACTAAATTCTAATCACTGTTCAGTCAGTCAGTTACAACGTAGGACCAGGCACATATTTGCAACGGTCCAAGTTGCCATACCGCATTAGCACAACAAGACGATATGCATTATGATATGCTTGATTAAGAATATAACGTGTAATATCTTAGTCAATTCCGCTTTTCATTACTTACAGAATGAAATGTTCATATTTTTAATTGATAATTCTGTTTTATTGTCACTTTTTCCCGAAAAAAAATCAAATTTTATGTGCTCAGGTCAACACAATATTCAATCTAGTATAGGGAATACAGGAAATGCAATAAATCCTTTAATGTCTACCGAATTATCTACAACGTCATCATCTACATCGTCAACGTCAACAACAACAACAACAACAGTACCAGCTCCATTATCCACTTCTTTCAATATTGTTGGTCGAGGTAAATTGAATATATATTACTGTTATTATATATATTATAGAAGACATTTGTTGAAAGTATAAATTCATTAACTATCGAAAGTTGTGTTTTTTATCACTGTTCATAAGGTCATTGATCTGATGTGAGACCCCTAAGTAAATGCACGTTATCAAGTTAAAATCCAAGACGATCAATGGTTGGTGACGTGAAGTGTTATCGCTCGTAATCGCAAGTGTGTTCAATACCTTAAAATTTCCCCGGATCTCCAATTTGTTCATAAACAACGTCCCAATTTGTCTTTATGGTTGAAGAATGTTCTTGATGTACAATCTTTCTTATTATCAATGCTTCTACATTGTGTTGCTTCCTTTTCTATTAATCTTTTTACATTCCTTTCACGTTGGTAATTAGATAAGATAACGTTGGTCAACACTTATTTGTGTCAGACTTTACGTTGATCATAACTGATTGATTGCCGTTATTAAAATTTAGCCTCATAGCGAAGTCATTTCATCCCTAATTTTGCTACGTTGTACCAATTGTGTCAGGCATATCTGGAAAAAATAAGATAATACAGTTAGTGAATCAGTTATTTGTATTATATTGCTTTCATATTTAAATTGTGGTTGAAATCACGAACCATTCTTAGTCAGACCACTATTAAAAACCTGGAAGTACTGGACAATCGTTTCGTCTAAGTATTGGACACCTCAATCGTGCACATCCACGACTCTGCATGCGGGGATCGAAGCCGGGATCTCCAGTCTCGCGCGCGTACGCCTAATCTCTAGACCATGGAGTTGGCGTCCAATGGTGTCAATACCTAACAATTGTCGATTGCTTCCCAGTTTTCAACAGTGGTCTCACTTAATTTTATCCATGATTTCAATGAAATTCAACAATCTCCACAAGTCCTTGGTGACATTTTAATATTTTAATTGTATCACTAATCGTTAAAAGTTTACATCCAATAATTAATTCGTAACCATGGATACAAACAAGTAGATATTTCTTACTCCTTATGTTTTTGTATACGTCTTAACCTAAAAGAGTCTATCCTTTGTTGATCTAGATACATCCAACCAAAGAGATCTTTGCTGGATCAAAACTGATAAATACAATGATAATCGCTTTATTCAAGGCTATATAAGTGGTTACAGTAGAGAATTATTATTCATCCATTTAAAATATTCCAATAAACTTCACTAAGCATGCAAATTATGATCACTCAAAAAGCATAGCACAAAAGCTTTTTTCAATATGAATTGTAACCAGTACGAGAATTTACTAATCGCATAATAAAAATTTTGATACCAACATTTAAATGTCATAAAGGATGCGTTCCACCTACGTTTGGTACAGGCTTTTTGATTGCAGTTAGTTATAAGCTGTTTTCTTTATGGATGATAAGCCTTGCTAATTGAACGTTCGATATAATGTTCTAACCGCTTCTAATAACATCAAACTGAATCTACACGGCAACTTGAACACAATAGTAAAAGACACAAAGACTGATGATAAGGGTTTATTTGACTCCCAAAATAAATCAAAATAATTTAAAAATACACTACTTTCTATATAATTTGTTGACAATTAGATTAGTTGTCAGATTTGTATAAATTCAACTGAGCTGTATGTGACAATAGTAATTCAATAATTTACTGTATGTAAAGACATATTCACCATATTATACATTTGAGATGGTGAAGAAGGTTTTTAGCTTAGGTGGATAATTTTGATGGAGTTTTTTCTCTGAGCTGGATGATTTGGTCGTGAAGCTTTCATTGTTCTTCTGAAACACATCATCTACCTGAAGTTTGTGCCTATATATATATATATATATATATATATATATATATATATATATGTATATATATATATATTATAACTTGTGCCATGTGTCCTATTCATGTATAACGTAATGATACCGCCAATTATAGAACAGTGATTTATCGACCGGACCAATGACGCGTAAAACTAGTACGAGCTGTCTAGAGTCCTTATCAGTCCTGCTTCCTGCCTAGCCCTGCCTACCTGTTGAATCCAGAACGCCAATCTGAGCCTCTGCGATATGAACCATGTATTTCAAACATACGGGGTATATATACCAACCAGACAGACCACATCGTTCCATAAAATATGAAACAACATTTGTACAATATTTAACCAAATGTGGCTATGAATGAGAGAGGTAGTGATTAATTGACAGGCCATAATTCATGAATGGTAAATCGTATAATAATAGTTCATAAGTCAAAATAAAGCTTATAATAAGAGGAATATGAATATGAATAGTTTAGTTACTTAACAATCATACAATAAAAGATATACATATAGTATTAGTTCAGAAATAGATTCCAACAGTTAACATTCATTATAGTTATCGGAATATAACAATATATCAAATTGTTAGGACTTATTCTAATTATGTTTTATAGTTAGGTTTCTGAAATTCTAGTTATAATAATAACAATAATAGACAAATAAAAAAGAATGATTTGAAACGATTGACATTCATAATCAAAATAGGCGTATCTCAACTTTTAATTGTAACTGGATAAATACACTTTTCATTGTAGAGTAGTTTTTTGAATTTCTAATAATCATAGTTAAATTATTCAGTAAAATAAATTAATCATTGGTATAGGATTTTTTTATTATCAAAAAATGTAATGTATATTGATGGAGTTATGGAGCTACAAATCTTCTTCACCATCTCAATGTACTGTATAGTTTATAGTTAAATCTTCTCCAAGTCTAACATTAATAATTTATATATATATATATATATATATATATATATATATATATATATATATATTTCTCATTTGTAAATCTAATATAGTGAACTATTCCAAACGATTTGAATATTTCATGTTTTATGCCTTTGAATCACATGATTATAATTTATCAACTGTGATAACCTAAAACTAAAGTTAGAGAGTCAAGTAGTTGATTGTACTGAACACTTCACTTATATTGACACAAATCAGTAGAGCGTTTGTCAACTTGTAGTGTAACCGAGATGTTCGTCTCTCAATGAAAGTACATGTGTATAGCGCATAGCAATCCACTTTGTATTACTTTATGGCTTTGAAATATGATTTGTAGAAATGGAGGATATGTTTAGGCTAATAGGTTCTAATCATACATGTATTTGAAGCAATGTTCGTGTGTTGTGGAGAGAGACAATGGGCAATGTTGATGTTGGGCATAGAGTATAAGGTAAACGTGGCTAAGCAGTTGATACAATAACTATGAATATAGATTGATTGAGTTGTGTGTGTGTGTGCCTAATCAGTGTTCACTTTGATTGAGAATGTTCGGTGTTGTAGAAGTAGGTGAGAATCAAGTTAAGAATGACCAAACCAAGACATTTCAACCAATTCATGAAGTCATTGATTATTGGACTGATTTGTGACAATGACAACCAGTGGATGGAGACGTTAGTTGATACGTCTGGAATTCAGCAACCAACCGTAGTTGAGGTTCATTCACTCTTTATCTTGCTACAGATCTTCACTCGAAGCTTTGCTTTACAAATATATATATATATATATATATATATATACCTTTCCAATCTGTTTCTTTGACTGAGTTATATTCTCAAAAATCGATCTTCCTTGTAGTCATTGTTACTACATCACTAAGATTCCTTATTTATTCATCTTTCGAATTCATCTGGTTGTGCTAATGTAGTATATTGAAATGGAAGAACAGACATTGTGTGAGGCTATACCTTGATCAAGATTGACTGTGTGATTGACGACTACAGGCTACTGTCTAACATCAAAATATTTGATAGTATGACTACTTGGTAAATTAAATATATATTTGAACAGTTTACTTATTCATCGTAAAACTTTCAATTTCAAAATGTCGTAGATTTGAGTATCTATTTTAATTAAGTTTAGTGGATAAGTATTACAAAGGATAATAATACATCGGTATTTATTTCGATAACCGAAATATATATATATATCCGTTTGGCGTCATAGCAACGTTATAAAATCAATTAAATATATAGAAAACAATCAAATGCATACGATGTAGTATGTTAACCTGAAACAATGCACATTTGTTCTGAGCTTTGCATCGTTCATCTCTGACTAAAATGAAGCTGCGTATTAACTTTGTTTTATCGATATTTTGACGGTATTACTTAGTGCTATGCTTAATTTGCATATTTTTCTTAAGTGTTTTCATAGAAAACTTTATTTTCGTGTTACTAACAATATCATAATACCATTCTTATTGTATGTTTGAACAAAATCAAAATTTGATGGATAATCTTTCACTTTGAAATGGATTGTTAAGTTTATTTGAATTTTGACTCGAAGTATATTTTAAACGAACTGCTTTCAATGAATAAAAAAACAGATAAAGAATATTCTCCTTTATTTAAGGTATCCTTTTGTATCAGAAGGGGTTTTGTGGAGATTGTAGTAATTTCATTGGTTAAGATCATGAGTCAGTTGAAGCTAGACCACCATTGAAAGCCTGGAAGCACTGGACGGCCGTTTCGTTCTATCGTGGAACTCCTCAGCAGTGCGCGTCCACGACTTCGCCCCCTGCGAGATTCGAACCCAGGACCTACTGGTTTCCCGTGAGCACTTAACCACTAGACCACTGAGCCAGCATCCAACAGTGTTAATGTCTAACTTCAACATATCCACGAAACTGACTCATGATCTCAATCATTGAAATTACTACAATCTAAACTAAAGCCCTTCTGATAAAAATCAACATATGGTCACTAGTGACTGGCTTCAAGATGTATATCCTGAAGTTCTAGTGAGAAGTAGTGACCAGTGGAGTTTAACCAGGTCTGTTGTGAGATAGTAAATCACTGAAGAAAGTGGTGAACGTGTCGCTCAATTTCGTGTATCAGTTGAAGTTATATATTAACACCGTTAGATGCTGGTCAGTTCAGTGATCTGGTTGTTAAGCGCTCGCGCGCGTGATCCGAATCCCGCGATTGAGGTCGTGGATGCGCACTGCTGAGGAGTCCCACAATAGTGCGAAACGGCCGTCTAGTGCTTCCAGGTTTTCCATCGTGGTCTAGCTTCAACTGACTCATGATCTTAACCATTGGAAGTATCCATTTGTATTAGTAAATTAACGATAACAGTTATGGAAAGATTATGGAATAAAGAGTTGGGTGAATATTTTTTTTTTGATACCAAATTCTAGAAAACAAATTTCAAAACACATAGATACATGTTTCTAGAGAATAAAATTTAATGTCAAAGTTGCGTAATACCAACCATAAAAATTGGATAGATTATCGGAGTACAATGAGTAAAGCTTATAAAAGTCTTAACAATTAAACAAAGGAATTTGTTTAAGGATGTTTGTCTAAATTTCAGGTGATAAATAGTGAATGAACTTTCTTTCCACACCTCAGTTCCATTTACAAATACACACAATGTTTTATCTTAAGATACTTTACGTCACACACCATCATATTCACTACAACAAATTCTTACTTTTAACACTGTTAACATGATTGGATGACTTGTGTAAGTTGTACCACTGAAATGTTTTCCAGCTTAGTTAATAAAAGAAATAATGATGAACTCATGTCGATCCTATCTATTTGTCTATGAATTTCGCTGTTAAACATGAACTTTATATTCTTGGTGCATTTTAATAATAACTCTTTTATTGATTTCTAAGTTGTTTAATAAATATATTCGACTATGTTCTTGATAATTAATCTAATGGTTTCAATTTACTCATAGAGTAGTAATTCAAGTTAAGTGATTTCAATATTATTGACTTGACATTTAAACTATCTAATTCAAAGGATCAATATGAATATTTTAAATGAATCTTACTTACTTACGCCTGTTACTCTCAATGCAACGTAGTCCGCCGACCAGCATTCTTCAACCCACTCTGTCCACCGCCTTCCTTTGTAGTTCTGTCCAATTTTTGTTCATTTTTCTCATGTCTGTCTCGATTTGTCGGCTTGATGTGTTCTTTAGTCTGCCTATTTTTCTTTTGGCCTTGAGGACTCCATGTGATGGCCTGCCTTGTGACTCAGTTGGGTGCTTTCCTCAATGTATGTCCTATTCACTTCCAGCGTTTCTTCCTGATTTCTTCCTACACTGGGATCTGGTTTGTTCTCTCCCGCAGTAGTAGGTTGTTGCTGATAATGTCTGTTCAACAGACTTGAAGTATTTTGCGTAGAAAATTGTTAGTAAACACTTCTGGATGATGGCTTTCTTAGTTCTCCACGTTTTCACACCATACGGTAGAATTGTCTTGACATTTGTATTTAAAATTCTGACTTTGGTGTTGGTTGCCAATTGTTTTGAGTTCCAGATGTTGAATCACTCTATCTTATTTCGAGATCAGTAACATTTCAGGGTGTTACGTAAATCAACAATCACTATACGTGCATGTATTCATTGGTGATCATTGATAATTAGTTCTAGAGCAGAAAAACACTTGTGTATATTCTACAAAATGGAACATACTTAAAATTTATTTCATTATTATTATTAAATTATATTAATTATCCATTAAATGTTATGTTTATATGGCCGATTAATTATATATCGCGTGATATGATTGCCAATTAGGCACCGACTTATACGACTGAACTTATGATGCATAAACCTATTTTCCGTTTGGATATAACAATGTATGATGGATATATGGCATACATAAAATTTCATTGTATTGCAACAAGGCAATTGTAATATAATTTTAGTTAAATAGTTCATTACAAATAGGTTGATCTTTTTTTGTTTTGTTTTTTGGTCATGGTAAAATTAAATGGTTAAATGTACTTTTCTGAATATATCTTCATTATTAATTTTCTATGTTGAGTTTAGTTTATTAGTTTGGTAAACTATTCAGATTTGATGTAAAAGCTACATTCATTATAAATTAGATGAAATAAGATGGAATATAATAGAGTAATGTAAAACTATCATTTCCAAATATCTTCTTTTGTATTGGTCTATCCTCGTAGGTTTTAAAGAGGAGAATATAAAAAAGAAGTAACCTAATTTCCTTATATTTCTCTCTCTTACATATCACTGTAAATGGTTTTATAGTGATGAATTGTAAATTTGTAATAATTTAATTTTATGAAATCATCAACTCAGTTAGTCATCTACAACGTAGGACCAGGCACATATATGCATCGGTACAAGTTACCATATCTCACTAGCACAACAAGATGAACATCAAATTCATAGAAGCCGTTACTTTAATAGTAGTAATATATGAAAAAAAGATTGCATATAATGACATAGTACAGGAATCAAGAATTGGTAGAAAGAAAGGAATTATGTAATTTTAATCTCATAGTTGGTGTCTAACGAAATCTCTGCACGGATTCACAAAGCTCATTTGGCTATTAGTATCCGACCATAGATGCTTTAGAAATATTACTGACATCTGCTGGGATCATCGGGTAAGTAATAGTGAAGTTAGACGCAGGGTACTAAAGAATAATGGTAAATAAGCCGATGAGGTTGTGAATCTTCATCGACTAAGATGGTTGGGCCACGTGTTACGTATGCCTGAACACCGATTACCACGACGAGAAATGCTGACTAGTGTTGGAGACGGTTGCAAGAATGTTAGGGGTGGTCAAACCAAAATATGTAATCAGTGCTTTAGGTCATTAACTTCTAGTCTGAGCCATATTGGTAGATGCAGACTATTTGGTTGGGATCCGCACAACTATCGTAACCAATCGTTGGAAACTATGTGACATTGCTCAGAATCAATCAAAATCGCGTAGGTGTATATACTTTTTGTTTTCCTTTAGACTATGAGATTAAAATTACCTAATACCTTTCTTTCTACCAACTAATTCTTCATTCCTGTACTATGTCATTATATTCAATCATTCTTTTATATATTACTACTAACGGCTTCTATGAATTTGGTGTTCATCTTTTTGTGTAAATGAGGTGTGGCAACTTGTACCGATGCATATATATGCCTACGTTTTCCTACTTTGTAGCTGACTGACTGAATAATACTTTCTAAAATGTATAGTTACCATTTTTCAAGGATGAATTCAAATAACTCATCTTTTCTTCTTTTTCTTAAATATTTCAAGTTGAATTATTTCATCTTTAATCTTATTTTATCTTATTTTTTCCGGTATATAATTAAAAATAGACTTCTTTCTTTCATCTAGGGTAAAACTATTCCTGTTCAATATGCTTGAAACTGATTAAAATTATTTGTCAAGTGTCATATAGTTCATAAAAATATCTGCGAAACAAATCATATAATAAACCGTTTTTAAGACCATCTGAAACTTCTCAGAAATATAAGTGTTTATTTGTTTAGAATATTTTACATCTCATACATTTTCTTGTATGTAAACTAGAGATTCAATTTAAGTATGCGAACATTAGTATGGTTGAAGTATGAGTTCATTTTTTTCCTTTAGTGGTTTTCATGGAGATTTTGTATTATTTTCATCATTAAAAACTAAAGATTACTGACAGAGGTTTATTTACTTATTTTAATTATACGTTAATAGTACTTATTTATGACTGCTCACTAGATTGAATTATAGATATTCAGATCTTTCAATAGAAACTATATCATATGATCACTGAGTTTATATTTGGATCATTTGAACTTATTTATTATGCTTACTTATTTCAGGTTTATTTGATCAACCAGTGATAGTAACAAGTGGGAAATCAAACTCTATACTCTCATCATCACAATCATTAAATAAATTATCAATAAATACAAATATCAATTCTACTGGAAGACAAACACCAGCCAATTCTAAACATAATGAATATAATCAACTAGAACATAGTATTCATCATTTATCTAAAGATAATGAACTTGAAGGTTCCAATATCCTACTTGGTATCGGTTTAAATGATACATCAAATGTTACATCTGCTAATTCCGCTCCAAATGTATGTGATATTGATTTAAAAGGAGGAACACAAGAGGTTTGTGCTTTTATTTATAATTATATATCTGGACGTTTTTCAGTTTTGTGCACATGTAACAGACTAAGAATATGTTTGATTGATTATTGTTCTTTATAATGTGTGATATGCAAGTTTTTCTGATTTTCTATTGTGATCATTTCAGCCGAATGATTTAATCGAATTCTTCGAAACTTAAAATTATATATAATGTAGAGATATAAAGTGGTGGTTGGAGGTTGTCTACAAGAAATCATGGATCTAGGTTTCATGCTATTTGACACTCGTCACCAAGGTGCACCTATAATCTTGAGGGAAAGGGTGCCCTCCCCCACAGGTGATTTCGATCCCGTGCCGACCAACTTTAAAACTGATCTATCCGGACTACGAACGAGCTACTGTAAGACAAAGACATATTTACAATAATCGATCATTTAGCAGTGTACGACGTTGCATATGTTAAATCCTTCACAGTGCTGACCGAATTCTAGTCATTTAAATGGTCATATATTCATACAGTTTAAGTAATTGTTATCATATAGACTAATGGCCTCATTAAAACTTGATAGATGGAATTTACTCTGTACGAAAAAAGACTGGATACACATTGCATATTGGTAAGCAATATAAGTGATCAATCGATTGCCAGTAAATGTTTAGTATCATTAATCTCGCTATCTCACGATGTAATCACAAGTTTATTAATAATTCATAAATGTCTGTGGATTTATGATAAAATTATTAAAGCTATTTTATAGCCGATAAAGATTAATTCGTTGTATCATTACGACCCGATGATGTTTGATTCATTTGAAATGAAGTCTACCTGTTTATGCTTTTCTAGAGACAATTTTTCCCTGTTTCGAGTTAATATTATTATGATTATTAAGATTAGGGTTATAAGCCTAATGTGATCTGAGATTCTGCTTACAAAAAGAAAACACACTTAGAATCTTCGGAGTAATTATTTTCTAATGTTTTCGTACATTTTTACATTTTAAACATTGAAAGCTTTTATATCAGGCTGATGCGATTCTATTTCTATTCGATATATTTTAATTGTTTATGTAGAATACTAATCTTAGTTAAACAACTAGTAAAAATAAAGAGGACTGAAAAGCTGTCTCGTTCCAACGTAAGACTCATCAGGAGTTTACACCCAGTTATTTTTGATTGATCTTACGATGCTAATTACTGATTCTATCTTGAAACGGAACCCTAATTACTATTTCAATAAAGCTTAAGATATCTTACTGATTGAGACACCACTTTCAAAGATACTATGAAACGACTGAAGAATTACTATCATTTAGTCGCTTGTTCTTTTATTCTTCTATACATGGTATTTAAACTGATTGACTTTAGTTTATATGTCAATCTTCATCCTAATTTCCGTCTATTAACTTGAGTATTTCAATGTCAAACAACTGTTATGGTTAATTTAACTTTTAATAAAAGTTAATGCAACTAACCCAAATCACCTTCTCCTTCTCTGTAGCAATATGTCAAAATGATTCATACAAAAAATAACAAGGTATTTTTCTGTTTCATTTAGTAGTCAATGATTAACTGAATAGTTTGAAGATTTCCCTGAAAGCGAATACTGTCATTTTTACGTATTTGTATATCGTTTTGTCTAATGACTAAATCAAAACTTCTTAGAAGTTAATTTGACTTCATTTAGAAAACCATCAAAATGAAAACATCTGTGAATGCTTTTTTACTTTTATTCAATCCATTAACTGGTATCAGTCCTATTCTAAGTGAGTAATTTCCTCAACGAACTTTGTATCCTATTAATTGAGAGCATCTATCTACAATATATTACTCAATATTGTACCAGTCACTCAAACGCGACATAGAACTTAGCACATGTATATACTGGTTCAAGTCAGTGTACTACATTTACAAACAGTGAGATAGAATTGTTAGAGCGGATTCCATAACAATAGAGATACTAATAATATTCATGGTAAAAGAAAAGCCGTATTATATCACACATTCGTTAATTTTTAATACATTAACCTTCAGTAGTGATTGATTATTTTACTTTTTTCTTGAATTAGTTAAGTTTTTACTTACAGGGTGTGAACCCATGTCTAGTTATTTTTGATTGATCTTATGGCGCTAATTACTGACTTCATCTTGAAATGGAACTCTAATTATATAAGAATTGAACTATACGATTGTTTGTAATCCTGGTTGAATCTGGATCATATAGTAAACATCAGCAGTGAGATGTAGGTACATTCAACTAATGATTCCCATATTAAGATATAACGCGCTTCCAGTATATCCCCTTTATAGCAACAATCCATCTATTCTGTATAAAGAATGTTGAATATATTGTTATTAGTTCTATTTTTCTTATCTATTTCTTTTTTTCCACTTTATGATTATTCGTATTATTTTAGGCATGTGTATCTCATAGTTTTCGACAAAGAATATTACAGAAGAAATCAAAAAAATTACAAAAGCTACGTGATAATTCTACACTGGTATGTTCTAAATTGATTTTCTAGCCATTACTTGGTTTATTTATTCTTTGTACATTGATTACAATTGTGTTGTATGTTGATCCAAGATCTATATGCTTCAATAACTTTGTTTTGATGGTTTGCACCTTGTTTTTTTATTCGATTGTTCACCCTAGTAGAAAGAAGACTCAAGTGTTTATTCAGTATTTTATAACTTTTTTTCGACCATCAATATTAATTAATTGAGAAAACAAATACAGTTTCTGTTATTATTTGACGTTCTACAGTGAATAGATTATGTTTTGTACACAAGTGTATTGTCGATTAGGGGTTTTAAAGCTTAGCACTTAGTTCACATTAACACTACAGAAAATACATTAGTTTTCTAGTATTTAAATCAGTATTACTTAACTTCAGAGTTGGAGATTTGTATCGTCCTTGGTTTATCTGCCCATTAATATACAAGTCTTTGACACAATAGGCTATCTGATTCAACTTTAAGGCTAGGAATGCATGAGTCCGAACTGAGACTAACGACCTTGAGCAGAGACAAACTATTCTATCACCTAATTGATTTGGCAAGCAAGAGAACGAGCGAGAAGATGAGTCAAACGAAACTCTGCTCGATTTATTCCTGATTCAGAATAATATGAAGAGAGATATGATCAAATAGATGACTAACACGGTCAAAACGCCCAAATAATCTTTAAAAAAATACAACTATGTCCTAACAACAAAGCGCTGGGATAAAAAAAGAATTAAAAACGGTCTCGTTTAAATTATAATAGCTTTTGAATAGGAAAAATATGGGTATTTTACAAATTTTGAATTCATTAAAATAATGTTCTTAAATATTGCTTTGGTTGTTCGTCACAGATTCCTTATTTCTTTATTCACATCAAGATTTTATCATTTAACACCGTCAGTTAACAACTGGATTCTAGGTTTTACTTTGAATGGTATCATTTCGAACTACATACTGTATATTGGTCGTGGAATAATTCACTTATCAAATTAAACTCCTTAAGCTTTCAATTTCAGTTTAGTTATAGTTTTCATTACTAATCAATATTAGTTGTTTCGTTTTTCATCTTTTTCCAGAATTAGTAATTTTGTATACCTGTGTTAAATCTATTATGAAATTTATAATTGAAGATTTCACAACAAAGATTGTTAGATCTATTAATGTGAGATGAATTATTTGGTATTTCTAGGTGGACAGTAATATTTATAAGTGCTGTTTATCAATAAGTGATACCAGTTACGGTACCACTGAGAACCAGCGAATATCTGATATAATTTTGACTTAATTCGGTATTATTCATCTGTACGTTTCTATGACTCTCTTTACTGAACAATCCAAGATTTTTAGGTCATGTAACGAGTCTGCAACTTTTAAATAACTGAGCTGAAATCCAATGGTTTATATTTCTGATTTCAATCAATTCTCAATACTGTGCAACGTTCATTCAATCTTTTCGATGACAAAAAATTCACTTCACACATGATTAAACTCTAGAGTAGATTGAAAGAATTGTATAATTCTCTGTGGTTTTAAATGATACCCAGATTGATGTCGATCTGTCAGGAAACTCATCTGTAATATAGAGTATCTACATAAATATAAACTTTATGAATTAACGATTGTTAATAAAATAATTTTGTCAGCTGAGTTTTTTAAGTGTTTCTGTTTATCCTTGGATCAATTTGTTCCACAATCAAACATACAGGATTAAACTGTTGAATTCATATAGGTAATGATCATCTAATTGTTAATTAGGTCAACTGATGGTTAGAGACCCTGAATGACATAGCTCAAAATCTTTTGCAACCTGATAAGTATTTATTGTGAAGAGAATTTTTCGTTTGTTGTAATTCAATATTCTAACTAATAGTTATTATGATTATAATTAGCTTAGTGTATAATGTATTGTTTAAAGCCTAGGTCGTAGTTACAGTTATCTCATTATATAGTTTCTTCTCCTTTCTCTTATAACTTTGTAGAATTCGATTTTGAATTCGTCTATCTCTAAACTTTTCACCAATTTAATTATGGAATTTTACCAAGATATCAGAATTGTGAATGTTTGTTTTTAGCAAATGAAATGAAGATTTACAACTATTTTTTTTTGAAGGCGATCTCGCTAGCTAATACATTTCAATTACTAAATAATATCTTCTATTCAATTTTTTATATTTATTTATTTGAACACATAGATATTGGTACAATGAGGCACTAGATACATATGCGCCACACAAATCTCATTTGATTTGTGTGAGGGTTGGGTTACTGCCCAGTTGCCCAAACTGAAGCAGGTGGTTTTCTTAAGGGACCACACCCGGAGCCTTCGACCTAAAGTTCTGATCCACAAGGCAGTGGACCATCGTAAGTAAATGCAGTTCCATGGTAACCGGTGACCAACGATTGGTTCATACATCATTTGTTCCCTCAGGATACTGGGGCTCATGTGCACCACTGGTTTAGAATCAGGGTTTTCCAACTCCTGTAGGTGGACTCTCCGTGTCCAACAATCCGGTTAAAACGTCCTATCAATTTCGTAATCAACACCCTCGCCTCGAGAACGCAGTGAGTAGGACTTTCCTGGCAGTGATTATATTCACGTGGCCATTTCGAGAGGGAGAGTTAACTGTCCTCACTCTCGGCTGTACGAGGGCATTCGGGGGCCTTCTATTCAATAACGTATATAATACTATTTTCAAGTCTTCTATATAAAATGATTTGTTAATCAGAATTTAAATTGACCAAAATAAAAAAAAAACGTTTAGTGATGAAGTGAAAAGAATTCACTTATTTGATATCGGCTGTCAAATGTCATTGTTTTATACTTAAATCTCTTTTTTTTATTTTTCTCTTGGAGACGAGATTAGTTATCAATTGTTTTTCTCTATAGAACAATTTAATATTCATAGAACTATTGTCATTAGAAATTTGTCATTTAAACATTTATTCATTCATAATTAACAGGCTAGTAAACATATAGCTAAGGTATATGATTATGTATTGTATATTATAAGTATTAAGTTATGGCTACAAAAGTATACCATTTTATAGATTATCTTAGTTAAAAAGAATCATTAGTTAATAAATTGTTATCCTATATTATGTACTGATTTAGTTCTTAATTTGAAATGTAAATTTTAATTTTAAAAAATATTTGTATACTGTAATATGCTTATTTTATTCTTATTGAAATCTTAATGATAGCCCATTTAAAATGAACTAAGTTTGTGGATTAATTCGACATAATATATTGTCAGTTTAGGGGTTGTGGAGATGGTCACGTTTTTGATTGAGATCATGAACCGGTTGATGTTAGATCACCATTGTTCTTTAGCGACTATTTGTCTATGAAACTTGAAAGAATCCAATTTAATTATAATTATCAGAATAGAGTTGTGGAGATTGTTGAGTTTTAAGTGAGCTTATAAATTGGTTGAAGTTAGACATTAACACCGTTGGTTGCTAACTCAGTGGTCTTGATGTTAATTGTTCACACGCGAGACCGAAGTTCTGGGTTTGTGACGTGCATGAATGATCGCAGGTGCGCACTACTGAGGAGTTACATAGTAGGACAAAACTACGTTGCAGTGCTTCCGGATTTTCAATGGTGGTCTAACATTGATCTATACATGATTTCAATTAGTTATAATCATACTAATTATCCTGATACTCATTAACTTTTCACTGTTTCCTACCTGATACAACTACACTTGAGCCTATTCAGTTGTACGGCAGATTTCCAAATAACTATAAATTATCTAATGATTAATTACCTAGACACTTATTTTTTAGAGTTAGCTAAGAGTCTCATAGTCTAATAATCAGATTGAAACGTAAATGATCAGTATAAATCAGTCAACTATTAATGAGTAGACAAACAAATTACAACAGTAAACAAATCAGTATGCAAATTCTTATTGCTTGTCATTTTTAATGGTTATCTTAGGTGAAAATCTTACAACTATATCAATATAATGCTGTCCACCAGTTTTGTTTTCTTCAGTTAATCATGTGTATAGAATGTTTTACAACGAAAGAAAACACACTAATCTGCTTATGAGTTTTTTAATTTAACCTATTAAGTTATACGTAACGTTTCTTTTCTGATATTTATTTATCGTTTTTTTCTTTTATTTTACTAGTCGAAACAAGCATCAAATACCTCTTTATCTAGTGTACAACCATCAGAGAATAATTTGGACCAAGTAAATTCCGATACAATTGATAATACTACTGTAAATCTAGACAATGATAAATCCTGTAAGTGAATATTTTAGTTCTCTTTGTTTTTCAAGAAATTACTTTGTTTTTTTTCTATTGATAGGCTGGAGAATTTCATCGTTAGGCTTGTTTAAGACTATGCAAAGATGGATATTGGCTAGCAGTGGAATCCAGGACGGGCATTTCGTCCTATCTGGGACTCATCAGCTGGATGCACCTGCATCTCAGAATTGATGTTCACTCTGGGACTCGAACCCGATACCGTTCGCTTCAAACGCCATCGCGTTATCTACTTAGCTACTGAGTCCAGATAGCCACCTGCTTGTGCAATGGGGTGAAGTTTTAATTCATTTGGTGTTGTTTAAGTGTAGATTATTGAAAATGTGGAAAATGTATTTAATAAAATGTACTTTTGCTAAGTGTTACACTATGTCCTTAATCTAACGTTTAACAAGCATGAAAGTGGTAATTTTAGAAACATCTCTCTACTATTTTACTTAGTTACAGAATATGGAGTCATTTTTTTCATTTTGTTGCAATTCTCAGAGCCGTTATGGTAAGCTGCCCTGAATAGCAGCGTCAATCAATTGACTTTGTTGTCAACAACTTAGTCTACGGTAGATTGTTGTATACTGTTGCAAACTGTGACTATCTAAAAAAATAATCACTTAAGTAGGAAATAACAACTAAACAACATTAGAGTTGATTGTCACAAAGCTTTTTGTTGTGATGGTCGGTGTTCGAAATCCGATAATGATACACGGTGTGCTAAGCACTAATCCTCCGTCTGACAATTTGAACGAGAACACAAGGGTGAGTTAGAAAGTGTATTAGGCTACCGCATAAAATGCACATATATATACCACTCTAATCTTAAGAAAATTTATCCACTTCTTCGCTGATCAAATACACTTGTCCTTTAGGTTACTTCTGATCGTCATCGATTGACGTTTTCATTAGGCCGCTTCTGATTGGCTTTCCTCATCACTTTTGGCAAAAACGATTACGTTATACTTGGTAATAAATAAAACCAAAATAACATACAAGACATGGCTAGTTACTATCTACAGTAGAGTTGATTTTAAGTTGTCCAACCAGGGTAATAACTAAATATGCAATTAATTACAAATTACTTCAATGTTCATCAGATCTGTATTGTCAGATGTAGACTATCAAGTTTGTGTTTGCGTAATGATGGTTATTAGTGATTATAAAAAATAGGTGACATATCTTATAATAATTCTTAATGTCGTGAATGCATTCATCCTTCGTCTTCCATTAGATCCTGATATTTGAATTCATCTTAGCACTTTGTATACCATAAATTCATTTTCGAGTCATATCATTTAGACCTAATCTTTATTGCTACTATTACTGTTACTAATAATAAAAACCTGGGATTTATCTTGATAACTCCATCTCGTTTTGCTAATGTAGTTTGGCTTTTTTTAAAACTGATCTGTATATTTACCACTTACTACGTTACTTGAAACTAGCTAATTGTTAAATGAAGTGAGGTTATTCCTACTTAATAACAAAAATTATAATTTTGTGATGTATTATTTTTTGTATTGTCGATCGATTACGTAAAGATCATTTCAGCTAGTTTAATGCTTAGTTTAAATGAACCAAAAATGATAATGATTCCTATCCATTTTGGTGACTTTCATCTATCAGAGAATCGTTTTCATGTCAGTGCGTTCATAAATTTCGTTCAAAGGAGGATTTTTTTTTATTATTCTTGGTTTTTGGATCTCGAACAAGCAAGTGAAAATCATTATAATCAATAATGTTTGTCTGATTGTTTCATCATTAAAAGAGTAATCTACTTTAGAAGAATGATTTTTTTTCTGCTTTTTTTTTGAAGATCCAAGTCTGGATTCTAGTGAACATCCTCCAAGTCATTCAACATGGCCACCTCCATCATCTAACAATACTCGTATGAATTATCCTTTAAAACCAGAAGAATCTTCGCCTAAATTAAAATCAGGTAATACACCCACTGGTGTATCTTTATTACCTCCAACTAGACGTCGTCTACCAGCTGAAAATTCCTTATCAAAAGGTTCACGTTCTACTAGTCAAAATTCTGTTAATAATACTATTATTAATCATTCTGAATATTCAAATGTAGATTCAAACGAGTAAGTTACACATAAAAAAATATTTTTCTCTACAGTTTCTATGAATTCCATAACATACTTAGAATTTTACAATTTGGACTGATGTAAATACAGGACAAGTTTAAGATTGCTTATAACTGACTGATTGTATTTCACAGAATTTGTCTGCTCATTTAATAAATAGATTATGCGCATTACTGGCGTTATGTGTATGTTCTTGGATCACTCTTACCTTCAATGTGATAGGGCTAGTGAAACTCCTTAGATAAGTAGAGTAATTAACACTCACAATTACTGAAGCAACATTCTTTGAACTAACGGATTCATTTGATTGGTGTTAATGAAGATATTCGCAAATTGCTATGAGTTGCTTAAGTTTCTGATGAGAATAGTTACATTTCTTGGAAATTAATTTTTGCTTACCGACAGCCAGTAACAATCACTATTTTCATAAAATGCTTGTCAGTAATTCTGACGATACTTTATAAGGAGTTTACAGCTGTTAACGTTTCAGCATAAATCTGTTTTTTTTTCTAATCATTTTTAGTTCTTTCTTTAATTAGTCGACGTGTCCTAACAAATCTTCATCGTACTGTTTAGTAGTATGAATAGGTGTTATAAACTGAAAAATACATATATAGTAGTAATTAATACCTATTATCATGTAATTTAGGTATGACGTTTTTATTTAAACTTACAAACATTGGTACAAATGGACATTATTTCTGTGCTAATGTGGTATGGTAACTCGAACTGATGTACGTACGTACAAAGTTCTACGTTGCTGCTGACTGACTGACAAAAGGTCATCAAAATGCATATGCATCATGAAAAGTAGTTATCATTAAACTTGTTTATGGCCCAGGATATTGCCCGGGTGCCTAAATCGAAGCAGTTGGTTTTCAACAGACTATTCTCCTTGCCTTTGACTTAGAGATCTAATCTACGAGACAGGGAAGCAACTTTAATAAATGCGGTCACACGGTATCCGGTGTTTAAGAATTTGTTCTTACTCCATTTTTCCCTCAGGATTCTGGGGTCTATATGCTTCACTGATTTGGAATTAGGGTTTTTCGACTCTCCAATATTGACACTCTGTACCTACCAGTTCGTTTAATGCATCAGTTATTCCTTTTTCATCCTCTCAATTTCGTAAAAAAACAAAACATCGTCAACGTGAGAAGGTGTTGGGTAAAAATGGGTACGATACGTATAATGTAATAGTTATGTAGTACTGAAAACTCAATCCAAGAGAATTTACCCATTTTCAATTTATTACATGCGTTAATTGAACATTAACATTTTATCTTTTGTAACAAAACAATGATTTTGTATTTATAACTGTAGCGCTTGATGAAGAATTTGTCTGAAATAAATGTTCCCTCTTAAAACTGTTTTTCTTGAATATTCTATGAGGATTTTTGTGTAGTTATGTGCTTGGCAGTAGAAAAACTAAATTATATATTTTATATAAGGGTTGGATATGACTGCTACATTAGGAGTGAACTGTTTATTTTTGTCAACTTCGTTAGTCAATAACTAACTCTTCTAATAACTGAAATGTATCTTCAGTAATTTACATGTTTTCATTTTCCTTGAATAAATTGAGTGAGTTCTTTTTTCATTTATCTGTTTATTCATTGTGGTCTTATTCAAACTTTAGTAACAATGATGATTAAGATCACTTGTAAAGACATCCAATATTTTGTCTTCATGCATGCAATAATATAAATCCCTAGATTCTTTAATCACAACAGTCACGCATGTTTTGTTGTTGGTGATCAAACTTCAGACGTTCCAGGACCTGTACGACTATCAAAAGATTATATTATTTGTATTTGAAAAAAAGACTCTAGGTAAATTGAAACTGTAGCTAATTTGCTTATATATTCGACTTTTAGTCGGTGAGTTAACGTAAACAAGCTTTAGTCTACCCTTTCCATGACTTAACTGTGGCAGTATTATTTTTCACACGAATGTAGATTATATAGTCTTGTTGTGGTTAGTGTGTTGCATCGTAATATGATTCCATAAATAATTTTGTGTATTTTCTGAATGAAATCCTTATCTAGTTTATTTGATCCATCTCGTCAATTGAATTTTTCTCTTAAACTAAACACGAAATATTAAACGGTCGCTTGTCTAATTTATGTAAATTTAAACATCCTGGATGAAGTGTTACGAGTAAGTTTAAGCAGTTGTTAGTCATGCTGTTGCATATAATAAAGTATATATTGATGTAACTATATATTTACAGATAGTTTTGTACCCCAGTTTATACTTACCTGTTTCTTTCCTCATAACTTTTTACATTGTTTTAATTGTTTTCTCATTAGATCAATGAGTTCGAATCTCAATTGTACAGATAATCCAATAACCAGTAGCGATACATCCTTGAAATTAAGTGATTATGATAAAAACCCTCTACCAGATAAACCACAGCTTAATAAAGTTCGTTCAGTAGTTAGTGTTATTGGAACTCCACCTACACTACCTAGTGCTTTAAATTTAATTAATTCAAACGATTGGGAAGATAAAGTGACTGGATTAGAACTATTGGCACAAATCGTTACAGAACAGTCAGTACATTTAGTACAAACTACACAAACTGGTTCTGCTTCAGCTGGTTCTTCTAGACAACCTGCTACAAATATATCCAGTTCAGCGCCAACATTGATACTTACTGCCGAAACACTAAGTCAAGCTGTACAAGCTGTAATAACTGAATGCAGAAATCTACGTTCTCAAGTAATAAACACAATTTCTTATTGATTGAAATAAAGTAAAATATTTCTATCATTTTTAAAACTCAGTTTTCTACAAACGTATTGTGTGTGATTTGAAATTGTCATCTGAATCCCTAATTCTTTTCTACTAATGTTTCCACATTTTGAGTGGAGTATTCTAAAGCCTTGACCATATGGTGATACGCCCGTTGATCTACGAAATCTGAATATCAGACTGTTTTCCTCTCTTTTAATTTCAACACGCTAATTAGAAAATATCAAATGACCAGTAGACTAAATATCACGTAGTTTATGCATGCTGTGTTTGACGCATACACTTGTCAAAAGTGATGCATGAAAATCACTGAATCTGCAGTTTCATTTTGTTATTGATAAGCAAGGATGTTTATTCTGTGAATTTAAGTCTTGTACCACAATAAGGAACCTTCTAACTGCGTAATTCTATTAACTTTGTTACGAAAGGATACAGGTTGAATAAGTTAGGAATACTTTACTAATAATGGTATAGATCTGAATTGTGTAAAAGGTATCTCCATAAATTTCATCACTTCGACGTGGATTTCAGTTAGCATCGAGTTGTTGGAGAAATTTGTGACAATTTCCTGGTTTCACATTTCTTCCCAAGTACTTCTGAGAAACAAGCATTCGCCATCAGATTTGAAGGCCCTTGGTTCTGTTCCCACTAGGTTCATGAGCCCACAATATTGTGCATTTATATTGTATGATAAAACAGTTTTCTAGCGTTCTTTGTCAAAAGTGAAGCAGTGACTCAGTGGTTAAGGTTTTCAAATTTCAGCTAATAAGCCACGGATTCTAACGTCATGTTTCCAGGTTTGGTTTAAACAGCGGCACAGGATCACTACCCCTCACATTTAAGGTGTGACTCGATTCCTAAGTATTCGAATCTGTACTTAGTATGAAGCTAATATTGACAGTTATTTATGCAAGGCGTGTCTCCAGAATTTACGTACAAGTTCAGATCATTTAAATCTATATTTCACATTCAGAGACGATACCACCAAACTGTCTGGGTTGCGATTTACATGCATTAGAACTGACATGTGTACACTTACTGATAATACTGAACATAATATTATTTCTTCCTACATTACGCTCGAATTCATCCGATGAAGCTTGCAGTTTATCCATTAGGTTAAATGACTTGACACGGCAGTATACTTTTTTCTAGTTAAGTTGTTGAAGGGAATCTACAGGAAGCTCTAGACTTTGGTATCGTGCTGCATATTACTCATCTATAATTACTTTCAATTGGGATTGTCTATTATTGTTTTAGTTATATTGTGCAATCTTATTTCATGTCTTCTAATACCTATACATATTTTAACTTTGATATAATACTAATAATACTATTCAGCTAGATATCTGAATATTTCATTATTTTTCTTTGCTTCGCGATAATTTAATGAAAGGTTTCACGTCAAGCTGTACAAACTATGGGTAGTTTATTTCAGGGTTTAAATAGAGCAATGGATCCACATGTCGATGTATGTATACGAGTATTGTTAAGTAAAACTGGTGAAGCGGCTGCTGCTTTCTTACGCGATGAAGTTTCTGTAATTATGGATGAAGTTATTCAACATGCTAGTCCATCGCGTACACTACAAGCCTTGATTCAACATGGTATAGGGTAGGTGTAAATGTTATCTATGTACTTATGTAGTAATATTCTCATCTTATTAATAAAAACAATATAACGATAACATCAAAATGATACGAAAAGGCTTTCTCAACTACACAGAAAGGCGAGTAGCTGAAGCTTTCTATATATTGTTTAATCCTATTGCCTTCAATAGAAAAGAATGTTTCACTATCCACCCCACTTGGACCATCTATTCGAGCTACCATGTCTGATTCTATTCACATCTCACACCATTATTGTACATACAAATTAAACTCTATCCATTGTCTGAAGAATCGGCTTACACTGAGTCACGAGGCATCAAAAAATTTATAAACTTAATTTTTCTGCTCATTCGGATATTATTTTTGTTAATAACAACCTACCAAATGCTCAATTTCTTTGAGATTATCAAGTCAAATCTTGTTAGTGACAACTATTACCATAGTAGTTATTAGATCGTTTAAATAAAACTTTTTAATTAGCTAATTTTCCCATCTTTAGTCACCTTTATCAACGTGTTTTATTTACTAGATGTTTTAAAAAAACAGTCAAGACAAACCTGCGTAGATTTCTAAAAGAAATGTAGCATCACTCTTAAGACCTGCATCATCATGAAATAATCACCTATCTTCATTATATTAGCGTTGATCGAGTTCTACCACTTAAAATATTCAATTCTACTTTTTAGTTAACTTTTAAATTCATCAATTTATTAGGTATTCAGCTTGATTTTTGTACATTTTTACACCTATTGATCTTGTGTATGTGTGTGCACATTAAAGTTTACTGCATTGTTCTATTGACCAACCTAGCTGTTGTTAGTAATCTTTTGGAATAACCAGTATTTTTACTTTGAATGTATGCCCATTGTAATGGCTAGAATTTGATCAACACTATGAAGTATTTAACATGTACGACATTACTTACTGTTCAGTGTTCGACCAATAGTAGTCCTACAGAAGATCACTCTTGGCCCGTATAGCTCACTTGTATTGTTCCGGACTATGAAGCTAGGTGATACCTGCTCAACTCCACTAGGGAGCATTAGTTCCTTTATGATTATAGGTACACCTTAGTGACGAGTGCCAAATAGCACTAAACCTAGGTCCGTAGTTTCCTGTCGACTAACTTCAACCATTACCTTACATTTCAGTGTAATGTAAATGATGATGAGTTACTTAAGTTTGCTGCCAAATTGCAACTTGATCGATAGAAAGTGATCAACACTAGAGGGAACTTGACTACTCAGTGAGTAATTAATTGTAAATAGATTAATAAACTTCCAGTCGATCGTTGATATTTTTATTTATTGTTACTCTCACTGATAATCCCTAAGATTAACGACTGTTAAAACATCTGAACTGTTGGTCAGTCACTTATAGTCATGTTAATAAATATGTATGTAGACCCTCATATCATCTATTCAGTGGATGGTTATAGATCGTTGTGTTGGAACATTGGTTTATATTTAGAATTTATTGAAATGAATATTCTTCGTTTATTTATATTTTAACTTATATTTTCGGCATTTTTAAAATACTATTTATAAATGAAATAAATTCTATTTATATCTCACATTATTTTATATGTATATATGTGTATATTTCTGGCTTAAAGTCATAAAAATCCAGCTGTTCGATTGCAAACAGCATTACTTGTCTCTCGTATCGTTGAAAACTTAAGTAATCATGGACGTATGAATTTATCAAATCGTAACAATGTTAATCGTGGATCTGGTGGCAATAATAATAATAATAATCCTACTGTTGGTCGTTTATCATCATGGGGTTCAACAGGAAATTTGAATTCTGTTTCTTCGGCTACTTTATCTTCATCGAATTCAGTTTTTCTTGGTGGATTTATGGAACGTTTAGTTGGTGCACTTAGTCAATTTCTTACTGATGGAAATCAAGAAACACGGTAAGTTATATGTATAACATATAAATTTCATCTATTTCCAGTTTGCCTTGAACAACTATCTTGAAATAATTGCTTATATGACTTCAAATTATCTAATTTTTCAAATATTTTGTTAACGATGATAGTTCTGTTGTTCAAGGAAGATCTTTGCAAATTTGTCCGATTCTTATTATTTTAATCGACCACTTCACTTATGTTAGAAACCCCACGAACTCTGACAAAATCTCTGCAATAATATAGGCAGTTCGCTTGGCTTTCACTATCTTGAATTATTTATGTTGTAAGCGAGATACCCGTCTATCAACCAAAGGGTATGCATAATAAGCAGGAATCCCTAATGCATTTCTTTGTGGTTGTACAAATTGGTATTTAACAGTAGAGGACATTCATCAGCCATTACTATTTGATCATAGGTGCCTTCAAAACAGTATTTGGGCGAATTGGAATGCCGATATAATTGTTATTAATCATCGATTGATGTGATTAAGACATGTTATCTATGTTTAACTCCAATCCCACCTCGGCAGGTGATGTTGGCTGGTGTAGAAATAGGTTGTAAGAAGCCTAGGAGAGGTCAACCAAAAAAGTAACATCATCGTGTGAAGTCGTTAATCATTAGTTTAACCCATATTGGTAGCTACCTTATTGGGGTTTAAGTGATTATCATGATTAATAATCTGATACGTTAAGTAACATGGATCAGAATCGGTCACAATGATAGATGCTCAATTTTTTACTCTAGTTTTCTTCCGCCTCGATTTTTTGTATTATTTTCTCAGTTCATATTCCTTCTTATTGTCATTGCTGCTACATTATTTCAACCTCTTTTTCTATTTTTCCTGCTAATCTTTTGTCGTCGTGCTACTGCGATATGATAACTTGACCGCACACATAACTATGCCAGGCTGTATGTTATTTATGTCCGACTAATTGCGTTATCTACTTATTCTTACTTGAGTGCATAATTTTAAAGAATTGTGACTTTGTCGTTGTGAAGAATGTAGTTGATAATTAATCACTCCTACTATCGTCTATTAGTTTAACTCACAATCTAGTTGTTACAAGGACTCAGTAGCTAAATGGATAACGCGACAAAGTTTGAAGCGAGTCCTACTAGGTTCAAGTTGCAGAGTGAACATAAACTCTAGGATGCAAGTATATCCGGTTGATGAGCCTCAAACAGGACGAAACACGTATCCTGGATTCCACTCCTATCCACCATCTGTCTATTCTTATAGTGCTTATGACTTAACGCAAATATCGAAGCCGTCCACACAGGCTGCACATATATCAATAAGATATTGCTCATTTGTAGTCTTCAATGTCAATGGTAAGATTCAAATAACCAATACGTAATGAATGAAACTTCACCCGGTTGCACAGGCTAATGGTTATCTGGACTCAGTAGCTAAGTAGAAAACGCGATGACATTTGAAGTAAACTGTACTGGATTTGTGTGAACATCAACTCTGAGATGAACTTTGTTGCTGTGCATAGTTGGTTCCTTTAAAATGCAAACTACTGACTTTTGTTTGATTGTTCTACCTAGATTTTACTTTCATAGATTAATTGTTGACTACCACAGTTTGCTGTTTGAATTATTTTCTAAACTAATACAGAATTATCAGTATGGGGATTTTCTGAGATTATAGTATTTCCAAAGTCGAATTCGCGAGTCGATCTAAGCTAGGCTACCATTGAAAACCTTATGAATTCAAATGTGAAAATACTACAATCTTCACAAATCCGCATACTGTTAATAATCATGTGTTCACTAGTGAGTAGCTTCAAGATGGAACTATTGAAGTTCTAGTGAGTTCAATCCGTGTCGGATGGAGACAGTTATCTGCCTCAGACAAAAGACGAACGGTTGCGCAAGATCATGCATCGATAGAAGTTAGACATTAACACTGTTGGATGCCCGCCCAAAAGTCTAGAAGTTAAACACACGCACGCGAGACCGAAGGTCCTGGGTTCGAGTCTTGCATATGGGATCGTGGAGGCTCACTATGGAGGAATCCCATACTATAATGAAACGATTATCCAGTGCTTCCAGGTTTTCAATGCTGGTCTAGCTCGTGAATTTTACGGTAATAATGCTGACTTGAATAATAATCTCATTTAATTTAAACATTGATGTAAATTGTTTTCGATTATTTTATTCCATTCTGAATGTACATAAAAATTCTTAACTTTAATTCATTAATGGAGTTGCTTATGTTGTATGTAAGCGTGTTTAATAATCTCAATATGAAACGTTTTGTTTTAACTCATTCTATATGTGTTTATATCCTTCTCGAACACGTAACTATGGTTACAAGTGTTGTTGTGTTTTTTTTGTCATTGAAAAACAAAGTAAAAAAAAAAACAATATTCAATGAAACTATTCATGACTTAATGATTCTTAATGGATTATGTATAATGATTTTTTTCTATTAAGATAATAATACAAAACATGAAAATCTTGTATAGGTTGTGAAGAGATGGTGGTTTGGGTCAAATTAAAGATACAACACGAACTCTACTATGATTTCACTGTCAGTTCTTCTACATAATTGTAGAAGTTCAAAATTCTTCTTTAGTTAAATATTATTTTGGGTGTAACTTAACAAGTGCTGTTTATTCATTTGTTTTATGATATCTAGTGTATTTCAATTAGGTAATTTTTAGTGGATTGGATTTAGATTTTGTATATTGAATGCCTTTTTATTTGCTTAATGTATCTGTAATATTATAAAAAAAAGATTTCCGGGGTTGAAGTTTGATATCATGAATAGACTTTGGTTAGACAATTGTTGAAAGAAGCATTGAACTATCACTTTTTCGTAGTATGAGACTTCTGTGCATTGCACATCCAAAGATCCACCTGAAATCGCATTAAGATTACTGATTCAACATCGATTGGTTTACATTTCTAACTTTAGTTAATTGACGATATTGTGCGACCATCACACAATTATCATCAGTGATATTTTTTAACCCTTCATGTTGACTATGGTGTAAAACTTCAAATGGAATAATCCTCATTACACCGTATAACAGTGTATATGTACTTACAATTTACTAACACCAAAGGTGGTTCTCGAAGTTCTAATAACAAACTTTAACCAGTGGGAACGAATGTGAGAGCACAATATTACGAATTGACTGAAATCAGAAATTTTAACTTAATGATATGAAGTTTAGGCGTTCTTCGCGTAATCTAAAAGTCTTACATATCTAATACTTAGGGAGTCTATTTTCCTTTATGAGATGAAAACTCGTGTCACATATTATCATTAACAACAAAGTGATCTTAACTGGACTGCTATTGGAAACCTGTAAGCACTGGACTGCCGTTTCGTAATAGTGTGAGACACCTCGGTTGTGGGAATCCACAACTAATCATCTGGGAAGCAAATCCAAGCTCTTCGGTCTCATGTCTAATCTTTAGGCCGCTGAGCTCTCATACTATGGTCTGTTTTTTTTAGCTCCAATCAGTTCACAATATTGTTTAACCTTCATCCATTACCTGTAGTGGATAACTGTCTCATACCGATGTATTAGTAATAATCATGCGCTCACAAGTGATAAGCATCAAGATACAAACAAGCCGGTTTTGCGACAGTTATATGCTGCTGACAATAGAAGATAATCGTTTATTATCGTGAGATGGTGGGATTCAGAAAAATTGTACCACTTCAGTGGTCTAGAAGTTTAGTGTTTTCTACGAGACCGAACGGCCTGGGTTCGCTTCCTAGATGATTGGTTGTCGGTGCGCACTACTGGGGAGTCTCATACTAGCACTAAACGGCAGTTCAGTGCTTACATGTTTTCAGTAGTTGTTTAGGTTATATCATTTCGTGACAAACTATGAGTATTACCATCAGGCTGAATCCTTTTCTCAGCGCAGTCTTCACTGAACCTCCTCACGTAGTTCTACCAAGCTGTGGAGCAAGCTATCTATTTAATATATCATGTAGTCGAATGGTTACATTTTTCTTCCACACCTGTTCATATGTCAATATCTCCCTTTCCGTGGTATATACACTCTTTGTCTTCCCTTAAACCATGAGATTAAAATTACTTTATACCTTTATAATTCTTTCTTCCTGTACTATCTCCCTATATGCAATCTTCCTTTTATATATTACTGCCATTAGAATAACTAGTTCCGCGGATTCGATCTTCATTTTGTTGTGCTAATGAGGTATGGCAACTTGGATCGATTCATATATGTGCCTGGTCCTACGTTGTAACTGACTGACTAAGTAACTTCCTTGGTATGTTACAACGCATACTTGTATATCTAAAATAAATACTTTTGTTTTATTAAAGTAATATTCAACTACCAGCTTCTTATCATGAATTTATTTGATTTAATTTTTATTTAAAATAGATATTATGGACGCCGTTTATTAAGTACACTGATGCAACATCCTGATTTTGAGAGAACTGCTCAAAGACAATTAACTGGTCAACCTTTTCGAGCTGTAAAAGAAGCGATTGATCAAATTCATCAAAAAGTAAGTTGTTTTCACCAAGATTTGTATGTGCCTGAAGTGAGGTTTTCTTCTTCTAAATAAATATATAATCATAGTTCTGTTCAAGTCAATTGTATCAATTGATCGGAGCTGATGTTTGTTTACCCGAGTACATTGTTTCTGAACTCTTTCATCAATAGATGGCGTATTCTGAATATTATTTTGCAGACAACGGATTATGTAATTACTGTTTACATTTAAACTGATAGTTCATCATGGCTTTATTAACATCCTAAAAGCCCTATACACAAACACCTCAGGCAGAGTGAGGGCATACAACCACCTTTCTCCACTATTCCATTCAAGCAGTGGAGTTAGGCAGGGTTGCCCAATCTCACCATTCCTCTTCAACTTTGCCATCGATGACATTCTGGAAACAGCTCTGACGGATGTAAGTAATGGTGGTGTGAATCTGTTGCCTGGAAAAAGACTTCTCGACCTTGAGTATGCGGATGATTTGTCTTACTGTGCGAGAATGTTCAAGCCATGCAATCCGCACTTAATCAGTTGGCAATCAGTGTCCGTAGGTATAGTATGTGCTTCGCACCTTCGAAGTGCAAAGTTCTTCTACAAGACTGGCAGGATTCCAATCCTGTACTCACTCTGGATGGTGAGCAGATAGAAGTAGTCGAGAAGTTCGTGTATCTAGGTAGCTGCATAAGTGCTGGTGGTGGTGTGAGTGATGAGATCAATGCACGTATAGTGAAAGCCAGAGCGGCTTATGCCAATCTGGGCCATCTTTGGCGCCTTCGTGATGTTAGTCTGGCTGTAAAAGGTCGGATCTACAACGCGACGGTGAGAGCAGTCTTGCTCTATGCTTGTGAAACCTGGCCTTTCCGAGTTGAGGATGTTAGACGACTCTCTGTGTTCGATCATCGTTGTCTCCGAAGGATTGCTGGTATCCAGTGGCAACACCATGTCAGTAATGCAGAGGTTCGGCATCATGTGTTCGGGCACAGAGACGATAATGCAAGTGGTGTCACCATCTTGAAACACCGACTTCGGTGGCTTGGATATGTTCTGCGAGTGTCGTCCCAGAGAATGCCGACTCTGAGACTGGTTGGAAATAGCGGAAAGGTGGTCAGTATATGACATGGTGTCGTGGTATGAAAGAAAGCTGCAAAGGGCTAGCTTCTGTTGATCCTTCACGACTCCCAGGTTGGGGTCCGAGAGACGGTGTAACGCAGTGGCTAGAGACGTTATCAGATATGGCTCAGAATAGAAGCCAGTGGCGATCCTGCTGTAACCTTCTTTTACTTTCTTCATAGAAAGTGGTTGTATCTTCCTTAACTGAAAGATCTCTTCTGATTGTACCTTACCGTATCCCCCACCATTGCTCTCTCTCTCTCTCTTTTTATAATTCCCCACGTTCATTACTTTTTTTTCTCCTTTCTCCTTCTCTTCAAATTATCATTGTTTTGTGTGGCGCATATATATTTGGTGCCCCCCTGTACCAATATTTATGTGTTCAAATAAATAAATAAATAAAATACATTTAAACTATCTAAATGATCGAAAATCTCTTGTGAACGATAAGTGTTCTATTGACGCAGTCATACATTTGTAATACGATCTTGTGTTATCCACAGCGTTTGTGTTTATTCAAAGTTATTCTAATTTCAGTTCGGCGATCAGTTCAAATTTTCATCTTAAATATTATGTATGTGTCCTCAAATTTACAATCTGATTTGCAAAAAAGGTTAAAACGATTCACATGAATATATTAATCCTATATGAAGATTTATGTAAAATACATATGTGTGTGTGAACTACATTTCCTTGAACTGTTACATATTCATGTAAAATTTTGCCTGGTTTATATCACTATGCACTCATATAGCACTATATCCTAGTTTCAATGGTTGATCTGATTGGGATATATTAATATCAATTCTTTCTCAACATCACTTGATGCTGGCATCAAACTAAATTTAGCTGGGGCAAATAAATCATTTCGCCAATGTTTTCTAAAACATTAAGATTGAATGTCATAATCTGAAAGACTTATCCAGCGGTCAAGCTTGATCTCTTTTTAACAAATGAATTTTTCATCGCAACAATTTAATATGAACAGATCTTCAGCTTTTACTATTTTTAAATGTGTCTGTCAGTTGAAATGTGCATTCCATGAAAAGATTTAAACCGTATATATTCATCTATAAAAAAGCAGTTATCAATCTTGCTTTGTTGTAGTGATCTCATTTATCAATGAGTGTTAAGTAGTGTTTTTTTTCATTCATAATACTAATTATCATTTCTTACTCTTTATCTGACCTATACTCAGCTAGTCATTACAAATTTACGTATCACAGAACTATAACATAAGTTTTTTAGTTCATTTTATTTCTGAACACTTCTGTTTCTATGCGTTTAGCTCATTTTCCTTCTAGAATATTCATACATTCAGTTTATAAATATATTTAACATAGAATAACATAATCTGTAGGTATAGAGTTATGGAAATGATTGAGTTTCATTGAAATCTAGATTGAACCATCATTGAAAACCTGGAAGCACTGGACAGCCGTTTCTTCCGAGTATTTTACTCCTCAGTAGTACACATCTACGATTCCGCATGCATCAATAGAACCCAAGACCTCTAGTCTAGTGCGTGAGCACTTAACCTATAGACCACTAAGTTGGTATCCAACTTAAATTGGTTTAAGATTTCTATAAGATTTAAAAATATCAACAACCCGTTTATCTACAGTTATCAATTTTTCCATAGTTATTTTTCTTATTCGTCCTCCTTGATGAGAGCTTCCCGATATTACGATCTTATATATTAAAGTATTTATATCGACATTTTAACAGTCATTACTATCATGTTCAGCTTTTTGAAGCAGCTGAATAGAAACTACAAAATAACACCATTTCAAGTTATTATTGCGCTGTTTATTGTTCCTTGTTTATTATTAACATTATGTGTTGTAAGATAGCACGATATATGTATGTCATTTTAATTTTATTTTCGTCATAAA
Source organism: Schistosoma spindalis (assembly GCA_946903255.1). NCBI lineage: Eukaryota > Metazoa > Platyhelminthes > Trematoda > Strigeidida > Schistosomatidae > Schistosoma > Schistosoma spindalis. The sequence continues at coordinate 6,999,701 of OX336420.1, forward strand.
GTTTTGAAAAAAAACTAACAATAATACTATCATCTTGTTTAAAAACATTATTTCACGTAACCATGGTGTAAATCCTTGGTTTAACTTGTATTATTATTATTTCTTTTTTATTCTGTATTATAGGGCGTTGGAGATTTGCCTCCATCAATGTCGTCTTCAGCTGGTTCTCGTCGTAGGGGGTTTTCACCAGCGACAAGATCTCGTGGACCCAGTGCTGGTGGTCTTGGTTCCAAAGCCTAATATATGTATACTATATCCCTCCCATTTGCATATCCTCTAATTTCTGAATATGTTTTTAACTTTTGGTCATTGCCAGTCTCAACTTTCTTACAAGTCCGCTCATATATACATATATATATACAAAGATTGTTGTATGTCTCTCCCATCTTGTTTTAATTTCAATAATACATAATTCCATCTGGTTTTTTGTTCAACTGTAAATGTCTAGTTTTCTCCCAAGAGTTTTCTTTTTAAATCAAAGGATAAAAAATAGTATAGTGATTTTTATATTCTTGAAGTACACAATGTTGAGTGATTGAAAACCTTTTTCTTACTATATATATATATATATATATATATATATATATATATATATATATATATATATATATATATATATATATATTAAGTAGTAACAGTACAGAGTAGAACAGTAGTGTTATTGTCCTGTGATTTTTTGTGTAGTTCATGTCTTGTATTTTTGTAACACTATTTTATATTCCCCTCCTTTCAACCAAGAAACCAAGAAAAACAGAAAAAAAACATAAACAAACCAGATTGTCACTGTGTAGTGACTAATAATTTGAATTTTGTTTGTTTCCAAGATAGTCTAATTTATTTATTTAGTTTCATTCAACAGGAATATTGATTGATTGCACAATACTTTATTAATATAAAATTTATATTATTTTGTTAAAAGTATAGATTTCTAAGTTGTTACGTAAATGTTTGTAATCTTATGTTAATGATTGAACAATAGTAGATGAACAAAAATGCACATTGTTGCTTACTTCAATTTTTCTTTACTTGATTTTCTTCTTTGATTATTTATACTTTTTACTTAGAATTGTTATTGATAGTGATTTAGTAAATAATAAGGATTTTTTTGTCTTTAATAAATCGCTCATAATAGTTACTATGGATTACGCACAATCTTTCTCATTTGAACACTTTACATGTTAGTATGCACGCACAAGTTTATAACTTTACCTGTCTTATATTCTCTATTAAAATATCATTGTGTTAATAAAAAATGATAACGTTTATTCTATATTATTTCTACTATCTATGATTTCAGTTGTAGATTCACTTCTGTTTATTCGATATATATTTTATTGTTCTTCTTATTTTTTACCGTATCTAATATTAACCTATTAGTTCAATGTTTCAATCCATTATTACATTGAACTGATAATAGTTTGTTTTTAAAAACAAAACATAATAATCATAATAGAATTATTCAAAATGAAAACAAAAGAAAACTTAATTACATTGAATTGCTCACGAATAGAATGTCTTTGATAATTGATTTTTTTTATTTTGCTCATAGTGTCATAATTGTCATTATATTATCTTATATATTGTAATATCATTTGATATTAGGTCAATATTTTATTTTTATTTTTTATTATTATTTTGTTGTTGTTGTTCTTGTTGCCAACAAAACAACAAGAAAAAATGGGGGAGGGGAGTATTTATTGAATTATCCATTTATTTTTATTTCATGTGTTCAGTTATGATTCCATATGTGCCTCGTATAGAATTAGAGATGGTAAACTCAACTACACATATCGATAACGTCTCGCTTTCAACCTCTCCCTCTGTCTCTCTCTCCCACTCACTCTCTCTCTCTCTCTATATATATATATATATATCTTATAAGTTGACAGATGTGATCATAAAATGTATTTGACTCTATCCGTTTATCATAATAACGATTACTATCATTATTATTACTAATATTACAATTATTGAGATAGTGTTTTTTTGTTCAGTAAAAAGTTGTTTTGTTTTTTCTTTTTTCTTTCTTTAAAATGCACAAAAATGATATTGAGTTTTCACCCACAAATTTGTTACTATCTCTCTCTCTCTCTCTTTCTATGTATTTGATTAGATCTTGTGAATATAAACGAATATGATGTATGAATGAATGAATCAATGAATTTAAGCACAAATCACACAGAAAACATATTTTGATCTTTATATATATATATATATATATATATATATATATATATATATATATATTTTAAATAAAAAAAGAGAAGAAAAGAAAAAAGAAAAAAACTTTTAAATAACTATCAGTGTTTGTGTTTGTTTCGTTTTTTTTTTAATGTTTTAATTTTGTTTCTCTTTGAACAATAAAATTGCATTATACAATACAATTTTATATTTAGAAACAATATGGATAAACAACCCATATCAACATGAATGGATCTATCCATCTATATAAATATAAATAAATAAATATATATATATATATATATTTGAAGTTACTTTGCAAACATTTTGTGTTTTGATTTAATTTTTCATAGTGTATGTTTATGCTTGTTTGTGTGGAATAATGTTTATGAATGATATAATTAATTGTTATGAAATGATTAGTGGATTAAATCCTATAACCTTAAGTTGACTTCACTATTGACAATCAATGATTATAATTCATACACATACTGTTGATTATTCTGATTAATAACAACCTTCAAGTTTATAAGTCAATAATTGACCAAGATTACTTACTTACGCCTGTTACTTCTCGTGGAGGAACATAGGCTGCCTATCAGCACTTTCCATCCAACCAATTCTTTTTCATATCTGCTACTATTTCCCGACGTAATATGTTCTTTGGCTATCCTCTTTTACGCTTCCCTTTAGGATTCCAAATTAAGGCTTGTCTTTTGGTGCAGTTTGGTGATTTGCGTAATGTATGTCCTATCCATTTCCAGCGTTCTTTCCTAATTTCCTCTTCAACTGGAAGCTGGTTCGTTCTCTATTGACCAAGATAAATATGCAAAAATATAAAGGATAGGCAAAATTATTTCTTTTCAAAAAGCTAGAATGAATCAATATTAATATTTTAAGGAGTTACTACTACTTTATGTTATCAATAGAAACTACTTTTCCGTTATCCTTGTCTTGTATTCAATTTATTAGTGTTTTGTCACATATGTACTTGTGTAGTGAATAAGAACATAAGTGAGGACAATCAAATGTATTTGAACATAGTGAAATCTTAGAACCATACAATAAATACTTCAATTGCAAAATGTCAATCAATTGTCTCAAACTTGATTGTTCCTTTTGCAAATATCAGTCAGTCGTCTAAGATTTCATTGTTCTTTCGTTTGGCAACCAATCATTCTTTGTTCTCGTTCTCTTTTCTTCGATCTTCTTAACCTTCTATCTCCAGACATTCCAATTTCGATTGATAATAAATACTATTTATATCTGTCGACATTAGTAGCACACACCACATTTGTAACCATACTTGTCCCGTTGTTTTTTTTTGAATATTTAACAGTAGGATTCAAAAGCAATTTCGAAAATATTCAAATGACTTTCCTTTTCCAGCTTATTAATCATAATCTATTCGAAACTAGTTTAATTTCCTTTGGTGCACATATTAATGTATGTAGTAAACAGTAATCTTATTTCGTTCAAATATTTTAAAAGTAGCACTTCTTTCTCAGGTCCTTTCAGTCAGCTTCGCAGTGCTCCTAACGAAATCCTAATTTGGGATGGTATAAATTTTAGAGCATAAAGGTTTGGTATACAAGTACATAGCACTTTTCCTTATAATGGAACCTGTAATGAGATCCGATTAAACTCAGATTTTGATAAACTGCAAACAATTATACACAACTGCTTTACGATTATTTGCAGTCATGTTAAATTTTAAAGTTTGATAACCATGTTATTGTAATATATGATATGATTTTCGAATATTTCTTGCGTTATTTAGTCATTTAAACTGATTTTTTGATTCAGCCTTGTCCTGTGAGTGGAATTCGCAAGAACCGGCAAGTAGAAGTGTGGAATAATAGACCACTGACCAGTAACTAATGTTCTTCTTTGTTTAGGAGTTTACTAATTCATCGAATTAAATAGCTCGTGATTGTAACTCATTGTGTTTAACATTAAGCAATCAACAAGAAGCTCTAGGCCTGTAATTGTACTGAGTACTTTAACATTTATTATTAAGAGAAACTATTACTTCGTGGTTCTTTGTAATACTATCTCAATGAAAACATGTATTCCTCTTGTTAACTGAAAAGTAAAGATTATGAGTAGTTGTCTAAAAGTAAAGTGATTTTTTTATTCCTATCATTACTACAAACATCAATTTTATACCTACTATGTATTCCAAGAATTAGTATTTAGAGATTATTGTATGTTGGGAAACGTGTTGATACATTTTTAGTTGTTAATTAATCAGTAGACTTTCAGTGAAACAAAATGTTTTATTAACTTTATTCAGTTAATTTATTTAGTATTGTCGATTAGAATATCTACTTTACATATATTAATGATTCATTAAAGTTTTGTAATCTAGTCCATGTCTAAGCATAATTAACACTATTCATCAAATACTTTTAATATGAATTTTGAAGTGATTTATCGAAATAAGTAATATTTATTAATGAGTTTATAGGTATGGATACAAAAGTTGAACTTGATAGTTTCAAATAAATTGAGCATTGATTAGAAATTTTAATGTACTCTGAAGAAGTGGCTTATATTAAGTTACGAAATGTTAGAAATACAATTCTTCTTCTCATTGGAATATAACAAGAAATGTATTTCTTATTAATATTTACTAAATAAATATGTACACGTTTCTATTGGTTACGAACTTTAGTAAGTATTGAATTGTCCTGTGGTAAGAACACTTTTTAATAGTCTTATGTAGTAGTTGTTTTTTGATAGTTAAAGTCAGTTGTAGACAAGTCATCAGTTTACTTTAAAGATATATTACGAATAGTACTTCTGAAAGCCCTTAGTTTTTAGGTAAGACTATGCGAAATACCTTAAATAGAGAGTTTTCAGGTTCTAATTAAAACAGCATATAATCAATTTCAGTGTTAGGTTTATTCATTTGATAATAATAATGATAATTATCCTATTTTTAGCTGGTAGAATAAATGCATCAATGGCTAACAGTAAGATTCAAGACACACATTTCATCCTTGTCAACTGATCCCAATTTTCATATTCATATTGAGACTCAAACCTAGTGACTTTTGATGACGTGTCTGAAATAGGACAAAATGGAATTTCTATATCCCATTGATAGTTACAAATACGATTATTCTATATAATCTTTGGAAATTGCTTATTTTGAAGTAATCCACTCAGGATACAAATACTGATTAAAATTTGGTTATTATTATAAACTCTCGGAAAATTAAAACCTTTCGTAATGATATCACACTCCTAATGTTCTTACGTGACATTTTTATTTATTTAAACACTTAAACATAAGTACAAGAAGGCACCAAATAGATATGCGCTACATAAATCAGTCGATTTGTGTGAGGGCTGGGTTACTGCCCGTGTGATCTTACCGAAGTAGGTGGTTTTCTTAGGACGCCACACTCCGACTCTTCGACCTATTGGTCTAATCGACAAGGCAGTGCAGCAACGTCAGGAGATGCAGGCCCATGGTAGTCGGTGACCAACATTAGATTCATACGCCATTTGTCCTTTCAGGATACTGGAGCCAGCCCATATTCACATTGATTTGGAATCAGGGTTTTCCAACTAACCTAGGTGAATGCTCCATATCTACTAACCCGATTAAAGCGTGAAACATTCACTTTTCGTCCTCTCGATTTCGTACACAACATCCCTGTCGTGAGAACGCAGTGATTGTATGCACGTGGCCATGTGAGAGCATTTCAATAAGTAAGGCTGACTCGTCCCACTCTTGGTTGTACCAGGGCATTTGTGTGACATAATAGCTACATGTTCGATCATTATTATCTTAAACATTACCTTGTTGATCCTTTTTCTGATAATATCTTTTATATTCTTTTTACCATTTACAGTCATTTCTAGTGATTTACTACTTAATTCTTACATGAAACTGTTCATTATTATTATTTTTATCAAGATATCCACTGTTTTCTCATATTAACTAATAATAAATATATATTTGGATATTATTCAATTTTAGACAGTAATGTCGTCGTCTAATTTAGAAGCACCTCCATTAATGCGAAAATTATTAATTGGACAATTATTTCATAATACTGATAAATTGCCAATATATAACTCAATTCGACAAATTTGGGAAATGGATTACCTTGACAACAGCACCACCACCAATAATAATAATAGTGTTCTGAAGAAATTATCATGGTGTATGCTTTGGTTACAAGGTAGAATCATTAAAAATTATCAATTACTTAATAGTGATAATAATAATACTAATTTCATATTAGATGATGGTACAGGTGAATTATTAATTATTTATGAATTAGACAAAAATCAATCAGTTAATTATAAAGTAAATATTGGAGATTATGTTGCTGTGATTGGTAAATTAGTTCAACCTAATAAAGATCATAATAATAATGATAAAAAGGAATATTCGAATGATTGGCATATTCTAGCTAAAAGTGTTACACATTTAACTGATCATATTATACAACAAGATAAAAGTGAATTATTTACATCATCGTCATCCTCATCATTTGAATCATCATCACAAAAGATCATGTCAAATTCAGCATATTATGAATTATCTTGGCCTTTAGAAGTTATAGATATGACATATTCTGTATAAAATTGATTATGTTTGTAAATACATTTATTTTTATAATATTAAATAAAGATGTTCATATTGACGAATTTGTTTTATACTTGTTATTTGGTTATCTGTTCAAGTATTCAAAAGTTTCAAGTGATTCATATTTCTTTACAGTTTACTTTAGATTGTTCAATAATTTAATAGTTAAATTCATGAGTCAATTGAAGATAGACCTGGAGGCACTGGATGACTGTTTCATCCTAGTACGGGATTCCTCAGCAGTTCTTATCCACGATCCCGCTCGCGGGATTTGAAATCAGGACTTATTGGTCTCTCGCACGAGCGCTTAACTTCTAGACCACTGAACTACCAGGCATTCAACGGTATTAATATCTAACTCCAATCAATCCATATTCAACAATTACTGTCCAGTGATAACGTAGGATCTTATAAAGTAACATATCACTGTAATTATCTTTAGAAAAGGGTAAAAATTATGATCAAGCAAAAAATTATTGCTTATTTTAAGATGTAATAAAAGGTAATCTTTTACGATGATTCTTAGTTGTCTTTAATTTATGCATTAAGAATTGAGTTGAAAGTTCATACCCATTTTCAGCTATTTTGTTTTAAGCACCTGGATAGCATTGAATCCCTTAACATAAAACATGCTCTAGACTATGCTTCTTGTACATTTTGAATGAAATTTTTATGATCCTTCTTTCCTGAATACCTAAATTTTGATACCTTCATCGATGTTTAAAATTCTGTTTAATTTCACAAAGACTATTGGTATAAGTTATCTGTTTAGAAAGCGAACAGTATGTAAGTTTGTTTCGGTAGTAGTGCATAACTAGTTTGTTCTGTGTAAAACTTAATAGTTAGGCACTTATTTATCAGGAGGGATTTTGTGGAGATTGTAGTAATTTCAATAGTTCAGATTATGAGTCAATGGATGCTAGACCACTATAGAAAACCTGGAAGCACTGAACGGCTGTTTCGTCGTATTGTGGAACTCCTCAGCAGTGCGCATCCACGACTCATGAGCTCAACTATTGAAATTACTACAATCTCCACAAAACCCCTTCTGATACTAATCAACATACGCTCACTAGTGACTTGCTTCAAGATGAATATCCTGGAGTTCTAGTGAGAAGCAGTGACCAGTGGAGTACAACCGGGTCTGTTGTGAGATAGCAACTAACTGATGACAATGGTGGATGTGTCGCTGAATTTCGTGGATTAGTTGAAGTTAGACATTAACACCATTAAATGCCGGTTCAGTGCTCTAGTGGTTAAGCGTTCAAGAGTGAGACCGATAGGTCCTGGGTTGAAATCTCGCGAGGCGGGATCGTAGATATACAGTGCTGAGGAGTTCCACAATAAGACGAAATGGCCGTCCAATGCTTCCAGGTTTTCCATGGTGATCTAGCTTCAATTGACTCATGATCTCAACTATTGAAATTTATTTATCGTATATGAACACATTAATCTCAATATATATTTTGTACTGATCTATATCATTTTGAGGATTCGCATAGCGATAATTGATATTTGTTCATTTTACACTTGTATTATTATTTATACATCAAAAGAGAGTAATTGTAGCACTGAGTAGCAAAGAGTAAAATAATCCAACCCTAGTAATTTCCTTATGTATATAAACTATTATTTCAAATAATAATGTAATTCAGTTGGTTTAATTATTTAACTTTTGATCGTAAATTCCGAGTTTAAAGTTTACTTCTGTCTAATTTTGAAAGGATTATCGACGATAAGTACACAACTTCCCAGGAATTGATTTTATTCTCTAATTGTTATAACTGTCTAATTGAAGATAAGACAATTCACTATATAGATATTACTTACTTACGCCTGTTACTCCCAATGAAGCATAGGCCGCCGACCAGCATTCTCCAACCCACTCAATACTGGGTCTTTCTTTCTAGTTGTATACAATTTTGTTCATTTTTCTAATGTCCGTCTTCATTTCTCGACGTTATGTGTTCTTTGGTCTTCCCCTTCTCCTTTGACCTTGAGTATTCCAAGTGAGGACGTGCCTTGTGACACAGTTGGTTGCTTTCCTCAATGTGTGTCCTATCCACTCCCAGCGCTTCATCCTGATTTCTTCCTCCGCTGGGATCTGATTTGTTCTCTCTCATAGTAGGTTGTTGCTAATAGCGTCCAGCCAACGGATCCGAAGTATTTTGCGTAGACAACTGTTAATAAACACTTATATCTTCTGGATGATGGTTTTCGCAGTTCTCCAACTTTCCGCCCCATACAGTAGGCCGGTGTTAGGCAAGGTTGCTTACTCTCACCCTTTCTCTTTCTCCTGGTGATCGACTGGATCATGAAGAGTGGACAGGTAGGATGCAGCTGGATGATCTAGACTTCGCAGATGATCTGGCTCTTCTATCGCACACGCAACAACAAATGCAGGAGAAGACAACCAGTGTAGCAGCAGCCTCAGCTGCAATAGGTCTCAATATACACAAAGGAAAAGCAAGATTCTTCGATACAATACAGCATGCAACAATCACAATTGACGGCGAAGATTTGGAAGATGTACAAACCTATACATATTTGGGCAGCATCATTGATGAACACGGTGGATCTAACACAGACGTATAACTTTCGACACGAATAAACATCTATTTAATAACTATTGTTTAGAATTATTCTAGAATGTGTCTAACAGAGGACTTGAAAGTTTCCCTATCTTATGTGGAATTATGACATGAATCATGTTATATATCACATATTACCAAAAAAAATTTAAAATATAAGCTAATAGAGATTCCAACTGAATAGTTTGACAAAGATTATACTCATCACATGATATAATTGTCTTCATTTCAATTCTATTTCTAAGGGGAATATAGACTAGGATAAATTAATTATCTAATCTTCCATTATTTTCAATAATTCTCTAACTAATTTAAATTTATCACCTGAGTTACTTCAACAACAGAAAAAAAAATTCATTCAACAATTCATTAAAACAAATATACTAGAACTAACTAATTGAAGAAATACAATAGTATAACGGAAATGATCATAAATTAACAAAACTATAGAAAACCTTTAAAACAATAGAATATATAGTTACAATTCATTATTAATTATTTATATGTGATTAGGTTGCGGAGGGGGGAGTTTCATTTCGTATCGTATGGAATAGAGAACATTGGAAGAAACACAATTAATTATTGATATATATATATATATATATATATATATATATATATATATATATATATATATATATATATATATATATATATAATTGAACATAACTCTGAACTTAATTCATTAGACCAATGGGAAAGTTAAAATTCAGTTACCATAAGAGGGAGGGACTTTTTTTTATTATAAATGTTTAAGTTTATGTAAAGAAATCTTATCGAAAATTTATGACAAGAGATTTTAAGAAATAATTACAAGAAGTGAAGAACTTTTGTTTCATTCTATGTAAAGTCGTCTAAGTTGATTCTTAAACTAGAATATAAAGCTAACTTAGTCTTTCTTATTTTTTGTGTAAATGTCAGATCCTAACAACAACAACAAAAGGAACAAAAAACATCAACTCCATCGAAATCTCCATAAAGTAATCCTATTTCATGAATGTATATAGATGACCGAATGTAAACATTACTCTTTTTTTTTTTAAATACATTATTATGTACATAGAATACAAGGTGAACAATGTATCAATCCACTTCATATTTAATTGATGTGCATAGTATATCTTCTAGGTTTGAAGCGGTTACGAGTTCACTTAAACTGCGAACGGAACAAAGACTCGGTGACCAAAAACCAATAAGCTAGCTATTCGATGCGTCCCAGCCCCGCTAACAAGAGAAAAAAGTCCAAACTTGGAATGAGGAAGTATATTCCGCAAACAGCCAGAAACAAGCGATAACAAAAAACACAAATCAAAACGTATATACACAGCAGAAAACGGTCCTTGATGAGAGTTACGAAATAGCATACTAAAAGGCACAACGGACCAATAGCATTTAGGATTCTCCCAAGTGGGAAATACAACATAAAGGTGAAAAGCGATTGTGGCGCGTAGACAGAAAAATTTAAATTTTCTGAATAAAATTACAAAATTTGGTCCTTTCCCAAGTGAGTTCTGGGGATTTAACTTCCCCAATAATATCGTCAGCTTGTTAGTATGATAACAGGAAAACTTATTTTACTGCTCTTACAGTTTACTAATCTGATCAAAGACGAGATTATAACGTTTTTGTTCTAAAGAGTGATTAATGTCTATGATTCATTCTAATTAAAATATCAGATTAAGATCAAATAACTTTTTCAGTACTCTTCATATTCAAAATGTGGTGTGTGCTACTTATATCGACATAAGTAGCATATGACGTTAGTCAGGAACAGAAGTTCTGGCAGCAGAGAAACAAGAGGATCTAACAGTAAAGAATGGAAACAGAATGCGATTTGTATGAAAATGCAAGAATGATGAAGTTTGAGTCATTTTGAGACAATTGATGGACATTTTTTGCAAATTGAGCATTTACTATATGGTTGTTAGATTTTATTGACATGTTCTGTAATTGTCTGTTCAATACCACCGTTATAAGTGACCCACACCACCAAGCTACTATTTATTCGTTCAATACATGTAAACATCTTCAGGTGATCTAATGAATAGTTTAATGGTTGTGTAATGCTTGTTAATTTATGTAGGCATTAAAAACATGGACACTGTAATGAGATTGATAGACTTAAATTCGTATCCATCAACATATATTACGTGTAAATTAGTCACATCAAATCATCAGGTTTTGTTATCAGAAAAGATAGAATTGTTATTATTTCAGTAAGCAATTTTTTTATGCCTTTGTTATTGTACTTGTTGTTCACTTCACGGAGTGTGTATATTTATGAATTTTTGTCTCGGTAGTGTCAGTCGTAAGCAAGAGTTCGGGAGGAAGAGGATTGGGCGTGGGGTTAGTAACTCTACCCAGTGAAAAGGACCTCTATCAAGTAATATCAATCAGAAAGAACTAAATCACTTAAACTCTGCACTACATGTTGAAAGTTCCTCGTATAGAAGAGATATGACATCTTATAGCGAAAACTGGGATTCTTCGAAAGTCATGAGGCCTATACCACTTCCGATAACTGAACTAATAATTAATATAGGTACATGGAATGTCCAGACAATATAGGAGACTAGAAGGACCATTTGAATAGTTGCGGAGGTAAAAGGATACATCTTGGTTGTGTTTGAAAGGAGCAAAACTCATTGAACACAAGCTGAAAATAAAAGGATATGGTAGAGTAGTGCGACTAATCCTAAAGAAAGAAAGCAAACCAATTACTGAGATTTAAGAGCAGCGGAACAAGTGGTTACAGCACTTTGAAGAGTATTTGAACAGAATAACGCCGCAGAACTCACCGTACATCAAGGTAGTCCACACTGATCTTCCTAGTCCTGACATGAATGATGCCGCACCAACAACAGAAAAATTAAGACCACTAGAAAAATCAATAATACCAAAAGAACAGGATCAGATAGAATACTACCTAAAGCCCCGAAGTCGCATATAGAGATAACTATAAAGGTGTTCCATATTCTTTTCAGAAAGACTTGGGAGTAATAAAGAGTACCTAGGGACTAGGAAGAGGGATGTCCCATCAAAATACTGAAGGAATGAAATTTTAGTAGACATGAGAACTACCAAAAAAATCACTCCACCCTTCAGTGTCAGGAGAAATTCTCGAGACTGTTGCTGCACTATGTTGTTTTCAAAGAAGATTAAATTATGGGTAACTTCCGGGAACTTTATGAACAGTTATATATATATATATATCCTTATTGTATAACTATTTAGAAACCAGATTATATATATTTATATTTCTTCTACCATAAGCTTTCATTTGACCCATTGGCCGCTATTCATAAGTTATTCCCAATCTACTAGTTACAGTCTCCTACACTCACAGTCATTTTCAGCTTGATCTTGTATAATTGTTATTTTTCATTTTATTGTGTGATGGGGTTTGGTCTGTTTCTACATAAACTACTTAAATCTGAAATATATTATTCAGACAGTGGAGGTAGATGTGATGTTCTTGACTGAATGGGCAGGTCGAGGCGAGAAGCTACTATATTGAGGACCAATCGGGTTTCAGAGTTGACGCAAGGCTATTAGTGCTGGTTGGTGTATCATTGGTTTAGCATAAAGCCAAAGTTGTAGAAGAGGGTATTCTGATTAGCGGTTTCGTCACGTGATAGATAACTGGAGTGAAGGACATAACACACTATACTAAAGACACGTGTAATTGTGAGATCAACAACCTGATTTTCGTATGGATCGACGAAATAGTAATCAAATCGGAATAATGCGTATCATTTTTGAAAAAATGTATTGAATGAAACTCATCGTTATACATCAACTTTCTTGATTATGAGAGCATTCAATAGCGTGTTCAGAAGAACCTTGTGAAAGCGTATTCGATATTATCGAGTACCTAAGAAGACTGTTACTACTCTGCCGAACTCCATCAAATAACTGAATTGCAAAGTCGTGCACGGAGATATATACAGATACATTCCAAGTGAAGGTTTGTGTCAGACAAGACTGCCTATTTTCTCCTTTTTTCAGACGTTGACTGGCTTAAAAAGACCTCCATTTCTCAGAAGAAGCATGAAATATACTATACACCTTGAATATAAGTGTAAGGCTGTGTCTTTGTGGTCGACTAAGACCTATCTCACTCACGATAACAAATGCAGACGAAGATGATCAATGTAGTAAGGGCTTCTGGAGCGGCAGGCCTCAACATTCACAATAGAAAAAGTTGGACCCTAGAGTACAACACATTGAGCGCCAACCAGATTACAATTTATGGAGAAGCCTTGGATGAGGTGGGAGCCTTACCTTAGGCAGCATCACTGATTAACAAAGGGGATCTGTTGCAGATGCAAAGACATGAATTGGTAAAGCAATGGTAGCAGTCCTACCATCCAAGTATATTTATAACTCGAAAGAACTGTTCATCCAAGACCTTAGAATTCTAAATATAAACGTTAAAAAGTTCTTTTGCATTGTAGTAAAATTTGTTGAACTACCACAACCATCATAAAAATAATACATGAATCCAAGAACTGCTGTCAATGCAAGATACTCCAGAATAATTGATCAGTGACCATCAGTAATACCCTACTATAACAGAAAACAAACCATGTTTGAGATTAGGAGAAAATCAGGAAAAGATACTGAACAAAGTGGCTTGGAGATCATTGATTGATGGCCTGTGCTTCAAGAGGAATAACAAAAGTAAGTAAAGGCTTTTATAAATGTAAGAATGTAGTTGTTTACCAATCATTTATTTGATTTATGTAATCATATATTTATTTCCATAAGTGTCATATCAACATCCTAGTTGATTCATTGTTCAATGGAAACTTTCGAATTCATAATATGTTTATCTGTTTTTTCATTTATATCAGTAAATATTAACAAATAAAATCAATTCAAAAACCAAATCTATATTGTGTATGTGATGACAAACAATCCATATGGAAAACCAACACATTTACTTCTTTCAATCGTTGAGATCATGAGTCGATTGAAGCTAGACCATCATGGAAAACCTGGGAGCACTGGACGGCCGTCCAGTCTTATTGTGGGACTCCTCAACAGTGCTTTTCCATGATCCCGGCTCGCGAGATTCGAACTCAAGACCTACTGGTCTCGCGCGCGGGCACTAGACCACTGAGCCGGTATCCAACCGTGTTAATGTCCAACTTCAACTAATCCACGAAATCCAGTGACACATCCACCATTGTCATCGGTGAGTTACTATCTCACAATTACTTCTTATCAGATTAGGACTTGTTTGTGGAGATTGTAGTAATTTAATAGTTGACTTCATGAGTCGATTAAATCTATACTACCATAGAAAACCTGGAAGTACTGGATGACCATTTCTTCCTTGTATAAGACTCCTGTGTTCATATCTTACATTCAGGATCGTGGATGCTCACTGCTAAAAGGTCTCATATTAGAACAAACCTCTGTCCAGTTCTTAGTAGTGGTCTAGCTAAGATCGACTGATGAATTCAATCATTAATATTATTACAATCTCTATAAATCCCCCATTCTGATAATGATTTTTCTTTTCATTATAGATTTCATTTCATGTTTTAACTTTTGCTAGAATTATTTAATATTTTTTTGTTTGACATATCGGTCTACACTATACTGAATATGTTCATAATAGACAGTTGCAAACAATTCTAACCATATCAGTAATATATGTCATAATTATTAAAATATAATAAAAATAGGGTAGACTATAATTTTCCCACTTTTATGATAATTATACACATATTTTACATTGTTTAACCATTTATAAAAACAACAACAGAATTAAGAATAATTACGGAAATAATTTATTTAAAAAAACCCCCCAATTAATTTTGAAGACATTAACGAGTTCTTTAGTATCAGGAAGTTAGTTACCAAGGTACTTAAACACAACTGATCAATATAGTTCCCTGTTAGGAGTGTCTATACCGTGTTAATTATTTTTTTTCTTAAATAATAAAATCAAGCTTCATACTACTGTGATGTGTGCTACTAATATCGACAAAAGTAGTATATGATGTTAGTCAGGAACAGAATATCTGGCAGCAGAGAGACAAGAGGATCTAACAGTAAAGAATGGAAACAGAATACAATTTGTATGAAAATGCAAGTCTGAGTCATTTTGAGACAATTGATGGACATTTTGCAAATTGAGCATTTACTATATGGTTGTTAGATTTTATTAACAAGTCCAGTAAATTAGTATCAAATACAGTCGATTGTACCGGACGCGTGTTCTGTTCACTACACTACGAGGAAAAAAAGCATAGTTACGTTAAATATGAAAGAAGCATGTTAAAAATCTGTCTTGAAAACAAAAGTTTTACGTGTTCGGTTGTTAATGGTAAGATGTGACAAATTTGGTAGAATGAATTCAGATAATAAGCAAATATGGATATTGGCTAACAGTGAAATACAGTTTGACGCGCGTTCCGTCCTATTTTGGACTCGTCAGCTTGATGTACCTGCATCTGAGAGTTGTAACCTAAGGCAATATCGAGGCCGTCAGCACAGGTTACACATATGCCAACAAGAGACTGGTCAATTGTATTCCTAATTAACAATGGGACGGTACAAGTAAACAACACCAAGTGAATCTAATTCAGATAATATTGTGAAGATTCCGTGATTTTTGAAAAGGATTTCTATTACAAACTTATATTCA
This sequence comes from Schistosoma spindalis, assembly GCA_946903255.1. Classification (NCBI taxonomy): domain Eukaryota; kingdom Metazoa; phylum Platyhelminthes; class Trematoda; order Strigeidida; family Schistosomatidae; genus Schistosoma; species Schistosoma spindalis. The sequence continues at coordinate 7,015,743 of OX336420.1, forward strand.
TATAGGAGAATTTAGAAGTGTAGATTACGGGATAGCTGTTTAGGCTTAATTTATCACCTAAATAGAGAATAGATGGGTACACATTTAGGACTAATACTGATATAACGAGATTAAAAAAGCAAAATTACATTTTTTTTACTCATTGTGACTCTTGCACAACTTTACTTCCGTTTCTAACTCTATATGATGACTATTCAGAGAAATGTTTATCTTTTTGTTTTCCAGCGTGATATTTTATTCTATACAATGTTAATTTATTTGAGTGTGATGTTCTATTCAAGATGGAATATTCTTGTATTAGACGATTTGGACTTCGCAGATGATCTAGCCCTCCTATCTCATACCTACGAACAAATGCTGATAAAGACAGTCAGTGTAGCAGCAGTCTCTTCATCAGTAGGCTTCAACATACACAAGGAGAAAACCAAGGTCCTCAAATACAGCACCGAGAACACTAATCTAATCTTACATAATGGTGAAACTGTGGAAGATGTAGAATCCTTCACATTCCCGGGAAGCATCATCGATGAGCAAGGAGGATCGAATGCCGACATAAAGGCGAGGATTGGATAAGCATGGGCCGCATTCCTTCAACTAAAGAACATATGGGACTCAAAACAACTTTCAACCAATATCAAAGTCAGAATCTTCAATACGAACGTCAAGACAGTCCTACTGTACGGAGCTGAAACGTGGAGAACTACAACAACCACCATCAAGAGAGTACACGTATTTATCAATAGTTGTCCACGCAAAATACTCAACATCCATTGGTCGGATACCATCAGTAACAGCCTACTGTGTGAGAGAACCAACCAGCTTCCAGCTGAAGAGGGAATTAGGAAAACACGTTGGAAATGGATAGGACATTCATTACGCAAATCATCGAACCGCATCACGAGACAAGCCCTAACTTGGAATCCTGAGGGGAAGCGGAAAAGAGGAAGGCCATAGAACACATTACATCGGGAAATAGAAGCATATATAAAAACAATGGATAAGAACTGGAAAGAGCTGGAAAGGATTGCCGAGGACAGGGTTGGATGGAGAATGCTAGTGAGCGGCCTATGTTCCCTCACGAGAAGTAACAGGCGTAAGTCAGTAAGTAAGTAAATTATTCTAAACTATATTCAGAATGATAGACAGAATGTGATCTTCTTATAACTCTGGGTATTTTTTTCATGAATGTGATCTTATTCTAATTAATAATCAAAAAGGATGTGCAGTCAATATATAAATGAGTGTATTTTCGACTAGAGTCGTCGTCTTGGCTTAAGTTTCAATAAATCTCCACTTGTATTATTCTTTGTGTTCATATTTCGCGTCATGGGAATTATAATAGTCTCTCGTTTTACAAGTACAAGTAATAAGTGATTCCGACTTGACAGTTAGTGACGACCATATATAACAATTGACGACTATTCTTAATAAATATGAAGTCAATATGATTTTAATTGCTACATCAGATAACATATGTGTAAACTGTGTTAAAATTATATTCATTATTAATTCAGTATTATGAAATTAACCAATCTTCTGATTAATTATTTATCCATAAAGTGAAACACTGACAGGTTGTCTATATTGATTGTTAGTGTATACTTAACATAGGAAATAACGAAATAAACTTCAATTTTCAAAGACAATAGACTGATCGATTACAGTCCTAAACATCAATGGGTAACTTCAAGTAAACAATACCAGGTGAATTTAAATTTCACCCCATTTCAAAAGCAAGTGGTTATCAGGACTCAGTAGCTAAGGGGATAACGCAGTGGCGTTTGGACCGAACGTTATTGGGTTCGAGTCCCAAAGAACATCAACTCTGAGGTGCAAGTATATCCAGCTGATGAGTCCCAAATAGAACAAAACGCGCATCCTGAATTCCACTGCTATCCACTATCCATCTTTGCTTATAATGCTTGTAAATCAAGGCAATATCGAGGCAATACGCACAGTATGCACATATCCCAATATGAGAGACTGATCAATAGCAGTTCTAAACATCAATGGGACGATTCAAGTAAACAATACCAAATAAATTGAAAAATTTAGGTCATTAGTATGTATGATGTTATATTTTTAGTATGCCTGAACTTAAATACTAAGGTCAAGTGAATGACACAGATGACTTTACTAAATCTAAAGAAAATAAAATACACCTTCTGAATGATTCATTTCTAGGGTCAATATATTTCTATAAAGGTTCACCCATTAATATTATATTTCTAGTTTTATAGTATAAGATAGATTAAAAGATAATATCTACGTTTTTTGTTTACTCTGAAGAAGTGACATGCATTAAGTCACGAAATATCGTCAGAGATACAATTTTTTCTACTCATTGGGATATACCAACAAATATATATTTGAAGGAGTTTTTGTGGATATTATAGTAATTTCAATAGTTGAGATCATGAGTCAATCGATGCTAGACCACGATAGAAAACCTGAAAGCATATGCCCACTAGTGACTGGCTTCAAGAAGTATATCCTGGAGTTCTAGTGAGAAGCAGTGATCAGTAGTGTTCAACCGGGTCTGTTGTGAGATAGCAACTTACTGATGACAATGGTGGCTGTGTCGCTGAATTTCGTGGATTAGTTGAAATTCGACATTAACACCATTAAATGCCGGTTCAGTGGTCTAGTGGTTAAGCGTTCAAGAGTGAGACCGATAGGTCCTGGGTTGGAATCTTGCGAGGCGGGATAGTGAATATACAGTGCTGAGGAGTTCCACAATAAGACGAAATGGCCGTCCAATGCTTCCAGGTTTTCCATGGTGATCTAGCTTCAATTGACTCATGATTTCAACTATTGAAATTATTCAAAATCTCCAAAAAACCCCTTCCGATAAAATCTTTTGTTAACAATAAAACTAAACAAATCCTATCGAATTTTGTTTCATTCAGTTATATTGATTACGAAGGCAAAGAATAATTGTTTCGAATAAATTATATTGTTTAGTGTGTTGTCATTAGCAAAGTTGTATGCTGTAAAAAGGAGAGAATAGTATTTCATCAACGTCCAGATTAATAAAATATGGTAGAGAAGATTTGTAACTTAGGTGGATGATTTTGATGGAGTTTTATTCTCTTAGCTGTATGGTTTAGTCGTTGTATTTTCATCGTTATTCTGTACAGCATCATCAGCAAAAACTCTAGGAAGATAAAATTATAATAAAGAAGTAAATAATGATAGGTTTAAGGTCTACAGGACAAGTTGTGAGCCATATGTAGAAAAATTCGAACACTTCTTTTTTGCATAAAGTTTATTCTGATGATGTCGTTCAGAATAGCGATGAAAGCTTTACGATCAAACCATCTAGCTCCACCAAAAAGGTGAAAACCATGCATTAAATACTTCATTTGCAAATCTTCTATCAATTGTCCTTTGCATCCTTTACGATTCTTTAAATTCTCAATCTCTTTCTGTTTTTTTTTCAGTGCAATCGTCTTTACCTTCTTTTAACAGGCATTCCAATTCTGATCAGTGCTACATACTACTTATGTCGACTGACATCAGTAGCATATACGACTAGCCTATTACGTTTTGAAACTGTTTGATAATTGTTGGTTAATCAATTATTCGAATATTTAATAACATTTTCTATAAGAAATAGAAGATTCTATTGATAGGACAGAATATATGACTTTGTGTGACTAAATCTGATTTATGATTGAATCCTAAACACACGATCGCTGAAACTGGATATGCGACCGTCAACGACAAACCAAGCTATAAGTATGAACCAAATCCAATATAAATGCGCCACTCAATGGCAACTTCATGCAACCAAATAAGCCATTTTGGTTTTAATATACGTCTCTCTTTAGAACTTTCAGGCAGTTTTCTTCCACGGCTAAGCATTGATACCCGATGGTTGGACTCATGCTCTCGGTAAATGACTGGCAATTTCCTACAGTATGCCGTCGACACTCCTGGCTCAAGAAAGTGCTGTCCTGCAAACGACGAATAAAAACCGAGATCTGGTTTCATCGCTCCGTAATTTCATGTCTCGTTGTAGCTTATAAAAGCTGGTATGTAAACTTCACAGTCTCCGAAGCATATATGATTAACTAATCACATTGGTCAATCGTTGAAGATGTTCTACTCACTTTGATTGACCAACACGTTTTTGTTTCAGGTCTCTGATGGAAGAATGCAAAAATATAATGCTAGTCTAATTCTCTACAGATTTATACCCCTCAGTGTCCCCTTGAAAATGATCTATTTGATTTTGTAGTAGTGTAGTGAACAAGAATACGAGTGGGGACAATCGAATAGAAATTACAGAACATCTCACTAAAATCTGAGAACCATATAGTAAATAGTTAATTTGCAAAATATCAATCCATCGTCTCAAACTTAACTGTTCCTTTTGCAAATACCATTCCATTGTCCCAGATTTCATTGTTTATGCATTTTCACGCCAATTGCGTTTCGTCCCCGTTGTTTCCTTCTCGATCTTCTACTGAAATACGTTCTATGCCTGACCACCGTTATATACTACTTATGTGGATATAAATAACCAACACCACAATAGTAGTGTACTTCCTTTATTGTTTTAACAGCGCGTTTGGTTGGTGTACTTCTCTATTTTGCTTGAAATAAAATGTTTCATGGTCCTTCATATTTTGACTCTTGGTTTCGCACTGTTTAATTCAGTTGGGTTAGTGTTGTTGATATCATTTATACATACGAAGTGCTACTACAAATTTAACTATGGTTTCATTTAGTGTTGAAACGTCATCTTTACTCGATTGGTACAACGTTATTAAGAGAAGGCTATTATGAGACGTATGTATTGGTCATTCTGGATGGTCTGGCAAATTATGATGACTTGGCTTTCAAATGTATCTTCGAAATAACTAAAAAACAGACAAATAGTCCAAGTCGTTTTTATTAAAAGATATTAAGCTATTTTAATTCGCTAAGATCTGAAATATCGGAAGTACTTTTTGGACTATTTAACACTGGAAGTCATGTAAAGCCCAATAATGGGAATGTTTTTTTAGTTTTCAATGGCTTCGATTAGTTTTGCATAGAGTGCAGGAATGTAATCAACCCACTTTTACTCCAGGCATATGAGGCTTTTCAAGAATATCAAAGAAGAAAGGCAGTGATGAGATCATGAAGTTGAAAAAATCTAATCTAATTCCTTTAAAGCACGTTTTCAAATATTCATTCGCTTACATATGGTCGGATATACGACCGACTTACATTTTTTCCAAAACGTTTTTTTCAACGGCGTGTGTATCGTTTCTTCAATCGTATATGATCCAAAATATTCCTTCTCATTCTTTTTATATTTAGTCAACATCTTTTGACAACCAGTAAGTTATTAAAGTGAAAAAAACTAGGAGTTTCATCTAGTAAGAGTTTTAGAGCTGAACGGAGTTTTAAAGACGGATGCACACAAGTTGTTCAGGGAAGCAAGGAACACACTTCTATCCACCAGGAATATATTTATGCAATTAAATCAGACTTTTACCTTAAGATCATCAAATAAATGTTGCAGCCATAATTTTAGATTGACTGAAACGAAGCTGACAAAGCAAGTAAAATACACACAAATAAAGTAACATAGTAAGACAGATGAATTAGTGGTAAGAAGCAGCACCAACACAATTAAATGTTCTGGCTTTATTTTGATTTATGCAAGCGAATTGAGTTTATGCTACCAATTTCGTAGTTCATTATGTTATTGTGGTCAGTAAATGGCCATAAAATAACAGTGAAATAATTACTCGACCGGACTAACTGTATTCGATCAGAACGAACTGCAACCAAATACATTAATACTAGATTTTACAATCCAATAGGATAAAATAATATAAGTGGATGAGCAAACACTGACGATTTATGAAAATATACAAACTGTTCAACAAAGAAAGCTAAGATAATTCCTGTTTGTGTTCTTCCACACCGTGATGCAAACTACACCTTAACTGCTACAAAGTAATTGCTTCTTCAAGAACAAATAGTGACTACTAGATGTTCTATATCGAACCTAACAAAATATCAGTGGTAAAAATGACAGACAAATCTTGATATTTGTGTTAATCTTGAAGATATTGCGACTACTGATGATTAGGTTATACGAGGGTTAGACATTAAGTTGTAGTGACCTACTTTTGTCAACAGAACGCGATTGGTTCAATAAAAACAATTATTATTATAACCAATTGTACCAGTGACTGTTTTACTGTGCTCGTTTGTTTAACTATGCTAATGACAGCCATTATACTTACTTACTCTCCCGATGACTTTGAACTCGGTTGCGCTCAGTAACCACGCTTGTACTCCTTTGGCACGATCTTGGTATTCTTTCGATACCACGAGATAGCCAGCAAATATATCTCGACTACAGCCCTCATCTGTCTTCTGATTTTTGGCCTACCGGAATCTTATTGGTTTACTGGCACGTAGTCTTGTAGCGGTGTTCATAGTCAAGCTCAACTCGACACCTCGCTACAAAGTAATTACATATAGAAACACAAGTACTTTGTGAACATGATCGTAAGCTCACTCCTTTTTTTCAAATAATGCACACAAGTTATGATTCAGGTTTGCTAGATTTTCTTTGGAAACAATCAAGTCCAGAAATTTGCTGGTCTCTGAACTACCCTTCATAACTTCCTTAAAGTTCTTTGTGTGAAAAATCGACAATTCTAATATACGCAGTTTCAGCGTCATTTGACAAATCACGAAGTTTTACTTTCCAAAATTTGACTTGATGTTGTATAAGTAGGTCTCCACCTTGATAACCAGCCACAATCTGATAGACTCGTATTGGGTTTCTATCATCCGCATTAAGAAGTCAAGAACTCCAATGAACAGTATAACTTAAACTGGTCGATGACTCTATAGAGAAATTGCATGGGATATCGCAATTCAACAGCTCTTCACTTTTTATTACTGGTAAGACTACACCCATGTCAGTGGAGAGCTCGAGTACCATGTACTCAATCATGGTTTACCATCCACCAGTGAAAGCATTCAAATATGCGGAAGAACTTGTGTTCTACTAGCAATATGTCTCAGAATCTGTCACTCATTGTCACTATGCATATATTAATCATGATAAATTCTGTCTGACCCCTTCTGCTCTTCTCATTCCCGGTAATGTGATGTTGTGAAATATAAGTTGATCTATTTTTTTATATTTTAATTAATTTTTGTTGCTTTGTATCCTCTCTCCTCCTTACTGGATTCTGAAGTTCACACTACAACCAATCAGTAACTTGTTGTGAAGTCTGCTGATTCTAGAAACTCAAAGAGACTTGAACAAACTGTTGTCGTCACCCATGGTGTGCAGTGTGACAAACGCAATGGTTGATTTCATTGGAAATTCACAGATCTTACAGCAACTGCTTATTACAGACTCAAAAAGTCAGTTTACTGGCAAACATGTGGAACATAAAACATGATTTTGGCAATTTGCTGGACGATTTTATCGTGGTAAAACTTTTATTCTACTGACAAATTTTACTGCATTATTGATTTCCTTATGTTTATTTATCTTCATTCACTAGGCAATAAATATGTTGCCATTCATTCTGTCTTCACAAACACACATCAAATTATTCACCTATTTTACGTTTTTTCTTCATTCTTCCCTATCTTTTCCTTTTCCTCCATTAAAGTCAACTCAGTAAGCTTCTCAATTCTACAGAACCTGTTTAAATACGCCAAATATCATGCTAACGTTATTGAACCTCGTGTATAGCCTCATTTCTGAAGAAACTCAAAATGAGATCTTCACGGCACTTATGTATCAATAAGCTATTTCACTTTACAATAACTGATTATAAAAATATTTATTTTAGTTATTGAGGTCCAAGATGCATAGTCCTGTTGTAACATGGTTAAAAGTTCTGTAGTAGAGGACTTTAATGCACCATATATAAACTGGATTAACTTAAGTAGGGTCATCGATAATGTCATTTGATTACAAACTATTAGAAACCTCGATTAGATTAGTTTTTAATCCAACACATCAGAAACCGCACAAAATGTGATTTAAGAAACTCTTCTTCACACATGGTGATGACGTCGATCAAGTGACTTTCCTCCCACCACTAGGGAGAAGTGACCACGCAGTCACATTATTCAAATTCATGGGTGAGATCGCCTGTCAAACAGTTGCGACGGCCCGTCCTAATATATGGAAGGCAGATATGGAGACAATCAACTCGGCAACATCGTCTGAAAACTAGGAAATCGACTCAAGGGCTTCAGTACAAGAGGCATGGACTCATTTCAGGCAGTTGCACGATCGGGTAACTCAACCATACATACCCTGGACAGTCCCAAGAAAGAAAAAGCACGGCCATCCCTATATAGGCAGGGATATTCGACGTTTACCAAGACAAAAGAAGGACTTTTGAAATGTTGCGATCCTCCCTGACACAGCGGGTACGATGGAACGCCACAGATCGTTAAGAAACACCCGTATAACTAAGATTCGAGAAGCCCAAAGAAAATATGAAATTCAGTTGGCACAACCTGCACTCAAGCAGCCAAAGAGAATATTCTCTCACATAAACTACAGAACAAGGATGCATGATTGGATTCCCAACCTAATTAAAGAAGGGAATGAATGTGAAATGAAAGAGGAAGATCAAGAAAAAGTAGAGTCTATGGCTGACTATTTTGGGACAGTTTTCACTCAGGAACCTCCTCTAAACAAAGAACGAGATCAAAATATAGGGTCAAGAAACCACCTGCTCACCGTGGACTTCGATCAAGACGATGTGTTTAAGGCTCTTAGCACCTTGGAAATGGAAAAGTCAACAGGACCAGATGAACTACACCCCGAAAATTTGAGACATATTGCACAATATATCGCCGCTCCACTGACTGTGATATTCAATATTTCGCTTGACAAAATTGTGCTACATATCAACTGGAAGTACGTAGTCGTCACTCCCATACATAAAACAGGACCAAGACAACTTCCATCGGACTACAGACCTATAAGCCTGACCGGTGTTGCAGTTAAAGTACTGGAAAGAATCGTCAAATGGACCATCATGGCATTTATGGAAACCAATATCTTGATAAACAGAGAAGCAACAATAAATTTCAAGTGCTCCATCTGGAAACCAGTACCAAGTGGAGTACCTCAAGGTTCCATCATAGGTCTGTAGTGACCTACTTTTGTCAACAGAACGCGATTGGTTCAATAAAAACAATTATTATTATAACCAATTGTACCAGTGACTGTTTTACTGTGCTCGTTTGTTTAACTATGCTAATGACAGCCATTATACTTACTTACTCTCCCGATGACTTTGAACTCGGTTGCGCTCAGTAACCACGCTTGTACTCCTTTGGCACGATCTTGGTATTCTTTCGATACCACGAGATAGCCAGCAAATATATCTCGACTACAGCCCTCATCTGTCTTCTGATTTTTGGCCTACCGGAATCTTATTGGTTTACTGGCACGTAGTCTTGTAGCGGTGTTCATAGTCAAGCTCAACTCGACACCTCGCTACAAAGTAATTACATATAGAAACACAAGTACTTTGTGAACATGATCGTAAGCTCACTCCTTTTTTTCAAATAATGCACACAAGTTATGATTCAGGTTTGCTAGATTTTCTTTGGAAACAATCAAGTCCAGAAATTTGCTGGTCTCTGAACTACCCTTCATAACTTCCTTAAAGTTCTTTGTGTGAAAAATCGACAATTCTAATATACGCAGTTTCAGCGTCATTTGACAAATCACGAAGTTTTACTTTCCAAAATTTGACTTGATGTTGTATAAGTAGGTCTCCACCTTGATAACCAGCCACAATCTGATAGACTCGTATTGGGTTTCTATCATCCGCATTAAGAAGTCAAGAACTCCAATGAACAGTATAACTTAAACTGGTCGATGACTCTATAGAGAAATTGCATGGGATATCGCAATTCAACAGCTCTTCACTTTTTATTACTGGTAAGACTACACCCATGTCAGTGGAGAGCTCGAGTACCATGTACTCAATCATGGTTTACCATCCACCAGTGAAAGCATTCAAATATGCGGAAGAACTTGTGTTCTACTAGCAATATGTCTCAGAATCTGTCACTCATTGTCACTATGCATATATTAATCATGATAAATTCTGTCTGACCCCTTCTGCTCTTCTCATTCCCGGTAATGTGATGTTGTGAAATATAAGTTGATCTATTTTTTTATATTTTAATTAATTTTTGTTGCTTTGTATCCTCTCTCCTCCTTACTGGATTCTGAAGTTCACACTACAACCAATCAGTAACTTGTTGTGAAATCTGCTGATTCTAGAAACTCAAAGAGACTTGAACAAACTGTTGTCGTCACCCATGGTGTGCAGTGTGACAAACGCAATGGTTGATTTCATTGGAAATTCACAGATCTTACAGCAACTGCTTATTACAGACTCAAAAAGTCAGTTTACTGGCAAACATGTGGAACATAAAACATGATTTTGGCAATTTGCTGGACGATTTTATCGTGGTAAAACTTTTATTCTACTGACAAATTTTACTGCATTATTGATTTCCTTATGTTTATTTATCTTCATTCACTAGGCAATAAATATGTTGCCATTCATTCTGTCTTCACAAACACACATCAAATTATTCACCTATTTTACGTTTTTTCTTCATTCTTCCCTATCTTTTCCTTTTCCTCCATTAAAGTCAACTCAGTAAGCTTCTCAATTCTACAGAACCTGTTTAAATACGCCAAATATCATGCTAACGTTATTGAACCTCGTGTATAGCCTCATTTCTGAAGAAACTCAAAATGAGATCTTCACGGCACTTATGTAACAATAAGCTATTTCACTTTACAATAACTGATTATAAAAATATTTATTTTAGTTATTGAGGTCCAAGATGCATAGTCCTGTTGTAACATGGTTAAAAGTTCTGTAGTAGAGGACTTTAATGCACCATATATAAACTGGATTAACTTAAGTAGGGTCATCGATAATGTCATTTGATTACAAACTATTAGAAACCTCGATTAGATTAGTTTTAATCCAACACATCAGAAACCGCACAAAATGTGATTTAAGAAACTCTTCTTCACACATGGTGATGACGTCGATCAAGTGACTTTCCTCCCACCACTAGGGAGAAGTGACCACGCAGTCACATTATTCAAATTCATGGGTGAGATCGCCTGTCAAACAGTTGCGACGGCCCGTCCTAATATATGGAAGGCAGATATGGAGACAATCAACTCGGCAACATCGTCTGAAAACTAGGAAATCGACTCAAGGGCTTCAGTACAAGAGGCATGGACTCATTTCAGGCAGTTGCACGATCGGGTAACTCAACCATACATACCCTGGACAGTCCCAAGAAAGAAAAAGCACGGCCATCCCTATATAGGCAGGGATATTCGACGTTTACCAAGACAAAAGAAGGACTTTTGAAATGTTGCGATCCTCCCTGACACAGCGGGTACGATGGAACGCCACAGATCGTTAAGAAACACCCGTATAACTAAGATTCGAGAAGCCCAAAGAAAATATGAAATTCAGTTGGCACAACCTGCACTCAAGCAGCCAAAGAGAATATTCTCTCACATAAACTACAGAACAAGGATGCATGATTGGATTCCCAACCTAATTAAAGAAGGGAATGAATGTGAAATGAAAGAGGAAGATCAAGAAAAAGTAGAGTCTATGGCTGACTATTTTGGGACAGTTTTCACTCAGGAACCTCCTCTAAACAAAGAACGAGATCAAAATATAGGGTCAAGAAACCACCTGCTCACCGTGGACTTCGATCAAGACGATGTGTTTAAGGCTCTTAGCACCTTGGAAATGGAAAAGTCAACAGGACCAGATGAACTACACCCCGAAAATTTGAGACATATTGCACAATATATCGCCGCTCCACTGACTGTGATATTCAATATTTCGCTTGACAAAATTGTGCTACATATCAACTGGAAGTACGCAGTCGTCACTCCCATACATAAAACAGGACCAAGACAACTTCCATCGGACTACAGACCTATAAGCCTGACCGGTGTTGCAGTTAAAGTACTGGAAAGAATCGTCAAATGGACCATCATGGCATTTATGGAAACCAATATCTTGATAAACAGAGAAGCAACAATAAATTTCAAGTGCTCCATCTGGAAACCAGTACCAAGTGGAGTACCTCAAGGTTCCATCATAGGTCTGTAGTGACCTACTTTTGTCAACAGAACGCGATTGGTTCAATAAAAACAATTATTATTATAACCAATTGTACCAGTGACTGTTTTACTGTGCTCGTTTGTTTAACTATGCTAATGACAGCCATTATACTTACTTACTCTCCCGATGACTTTGAACTCGGTTGCGCTCAGTAACCACGCTTGTACTCCTTTGGCACGATCTTGGTATTCTTTCGATACCACGAGATAGCCAGCAAATATATCTCGACTACAGCCCTCATCTGTCTTCTGATTTTTGGCCTACCGGAATCTTATTGGTTTACTGGCACGTAGTCTTGTAGCGGTGTTCATAGTCAAGCTCAACTCGACACCTCGCTACAAAGTAATTACATATAGAAACACAAGTACTTTGTGAACATGATCGTAAGCTCACTCCTTTTTTTCAAATAATGCACACAAGTTATGATTCAGGTTTGCTAGATTTTCTTTGGAAACAATCAAGTCCAGAAATTTGCTGGTCTCTGAACTACCCTTCATAACTTCCTTAAAGTTCTTTGTGTGAAAAATCGACAATTCTAATATACGCAGTTTCAGCGTCATTTGACAAATCACGAAGTTTTACTTTCCAAAATTTGACTTGATGTTGTATAAGTAGGTCTCCACCTTGATAACCAGCCACAATCTGATAGACTCGTATTGGGTTTCTATCATCCGCATTAAGAAGTCAAGAACTCCAATGAACAGTATAACTTAAACTGGTCGATGACTCTATAGAGAAATTGCATGGGATATCGCAATTCAACAGCTCTTCACTTTTTATTACTGGTAAGACTACAACAATGTCAGTGGAGAGCTCGAGTACCATGTACTCAATCATGGTTTACCATCCACCAGTGAAAGCATTCAAATATGCGGAAGAACTTGTGTTCTACTAGCAATATGTCTCAGAATCTGTCACTCATTGTCACTATGCATATATTAATCATGATAAATTCTGTCTGACCCCTTCTGCTCTTCTCATTCCCGGTAATGTGATGTTGTGAAATATAAGTTGATCTATTTTTTTATATTTTAATTAATTTTTGTTGCTTTGTATCCTCTCTCCTCCTTACTGGATTCTGAAGTTCACACTACAACCAATCAGTAACTTGTTGTGAAGTCTGCTGATTCTAGAAACTCAAAGAGACTTGAACAAACTGTTGTCGTCACCCATGGTGTGCAGTGTGACAAACGCAATGGTTGATTTCATTGGAAATTCACAGATCTTACAGCAACTGCTTATTACAGACTCAAAAAGTCAGTTTACTGGCAAACATGTGGAACATAAAACATGATTTTGGCAATTTGCTGGACGATTTTATCGTGGTAAAACTTTTATTCTACTGACAAATTTTACTGCATTATTGATTTCCTTATGTTTATTTATCTTCATTCACTAGGCAATAAATATGTTGCCATTCATTCTGTCTTCACAAACACACATCAAATTATTCACCTATTTTACGTTTTTTCTTCATTCTTCCCTATCTTTTCCTTTTCCTCCATTAAAGTCAACTCAGTAAGCTTCTCAATTCTACAGAACCTGTTTAAATACGCCAAATATCATGCTAACGTTATTGAACCTCGTGTATAGCCTCATTTCTGAAGAAACTCAAAATGAGATCTTCACGGCACTTATGTAACAATAAGCTATTTCACTTTACAATAACTGATTATAAAAATATTTATTTTAGTTATTGAGGTCCAAGATGCATAGTCCTGTTGTAACATGGTTAAAAGTTCTGTAGTAGAGGACTTTAATGCACCATATATAAACTGGATTAACTTAAGTAGGGTCATCGATAATGTCATTTGATTACAAACTATTAGAAACCTCGATTAGATTAGTTTTAATCCAACACATCAGAAACCGCACAAAATGTGATTTAAGAAACTCTTCTTCACACATGGTGATGACGTCGATCAAGTGACTTTCCTCCCACCACTAGGGAGAAGTGACCACGCAGTCACATTATTCAAATTCATGGGTGAGATCGCCTGTCAAACAGTTGCGACGGCCCGTCCTAATATATGGAAGGCAGATATGGAGACAATCAACTCGGCAACATCGTCTGAAAACTAGGAAATCGACTCAAGGGCTTCAGTACAAGAGGCATGGACTCATTTCAGGCAGTTGCACGATCGGGTAACTCAACCATACATACCCTGGACAGTCCCAAGAAAGAAAAAGCACGGCCATCCCTATATAGGCAGGGATATTCGACGTTTACCAAGACAAAAGAAGGACTTTTGAAATGTTGCGATCCTCCCTGACACAGCGGGTACGATGGAACGCCACAGATCGTTAAGAAACACCCGTATAACTAAGATTCGAGAAGCCCAAAGAAAATATGAAATTCAGTTGGCACAACCTGCACTCAAGCAGCCAAAGAGAATATTCTCTCACATAAACTACAGAACAAGGATGCATGATTGGATTCCCAACCTAATTAAAGAAGGGAATGAATGTGAAATGAAAGAGGAAGATCAAGAAAAAGTAGAGTCTATGGCTGACTATTTTGGGACAGTTTTCACTCAGGAACCTCCTCTAAACAAAGAACGAGATCAAAATATAGGGTCAAGAAACCACCTGCTCACCGTGGACTTCGATCAAGACGATGTGTTTAAGGCTCTTAGCACCTTGGAAATGGAAAAGTCAACAGGACCAGATGAACTACACCCCGAAAATTTGAGACATATTGCACAATATATCGCCGCTCCACTGACTGTGATATTCAATATTTCGCTTGACAAAATTGTGCTACATATCAACTGGAAGTACGCAGTCGTCACTCCCATACATAAAACAGGACCAAGACAACTTCCATCGGACTACAGACCTATAAGCCTGACCGGTGTTGCAGTTAAAGTACTGGAAAGAATCGTCAAATGGACCATCATGGCATTTATGGAAACCAATATCTTGATAAACAGAGAAGCAACAATAAATTTCAAGTGCTCCATCTGGAAACCAGTACCAAGTGGAGTACCTCAAGGTTCCATCATAGGTCTGTAGTGACCTACTTTTGTCAACAGAACGCGATTGGTTCAATAAAAACAATTATTATTATAACCAATTGTACCAGTGACTGTTTTACTGTGCTCGTTTGTTTAACTATGCTAATGACAGCCATTATACTTACTTACTCTCCCGATGACTTTGAACTCGGTTGCGCTCAGTAACCACGCTTGTACTCCTTTGGCACGATCTTGGTATTCTTTCGATACCACGAGATAGCCAGCAAATATATCTCGACTACAGCCCTCATCTGTCTTCTGATTTTTGGCCTACCGGAATCTTATTGGTTTACTGGCACGTAGTCTTGTAGCGGTGTTCATAGTCAAGCTCAACTCGACACCTCGCTACAAAGTAATTACATATAGAAACACAAGTACTTTGTGAACATGATCGTAAGCTCACTCCTTTTTTTCAAATAATGCACACAAGTTATGATTCAGGTTTGCTAGATTTTCTTTGGAAACAATCAAGTCCAGAAATTTGCTGGTCTCTGAACTACCCTTCATAACTTCCTTAAAGTTCTTTGTGTGAAAAATCGACAATTCTAATATACGCAGTTTCAGCGTCATTTGACAAATCACGAAGTTTTACTTTCCAAAATTTGACTTGATGTTGTATAAGTAGGTCTCCACCTTGATAACCAGCCACAATCTGATAGACTCGTATTGGGTTTCTATCATCCGCATTAAGAAGTCAAGAACTCCAATGAACAGTATAACTTAAACTGGTCGATGACTCTATAGAGAAATTGCATGGGATATCGCAATTCAACAGCTCTTCACTTTTTATTACTGGTAAGACTACACCCATGTCAGTGGAGAGCTCGAGTACCATGTACTCAATCATGGTTTACCATCCACCAGTGAAAGCATTCAAATATGCGGAAGAACTTGTGTTCTACTAGCAATATGTCTCAGAATCTGTCACTCATTGTCACTATGCATATATTAATCATGATAAATTCTGTCTGACCCCTTCTGCTCTTCTCATTCCCGGTAATGTGATGTTGTGAAATATAAGTTGATCTATTTTTTTATATTTTAATTAATTTTTGTTGCTTTGTATCCTCTCTCCTCCTTACTGGATTCTGAAGTTCACACTACAACCAATCAGTAACTTGTTGTGAAGTCTGCTGATTCTAGAAACTCAAAGAGACTTGAACAAACTGTTGTCGTCACCCATGGTGTGCAGTGTGACAAACGCAATGGTTGATTTCATTGGAAATTCACAGATCTTACAGCAACTGCTTATTACAGACTCAAAAAGTCAGTTTACTGGCAAACATGTGGAACATAAAACATGATTTTGGCAATTTGCTGGACGATTTTATCGTGGTAAAACTTTTATTCTACTGACAAATCTTACTGCATTATTGTGTAGCGACCGTAGTCTAGCTGTTAGGATTCCTGGCTTTCACCCAGGCGGCCCGGGTTCGACTCCCAGCGCTGGAGCCAGATCTGTAGCGGTAAATATTTCCCCAAAATCAAATAGCTCTGTAAGTCTTCGACATTGGATGCTGACCACAGTTTTAGTGGACTCATCTAGCTGAAGGCGCTCGGTCAAGCATCCGCACCATATCACGTGTGGGAACGCCGTGCTCAACATCTGCCTCAATCGCTAGCCAGATTAGTGCAAACGATCCTCGATATATTGATAGCTTATCAAATATATCTTCGATCTCCTCGCTTCTGTCTTTTGATTTTACTTGGTGGGTGCGCTTCGTATTAGAAGGTGTGACTGGTTAAAGCGTTGTCAAACTCCGAATACCTGTGGCATCTTCATTGGTGAGCCCGACGTGATCTGGTACACCATATTGTAAACTGTGAGTCTGTTCCTTTTTGTGATTTCATATATCATTGTCTTATTTTAATTTCTTTTTTTTACATTGTGATATTTTTTTTCCGTGTTTTTGGGTTCATATATATATTTGCCACTCGTTCACCTTTCGTACTTGGTATATTACTATGACTGAACAGACACCTAAAGTATTCAAGTTAAAGACTGTGTCCCCACCCTCTTTCCAACTTATGCCTTTCTGGCCAGACAACATCGAAGCCTGGTTTTGTTATGCAGAAGCCGACTTCTACGAGCACGGTGTGAACGATGTGCGTGCACAATTCCTCGCAGTAGTCAAGGCACTACCGCGCGAATTCAACAGGTACGTAACACCTAGTATGTTTACTAGTGATGTTGCTGACCCATACCAAACACTGAAACAGGCCATCCTTAAACGCGGAGATCTAACCAATCGACAAAGGTTAGACCAATTCCTTAACAACATCGACCTGCAACACGGTTCTGCCACAGACATGTTGCAAAGGATGCGAGAAGTCATTGGCAAAAGAACCTTCGATGACGGCCTATTCAAGCAACTTTTCTTATCCAAACTTCCTCAACAGGTGCAAGCTGTTTTGGTCTCGTTCCAAAACAACGCTGTAGACGAACTAGCGGCATCTGCCGATCGCATTCTCGAAATCACTAGGTCTCCTAACGCCGAGGTTTTTTCAGTCAAAGAAAAGCCTCAAACGACCCAGAATGACATAACACAGTTGTGTCATACACACACGCGCTATCTCAAACTCGGTAACGACCGCAAACGATCACTTACTCCGCGGAGAAGCACATCACGTAGGCGATCCGTATCTAGAACTCGAGAGACAGATAATCCTGATTGGTGCTGGTACCATAACCAGTACGGAAAGTCTGCCAGAAATTGCAGAAAACCCTGCAATTTCCCCAATGCGAAATCCGTCGACGCGAAGAACGCTTCGGGAAACTTCCAAGCCGGCACGCGTTAACGGCGACTGTAGCCGGCGAACATAGCCGTCTTTTATATGTCACTGATATGATAACGAGAGTTCGCTACCTCGTAGATACTGGCGCAGAGGTTAGCGTTCTCCCGGCGAATTCCAACGACAGGCTACACGAGCCTGTTTTAAATCTACAGGCGGCAGACGGAAAGCCTATCGCTACTTATGGCCAAAGGTATGTTTATCTTAACGTGGGTTTACGCAAACCCATTCACTGGATTTTTGTTGTTGCAGATGTTTCTATGCCAATCATTGGTATGGACCTTCTACAACACCACAACTTAATTATCGATACGCGCAAACGGAGGTTAGTTGACGGAAACACTAATTTATCTGTTTGCCTGACTTCTTTTTCTGGTTGCAGTTTATCCCCAGTCACTATTAAGCACACTATAGACCCCTTCTACCAACCACTACTCGATGAATATTCTGGCATTTACCAATCGCAACCGAAATTGCCGTGTGTAACCAGCAATGTTACACATCACATCACGACTACAGGACCACCTGTATTCTCGAAAGCACGCCGACTGGCCCCCGAAAAGTTAAGGTTGGCGAAAAACGAATTCGACCATATGATAAACTTAGGGATCATACGACCGTCAAATAGCCCATGGGCATCTCCGTTGCACATGGTCCCTAAAAAGGACAGCAACGATTGGCGTCCAACTGGTGACTATCGGAGATTGAATGCAAACACCATTCCCGATCGTTACCCGTTGCCCCACATTCACGATTTGACAGCTACCTTGAAAGGTGCAACTGTCTTTTCAAAAATTGACTTGGTAAAAGCTTATAACCAAATTCCTATGGCCACTGAAGACATTTCAAAAACCGCTATTATAACGCCCTTCGGACTCTATGAATTTTTGCGAATGCATTTCGGTCTGAGAAACGCGGCACAGACTTTCCAAAGGTTCATAGATGACGTTTTTCGAGGTCTCAACTTCGTACATGCATACGTTGATGACTGTCTAATAGCAAGTCCGGACAGAGAATCACATCTCCAGCATCTGGACATTGTTTTCGACCGACTACAAAAGCATGGCATTACCGTTAACATTCAGAAATGCCAAATCGGAACCGAATCCTTAGACTTCTTAGGACACACTATAGATGCGCATGGCATTCGACCCCTTAGAACGAAAGTAGCGGCCATTCTGGATTACCCAGAACCGACCACCATCAAGCAATTGCGCACGTTTAACGGTCTGGTAAGTTTTTATAGACGATTCATACCGAAATGCGCGTTACTTATGAAACCCCTTACTGACCAACTTCGTGGAAATGCGAAATCCATTAATCTAGATGACACTACCCGAAAAGCATTCTCCACGGTTAAGGAACATATCGCCCGAGCAGCAATGCTTGCTCATCAGGACCCTAAAGCGCCCATTAGCATCTCAGTAGACGCATCCGACTCAGCAATCGTAGCAGTCTTACAACAATGGGTTAACCACTCCTGGCAACCTTTGACATTTTTCTCTAGACGGTTGTTAGACACTAAATCGAGGTACAGCACATTCGGTAGGGAACTCCTAGCTATGTATTGTGCTGTCCGGCATTCTCAACACTATATCGAAGGCCGTGAATTTATCATTTTTACCGACCATAAACCACTTACGTTCTCCTTAAGCTCTTCTTCGAACAAGTACTCACCACGTGAGTCTCGACAACTGGACTACATTTCGCAGTTTACTTCAGATATTCGACACATTTCTGGAGCAAACAATGTAGTCGCAGACGCCTTGTCTCGTATAAATTCCTTGAACAGTTCCCAAGGAATCGACCTTTTAAAACTCGCCCAACTTCAAAAAGAAGACAGTGATCTTCAGCACGAGTTGGCCTCAACAACACTTAAACTGCGCATTAAACAGATGGGAACAGGTAAGGAAACCTTACTTTGTGACACATCTACAGGTAGGGATCGCCCAATCGTGCCGAAACAATATCGACGCAACGTCTTCGATACGTTGCACAGACTTTCTCATCCAGGTGTTCGTGCAACCATCAAGCTTATAGCAGAACGGTTTTGCTGGCCTGGTATGAATAAAGATGTGAGGGAGTGGGCACGTTCCTGTGTAAGCTGCCAGAAATCTAAGGTTATTAGGCATAACAAATGTCCCTTAGGCTCGTTTAAAACTCCCGATGCTCGCTTCGATCATGTTCATTTGGATTTGGTAGGACCTTTACCAGATTCAAATGGATATTCTTATCTTTTAACATGCGTAGACCGTTTTACTCGATGGCCAGAAGCAGTACCCATCAGAGATATTACTGCTGAAACAGTGGCTCGCGCCTTCGTCGAGAGGTGGGTAGCAAACTTCGGCTGCCCAACAACCATTACTACAGACCGTGGACGTCAGTTTGAATCTGAACTGTTCCGTTGTCTTACCATGAAACTAGGAATCACTCGCTTTCGAACGACGGCCTACCACCCACAAGCAAACGGGTTAGTAGAACGTTTTCACCGACAACTAAAAGCGTCACTATCAGCCTCAAACATTTCTCAGTGGACTGACGCTCTTCCACTCGTCTTACTAGACATACGCAATGCAGTGAAATCTGACATTGGATACACTGCACCTCAACTCGTTTATGGTACGACCCTTCGACTTCCAGGAGAGTTCGTGGATCCTTCATCCTCTTCGATGGACATGGATCTAACCTCCTACGCGAACAGGCTTACAAACACAATGCGTTCAGTTAAACCTGTTTCCACTCGACCACAATCAACTGATGTTTTCGTTCAACCTGACTTACTACATAGTACACACGTTTTCGTGCGTCGAGACTCGCATCGACGACCTCTCGAATCAACATATGAAGGACCTTTCAAAGTTCTTCAACGCGAATCTAAGTACTATATAATAGATAAGAACGGAACCAACGAAAGCATCAGCATCGATCGCCTCAAAGCAGCGTATTTAGAAGGAAATCCTATTCACGTCGATTTTCCTTCAATACAATCGCACGACACAACTCCTGCGCTTATAATGCCTCAATCGACAGCAGACACACACGTTGATACTGCGACGGTATCCGAAAATAAACTCAAAACAACGCGTTCTGGAAGAAGAGTAAGATTTCCAGAACACTTGAACGATTACTGCACGTAAGATACAAGTTAACATTTTACATCCTCTCGAATTTCCCTTTGTACTACATATAATTTTTTTTTAAAAAAAAACCTGAATTTAATATGCTTATATATTATTTTTTTTTATTTCAAAAAAAAAAACAAAAAAACAACGATATTATAAAAATCTGATCTTACGCTACTACGTGAGCATGAGTTTGTTTTCCTTTTTCTTCGCTTGTTTTGTGTTTTCACGCGCGTACGAGTGTATTCCGACAAGCACTTACATATTTTTCTTTTCTTTTCCAGGTCGACTGGAAAAGAACGATGAAGTTGCGAAAAACGAAAATCTGCATTGTACCTTTTTTTACTATATTGTACATCATGGTCCATTATAGTAAGGAAAGACGACCAGACGCTGCTAAACCTAGCAAGCTATCAGAAGAGTGTTTACCAACGAAAATCTCCTTGGGTTTAAACTTCTGGCTGGCCACGTCTTAGGGTCATCACTACCCCACTAGGGGGGGAGTGATCTGTAGCGGTAAATAATTCCCCAAAATCAAATAGCTCTGTAAGTCTTCGACATTGGATGCTGACCACAGTTTTAGTGGACTCATCTAGCTGAAGGCGCTCGGTCAAGCATCCGCACCATATCACGTGTGGGAACGCCGTGCTCAACATCTGCCTCAATCGCTAGCCAGATTACTGCAAACGATCCTCGATATATTGATAGCTTATCAAATATATCTTCGATCTCCTCGCTTCTGTCTTTTGATTTTACTTGGTGGGTGCGCTTCGTATTAGAAGGTGTGACTGGTTAAAGCGTTGTCAAACTCCGAATACCTGTGGCATCTTCAATTGATTTGTTATGTTTATTTATCTTCATTCACTAGGCAATAAATATGTTGCCATTCATTCTGTCTTCACAAACACACATCAAATTATTCACCTATTTTACGTTTTTTCTTCATTCTTCCCTATCTTTTCCTTTTCCTCCATTAAAGTCAACTCAGTAAGCTTCTCAATTCTACAGAACCTGTTTAAATACGCCAAATATCATGCTAACGTTATTGAACCTCGTGTATAGCCTCATTTCTGAAGAAACTCAAAATGAGATCTTCACGGCACTTATGTAACAATAAGCTATTTCACTTTACAATAACTGATTATAAAAATATTTATTTTAGTTATTGAGGTCCAAGATGCATAGTCCTGTTGTAACATGGTTAAAAGTTCTGTAGTAGAGGACTTTAATGCACCATATATAAACTGGATTAACTTAAGTAGGGTCATCGATAATGTCATTTGATTACAAACTATTAGAAACCTCGATTAGATTAGTTTTAATCCAACACATCAGAAACCGCACAAAATGTGATTTAAGAAACTCTTCTTCACACATGGTGATGACGTCGATCAAGTGACTTTCCTCCCACCACTAGGGAGAAGTGACCACGCAGTCACATTATTCAAATTCATGGGTGAGATCGCCTGTCAAACAGTTGCGACGGCCCGTCCTAATATATGGAAGGCAGATATGGAGACAATCAACTCGGCAACATCGTCTGAAAACTAGGAAATCGACTCAAGGGCTTCAGTACAAGAGGCATGGACTCATTTCAGGCAGTTGCACGATCGGGTAACTCAACCATACATACCCTGGACAGTCCCAAGAAAGAAAAAGCACGGCCATCCCTATATAGGCAGGGATATTCGACGTTTACCAAGACAAAAGAAGGACTTTTGAAATGTTGCGATCCTCCCTGACACAGCGGGTACGATGGAACGCCACAGATCGTTAAGAAACACCCGTATAACTAAGATTCGAGAAGCCCAAAGAAAATATGAAATTCAGTTGGCACAACCTGCACTCAAGCAGCCAAAGAGAATATTCTCTCACATAAACTACAGAACAAGGATGCATGATTGGATTCCCAACCTAATTAAAGAAGGGAATGAATGTGAAATGAAAGAGGAAGATCAAGAAAAAGTAGAGTCTATGGCTGACTATTTTGGGACAGTTTTCACTCAGGAACCTCCTCTAAACAAAGAACGAGATCAAAATATAGGGTCAAGAAACCACCTGCTCACCGTGGACTTCGATCAAGACGATGTGTTTAAGGCTCTTAGCACCTTGGAAATGGAAAAGTCAACAGGACCAGATGAACTACACCCCGAAAATTTGAGACATATTGCACAATATATCGCCGCTCCACTGACTGTGATATTCAATA
Source organism: Schistosoma spindalis (assembly GCA_946903255.1). Classification (NCBI taxonomy): domain Eukaryota; kingdom Metazoa; phylum Platyhelminthes; class Trematoda; order Strigeidida; family Schistosomatidae; genus Schistosoma; species Schistosoma spindalis. Next base: position 7,039,075 of record OX336420.1, read on the forward strand.
TTTCGCTTGACAAAATTGTGCTACATATCAACTGGAAGTACGTAGTCGTCACTCCCATACATAAAACAGGACCAAGACAACTTCCATCGGACTACAGACCTATAAGCCTGACCGGTGTTGCAGTTAAAGTACTGGAAAGAATCGTCAAATGGACCATCATGGCATTTATGGAAACCAATATCTTGATAAACAGAGAAGCAACAATAAATTTCAAGTGCTCCATCTGGAAACCAGTACCAAGTGGAGTACCTCAAGGTTCCATCATAGGTCTGTAGTGACCTACTTTTGTCAACAGAACGCGATTGGTTCAATAAAAACAATTATTATTATAACCAATTGTACCAGTGACTGTTTTACTGTGCTCGTTTGTTTAACTATGCTAATGACAGCCATTATACTTACTTACTCTCCCGATGACTTTGAACTCGGTTGCGCTCAGTAACCACGCTTGTACTCCTTTGGCACGATCTTGGTATTCTTTCGATACCACGAGATAGCCAGCAAATATATCTCGACTACAGCCCTCATCTGTCTTCTGATTTTTGGCCTACCGGAATCTTATTGGTTTACTGGCACGTAGTCTTGTAGCGGTGTTCATAGTCAAGCTCAACTCGACACCTCGCTACAAAGTAATTACATATAGAAACACAAGTACTTTGTGAACATGATCGTAAGCTCACTCCTTTTTTTCAAATAATGCACACAAGTTATGATTCAGGTTTGCTAGATTTTCTTTGGAAACAATCAAGTCCAGAAATTTGCTGGTCTCTGAACTACCCTTCATAACTTCCTTAAAGTTCTTTGTGTGAAAAATCGACAATTCTAATATACGCAGTTCCAGCGTCATTTGACAAATCACGAAGTTTTACTTTCCAAAATTTGACTTGATGTTGTATAAGTAGGTCTCCACCTTGATAACCAGCCACAATCTGATAGACTCGTATTGGGTTTCTATCATCCGCATTAAGAAGTCAAGAACTTCAATGAACAGTATAACTTAAACTGGTCGATGACTCTATAGAGAAATTGCATGGGATATCGCAATTCAACAGCTCTTCACTTTTTATTACTGGTAAGACTACAACAATGTCAGTGGAGAGCTCGAGTACCATGTACTCAATCATGGTTTACCATCCACCAGTGAAAGCATTCAAATATGCGGAAGAACTTGTGTTCTACTAGCAATATGTCTCAGAATCTGTCACTCATTGTCACTATGCATATATTAATCATGATAAATTCTGTCTGACCCCTTCTGCTCTTCTCATTCCCGGTAATGTGATGTTGTGAAATATAAGTTGATCTATTTTTTTATATTTTAATTAATTTTTGTTGCTTTGTATCCTCTCTCCTCCTTACTGGATTCTGAAGTTCACACTACAACCAATCAGTAACTTGTTGTGAAATCTGCTGATTCTAGAAACTCAAAGAGACTTGAACAAACTGTTGTCGTCACCCATGGTGTGCAGTGTGACAAACGCAATGGTTGATTTCATTGGAAATTCACAGATCTTACAGCAACTGCTTATTACAGACTCAAAAAGTCAGTTTACTGGCAAACATGTGGAACATAAAACATGATTTTGGCAATTTGCTGGACGATTTTATCGTGGTAAAACTTTTATTCTACTGACAAATTTTACTGCATTATTGATTTCCTTATGTTTATTTATCTTCATTCACTAGGCAATAAATATGTTGCCATTCATTCTGTCTTCACAAACACACATCAAATTATTCACCTATTTTACGTTTTTTCTTCATTCTTCCCTATCTTTTCCTTTTCCTCCATTAAAGTCAACTCAGTAAGCTTCTCAATTCTACAGAACCTGTTTAAATACGCCAAATATCATGCTAACGTTATTGAACCTCGTGTATAGCCTCATTTCTGAAGAAACTCAAAATGAGATCTTCACGGCACTTATGTAACAATAAGCTATTTCACTTTACAATAACTGATTATAAAAATATTTATTTTAGTTATTGAGGTCCAAGATGCATAGTCCTGTTGTAACATGGTTAAAAGTTCTGTAGTAGAGGACTTTAATGCACCATATATAAACTGGATTAACTTAAGTAGGGTCATCGATAATGTCATTTGATTACAAACTATTAGAAACCTCGATTAGATTAGTTTTAATCCAACACATCAGAAACCGCACAAAATGTGATTTAAGAAACTCTTCTTCACACATGGTGATGACGTCGATCAAGTGACTTTCCTCCCACCACTAGGGAGAAGTGACCACGCAGTCACATTATTCAAATTCATGGGTGAGATCGCCCGTCAAACAGTTGCGACGGCCCGTCCTAATATATGGAAGGCAGATATGGAGACAATCAACTCGGCAACATCGTCTGAAAACTAGGAAATCGACTCAAGGGCTTCAGTACAAGAGGCATGGACTCATTCAGGCAGTTGCACGATCGGGTAACTCAACCATACATACCCTGGACAGTCCCAAGAAAGAAAAAGCACGGCCATCCCTATATAGGCAGGGATATTCGACGTTTACCAAGACAAAAGAAGGACTTTTGAAATGTTGCGATCCTCCCTGACACAGCGGGTACGATGGAACGCCACAGATCGTTAAGAAACACCCGTATAACTAAGATTCGAGAAGCCCAAAGAAAATATGAAATTCAGTTGGCACAACCTGCACTCAAGCAGCCAAAGAGAATATTCTCTCACATAAACTACAGAACAAGGATGCATGATTGGATTCCCAACCTAATTAAAGAAGGGAATGAATGTGAAATGAAAGAGGAAGATCAAGAAAAAGTAGAGTCTATGGCTGACTATTTTGGGACAGTTTTCACTCAGGAACCTCCTCTAAACAAAGAACGAGATCAAAATATAGGGTCAAGAAACCACCTGCTCACCGTGGACTTCGATCAAGACGATGTGTTTAAGGCTCTTAGCACCTTGGAAATGGAAAAGTCAACAGGACCAGATGAACTACACCCCGAAAATTTGAGACATATTGCACAATATATCGCCGCTCCACTGACTGTGATATTCAATATTTCGCTTGACAAAATTGTGCTACATATCAACTGGAAGTACGCAGTCGTCACTCCCATACATAAAACAGGACCAAGACAACTTCCATCGGACTACAGACCTATAAGCCTGACCGGTGTTGCAGTTAAAGTACTGGAAAGAATCGTCAAATGGACCATCATGGCATTTATGGAAACCAATATCTTGATAAACAGAGAAGCAACAATAAATTTCAAGTGCTCCATCTGGAAACCAGTACCAAGTGGAGTACCTCAAGGTTCCATCATAGGTCTGTAGTGACCTACTTTTGTCAACAGAACGCGATTGGTTCAATAAAAACAATTATTATTATAACCAATTGTACCAGTGACTGTTTTACTGTGCTCGTTTGTTTAACTATGCTAATGACAGCCATTATACTTACTTACTCTCCCGATGACTTTGAACTCGGTTGCGCTCAGTAACCACGCTTGTACTCCTTTGGCACGATCTTGGTATTCTTTCGATACCACGAGATAGCCAGCAAATATATCTCGACTACAGCCCTCATCTGTCTTCTGATTTTTGGCCTACCGGAATCTTATTGGTTTACTGGCACGTAGTCTTGTAGCGGTGTTCATAGTCAAGCTCAACTCGACACCTCGCTACAAAGTAATTACATATAGAAACACAAGTACTTTGTGAACATGATCGTAAGCTCACTCCTTTTTTTCAAATAATGCACACAAGTTATGATTCAGGTTTGCTAGATTTTCTTTGGAAACAATCAAGTCCAGAAATTTGCTGGTCTCTGAACTACCCTTCATAACTTCCTTAAAGTTCTTTGTGTGAAAAATCGACAATTCTAATATACGCAGTTCCAGCGTCATTTGACAAATCACGAAGTTTTACTTTCCAAAATTTGACTTGATGTTGTATAAGTAGGTCTCCACCTTGATAACCAGCCACAATCTGATAGACTCGTATTGGGTTTCTATCATCCGCATTAAGAAGTCAAGAACTCCAATGAACAGTATAACTTAAACTGGTCGATGACTCTATAGAGAAATTGCATGGGATATCGCAATTCAACAGCTCTTCACTTTTTATTACTGGTAAGACTACAACAATGTCAGTGGAGAGCTCGAGTACCATGTACTCAATCATGGTTTACCATCCACCAGTGAAAGCATTCAAATATGCGGAAGAACTTGTGTTCTACTAGCAATATGTCTCAGAATCTGTCACTCATTGTCACTATGCATATATTAATCATGATAAATTCTGTCTGACCCCTTCTGCTCTTCTCATTCCCGGTAATGTGATGTTGTGAAATATAAGTTGATCTATTTTTTTATATTTTAATTAATTTTTGTTGCTTTGTATCCTCTCTCCTCCTTACTGGATTCTGAAGTTCACACTACAACCAATCAGTAACTTGTTGTGAAATCTGCTGATTCTAGAAACTCAAAGAGACTTGAACAAACTGTTGTCGTCACCCATGGTGTGCAGTGTGACAAACGCAATGGTTGATTTCATTGGAAATTCACAGATCTTACAGCAACTGCTTATTACAGACTCAAAAAGTCAGTTTACTGGCAAACATGTGGAACATAAAACATGATTTTGGCAATTTGCTGGACGATTTTATCGTGGTAAAACTTTTATTCTACTGACAAATTTTACTGCATTATTGATTTCCTTATGTTTATTTATCTTCATTCACTAGGCAATAAATATGTTGCCATTCATTCTGTCTTCACAAACACACATCAAATTATTCACCTATTTTACGTTTTTTCTTCATTCTTCCCTATCTTTTCCTTTTCCTCCATTAAAGTCAACTCAGTAAGCTTCTCAATTCTACAGAACCTGTTTAAATACGCCAAATATCATGCTAACGTTATTGAACCTCGTGTATAGCCTCATTTCTGAAGAAACTCAAAATGAGATCTTCACGGCACTTATGTATCAATAAGCTATTTCACTTTACAATAACTGATTATAAAAATATTTATTTTAGTTATTGAGGTCCAAGATGCATAGTCCTGTTGTAACATGGTTAAAAGTTCTGTAGTAGAGGACTTTAATGCACCATATATAAACTGGATTAACTTAAGTAGGGTCATCGATAATGTCATTTGATTACAAACTATTAGAAACCTCGATTAGATTAGTTTTAATCCAACACATCAGAAACCGCACAAAATGTGATTTAAGAAACTCTTCTTCACACATGGTGATGACGTCGATCAAGTGACTTTCCTCCCACCACTAGGGAGAAGTGACCACGCAGTCACATTATTCAAATTCATGGGTGAGATCGCCTGTCAAACAGTTGCGACGGCCCGTCCTAATATATGGAAGGCAGATATGGAGACAATCAACTCGGCAACATCGTCTGAAAACTAGGAAATCGACTCAAGGGCTTCAGTACAAGAGGCATGGACTCATTTCAGGCAGTTGCACGATCGGGTAACTCAACCATACATACCCTGGACAGTCCCAAGAAAGAAAAAGCACGGCCATCCCTATATAGGCAGGGATATTCGACGTTTACCAAGACAAAAGAAGGACTTTTGAAATGTTGCGATCCTCCCTGACACAGCGGGTACGATGGAACGCCACAGATCGTTAAGAAACACCCGTATAACTAAGATTCGAGAAGCCCAAAGAAAATATGAAATTCAGTTGGCACAACCTGCACTCAAGCAGCCAAAGAGAATATTCTCTCACATAAACTACAGAACAAGGATGCATGATTGGATTCCCAACCTAATTAAAGAAGGGAATGAATGTGAAATGAAAGAGGAAGATCAAGAAAAAGTAGAGTCTATGGCTGACTATTTTGGGACAGTTTTCACTCAGGAACCTCCTCTAAACAAAGAACGAGATCAAAATATAGGGTCAAGAAACCACCTGCTCACCGTGGACTTCGATCAAGACGATGTGTTTAAGGCTCTTAGCACCTTGGAAATGGAAAAGTCAACAGGACCAGATGAACTACACCCCGAAAATTTGAGACATATTGCACAATATATCGCCGCTCCACTGACTGTGATATTCAATATTTCGCTTGACAAAATTGTGCTACATATCAACTGGAAGTACGTAGTCGTCACTCCCATACATAAAACAGGACCAAGACAACTTCCATCGGACTACAGACCTATAAGCCTGACCGGTGTTGCAGTTAAAGTACTGGAAAGAATCGTCAAATGGACCATCATGGCATTTATGGAAACCAATATCTTGATAAACAGAGAAGCAACAATAAATTTCAAGTGCTCCATCTGGAAACCAGTACCAAGTGGAGTACCTCAAGGTTCCATCATAGGTCTGTAGTGACCTACTTTTGTCAACAGAACGCGATTGGTTCAATAAAAAACAATTATTATTATAACCAATTGTACCAGTGACTGTTTTACTGTGCTCGTTTGTTTAACTGTGCTAATGACAGCCATTATACTTACTTACTCTCCCGTTGACTTTGAACTCGGTTACGCTCAGTAACCACGCTTGTACTCCTTTGGCACGATCTCGGTATTCTTTCGATACCACGAGATCGCCAGCAAATATATCTCGACTACAGCCCTCATCTGTCTTCTGATTTTTGGCCTACCGGAATCTTATTGGTTTATTGGCACGTAGTCTTGTAGCGGTGTTCATAGTCAAGCTCAACTCGACACCACGCTACATTTGGTCAGCCAAATATTGGAACACGCCTCAACCTCGGTGAAATCTTCCAAAGAAGGCAATTCGGTGTGTCTATTGTTTTATCTAATCACGTCTGTTGTATATTTTCATATTAATTTTTAATATATAATATATTCGACATGACGGATAACGATAAGAATAGTATTAATATAATAGACTCCGATGTACGCGTACCGAATAATCGGCACTTTTTATTCGCGTGACGATAAATTCCACGCTTTATTCGAAAAATTCCACATAATAACTAAACCACTCGAGGAGATTTCATCGGTGACCAATCGTGTGGTACACACACCCGCGGACCACCAGTCACGACAAGACCACGCCGACTGGCACCGAACAAATTAGCCTTCGCTAAACGTGAGTTTGACAATTTACTATCTGCTGGTATTATTCGTCCTTCTCACAGTCCTTGGGCCTCTCCTTTACACATGGTGCGCAAAAAGGATGGGGTTAGTTGGAGACCATGCGGCGACTACCGAGCATTAAACGTAGTTACGCGCTTTGAGAGCTACCCCATCCCCCACATACACGACATCACGGCATCGCTCAAGGGCACGACTATCTTTTCTAAGATCGATCTGGTACGAGCATATCATCAGATCCCAGTCGCTCTTGAAGACATCGAAAAAACTGCTATCACGACTCCTTTCGGTCTGTTTGAGTTCTTACGAATGCCATTTGGATTACGGAATGCTGCTCAAACTTTCCAAAGGTTTATCGATAGCATAGTACGAGACTTGGATTTTGTTCACGTCTATATTGATGACCTGCTAATCGCATCATCAAACGTAGATGAACATTATCAACACCTTACGCTATTATTCCAACGTCTTTCGGATAATGGAATAGTAGTCAACCCAGAGAAATGTGAATTGGGTAAATCAGAAATAATATTTCTGGGTCATATCATCAGACAAGAGGGTATTCTGCCTTGCGAGGACAAAATTCGAGTAATCAAGGAGTACAACGTGCCGTCCTCAATCAAGTAACTGAAGGCTTTTCTCGGTTTGGTTGACTTCTACCGACGTTTCATCCGTCACGCGGCAGAACGGTTACGACCATTAACCGATTTATTACGCGGTAATCCACGCAATTTATAATTGAACGATACCGCACGTACTGCATTCTCAGAAATCAAAACGGCTCTCGCTGAAGTTACACTTCTCGCTCATCCTGACCCATCAGCCACGCTTAGTATAGCGGTTGATGCATCAGATTTCGCTATAGGAGCCGTTATGCAACAGAATATCTCCGGTAGTTGGCAACCCCTTGAATTTTTCTCACGACGCCTTACTCCCACGGAGATGAGATATAGAGCTTTTGGTCGCGAGCTGCTTGCAGACTACTGCGCCATCAAACATTTCCGGCACGCAGTAGAAGGACGTCAATTCATTTTATTCACCGACTATAAGCCCTTAACGTATGCCCTGCATACCAAGTCTGACCGCTACTCACCACGAGAGTGCAGACATTTGGACTATATCTCCCAGTTCACGACAGACCTTCGTCACATTAAAGGCGAGTCGAACTATGTTGCCGATGCTCTATCACGTATCCAAACGAATGCAGTTACCTTACCGGTGCTCGATCTCCCTGCTATGGCCGCCGCGCAAGCAAACGATCCTGTCTGTACAGAAGCACCACAATCTTCGTCCCTTCAGTGTCAGGAAGTACCCCTAGCTACTAGCTCAGGTACTATCCTATGTGATATTTCTACCGGTCTTCCTCGACCCATCGTACCCTCTGCCTATCACCATCTCGTCTTCGATGCCCTTCATGGATTGTCTCATCCAGGTATCGCAGCCAAATTACGCCTCATCGCTGCACGATACGTCTGGCCGTCCATGAATAAAGATGTTCGTATGTGGGTAAAGCAATGCTTACAGTGTCAACGATCAAAAGTGCACAGGCACGTAGCTGCCCCATTGGCACGTTCGCTACGCCTGATGCTCGCTTTGATCACGTTCATATAGACATTGTAGGACCATTGCCACCACCGCATGGGTATGATCACATACTCATGTGCATTGACCGTTTTACAAGATGGCCCGAAGCTATCCCCATCAAGTCTATCACGGCAGAGACAGTTGCTCACCGCTTCGTAGAACGATGGATAGCATTGTACGGTTGTCCCTCGACTGTCACGACTGACCGAGGACAACAATTTGAGTCCGCATTATTCTCCTCACTGACCCGGCTGTTTGGTACAGAACGCATACGCACCACCGCCTACCATCCAGCATCGAATGGTTTAGTAGAAAAGTTTCATTGACAACTTGAAAGTGCTCTCCGAGCACACGAAAACGACAATTGGTACGAAACCTTACCGCTCGTTCTCTTAGGCATCAGAACGAGTTTGAAGGCAGATATTCAATGTTCCGCCGCTGAACTTGTATACGGCACGACATTGCGTCTGCCTGGGGAATTCTTCACACCACGGAGCAGTAATGATTTCGGTAAATCAGACTACGCCCATCGACTGTCTGCATTTATGCGAACGCTGTCTCCGGTGTCAACTCGAATACAACATCGACAGGTTGCTCTCCCTCGAGAGTTATCTACCTGTTCACATAATTTCATACCAGTAGATTCGGTACGCAAACATCTACAACAGCCTTACGAAGGCCCTTTTCACGGGATCTCTCGTCACGAAAAGACCTTCAAAGTTGATCGACACGGCCGCGTCGAGATCGTCAGCATTAATCGTCTCAAACCAGCACACGTCGATGACAGTGCCCTATCTGATAACTTGAGACTCAATGCTAGACCTATCAAGCTTCTAGCGGGATCTCTACGTCTACCTCGGATCCCATGCTAGATACATCAGAGACCTCGTTCTCACGTCCCGGTCAACAGCACGCGTCATCTGCACCATCTACGGACGAGACTTCCGTCTCACGTCCAGATCAGCAGAACACGCCGCTCTTGACCTCGGATGAGATCGCAGGCTCACGAAGTACGAACGAGACTACCGCCTCACGTTCCAATCGCCGAGTACGCTTACCCGTACGCTGTCGCGACTAAACGCACAGTCAATAACAGATGCGTTGTAGGATTATTCCTATACTATACGCATGCTACACTTTTCTTTTTTTGATTTTTTTGTATACTGAGCCCACGCCTCCGACCATCGCCCGTTCGGTAACGTTGACTTCAATCAACCTTGACGAAAGCTGGTTTGGCCACCCACGCTCCAGTCTCGAATTCGTCTGGCATACGCTTGTTCGTTATGGTCGCTTCCGGTTTCTTGGCTCAACGTGGTTTCGTCCTACGTCTGCAGCGTTTTCTGGTTCGCATCCCTACGAACGCAATCATCAGATCCTGGATACAAACCACTCTGTTGTGGTATGCTAATTCGAACAACAAATACAGCACACTTCTCCTGGTACCTTTCCGCGCAAAAGAATTTCGTTGGCAACTCGAGGATCAACGATCACTTCCTGTTCCGCCAATTTCCTTCGTCCTACAACAGCACTTCTGCTGATCAGTCCCACGAATCAAACCGCTAACTATCGAAAGTGTGAACCCTTTCTAGCAGGGGGCTCCTGTAGTGACCTACTTTTGTCAACAGAACGCGATTGGTTCAATAAAAACAATTATTATTATAACCAATTGTACCAGTGACTGTTTTTCTGTGCTCGTTTGTTTAGCTGTGCTAATGACAGCCATTATACTTACTTACACTCCCGTTGACTTTGAACTCGGTTACGCTCAGTAGCCACGCTTGTACTCCTTTGGCACGATCTTGGTATTCTTTCGATACCACGAGATAGCCAGCAAATATATCTCGACTACAGCCCTCATCTGTCTTCTGATTTTTGGCCTACCGGAATCTTATTGGTTTACTGGCACGTAGTCTTGTAGCGGTGTTCATAGTCAAGCTCAACTCGACACCACGCTACATTTGGTCAGCCAAATATTGGAACACGCCTCAACCTCGGTGAAATCTTCCAAAGAAGGCAATTCGGTGGGTCTATTGTTTTATCTAATCACGTCTGTTGTATATTTTCATATTAATTTTTAATATATAATATATTCGACATGACGGATAACGATAAGAATAGTATTAATATAATAGACTCCGATGTACGCGTACCGAATAATCGGCACTTTTTATTCGCGTGACGATAAGTTCCACGCTTTATTCGAAAAATTCCACATAATAACTAAACCACTCGAGGAGATTTCATCGGTGACCAATCGTGTGGTACACACACCCGCGGACCACCAGTCACGACAAGACCACGCCGACTGGCACCGAACAAATTAGCCTTCGCTAAACGTGAGTTTGACAATTTACTATCTGCTGGTATTATTCGTCCTTCTCACAGTCCTTGGGCCTCTCCTTTACACATGGTGCGCAAAAAGGATGGGGTTAGTTGGAGACCATGCGGCGACTACCGAGCATTAAACGTAGTTACGCGCTTTGAGAGCTACCCCATCCCCCACATACACGACATCACGGCATCGCTCAAGGGCACGACTATCTTTTCTAAGATCGATCTGGTACGAGCATATCATCAGATCCCAGTCGCTCTTGAAGACATCGAAAAAACTGCTATCACGACTCCTTTCGGTCTGTTTGAGTTCTTACGAATGCCATTTGGATTACGGAATGCTGCTCACACTTTCAAAAGGTTTATCGATAGCATAGTACGAGACTTGGATTTTGTTCACGTCTATATTGATGACCTGCTAATCGCATCATCAAATGTAGATGAACATTATCAACACCTTACGCTATTATTCCAACGTCTTTCGGATAATGGAATAGTAGTCAACCCAGAGAAATGTGAATTGGGTAAATCAGAAATAATATTTCTGGGTCATATCATCAGACAAGAGGGTATTCTGCCTTGCGAGGACAAAGTTCGAGCAATCAAGGAGTACAACGTGCCATCCTCACTCAAGGAACTGAAGGCTTTTCTCGGTTTGGTTGACTTCTACCGACGTTTCATCCCTCACGCGGCAGAACTGTTACGACCATTAACCGATTTACTACGCGGTAATCCACGCAAATTAGAATTGAACGATACCGCACGTACTGCATTCTCAGAGATCAAAACGGGTCTCGCTGAAGTTACACTTCTCGCTCATCCTGACCCATCAGCCAGGCTTAGTATAGCGGTTGATGCATCAGATTTCGTTATAGGAGCCGTCATGCAACAGAATATCTCCGGTAGTTGGCAACCGCTTGAATTTTTCTCACGACGCCTTACTCCCACGGAGACGAGATATAGCGCTTTTGGTCGCGAGCTGCTTGCGGCCTACTGTGCCATCAAACATTTCCGGCACGCAGTAGAAGGACGTCAATTCATCTTATTCACCGACCATAAGCCTTTAACGTATACCCTGCATACCAAGTCTGACCGCTACTCACCACGAGAGTGCAGACATTTGGACTATATCTCCCAGTTCACGACAGACCTTCGTCACATTAAAGGCGAGTCGAACTATGTTGCCGATGCTCTTTCACGTATCCAGACGAATGCAGTTACCTTACCGGTGCTCGATCTTGCTGCTATGGCCGCCGCACAAGCAAACGATCCTGTCTGAACAGAAGCACCACAATCTTCGTCCCTTCAGTGTCAGGAAGTACCCCTAGCTACTAGCTCAGGTACTATCCTATGTGATACTTCTACCGGTCTTCCTCGACCCATCGTACCCTCTACCTATCGCCGTCTCGTCTTCGATGCCCTTCATGGAGTGTCTCATCCAGGTATCGCAGCCACATTACGTCTCATCGCTGCACGATACGTCTGGCCGTCCATGAATAAAGATGTCCGTATGTGGGTAAAGCAATGCTTACAGTGTCAACGATCAAAAGTGCACAGGCACGTAGCTGCCCCCATTGGCACGTTCGCTACGCCTGATGCTCGCTTTGATCACGTTCATATAGACATTGTAGGACCATTGCCACCATCGCATGGGTATGATCACATACTCACGTGCATTGACCGTTTTACAAGATGGCCCGAAGCTATTCCCATCACGTCTATCACGACGGAGACAGTTGCTCACCGCTTCGTAGAACGATGGATAGCATTGTACGGTTGTCCCTCGACTGTCACGACTGACCGAGGACAACAATTTGAGTCCGCATTATTCTCCTCACTGACCCGGCTGCTTGGTACGGAACGCATACGCACCACCGCCTACCATCCAGCATCGAATGGTTTAGTCGAACGGTTTCATCGCCAACTTAAAAGTGCTCTCCGAGCACACGAAAACGACAATTGGTACGAAACCTTACCGCTCGTTCTCTTAGGCATCAGAACTAGTTTGAAGGCAGATATTCAATGTTCCGCCGCTGAACTTGTATACGGCACGACATTGCGTCTGCCTGGGGAATTCTACACACCACGGAGCAGTAATGATTTCGGTAAATCAGACTACGTCCATCGACTGTCTGCATTTATGCGAACGCTGTCTCCGGTGTCAACTCGAATACAACATCGACAGGTAGCTCTCCCTCGAGAGTTATCTACCTGTTCACATGTTTTCATACGAGTAGATTCGGTACGCAGACCTTTGCAACAGCCTTACGAAGGCCCTTTTCACGTGATCTCTCGTCACGAAAAGACCTTCAAGGTTGATCGACACGGCCGCGTCGAGATCGTCAGCAATGATCGTCTCAAACCAGCACACGTCGATGACAGTGCCCTACCCGATAACTTGAGACTCAATGCTAGACCTATCAAACCTTCTAGCGGGATCTCTACGTCTACCTCGGATCCCACGCTAGATACATCAGAGACCACGTTCTCACGTCCCGGTCAACAGCACGCGCCATCTGCACCATTTACGGACGAGACTTCCGTCTCACGTCCAGATCAGCAGAACACGCTGCTCTTGACCTCGGATGAGATCGCAGGCTCACGAAGCACGAACGAGACTACCGTCTCACGTTCCTGTCGCCGAGTACGATTACCCGTACGCTTTCGCGACTAAACGCACAGTCAATAACATACGTTGTAGGATTATTCCTATACTACACGCATGCTACACTTTTCTTTTTTTGATTTTTTTGTATCCTGAGCCCACGCATCCGACCATCGCCCGTTCGGTAACGTCGACTTCAGTCAACCTTGACGAAAGCTGGTTCGGCCACCCACGCTCTAGTCAACGCACTCAGTCGATTATCTGGTCTCGAATTCGTCTGGCATACGCTTGGTCGTTATGGTAGCTTCCGGTTTCTTGGCTAAACGTGGTTTCGTCCTACGTCTGCAGCGTTTTCTGGTTCGCATACCTACGAACGCAATCATCGGATCCTGGATACAAACCACTCTGGTGTGGTATGCTAATTCGAACAACAAATACAGCACACTTCTCCTGGTACCTTTCCGCGCAAAAGAATTTCGTTGGCAATCCGAGGATCAACGATCACTTCCTGTTCCGCCAATTTCCTCCGTCCTACAACAGCACTTCTGCTGATCAGTCCCACGAATCAAACCGCTAACTATCGAAAGTGTGAACACTTTCTAGCGAGGGGCTCCTGTAGTGACCGACTTTTGTCAACAGAACGCGATTGGTTCAATAAAAACAATTATTATTATAACCAATTGTACCAGTGACTGTTTTACTGTGCTCGTTTGTTTAACTATGCTAATGACAGCCATTATACTTACTTACTCTCCCGATGACTTTGAACTCGGTTGCGCTCAGTAACCACGCTTGTACTCCTTTGGCACGATCTTGGTATTCTTTCGATACCACGAGATAGCCAGCAAATATATCTCGACTACAGCCCTCATCTGTCTTCTGATTTTTGGCCTACCGGAATCTTATTGGTTTACTGGCACGTAGTCTTGTAGCGGTGTTCATAGTCAAGCTCAACTCGACACCACGCTACAGGTCGTTCACTTTTTATACCTCATGTAAATGATCTTTCAAGTATAGTACAGTACAGATGACGGTTTATTACTTAAAGGTCGCAGCCACAGGGTTTAGAACCCTCTGAGCTTTCAAACGGAAATTCACTAAATTAGATACTACCATGTTCACCACAGTATACACAACCTAAGTGAGAACTAAGTTTGAGAACTGCGTTCAGGCTGTAAGCCCCTGTTTAAAAGGTGACTCGGAAATCTTAGGAAAAGTTTAGAGGGAAGCTATTCGTGCGATTCCATTACTCCGGAATTTACCATGCAAAGAAATGCTTGAAAAGCTGAACCTCTTTACTCTGTCCTATCCCAGACTAATGAGGGGTATGATTTTGATGTACAGAATACTGAAAATTGATTTCGGACCTGCCTTATACTTTTTTTTCTTCCCACTAGATCGGGACATCCTAAAGGACATAGCAGGCGAGTAGAAAAGCGAAAATACCCGTGGCATACAGGTTTTCACACCGTGTTATTAATACTTTGAACCTACTGACCGAAGCAGTGATGTACGCACCTTCAATTGACTCTTTCAAGAGAAGACTGAACGCTAACAAAAGCACACTAGAAAACGAATAACGTAGTTCGTAGGCCTTATGTCTTTACTACACAAATCTGAATCTGAGGTCTTGACATGTTTAATGTCACAGGAGCGCGGTTTGAAGTTGTAGGTCATGTTACGACTTGTGAGGCGCTGTATGTCATCCTACTCAACATATAAGGGGGCCTACAAAGTATGTGGGTAATTCACTGAAGATTATTAGATTTTATAGGTTAGTGGTGCTTTTTGTGACCGCCCTCAAATTATGAGGTATGGTATACTACGATCTCTCGCTGTGGGAATTCCATTTATATTTGTCGGGTCAATGATTAGTAGGACAGGTGCTGAACTCCTAGAAGAGTATGATATTTTCACGCCACAGGATGATTAATTACTAGCACGTAAAGATTGCATGTGCTGTGACTGTTTGCTTGCTTCATTTTATGTGGTGTTACTTTATAATACCTTTTACTGTAAATGACGACCAGTGTTGTTACTGATATTTATTTTCTGTATCTACAGTAAGATGCTGCGATTTTTAACGTAACTGTCAGCTGAAAGGCCTCTGTATCCTATGTTATAAGTTGTGGATATTGTTGTACGACTTTGTAGCGATCGCTTGTTGATGCTGAGTGACATGACTCAGTCGTTCCTACCAATACAGAGGCACTCACGCTTTATATTTTTTACAACCGAAGACCCCACATACCTACTTTTTATGCCACTACTATTAATACTCTCACTAGTTCTGTTCTGGGATCTGTCTTCATATTTTTATCTGTGCCTGTTTGGTGTGGCAAGCTGAACTGTCCCACATATGTACTAGATTCTACGTTACAGAAGAATTACTTTAATGAAGTGAATAATGTCTACTATTTATTTTATTCGAAGTAACAATCTAGTACGCCGTTTTAACACATCTTCGTTATCTCATATTTAATTCTACAACCACCTGAAACTTGTTATTATCCAAGACACTGCAGTTTATTCTATCTAGTTTTCCAGAAATTAGAAATTTAATCGCTATATTGTGTTTTTCGTGCCTGGTATACTTACCTTGCCAAGAATAAATTCATTAATAAAGTATTTGCCGAACAGTTCTTGTTTTGTTTAATGATTTATAGTTTAGTTTTCTGGGTCGAATTCATTTACTCACGTTTTCGAACTAGGTACCTTCAAATCAGTTGAATTCAGACACCAAATAGAGTTCCTTGTCAACTTATTAAGTTTCGCTACTTTCCGCTAGTTGAAACTTATACAGTACGATGTGTTCAGTTAACATAAGCTTTTCGGGCATCAATACCAAGGATAGACTTGGTAGTTTCAAATAAATTGAGTAGATAGTTAATAATAGATGTTTTGTTATATACCAGTAAGTAGAAATGTTGTACTCCTGGCATTTTGTAACTTAATGTGAGCCACGTCTTCAGAGTAAATAAATAACCAACATGAACACAACTTTTAAGCTTGTTTTAATTTAATGTTGGTTATCGATTTCCTCTGAAGAAGTGGCTCACGTTAAGCCACGAAATGTCAGGAGTACAACTTTTCTACTCATTCGGATATAAAAAAAATATATTTACCATAAGTTTTTCGATGGGTCTTAGGTTTTTTTGCGTCCACGTGTTGTGAATGAAACATTTAAGATGTGTAAAAAAACATCAAACTGGAGGTTTTCACAAATAAGATTTACCGAAATCTTACCAAAGCATATCATAAAAAATTAATAATCTGTTAGTGACATTACTTAAACCTTTTATCAAGGAGCAAGAAGTTTGGAAATCTAAAATCGCGCTTATTTTAATAACATCATCATCTTCTAGATAACTAGACGAGAATAAATTAAGGGAAAGATGTCTTGATGATACTTCATTTCAGTGCTAACTTTTGATGGGTATTACGCCATTTTAATCCGCTTTTT
Source organism: Schistosoma spindalis (assembly GCA_946903255.1). Lineage (NCBI taxonomy): Eukaryota > Metazoa > Platyhelminthes > Trematoda > Strigeidida > Schistosomatidae > Schistosoma > Schistosoma spindalis. The sequence goes on from OX336420.1 coordinate 7,056,123, forward strand.
GATCTTTTTTTATCGTTCAGTCGTATGATATTGCTAACCGTATGGATCTGAGTCTTCTATAATCATTGACTGTTCGGGAACGTGCACGTTATCTCCAGTTCGGTACTTCAAGATATTGTTTTTATCAGTCCTAGCTCGTTTTTATAGGGACCGTGTTTTAGCATAGAAAATTTGATTTCTGACTTCTACCCAATATACTGTTATCGTCACCACGCAGAAAGCTGTCAGTACACCAACTTTAACAAATCTATAGCAACGTGATGCTTACTGCGCCTCACAGTTCTGTTTATTGACTCTTTCCACGTATATAAGTACAAAATGTATCAGTTGGGGTTTCGGCAGTTTTCGAGGTAATAATATAAGCTTAGAAATTTCATTAGTTTTTTGTTTTAGTAGTACAAATTTCTGTACGATAGTAGACCATTGGTGGAAAAGCACGTTTCATAAATTGACCGTTTGCAAAAGCATTTTCCGTTCCCAATTCAGATTTTAGTTTCATGTATCTCAAACTAAGGTGACAAAAAAGCGTGTTTGAATCTTGTCGATTTTTCTTTAACTGTACTTGTCCATAATATTTGACTACCGTTTAGGCATATATGAGATTTCGATAAACTTTAAATTTAAGGAAAATTTATTCTAGTATTTTAAAATACCATCTTATATTATCACTTTTCGTTTAAGTAATTGGATTCTTTGCAATACATATGATGTTTAGTAAAGTAAGTATGCGGATTTTGTATATTTGTCATCAACGTGAATTAAAGTTATTTCGTTTGAAGCATTATTATGTTAGTTTGATTTTTGACAAAACAAAGGCCTACAACAAGATACTTATGGCCTCAGGTTATGGTTCAGTTCATTACCACGCTAACTGAAACAGTATTGTCTCTTAGTTGAACTACAGAGTACCCACGGAATCAGACTGTGGAAACAAGTAGATCAGTACTTTGTATAGATTAAGTAAGCAAATTATTCCTTCTTTTAATAATTGATAATCGATAAACAGTGCTTCTGACCTACAAAAGAACAGCAATAAAACGTCAGTTATATTACAAATACGATCAGTAATCTAAAAATTATATGTATTGCACAAATGCAGTAATCACATTAGGCCCAACGGTTTATAATTGCAAGTACTTCCCATTGTTACTTATTCCTTTACCGTACGATTCTGATAAGTCTTCAGCACACTTTTAACTTGAAGAGAAATATAGTTTCCTCGAATTACCAGTAATCTGCCTCATAGTAATATTCATTTATGAATTTTAAATTTACTTATTAGGTTCGGAATATTCAATAATTGAAACATCTGCTTGATCTACGATGGTGGTTTACATGTTGCTTTATCAGATTCTGAAGTAATTAATTGTCCGTGGGTTTTGTTAGTTTCTCTAAACTGCTTTCATTTATTAATGAACTGACAGAACAGTTTGAATGAGGATTACAATAAACTTACTTTTAGTTAGTAACACTCGACATTCTTAACCCAACTGTTCAGATTATTCTCACTCAAATGAACTCTATTGTCAATTTTTTGTCGGCTAAATATCATCCTCATTGATTTTTAAATAAACATGACAAAATCACTACTCATGCTAATTACTTCTGAGCTGGTATTAAAAAAAATCTGTAAGGATGTGAGGATAACATTAGTTCAAAGTTACCATAACTTGAATAGACAATCTACCATATCCCATACTACATGGAGTGTGGATCCCTTACCTAACGTGCAAATGGTTTTTTTCATTTTTTGATCCTAGGTACACGGAATAAACACCACATAAAGTAGACCAAAGTGTTAAGGAAATAATTTAATCTGAATTCCGGATGTGGAAGGGTGCGGGTCTATCGGTAAAACGACCATCAACTCAACTTTCAGTCAACGATTCAAATCAGTAGATACAGCAAACTCATTCACGACCACAACACAAAAATAAATCGACACTTATTTTGTATTCAAAGTGTACTGGGATAAAAAGAAACGAAAATCGGTTTACGTAGGTTGACAGTTGTGCAACGTAAGTTGACAACAAAGACGTTACTGTAGGATTCTGATGTATGCTACAACAGCTTGACAGAAATGTTTTGACAGGATAATTTTTCAGGACTAACTAATGTATACTGGTAAACTATTGATATTCTGGTGGCACTGAGCAACTATCGTATTCTAGTATTAGTCTCTACAAGAGCCTATTTTGAGTCAAACTAACAACCCGATTTCGCAGGCAGTATTGTGCTGTTAAGCCGCTAACTCGGAGTATGCTCTTCTACATTATCCATTCCTAATCAATTTGCAATGGAGTGTGATAATCATCGGTGGTTGACTACTTCATTTTATTCTTTTTAGTCACATTGTTTATCACGTGCTGGATATCCTGATTTTTTAAAAAAATATGTAAAATTTATGTCTCTATACAAATTAGGTCTGTTATTCATATCAATAAATTATCATATGCGAATATTAATCAGTAGTCAGTGAATAATAACAAACATGTTTTTGCGTGAAAACATAAAGAAGTATTTCATGTTGCTAATTGACAAGTTTTACTATGTCCAGTTTATTTGTTTATTTAAATACTTAAACTCAGGTACAAGAAGGCACCGAATAAATATGCGACACATAAATCATTCGATTTGTGCGAGGGCTAGGATACTGCCCGTGTACCCAAACCGAAGCAGGTGGCTTTCTTAGAAGGCCAAACCTCGACTCTTTGAACTATTGGTCTAATCCACAAAACAGTGGAATAACACCAAGAGATGCGGTCCCATGGTAACCGGTGACCAACAATAGGTTCATAAGCCATTCGCTCCCTCAGGACCCTGGAGTCAGCCCATATACACTATTGGTTTGTAAAGTTTTCCAACTCCCCTAGGTGAATCCTCCATATCCACAAACCCGATTAAAGCGTCTGACATTCGCTTTTCGTCCTCTCAATTTCGTAAGTAACAGTAATGCCGCGAGAAGGCAGTGAGTAGGACCTCCTTGGCAGTAGTTGTACGCACGTGGCCATATGAGAGCGTTTCGAGGGAGAGTTGACTCTCCTCACTTGGCCGTACCAGGGCATTCGGTTTAGTTTGGTACTCCCTTTATACGAGTCAAACTTTTTACTTGAGTGAGAAAATAGTATGGGAATAGGCAACAACAAATTATTGTTCTGAAAACAGCTTTCGTAAGTTGATCGTTCATGGAAAAGTAAATAATATTGCAGAGTAATTAATAAATATGTTAAAAAACTGTATCGTTTATTCTACTTGCAAATCAATTAAAAGCGACAACAATTCATCCACACGGGTATAGATTATCCTACTTCTCAAATTCTTAGGGGGATTTTCAAGAGTCCCTACATTATTTTTCGTTTAGGATTAGAGTTTTCATCAGAGAATGACATCAACTACACAGCAAACATGATTTATAGCTGTATGGATAAGTAGATCTTAAGGAAAATACAAGGGACGCTATCTGATTAGTTCATCTATAAGACGCGGTGCCATTGGGTTAAGGTTTATTTCAGGATTTAGGGATCTGACTATTTGGAAGTTTTATGAAATCTTTAGAAAGTAGATTGAGTATGATACATTTATCATTATCGTTTTTACTTTAAGTGGTGAAAATTAATTTCCCATCATAATTTTAGACGTCTTGAGCACTGTACAAAGGTATTGTTACACGTAATGTTCGGATTTTGCGGCAAAAAACCTTAAAACCACATCCCTGATTCATTGACTTGTCCCTTATGCTAAACTTTTATCTGTTTCATAACGTTTAGCCGAACCTTAACCAACAGCGTGTGCACGTTAACATCCTCCACCTATCATTTGGCCTGTGTGATTGTACTAGCGTACTATTTATTTCGAAGCCAAATGAGACGGTCAATCGATGGCAATCAGAAGTGACCCGAAGGACAAGTGCGTATCACTGACTAAAATATTGATCAATTTCTTGAGTGGTATAGTTGTATAATATATATATATATATATATATATATATATATATATATATATATATATATATATATATATATATATATATATATATATATATATAAACGAGTATTTGTGCAGTTTATTCGGTAGCCAAATATAACTTCTCGCTCAATTAGTCAGTTGGGGGGAAGGGTTGGCGCGTTGCACGTCGTGTACCAGTATCAGACTTTGGACACTGCCCGTCACAACACAAATTGACTTGAAAAATATTAAATCTAATTATGAAAACCGTCTATTGCAAATTAAGTGTGTTTCTTCGATAAATAGGTTTGGTAAAGATCAGAATTAACCTTTTGCAATAATTTCATTGACACGTAATAGTTTATGATAAAGTGTTATATCATAAGGTGAATAAGCAAGATATCATAGCCTTGGACTAGAATTTCGAATGGCACAAATCTACTGTTTATGATTGCTACTAACTACTAAGTAACTTCTGTTAAAAGGTCAAAAGTCTCAAATCAATAATTTTTCGAAAATGAATGATTTAGTATGGCTTTGTTCAAGTAACAGTGCTAGGACTTCCTTCAGGAATTATAGAGGTTATATCACCAAATCATTAATTACGTGAATAGACAAAGACAAGATCTAAAAAAAACCACTTACAAGTATGAAAACAGACAAAAATCTTGGAAAAGATTAGTGTTCCGGAGATCTATGATTATAGGAATCTATTACTGTACGATTAAATAGCCTTCCAAAAGTAAATAACAAAATTGTTCGTTTCCATTTCATGATAAACTATTTATATCAAGTAACTCTCGAATAATTTAACGACCAACTCTTAAATAGCCAGAAAACGAAATTGTTTCATCAAATGTTAATTCTTTCTTATCTAGTACTCCTCCAGAAGAGATCATTTACTTTTTGTTGTGTTCATATTGAATGTAGTACTCTAGAAGCCGCTATATTCCGATATCGATTTAAGTAAGTAGGATAATATAAAAAACAATGTTTGTCTATGTGTAGTTATAGGTTATTAATAGTTGATATTCGGTGAATGAATGTTAATCGTCTGTTTATAGTACAAATTAATTTCAGTCGGTAAAAAGGTCACATATAATATAAACAGGATGGATATAGATATAAAGTTCAACTAATGATTCAGATCTTACTAGTTTATCTCATCCTTATTAAATTCAACATCTGAATATGATCGGATAAGCATATGCTGTAGATCTGATTGTTAAATATTATGTATTCTTTCATAATTCTGATTAATATCCAGAAGTTTAGATAAGTTTGTTAAACGAGATGTTTGGATACTTTGCACCCAATTTTTGTCATAATATTCGTCCGAACGTTTACTTATAGTTGTATATATAGTATACATTGCATACGGAATATTATTTGTTATTGCTAATTTTATATTGTGATTTGATGGAAGATCACCAACATAGATGATCAGTGTTGAATGATTGGGGGCCTATTCGAGTTAGACGGGAATGGTGTCAAAATCACACCTCACAGTCAGCATCTGATGTGGATTACCAATTCATCGTATCAAGGTACTATGGCATCTTTGAAGACCGTACAACACAAAGAACTGTATTACGAAAATATATTAGTAAGAATGAGTACAAAGAAAATAGTGAGACCACCACCGCATGGGCCAGTCCATGGTATAGAATTAACTGATGCGCGTTGATTGTCCTTGACTATGACAGGGATCGATGATCTACACGATATTCAGTGACCTAATTGCCGGATGATTTGTCTGTGGCTCAGTGTTATTTCACTGACCCTACATCATAAAAACGGACAAAATTTCAAAGCAAACAAATAATGCAACATGGAGATTATCTAGTTTTCATAGTATTTACCATTGACTATCTCTTATGACAACAAATATAACTTGAGTTCATATATTATAAGATATTCTAGGACACAATTGAAAATGATCGCGAACTTTTATTATATAATTGACTTTACCTATTCATCAGAAACATACATCACTGGAGATATGACAATATGAAATTATTCATGGATCAAAAATAAAACTTTCAGGATTTACTGTCTTATTTTCAAGTTGTTTCAAAAACTTATCCAGTATTCTGATGTTGAAACTATCTTCAAAACTATCCATATTAGGAGATAGTGATAGACTGGAATACATACAAACACACAAATTTACTTCATTTAAAATAAGATGACACATTATCATCTTTACTATGATTTCTGATAATTACACTTTTCGTAAATAATTCAATTAATACTATTATCAGATTAGAATGATAGGTTTACAATCTTTTAACAACGATCAATTCATTATAATAGAAATATATCCTAGAGTTATTCATGTTATTCTGTCACCTTTCTCGAATCGAAAAAAGAAACGATCTAATATTTAATACGAATATTCGTCAATATTTAAAACGAATAGTATGACAAAAATTGGGCACTGAGTATAAAAGTCATTATATTTGAAAGAATTTAAGCGATTAAAATCTAAATAATTTCAACGTTTCGTCCAACAAGCTTGTTTGAACTTCTTCAAGGTAATAATTGACCTAATAACTAGTCACAATACAATAATTTTTTGTTCAACACAAATAATCTTACAAATCATCAATCGATTGAAGCTAGATCACCATGGAAAACCTGGAGGCACTGGACGGCCGTTTCTTTCTAATATGGGACTGCTCAGAAGTGCGCATTCACGATTCCGCTCCACGAGATCCGGACCCAGGACCAATCAGTTTCGCGTGAGAGCGCTTAACCAGTAGACCATTGAGCCGGCATCTAAAGGTGTTAATGTTTAACCTCAACAAATCCACAAGATTGCGCCACCGTCACCATTGTCTTCAGTGAGCTGATATCTCACAACAGACCCGAGTTAACTCCATTGGTCACGGCTTCTCACTAGAACACCAGGAGTGTCTCTTGAAGTCAGTCACTAGTAAGCTGATGATTATTACCGGAAGGGGTTTTGTGAAAATATTAGTAATTTCAATAGTTGAAATCATGAGTCAATTGAAGCTAGACCACTATAGAAAACCTGGTGATGGTGATGAAATTTCGTGGATTAGTTGAAATTAGACATTAACAGCGTTAGATGCTGGCTCGGTGGTCTAATAGTTAAGCACTTGCGCGAGACTGATATGTCCTGGATTCGAATAAGAACGGGAGGCGGGAACGTGGATGCGCACTGCTGAAGAGTCCTATACTAGGACGAGAAGGCCGACCATTGCTTCCAGGTTTTCCATGGTAATCTAGCTCCAATTGACTCATGATTTCAACCATTGAAATCACTAAAATCTCCACAAAACCCCTTCTGATACAAATAATCTTATTGATAAACTCAAATAAACATTAGTTAACTATTTAAATGATAACAGTTAGTGTATAGTGAATTAACCGTTTCTTACTATCCAATCACAAATGACGGAGAAGATTTGGAAGATGAAAAACCTTTACATATTCGGGCAGCATTATTGATGAACACGGTGGATTTGATGCAGATGTGAAGGTGCGGATCGGAAAAGCAAGAGCAGCATATTTACAACTGAAGAATATCTGGAACTCAAAACAATTAGCAACCAACACCAAGATCAGGATTCTCAATACAAATGTCAAGACAGTTCTACTGTACGGGGCTGGAACTTAGAGAACTACCGAAGCCATCATCCAGAAGATACAGGTGTTTATTAACAGCTGTCTACGCAAAATACTTCGGATCCGTTGGCTGGACATTATTACCAACAACCTCCTATAGGAGAGAACAAACCAGATTCCAACGGAGGAAGAAGCACTGGAAGTGGATAGGACACACATTGAGGAAAGCACCCAAGTTTTCACACGGAATCCTCAAAGCCAAAGGAAAAGAGGAAGATCAAAGAACACATTACGCCGGGAAATAGAGATAGACATGAGGAAAATAAACAAGAAATGGATGGAACTAGAAAAGAAGGCCCAGTATTAAGGGTTGGAGAACACTGGTCGGCGGCCTATGCTCCATTAGGAGTAACAGACGTAAGTAAGTAATATTAGTGAAAAAGTATGATCAATTGTTGAGTAACACTCTAATTCACTAAGTAACAGAATATTATTTCTTAAAAGGACTGTAATTCACCTTATGCGTTTTCAATAATAAGCAACCTCTGACCAGAAATGCATACACGGATACAAGTATATATATACCAGATTTCGCCATATATATAATAAGACAAATCCATTCATGATTGTCTTCATAATAATAAAACACAAAACGAGAACATACATATGGATTAATTGAAAAAGAAAAGATATTAAGGACTGTTTTATACATACACACACATACATAAATGCATGTATGATAATGCATATAGCATATGAAAAATGTAAGATATTACAGTGCATCAGTTGCCCCCCTCCTCCTGTTTTTTTTTCTCTTTTTCTCATCAATTATACAAAAACCAACTACAACTTACATCTTCATAACTTCTTCTTCTTGACTTGTATCCAACAATTTTCTTTCATGATTGAAAGACCACAACTAGAAGAGAATCTCTCTCTATATATATCACAATAGATACACCATAAAAACAGAAAAGTCAAAGTTTTTTTTCATTAAAAAAACAAATAGATACAACCCAAGGAACAAAACTTATTTAAATAAACAATATGAACTATACAAAGTGTAATAATAATAATAATAATACTAAAGTAAATAATAGAATCGGGAATTACTATCAATAAGCTTTTCAATGTTCTTATCATTCATAGAGAGTCCTATGAACAAGCATTATTATTATTATTATTATTATCAATACTGTCATACACAATCAGAAATACTATGTTGTTAGATAAATACAAAACAGAGAGTGATCATTAGTGAGTATCAATTTGATAGACAGTTTTCTATTAAAGATTAGAGAAATAGAGCAAGAAACGGTAATAATCATTGTGATTTCTGGAATCCTTAAGCGAATATAGAAATTGGATGGGATGATCAAATGGTAATAAATAAATAAAAAAAACGAAGAAAATAAAAAGAGAAATTTAATTTCTGGAATAAGCGAAAAGCACTAAGAATTCACATAACAAATAAATGAATTGTTTTATAGAAGAAACAAAATCGATACTACTTATAGCAAGATTGGCGAAAGAATCAACAGTGGTTGTAGTAGTAGTACAAGAGGCAGGAATTAAATTTTTAAAAAAGCATTAAAGTTTTTTTGCAGAAATTACGAGGAATTAGTCTCAGTCCGTTCAATATTCAAATTACCGCCATTGTAAATTGTAATTGTATTACTATTATTATTAGTAGCAGTAGTAGTAACGATATCTTCTGTTTGAAGAGTAACTTGAGCAATATTCATTTCATTCCCTGACATAATTGAATCATCATTTTCACGATTTGTCTTCATTGCATTTGTCGCTGCGACAATCTCTTCATAACTAGGTGGAGGTGGTGTTGTATTGGATGATTTTACATTTAATATTTGACTTGATGTAGCATTCTGTTCACTAGTATACAATGTAGAATTAAATCGACTAGTTTGATTTGAGGATGATTTAGATAAAAAAGAAGGATTTGTGATTTGTTCATTTGATGATAAATTAAAACGAAATGCATCCGGTATTGTTGAATTAGTATTATTATTGTTGTTGTTAGGCTCGGTTTCAATAGCAGATAGTTTTACAACATCTGTATATGCAGGGGGTAAATCTAAGTTTCTATTTGATAACAAAAAAATTAAAAAAAAACACAATACACTGATTAGTACTTTCATTATAACATTTAGGCAGAATATAGTTTAAAATCATCAATGTGAATAGTTTACATAATGGCACAAATTTTATTAGACATCTACGGGGTGGGTGTATATAACCTAATCAGGAATCGAACTAAAGACCTACAGGCCTCACGATGAACAATAAAACTAATTTCGTCGAATGAGGAGATATTGAATTAGTTCAACATACCATATCAATAATAAACTAAGAAGACTAAATCAATGTTCACATATATATTTAAAATGTACCAAAAGTGTTATATCCTCGTGAAGATTAAATTACGGATAACTTCCGAGGACTATTAATGAACTAATATTCTATAAATATTCTTATTGTATAACTATTCAATAATTAGATTACGTATATTTATATTCCTCTGATTATAAGCTTCATTTTGACCTATAATTTATTATTGTACGATTTACTGTTCTTAAGCTATTGCCTCCCGCGTTCACAGCCACTTTTTGGCTTTATTGTGTACAAATGTTATTCCCTATTTTATGGTGCGTTGAGGTCTGTTTGGCTGACATATAAACATAGTATGTTTGAAATATATGATCCGCATAGTGGAAGCTGATATTGGTGTTCTGGACTCAAGTGGACGGGCTAGGCGAACATAGGATCAATAAGGACGCTAGGCTGCCTATACCGGTCGAACGTCATTGGTTTGGTACAGTCGTATTTTGATTGGTGGATAAATCACGTGTAGAAAGCCGGACATAAAATGTCCTAAAACCCTAATGAAATAGCTATTAAATCTTCTCTAACTGACAACTTTCTAGCTTAGTGTCGATCTGTTATGAAAGAAAAGAACCCATTTTCAAATAAATAAAAAAATTTCAACACAATTAACTGAAATATGAAACATGATGACAACCATAACTACAAACTAATTTGATAACAAACAGTAGCCTACTATTCGAATAACTACTTCCGTTATCTGTCCAGTCATATTCTGTTGGTCTTTTAGATAATTCTATGACTTTTCGTTACTTTCGACAATTGTGCGAAGAAAGTTATTAATTTGAAAGCATATTTCACCATAGACTGATACCAGTAAACTACCATCAGTGGAAAGTATCAGATATCATCATCAGTATAGGGTTGTGAAAATTGTTGAGGTTTTATTGAGATCATGAACCGATCAATGTTAGACCACCATTGGAAACCTGGGAGCACTGTACGGCCTTTCCGTCCTAGTCCATAACCCCTATACTGATAATATCATGTACTTATTAGTGAATAGATTCGAGAGGTAATTCTCGGAGTTCCAGTAAGAAACCGTGACCAGTAAATAAATGATATATTTGTGATATTCCAATGAGTAGAAAAATTAGATTTTCTGACGTTTCGTGACTTAGTGTTAGCCATTTCTTCAGAGAATAAATAACTATATTAAAATTAATCCAAGTTTAAATAGTACAACGGAACAATAAGAATAATATGCGATCAATCAAAAACAGGTTTGAACAAGTAAATGTCATGTCATTTCGGTCAAGGTGATTCATAAGTAATATGTATGTAAATTTGTGCGTGTGTGTATGTGTGTACTGTTTAAGAATGAAAATTGTGTAACCTTTATGGTGAGAAAGGATAGAGTTTAATTTGTAAGATGATAGTGTGAATTGTAAATAAGATCAGACTAAATGGCTAGGATAGATAGTCCAAGTAGGATGTATGGTAAGGCCTTCTTTTCTAATGAGAGAAGTAGGATTAAGCATTGTATGGAACGCTTCAGCTACTCTCATTTCTTTGTAATTGGCAAAGCCTTTTTGCAATATCTTGATATTTTTGAAATCAATTTGATGGCCTTTGAAAATTGCATGAACTGCTATTGCCGATTTAATTTGACGTTTATCCAGTTCTGCGGGATTTTTAAGAGGTCTTTTTGTGTACCTAATATATTCTTTGACTCTAGTCAAGATTTCTCGAGATGACTCTCCAATATAGAAGGCATCACAATCGATACAACCTAATTTGTAGACGTAGTTCTGTGTGGACATGAAAGGAATTTTTTCTGTTAAGCGAACTAAAGTATTTTGAAGTATGTTCGTTGTTTTGTAATATACTTTCATTTTGCGTTGTTTTAAGATTCTTTGGAGTCCTTCTGAAGAAGTGTCTTACACTAAATCACGAAACGTCAGAAAATTTAATTTTTCTACTCATTGAGATATTACAAAAATACGTTATTTATTTATTTATTTATAACAATCAACCCAATGCTCAATTTATTCGAAATTATGAAATCAAACCTTGGTAATGATGCTTACGTGACCAGTAAAGTTCAACCATGTTGGATGTGAGGCAGTTACCCACCGTAGACAATGGAAGATGGTCAAACAATAACGTGAATTTGTTGAAGTTAGACACCAACACTGTTAGATACCAGCTTACTGATCTAGAGGTTAACCGTTCACGTGCGAGAACGAAGGTGCTAGTTTTGAATCCCGTGTGCGGAACCGTGGATGCGCACTGTTGGGGAGACTCACAATAGGACAAGACGGCCATTCAATGCTTCCAGGTATTTAATGGTAGGCCAACAGATTGAGTATTAAAATTTCGTTATCCTACTCTTAATTAAGAAACTTGATTTCTCTCATAGGTACTTAACGATAATGAATCTGAACGGAATTATTACTATAATTAATCACAATTATTACAAATGAACAAGTTCTTTTCTATAATCAGACATTACGGATTCAAAAAGAATACGTTTTGATAATAAAATAGAATGTGTAGTTTAAAAACCTTCATTTTAGTCGAATGATTCAAGGTAATCGAATTCTGTCAATTGTTCATTTATTTGTTGAGAAATGATATACAAAAGGATATACATAAACATGTACTTTAGCAGTGAATATTTACATTAATTTATAATCTCTTAGAGATACATACGGAATAAATGTCTTTAGATCTTACAGTTAGCTAAACTTACTACTTATTTTGCTAATAGAGATTAAGTACAGATAAACAACCTTTATTATTTATTTATTTTAACACATAGATATTGGTACAAGGAGGCACCAAATACATATGCGCCACACAGATCTCATTGGATATGTGTGAGGGCTGTGATACTGCCCGGGTGCCCAAACCGAAGCAGGTGGTTTTCTTAGGGGGCCACACCCCGAGCCTTTGACCTGAAGATCTGATCCACAAGGCAGTGGAGCATCGTAAGGAGATGCAGTCCCATGGTAGCCGGTGACCAACGACTGGTTCATACGCCACTTTTCCCTCAGGATACTGGAGCCCATGTGCACCATTGGTTTGGGATCCGGTTAAAGCGCCGGACATTCGCTTTTCGTCCTCTCATTTTCGTAAACAACCTAGAATGATTTATCTTAATAAAGCTCGTTAAATTAGTTATCGTCAATGATCAAATTGGTGGATATATTGGTATTGCGGTGTACGCTACTGATGTCTACAGTCTGTATTATCAAACGGATGTGAAATGCCTAAAGGCAGAAAGTTAAGAAGATCAAAGAAAAGAGAACGAGAACAAAAAGTGATTTATGTGGAAACAAGAGAACAATGAAGTTTGAGACTTATGATTGACATTTTTCAAATAAAGTATTTACTATATTCACTTGATATTGTTTTACGTGAATCTTCCCATTGATGTTTAGGACTGTAATTGATGAGTCTCTTATTGACATATGTGCATACTGTGCATATTGCCTCGATATTGCTTTAATTTACAAGCATTATAAGAAAAGATGGATGTTGGCTAGCAGTGGAATCCAGGACGCGCGTCTCGTTCTATTTGGGACTCATCAGATGGGTGTACCTGAATCTCAGAGTTGATGTTCACTCTGAGACTCGAACCCAGTACCGTTCGCTTCAAACGCCATCGCATTATCCACTTAGCTACTGAGTCCTAATAGCCACTGGGTTCGAGTCCCAGAGTGAACATCGACTCTGAGATGCAGGTACATTCAGATGACGAGTCCCAAATAGGACGAAACACGCGTCCTGGATTCCGCTGCTAGCATTATCCATCTCTGCTTATTTACCATATTGTTCAAAGATTTTACCACGATGTTCTGTAATTTTGCATTCGATTGTCCCCAATCGTGTTCTCATTCATTACAGTAATATCATTGACTAAACACAATTTGTTTGTTGTCATTAGTCGAATATGATAAATGTATTTCATCGTTTCGTCGTGGGTTACAGGTGGTTACACTTAATTTTTTTCAGCTACCATGATTCTATGGAATTTCCGGTATCAAATGTATCATTTGAATCGAAGTTAACGGTTTCAACCACAATATTATCAATCTGATTTCTTGATATCATATCTGCTAATCTACCATTAACTCAATCAAATCAATATCCTGAAGGAAATGATGTTTACAGGGATTAATCAATTGGATTCGTGAAATCGATGCACTTGTATATTAGTTCAACATCCCACAATTCAAAACACCAAGTGATAGAAGACAAAAAAAAGAGGAATAACACTTTGAATTGAGTTCTAAACTAAATAAAATGTTGATTGGATGTAACAGTATACTGAACTTGTTGAGAAGCACTATATTTACACTATGAATATCAATTAGAAACAACCTAAATGATAAGTAGAATGTAGCAATAAATATCAAGATAGGAACTAAACAAGTTCTTTGGTAGAATACAATTTCATAGTTTACTATGAAACAAATTATCAAAGGATACAAACGATTGACACACACACACACACAGAGTAACTGTATGAAGTCAAGATAGGAATGTTTTTTTTTTCAATTTGACCTCAGTATCACATGTTTCTCAAAATATAGTGAACAAAAAATGATTTAGACAAAAACATTTCAACTATATTCACTGATGTTAGATTTCATTGTTTTCAAGTGTATTCTTGAAGTATTTAATATGATAATATTAATATAATGATTATATATACATATATGTAACCTTTAAAGTCATGTTTTTTTTTAAATATTGTCCATGAGTTTAATAGTACAAACAAAGTTGAATAAGCACGACCTGAGAATAGAAATAAATCATTATAACATGAAAACTTATAGAATCACCATTAGATTAACTTCAGTCAGTCAGATGGTCAGCCCGTAACAACATAGAACTTCTTATGTACATACGTCAGTTCGAGTTGTCATACCACATTAGCACACAGATACAATTGTTGATTCAAACCACGTAGTGGTAGGGGTAGTAAGAGTATAAGCAGTAATCGGAAGGATTAGGGTTTGAAGATATTATTCAAGGAGTATAACCCAGTGAAATAAATATGGAGAGAGAGAAAATAAAGGGACATGAAGAATTCAGAACATTAGAATTTGGGAGAACATAAAGAGTGGATGCATCTGCGCTTCATATTTGTAAATTAATTTATAATATAAGAAAGGGATTTTATGGATAGATCTAGGTTTCTTACCTCGAAAGGCGGGGTCGTGGATGAGCACTGATGAGGAGACCCATAATAGGACGAAACGGCGTCCAGTGTTTCATGGCAATTGAGCTTCAATTGACTCATGATCTCAACTATTGTAATTTAAGTTACTTTAGGCATAAAATATTGTTAGTATGTAGCCAGTAGTGTAATCTACAATACAGGTTTTGACCACTTGTTAGCTAGATGTATCTAGATTCCAGGTTTAATGATGAACAAACTAAGAGTTGAATCCAGTACGTTTCGATTTGAATATCAAAGAATTATGTACTGATAGGCTAAGTCTAGCTAGATGGCCACTAACTTGTTTAATATATGAAATTAACGAAACACTTGTGACTAAAAGCTATATCGAAGTAATTCTCTAGGGATGATATATATAATGAAATCAAAAACTGATCTACACTGAGACTTAGTTTGACAATTACATCATTTTGTGCTAATGATGTATGACAACTTGAACCGATATACATATGTACAGATTACACGTTATAACTAACTGACTGATTGAATATCTACAAATGACAATTACAAATCCTTACTAATCTTTTTTTAAATAACAAATGTCATGAAAACTAGATGTATTTCTGTATTAAGTATTAGATCAATAGAGTAAATCTCATTAATTAAAGTGATAAAAACCTGTTAAATGTTACTGAATAAAAGATTATGCATATTAATCTTAAGTCTACTAAAAAAGTTAAACGAGAAAACTGGTGAGCAGCTATTCTATAGTATTTCAATAATTGATATGATGGAAAGAAAAGTTAAAATTCGGTTGATTTACTCATTATGATTTCTGGTTCAACATTACTTCCGTTTTGATTCAATATGATGATTATTGAGTGTAGTATTCGGTTTTGTATTTCCATATGACACTATACTGTATAACATGATATTCTTATATTCAATGGACATGAACTATACTCAACATGTGATTTGTCATATATATGATTTCATCCTAATTATTAATCAAAATGGGTTTATGAATCAATATATAAATGAGTGTACATTCGACTTGGGTCGTCACCGTTGTTGTCGTGTTTTAGGGGTTAATAAATCTTCACTTATACCAGTCTTTGTATTCTTAGTTTTGAGTCATGGGAATTGTAGAGGTCCCTCGTTCCGAGTATAAATGATGAGCGTTTTAGACAGTCAGTCAGTCAATCAGCTACAACGTAGGACCAGGCAAGTGTATGCATCGGTCTAAGTTGCCATACCGCATTAGCACAAGATGAACACCGGATTCATAGAAGTAGTTAATCCAGTGGTGGTAATATATAGAAGAAAGAGTGTGTATAAGGAGATAGTACAGGAAGATAGAATTAGTTCGTAGAAAGTAAGATTTGAAGTGATTTTAATCTCTTAGTTTAAAGGAAGACAGAGAGTGTATACACCCACGCCATTGTGATCGATTCTGAGCCATGTCACCAAGAGTCTCCAACCATTGGTTACGATAGTCACGCGGACCCCAACCAGGTAGTCTGCATCTACCAACATGGCTCAGACCAGAAGTAAGTGACTTCAAGCACTGATGCCACGTTTTGGTTTGTCCGCCCCTAACTTTCTTCCAGTCATCCCTAACACCGGTTAGCAATGCGCGTCGTGGTAATCGGTGTTCAGGCATACGCAGCACGTGGCCCAACCAACTCAGTCGATGAAGGTTCATAACCTCATCAACTGATTTACCATCATTCCCAAATACCCTGCGTCTAACCTCACTATTACTTACCCGGTGATCCCAGCAGATACCAGCAATATTTCTAAGGCACCTGTGGTCAAATACTAGTAACTTACGAATATCTTCTACACTTAAAGGCCATGTTTCGCAGCCGTATAGTAGAACGGGACGAACCGCCGCGCAGTATATTCGTCCCTTAATTGATAGACGAATATCTCGCCTTCGCCATAGATGACGTAAGTTGGCAAAGGCCAAACGAGCTTTTAGAATTCGTGCTGAGATTTCGTCAGACACCAACCCATTAGGGCTGATCAGGCTTCCAAGATAAGTGAAGTTGTCAACGCGTTCGACTACTTCACCCCCTATCCTTAGTTCAGGTGTTGACGCAGACCAGTCCTGAAGCAACAACTTGCATTTAGAGGGAGAGAAGTGCATCCCAAACATCCTGGCATTGTTGCTCAGTGCTACCAAAAGACTCTGCATTTCATCAGCGTCTTCACCAAACAGGACTATGTCATCTGTGTATTCTAAGTCAATAAGTGAACTTCCTGGTAGGAGATCAATACCTGAGAATTCAGTCGATGAAAGCGTTATTTCCATCAGTAGATCTATGATGAAGTTGAACAAAAATGGAGAAAGTGGACAGCCTTGGCGGACGCCACTTGAGGTTGCGAAAGCAGATGGCAGTTCGCCATAAGCTCTCACTCGACTAGTAGTGTTCGAGTAAAGAGCCTTCACAAGGTTTATGTACTTCTGAGGTACGCCTTTCAATGACAGACACTGCCACAGAACCTCTCGGTCAACAGAGTCAAACGCTGCTTTTAAATCAAGGAATACCACCATTGTCGGACGCCGATAAGTATGCCTGTGTTCTAGAACCTGTCGAATGATGAATATGTGGTCGATGCAGCCACGACCAGGTCTGAAGCCAGCCTGATTTTCACGTGTTTGCAGCTCACGAGTCTTAGTTAGGCGTCCGAAAATTATCGAAGCTAGTATTTTACATATTATATTAGTTACACTAATCCCTCTGTGGTTGTCACAGGATGATTTTGACCCATTCTTAAATATTGGGACGATAAGTGATTGTGACCAGTTAGATGGGATAACGTCTAACTGCCAGATTTTAGCTAAAATATTAGTCAACCTAATAGCTAAAACTAGACCACCATCCTTAAAGACCTCTGGGGTCAATCCGTCTGGACCAGCTGCTCTTCCTCGTTTCAGATTAGCTATAGCCTTTTGAACTTCAGCTAGAGTTGGAGGACCTACTTCAATGTTCCATTCATACTGTCTGGGAATAGAGGGTAGTTGTAGAGTAGCTGAAGGCCAACTGAACTGCTTCTTAAAATGTTCCGCCCATAGTTCTAAACGTCTGGACTGGGAGCAGATGAGAGTGTCGTCTTTTTCCGAAATAGTCTGACTCACACTTGATTTATTAATTCCAGTTTCTTTTATTAGTCTGTAGAGTTGTCTTGTGTTCCCTATAGCCGCCGCCTTTTCCATCTCTTTTGCTTTCGTTGCCCATCACTGCTCACGATCATTCCTTAGACTTTTGCTTAACCTAGATCTGATTTGCTTACGCTCTTCATCGTATTCAGAACCTGATGGGATGAGTTTACGAGATTCTATCAGTGCAATAGACCTTGAAGAAATCCATTGGTTCTTTGTAACCCTGTGGTTTAAATCACCAGTAGATGTCACTGCTGTTTTCACAGCTGCTTGTATGTCTTTCCAATCAACATCGGGGTCAGCCTCGTTTTCAGAACTACCTAAGTGTGACCTCAGTTGTTCCTGGAACCTACTTTTGGTTTTCTCATTGCTCAATTCGATTCTAATGAGTCTTTTTGTGTGGCTTTTTTGCGTCCAGTGAGGCGCAAGCAGATGCGTGCTCGTACTAGGGCATGGTCGGAGTCCAAACAGGTACTCCAGAATGAGCGACAATCTTCTATCGACACTCTCTAACGATGACTGATGGCAATATGGTCTATTTGAGTCCATCGTTGGTTTGGTGCAGTGGGTCGCCATGTTAGACGATGTCTCTCCTTATGCTTAAAATTTGTGTTTGCTAAAAATAAACGATTGTCTGAGCAAAGTTGCAGCAGACGATCACCATTATCTGTTCTCTGTGCCGGAATACTAAAATACCCACCTAAATGTCTTTCTGTTTCGTTTAAGCTACCTACCTGGGCATTAAAGTCGCCTGCTACGAGTACTATGTCTGAACGTTTAGTTTTCTGAAGAAGTTCAGACAGTTTTCTGTAAAATTCATCTTTCACTTCATCCGAACTGCAGTCAGTGGGAGCGTAGGCAGAAACGACGAAAAGGCAACGACGTGTGTCCCTATCCTTTCGAGTTTTTACGGAGCCGTTTAACCGAACAGCGCATAGACGACTATTAACGGGGATCCACTTTAATAGCGCTTGTTCCGCCCTCATGCTTAGTGCTATGCCTACACCTGCAAGTCCACGAGAACTAGCCATCGGGTCGCCAGATACACGGAGGGTGTATCTCGTCGGCACTCCGTTTTGCCGAGGTGAGGTCAAGTGAATGACCACACTAGGATCCTGTATGCGTATTTCGGAGACACAGCATACATCAATCGTACGAGATTCTAAGGTTTTAGCCAAGGAAGCCTGCTGACCGATTTGGCATAGTGTGCGTACGTTGAAGGCTCCAATGTGTAGTTTGGAACGAGGTTTCAGTAGACCTGGGACAGTGTTTTGCGCACTAGAATCGTTGGCTGTGGTGACACTTGAGGAGGAAGCCGAAAGAGGGAGTTTAGATTTGAAAGTCGATGTAAGAGGAATAATAGGAATTGAAGAGGTAGGTTGATTATGAATACAGTGGTCTTGAGTGCTGTTAGAGGTATGAGGGCGGTTATCACTTCCCGGTTGCCCACACCGTGCAAGGGTTCTGCTGGAGGTACCTGAAAATGAAATTGGATTAGAGGTGGTCATAGTGACTTGAGAGCGTGACCGCAGTGCCCAAGGGACAGCTGCTTGAGGTCGGTCACACACGACTTTTTTGTGAGTAATTTCTGTGTTAGCTCCGTACTTGTTGAGACCTTACCACCGGAGACGGATATCTGTGGGATAAGGCGAGGTGTGCATTTTTAGGGTCGACTTTTTCTAACCTCACCCCTCCTTGTGGGAAGGCAGCATCGCTGTTATGCTGGTTGTCCGAAGGAAACACATTACTGCTGTCACACCTCTGTACAGTCAGCAGTACGACTTCGCCTTCGGACCTTGGTTTTGTTGCTTTTAGTCTTACCGCTCTTCAACCGACCTGTCTGGCATGGTAGGACCTTGAGGAACGGTTGTTCCAGCCAGTATAGCTCGGTTGCTTCATCACGATAGGCAAGCCCGACCACCACGTCAAGGTAGCAACAACGGTCAGACATAACAATCAGAGATGACCAGATATAAAACAATAGCATGAAAAGAGCCAAGACAATCAGTATTCAACTGACAAGTTATAACAATAATGTACTTCAAAAAAGATCATCAGGAGAGAGAGAGATGAGTGAAGGACATAATGATAACATTGTGTTTGTCCTGATAGTGAACAAATAAGTGAACATAATACAAATGATCAGTTCACTGCTTAACAGAATGTGCTTTTACTATGTATGCTGAAACTATTTTTTTTAATTTTTAATATAACCTTAATTTTATGATTGACAACTCATATAATTACATTAAATATAATGGAATAACAATAATTTTTTTAACATGGAAATAATGAAAGGGAAGTAAAATTTAACAACGATTTTAATGTAAATGAATAACAAAAGTTCCTTTCTAAATGTTACAGTAAACAAAAACAACAACTACTACTGTTACTACTACAAAAAAAAGGAAAAAAAGAGAAAGAAAACTAACATCAATTCACTTAGATTAACACAACATTAAATCTTTGTTATATTTGATGGTATGTGAGGGATCGAACTCAGAAATTAGAATTTCATAATTTTCAAACTTTCAATACCTATGATTCATATTATATAGTCTTAATCAGTTAGTCAGTCAGTAACAACGCAGAACATCGTACGTACGTACATCAGTTCGAGTTGTCATAACACATTAGCACAAAGATGCATTTGTCGATTCAAATCCCATAGTGGTAGAGGTAGTAAGAGTATAAGCAATAATTGAGAACATTATGGTTTGAAGATGTTATTTAAGGAGTATAATCCAGGGAAATAAATTTGGAAAGAGAAAAATAAAGGGACATGAAGAATTCAGAAGATTAGAATTTGGGAGAACACAAAGAGTGGATACACCTACGCCATTGCAAAAGATTTTGAGCCATGTCATTCAAGGTCTCTAACCATCGGTTGCTATCATCTCGCGGATCCTAACCAAGTAGTCTACACGTGCCAACATGACTCAGTCCACTTGTCAGTGACTTCATGGATTTGTGCTATGTTTTAGTCTGGCCGCCCCTAGCTTTCTTCCAATTTACTCCTACACCATAAAACATCGCAGTCTTAATAAGAAACTATAATTCGATGGGGCTATATCTTACTTGATATGACCGAAGTTTACAAAAAAACTAATAATTAATTTATGAACAAATGACTAAATGATATTGTATTCCTTTATGGTATAGCGAATTAGCGGTTAACGTATAGAAATTTCTAATTCTAATTCGAGCTTAGTTTAGCTTGAATAGCTGGATAACAACATACAAGTCATTCAATTTACGTGAAGGCTGGAATACTGCACAGGAGCCCAAACCAAAGCAGGTGGTTTTCTTAGGGGGACACTCCTCAACTCTTTGACCTAAGGTCTAACCCACAAGACAGTGGAGTAACGTCAGGAGATGCAGTTTCATGGTAGCCGGTGACCAACAATAGGTTCATACGCCATTCGCTCCCTCAGAATCCTGGAGTCAGCCCATATACACCATTGATTTGGAATCAGGGTTTTCCAATTCCCCTAAGTGAACCCTCTATATCCACCAACCCGGTTAGAGCGTCAGACATTCGCTTTCCATCCTCTCAATTCCGTAAACAACACCCCCGCCGCGAGAAGGTAGTGGGTAGGACATCCTTGGCAGTTGCTGTATACGCGTGGTCATATGAGTGCATTTCGAGAAGAGAGAGGATTCTCACCATCCTCAGCCGTACCAATCGCATTTGAAGGCTTACCACATAAATCTCCAAACCAAACTGATAATAATAGTATTTATTTGACAAAATAATCTATCAATTCAATTTCATACTGATGTTCATTTGTAAATAGTACTTAAGCCAAAACGACAACATTTATTATATTCAATTTCTAATATTCACCTATAAAGATTCTTCTTACTGAATTAAACATGTACCACTTATGTAATATAAGTTCGTTTCGATCTTGTCCTGAAATTAATGTACTGTTTACTCAGTTTGTCAAATTTAATTGAATTCATTGAAATAAGAACTTGATAGATACATAAATAGGTGTGATCTATGATAGAAATAATTAACAATGAAACAAATTGTTTCTTTAAAAAAAAACTAGATTCAGTTAGTCTGAATGAAAGACAGCTGGTCTTATTGTCATCAACGTGCAACAAACAATATGATCCAAATTTTCTGTGCACAAAAGTTAAAATCGAGTTAATGTACTCAACTTGAAGTTACAGTTTGTGTGTAAGGGTACTACCTAGCTGCTTAAACCAAAGTTGATCAAACAAAACTTGAACTTGGGACCTAGTGGTTGAAAGTTGGATGTCTTAACCACTAACAGACTTACTTCACATAAAAAAACCAATAAGCCTTAAATTGTGGACTAATCAATTATGATTAAATTGGTATTTGGAACTAGTAAATCAATATCCAAATAATTGTTTATGGTTTTTTGTCAAGTAGTTTTCTACACCTGATATAAGCACAGAGAGATGGAATCAAAAGGGTGAATAATAAAAGAATCGAAATAATAGTAACATCAAGGATAATAATCTTAAACATAAAGAATATGCTTCGAAAAGAAGGAATAAGATACGAAATCAAAATGTAATTAACAATACTGGTAATTAGGGTCTGAAAGAAAACAGAGTCAATGTATCTAGGTCACTTGGATCGATTTCTAATTATCTAACGACTAATCACTATTATCTCGCGAACACAAACCAGGTGGTAGTCAACAGCCAGAAGCACCAATAAGATCAACAATGAAAGATCTCATGGATTGATACCATGTCTAGCTTGCTTTTAATCTATTTCTACACTAGTCAACATTAAGCTTCGAGGTAAGCGGTAGCTAGAAAATAAGTAGCATATGACCTTGTCTGCTCGTTTGATGAAGATTCACATCATCATCGCCATCTTTACTTAATAACCTACATAGAGACGGTAAATTATGATCCAAACTAAAGCGCGTAAATTACTACGAAGTCACTTAATCACAATTATAGATGACTCTGAAATCTGCCTTAACAATTTCATATCGATGTGCTTATATGATATGTCAACTTGAAATGATGCAGCGTTTAACTGACTAACAGCAAAGATTAAATGAATAACTTTTTATAGATCACCTCAAAAGTTGTGGTATAAATGTATAGAAAATTTAGTTTCATGTACAACATAATAAACCAATATGGAACAAAACTGAAGGATGTACAAGTTTCTTTAGTTCAGTACTAATAAATATAAGCAAGATAATCAAAGATTCTAGTCAATCTAATTCTTGATGTTTTAATATCAAACTATTGTGTAAATCTAACTAAACAACCGTAATGTTTAATTGATAGTACCTCCTTGGTATTAAAAATCAATTTCGAACAAAACTAATCTTTGTACAACACTAAACTATTCAACTACAATATAATTCAAAGGAACATAACATCCATATAAATTTTCATTTAAAAGAAAAAAAGTAGATTACCCAATACCAACAGGATATACACTTGTGCTATAATCATTATGCAAATATTCTGTAGCATCATCTCTATGATTATTTTGCAACTGAGGTGAACGATTTCTTCTTCGACCAGGTCG
Organism: Schistosoma spindalis; assembly: GCA_946903255.1. NCBI lineage: Eukaryota > Metazoa > Platyhelminthes > Trematoda > Strigeidida > Schistosomatidae > Schistosoma > Schistosoma spindalis. The sequence goes on from OX336420.1 coordinate 7,079,907, forward strand.
ATTTGATGAAGTATTACCATTGATATTTGTATTAGCGCCAGAACCACCACCACAAGAAGTTCGATTATTTATCCGTTGATTACCACAGATTTGTTTAACTAAGAAACGTATTAAACATACTAGTAAACATATAATTCCAATTGCTCCAATAATTCCACCTAATATTTTATACAATTGAAAATTAGATTGTTCATATGAACAATATGGAATTAGATTGGCATCAGAATCACTATTATCACGGCTCAAATGTATTTTTTCATTTGATTCACATTCACTGCATTCGAATACTGTATCACCAGCTAAATGAATCATTAAAATAAGAGAATTGTAAAAAGAAAGTCTAACAATTTTTTGATCCATAAAAAAACAAAACAAATCTTATATAAAAGGAAGTAGCTAGTCTACAAAACAAACAGAAAACTGAGTAAATCCCGTTGCATTAATTTAGAGGTTTGTGAAAAGAAATATTGACAATTTTAAATCATGAACTGATTTTATCTAGATCACCATCGAAAACCTAGAAGAACTGGATAATTGTTTCGTTTTAATATGAGACACCTTAACAGTGCGCATTCACGACCTCGAATGCGAATCCTTAACCCCCAAATACCCTGGTACGGACGAGAGTGGGGAGAGTTAGCTCTCCCTCTCGAAATGCTCCCACATGGTCACACGTACATAGCCTCTGCCAGGAAAGTTCAAGTCACTGCCTTTTCGCGACATTACTGTTGTTTACAGAATTGAGGGGATGAATAGCGGACGTCCGACGCCTTAATCGGGTTGGTAGATATGGTGGATTCACCTAGGGGAGTTGGAAAACCCTGATTTCAAATCAATGGTGTATATGGGCTGGTTCCAGGATCCTGAGGGGACAAGTGGTGTATGAACCAATCATTGGTCACCGGCTACCATGGAACTGCATCTCCTGACGTTGCTCCACTGCTTTGTGGATCAGACCTTTAGGTCTAAGGCTCGGGGTGTGGTCCCCTAAGAAAACCACTTGCTCCGGTTTGGGCACCCGAGCAGTATTACAGCCCTCACACATATCCAATGAGATCTGTGTGGTGCATATGTATTTGGTGCCTCCTTGTACCAATATCTATGTGTTCAAATAATAACAATACACCACTAAACTAGTATCTAACTGATATGATGGGAAGAAAGGTTAAAATTAGATTGATTTACTTACTATGATTTTTATTCAACATTAATTCCGTTTTAATTCAATGTGATGATTACTCAATGTAGTATTTGTTTCCGTTTTCCCATATGACATTTTATTCTGTATAATATACGATATTCTTGTATTAAAAATTGACCTGAACTATGCTCAACATGACATGCGACATGTGATCTGTTATAACCCTAAGTATTATATATATATATATATATATATATATATATATATATATATATATATATATATATATATATATATATATATATATATGATATTACCATAGTTATTAATCAAAATGACTGTACAATCAATATATAAATGAGTGTATTCTCGACTAGGGTCGTCGTCGTGTTTTGGGATTAATAAAACTTCACTTGTGCTAGTTTTTGTGTTCTAACTTCCGTATTGTCGGGATTGTAGTGGTTTCTCGTTTTATAAGTAAATTAATAAGCGATTCTAGCACAGCAATTAGCGACAACCTGATATAACAAATATATATATATATATATATATATATATATATATATATATATATATCAGAACACTTCGATTGAGAGCTTTGTAGAGATTGGTTTAAAATGAAGTCACGCACTAGAATGAAACAGCTGTCCTTCGTTCTCAGTAGTTCCATAGATTATGTCAACCACAAATGAAAGTTGTCTTACAGATAAATTGCCGTGATTCTTATTGTAGAATTGTATGACAACTGTAGGTAATAGTAGAGAAGCTCTTTACTACTCATTCACGAAAAGGTGTTCACTTATTTAAAAAGCACATTTGCAATCATTGATTTTTCGGATTGAAGAATGTATGTAGATAATAAATAATGGAATGAATACTTGAAGTGAATTATAAGTAGGCTTTTCCAAGTATTTGGTCCGACTGTTTCATTTTTAAAAGAGCACAAAATCAGTCATTATAAACACAGAGCTAGTAATTTCAGCATGTGCTAAACATTATTTTTAAATCCATGTGCTTACGTATTACTCTAATTATTATTTATAGTCTAGACTAACAGATTACATTAGTTTATTCTCTATCAGTACTTTTAGAGACTAATTCCACTAAATTTAGCTAGATGGAATATCAAGAAACAAAGAGTGGTTTGGGTCGGTGTATTTCAATAAGAGTGAACCCGAAACGGTGAGCAATAAAAAGATTTATGTCGTTAAGGGAGAGCTTTAATATGGGCAACTCTCATAAAAGCGGAAGTCGAAAAAACGTGAACGAGCAATGAATAGTAGTTAGTCTTGGAATAACCTAACTAGGTATTTAATACACATAGATTTATTTATTTATTTTAACACATAGATATTGGTACAAGGAGGCACCAAATACATATGCACCACACAGATCTCATTGGATATGTGTGAGGGCTGTGATACTGACCGGGTGCCCAAACCGAAGCAGGTGGTTTTCTTAGGGGGCCACACCCCGAGCCTTTGACCTAAAGATCTGATCCACAAGGCAGTGAAGCATCGTAAGGAGATGCAGTCCCATGGTAGCCGGTGACCATCGATTGGTTCATACGCCATTTGTTCCCGCAGGATACTGGAGCCCATGTGCACCATTGGTTTGTGATCCGGTTATAGCGCCGGACATTCGCTTTTCGTCCTCTCATTTTCGTAAACAACACCCCCGCCACGAGAAGGCAGTGAGTAGGACTTCCCTGGCAGGGGCTGTATACGCGTGGCCATGTGAGAGCATTTCGAGAGGGAGAGCGGACTCTCCCCACTCTCCGCCATACCAGGGCATTTGGGGGCAGGTATTTAATACAGTTGCAAGTGATAAAAATAAGTCAAAGATATTGAACTAAAATTCATTTAATTGATTGCAATGAAAGTATGATTGTATATAAGACAAACACGTCATATACTAGGATGAAACGACCGTCCAGTGCTTTTAGGTCTTCAATGATGGGTCTAACATTGATCAGTTAGTGATTTCATTAGGAATAATTATATGTTCTCAATCTGGCGTTCACTATACGAAGCTTGACAAAAAAATGAAGAAACCCACTGAGTTCCTTTATTGTTTTTTTTATCAAACAACTATAAATACGAAATTGCAGCTTAAGTAAATGATTTCTTCAAAAATAAAATTTCCTTCGTTGAATCCTCTTTATCTGTTTTTAACTATTTATTTGAGTAGGGTTTTAGAACGGAATTAAAGTACATAAAAAGTAATGAGGGCGGATTTTTTGATAGAGAATAACTACACCTTCCGAAAAGTGAAAGTGATTAAACAAAAAGATATAAAAATGCACAGGATGTCTCATCGCAAAGTCTAGATAGCGTTGTCATACGAAATATAAAATTACAAAAGAACGGATGAAACATAATTATGTATCAGATAAAGCTAGTGTCGGCGCTAAAAAAGTAATCAGCATAATAAAATACCGAGCAATAGAAACAACATAAGTTGTAGCTACGGTATCTAGACGTTTAAAGGATGAAGTTTTAGTTCAGTTTTTGGCTGTGATCCGGATGAAGCAGATAATTCAAAGCCTACCAAATGACCGTTAGGCCCCCTTACAAAACCCAAGCCCATTGGATGAACTAAAAAAAGACAAGAGGTTGTCAGAGAGAGTTCCTTTCAACATGATTGTAAACTGGATGAAAAGAGAATATTGATATTTGCCACAAGTTATACTCTGGAGGTGTTGGAGCAGTGTCCCCACTAATATGACGATAAAGTCGTACAGAATCAAAACTCCAAAAGAGCATTACTCAATCATTTTAAAGACAAATGGGTCAAGGAACCTACAAGAAACAAAGGGCGAAACTTTAAAAATTACACGGCAGAACGTCCACAGTCCCACGGCGGAAAATCTTCCTAAGAACAATGAGGTGGATTGGAACATACAGGCTTCATCCCATTCATCTGTGCTGTTTACCCAAGCATTTGATAAATAAGTGTTACTTTTAAAAAGGAACACAGTTTAAATGAATTGAATAATGAACAGCCCCTTCTAGGAACACAGGAACAGCAGGTAAAAAAAAAAGCGCAAGTAGGTGTGAACACACATCAAACTAGTTGTAGAAGAGTTTGAGAAGATATCGATAATGGACTAAATACACCGAATAGAACACATAATTTGAATTCAAACATTAAGATACATCAAGTGTGAATAGTATTTACATCTGCATTAATGATCAGAGTGAAGCAGATGTACTCAGTTCTTATCCTCTTTTAGATCTTAAACATTTTACAATTATTATGTACTTTTCACATTTTATTTCATTCGTTCCTACTGGGCTATGATTTTATGTATTTACTTTCGCAGTAGTATGATGTTTATTCATTTGGTTTAGATGTTAATTTTTGTATCGTCAGTGAGTAATAGCAATCTAGAGTGAAAAAGATTTGTACAAAGTTTTGATTACTAGGTTGGAGGCTATAATATTTACTCAACTTCTAGAAACGTATTTACGTATTCGGTTTTAAACCTATTGTATGAGGAGTTAGAAACACTAGGTAGCCACCAAATTCAAGTACATAAAAAGCAGCGTTTTAATTACTGTGCCGCCGTTGAAATTCCAAACCTCACATTACTTATTTATTTTATTTTAACACATAGATATCAGTACAAGAAGGCACCAAATACATATGCGCCACACAGATCTCATTTGATATGTGTGAGGGCTGTGATACTGCCCGGGTGCCCAAACCGAAGCAGGTGGTTTTCTTAGGGGGCCACACCCCGAGCCTTTGACCTAAAGATCTGATCCACAAGGCAGTGAAGCATCGTAAGGAGATGCAGTCCCATGGTAGCCGGTGACCATCGATTGGTTCATACGCCATTTGTTCCCGCAGGATACTGGAGCCCATGTGCACCATTGGTTTGAAATCCGGTTAAAGCGCCGGACATTCGCTTTTCGTCCTCATTTTCGTAAACAACACCCACGCCACGAGAAGGCAGTGAGTAGGACTTCCCTGGCAGAGGCTATATACGCGTGGCCATGTGAGAGCATTTCGGGAGGGAGAGCGGACTCTCCCCACTCTCGGCCGTACCAGGGCATTTGGGGGCTTACATCACTTAATAAGACTTCGGAAACCAGTTAGTCATATCATACTCAATACGATTAAAATATGATTCAAGCACATCATACAAACCTACATATCGTAAATTATTCAATCAAATTTATCATATATTCTAACCTTTGGTAAAAGACAGGTTACAAAACCATGGGCTAACTTATTTTTCTGTAAGTACAATCATATAGGGAATCGAAATGACAAAAATAACTATTATTTTGGTCATTATTTATTATATTTATTTTATTCAACGAGAAATCATATTTCTGCCTGTTTTAAATGTACCATGGGATTAGTTATGAAACGAATAAAATGAGCTCATAAACAACTAGCTTTTATATCTATAGTATCAGACATCACATACAAACGCACATTTACACATATTTATAACTAATGACCTTGTGAATTTGTCCTTAATCAAACTTTTCAGCATGTGGTACAAATATGTTGCATATAATAAAAAAGTGAAATAAAAAAGTCGGTCAGTCATCTACAACGTAGGACCAGGCACATTTATGTACCGGTCCAAGTTGCAACAACTCATTAGCACAAGATGAACACCAAATTCATAGAAGTAGCCACCTCAATGGTATTAATATAAAGAAAAAGTTTGCATATAAGGACAGAGTACAGAAATAAAGAATTATTTTGTGGAGAGAAAAGTATAACGTAATTTTAATTTCCTGGTTTAAAGGAAAACAAAAAGTGTATGTACCTACACCATTGTGATCGATTCTGAGTTATGTCACCCAGAGTCTCCAACAACTGGTTACAATAGTTGCGCGGACCCTAACCAAGTAGTCTGCATCTACCAACATGGCTAGGACTAGAAGTTAGTGACTTCAAGCACTGATGCCACGTTTTGGTTTGGCCACCCCTAACTTTTTTCTAACTACCTCAAAAACTAGTCAGCGTTGCGCTCTGTGGTAATCAGTGGTTGAGTATGCGTAATACGTGGCCCAACCATCTCAGTCGATGTAGATTCACTACCTCATCAACTGACTTACCATCATTCCTGTAAAGCATGTTGAGATGTTAGGTATGATTGATGTTACTCAACAGAAAACTCTAAACTTTGATTACATTTAGAGTTTCTGTTAAATAGCCCTAACCACCAGACAATACTAAAAACGTGTGACTAAATGAAAATCAATACCAAGGCATTCTCTTACGAAGCACATATACCAACGGAGGTTAATCAACTGGAACCTTGAAACAGTTCATTGTAAACTCCGAATAAAAAACGAAAACAACATACAAATAGAATACAGATTAAATAATAAATCCTAAAATCTACACAAATTATCACGATGACGACGAAATTCAAAACTTACTTTTGTATGTAACTGGATCTTAATGCAAATCATTAATCGAGAAAATCTTTACATATTATTGTAATATAGTTTGTTCATGTAAATCATACAACTACAGTTCAAATCATTAACTCAATAGTTATAATCATTAAATATTATCACTTTATAACTTTTGAACTTATTATGACATAATAAATTAATAATAATAAAGAAATAAACAATGTAATTTATTAATAAATAATATATTTGTAATATCCCAAATGAGCAGAAAAACTAGATTTTCTGACTTTTCATAACTTAGTGTAAGCCACTCTTTCAGAGAATAAATAAATAATCAGATCAAATTTAATCCAAGTTTAATTTGGTTATTTATTCTCTGAAGAAGTGGCTTACACTAAGTAATGAAACGTCAGAAAGTCTAATTTTTTTTACTCATTGGGATATTATAAATATATTGATTTATTTATTTATAACAATCAACCCAATGCTCAATTTATTCGAAATTATCAAATCAAATCTTGGTAATGATACCTACAATGTAATTTATTGTTATTGTGGGGAGGCGGGAGATGTAGAATCTTTTAAATACAACGTATGGAAATGAAAATCAACATTAAAATTCATATATTGATTTAAGGTGATGTTTGTTTGGTGACAATTTAACTTTCATTAAATGAATTTATTCAAAGTGAACTTTGTTTATTGATTTTCAATATGCTTTTTTATTTTTTTAATTGATTTATTCACTGTGATTATAAAATCTGTGATAATTACTTAGTTTGATACAATAAAATCATTAAATAAATAATATATAATTGAATAAAATTGAACGTGAATTGATTTATTACAGGGTGTCGATCAACAAATCTTTTACACAATAACTGTACTCTTTACTATATATATATATATGAGCCACATAAGTCATTCGATTTTTCCGAGGGCTAGGATACTGCCGGGTACCCAAATCGAAGCAGGTGGTTCCCGACTCTTTGGCCTAAAGGTCTAATCCCACAGGACAGTGGACCAACGTCAGGAGATGCAGTCCCATGGTAGTCAGCGACCGACAATATGTTTATACGTCATTTGTTCAATTAGGATCCTGGAACCCATGTACACAATTGTTTTGGAATGAGGGTTTTCCAACTCCCCTAGGTAGACTCTCCATGTCCACCAACCCGATTAAAGCGTCGAACATTCGCTTTTGATCCTCTTAATTTCGTGAACCACAGTAATACCGCGAGGAGGCAGTGAGTAGGAGTTTCCCGGCAGTGATTGTATGCAAATGGCCATATGAGGGCATTCCAAGAGAGAGAGAGAGAGAGAGTTGGCTCTCCCCACTCTCGGTCGTACCAGGGCATTTGGGGGCGAAGAAGTTATTCCATTTACCGTATTGAAGTTGGAGTTGTAAAATAATTCAGTTGGTGCACGAATGTATCACGAGTACAAACTTGACTTTGAAGCAAACTATTCATGAAAAACGTAGCGATACTACTACCCAGCTTCTTAAACTCAAAGGTAAGTTCATCTTTAGTTGGGTCGATAACTATTATACGTCTACTAAAATGAATTTTCATGCATCACTGACATCAGCTGACTTTATACCATGAACTGACTGCAGATAGACAACTATTAAAAACAAGGAAGTATTGAACAGTTATTTCATCCTAGTGTGCGACTTCCTAGCAATTTCCACTTACGACCTTGTCAAGAGTCGAGTCCAGGGTCGGTGGTGAGTATATAACATTTCTATTACTGAGTTGGTATTAAATAGTGTATGTTACTATTTTTAGCCAATTCGCAACACTATTCGTACATTATCCGATGATATTTGTTGCAAACTACTCGCTTTTAACAGCATTGGACTGCACCGGTCACGGTTTCTTTCTTTTTGATTACAACCACTACATTTCAGTAAACCTAAATAAACAAAATTCCTTCTTGAGATAATGTTTCTATCTTACTGACGAATTGGATAATTACTTAGTCGAATTTCCTATAATTAGTTTTCATGAATGCCTGTTCCATACTAGATTGAATTTACGTTTGTACTCAAAGTCGCCCAACCTTTTATAAATTAGTCACTGTTTTCGTTTTTTCTGGTATACAGCCAACCTACGCAGGTCAAATTCTCAATTACACTAGCAACAACCCAAGAACTCACAAAATCAACTGTGTACAAACCTTATTCAAAAATGTGAGAACACATTGCAACACACTTTCAGCACAGAAAAATATCTAGTGACTATTATTCAAAAGAACAGCCACCCACGCAAATTAATTTAAAAAAACATCAACCCGACTCATCAGCAGAAGAGAAATCAAGTACAGAAACCAACAAGCGGATCATCCTACCATATATAAAATACATATCAGAAATCAAAAGATTATTGAAGCCGTTTGGAATAGGTGTAGCACAGAAACCAGTGAAACCACTCTGATCAATCCTATGCAAACCAAAGGACGAAATGACAAAAGAAGAAAAACCAGACATCACCTACAAAATAAAATGCTCTAAGTGCGAAAAACACTATATTGAACAAAGTGGACTCTCTCTTCATCTTCGCCTGAATAAATATTAATTATAGATCAAACGCCATGACATATCTTCGCTTATATCGATGCATGTGGACAACTGCGAATAAAAATCCGACTGGAAAAATGTCGAGATCTTGAATAGAGGAAATACTAAAAGCACCAGATAATTTTTAGAAGCTTGGCACTCAGGTCCTGACCGTTGTTGCTACCTTGACGTGGTGGTCGGGCTTGCCTATCGTGATGAAGCAACTGAGCTATACTGGCTGGAACAACCGTTCCTCAAGGTCCTACCATGCCAGACAGGTCGGTTGAAGAGCGGTAAGACTAAAAGCAACAAAACCAAGGTCCGAAGGCGAAGTCGTACTGCTGACTGTACAGAGGTGTGACAGCAGTAAGGTGTTTCCTTCAGACAACCAGCATGACAGCGATGCTGCCTTCCCACAAGGAGGGGTGGGGTTAGAAAAGGTCGACCCTAAAAATGCACACCTCGCCTTATCCCACGGATATCCGTCTCCGGCGGTAAGGTCTCAACAAGTACGGAGCTAACACAAAAATCACTCATAAAAAGGTCGTGTGTGACCGACCTCAAGCAGCTGTCCCTTGGGCACTGCGGTCACGCTCTCAGGTCGCTATGACCAACTCTAATCCAATTTCCTTTTCAGGTACCTCCAGAAGAACCCTTCCACGGTATGGGCAACCGGGAAGTGATAACCGCCCTCATACCTCTAACAGCACTCAAGACCACTGGCACTCAGGTCAATCAGCAGTCAACAGACACATTAAAATCAATCTAATATATCAACCGATCACAAAATTAACAAACAAATATAGGATCAGGAATCAGATCAAAGGGAGATACAATCAAAACGTTAATTCATGACGACTAATCAAGTAATTGACAGGCTAATGACTAAAACAGACGACTTTCAAACGGGTAGGCTGGAGATTCTAAACCCACTTCACCTAATTTGGTTTAAGGATACAAGCGTTACCGATAGCACTTTAACAAAGTGTGGTTTAAAGCTCAGTACGTGAAAATCGTTACTTGGGAAACGAATTTCATTGATGATCAACTTAAGCTAAACAAATAGACTCGTAATCCTTACATTCAATAAGCTATGATTACTTGTTAGAATGAGTTGATAAGACAGAGCCTTTTATTGAAAAATTTATAAATAATGATTTTGACTAGTAGGGTTAAAATTGATGATGTTATCAAATAAAGTTAGTGTCTAACCGAATGATGATTCATTATTTATTGACTAGAGACTGCCTTCAGAAACAGAAGGTACGATTGAAATCTAATGGTCAAAACAGTGCAATATGTATATTTAACTAAGTAGTTTACACTCATTATACTGTACAAATTGGTCAGAGCTTAGTAAATAAAACACTCACTAACGTAAAATTTATCATAGGAAGAAGCATATAATAAATCAGACTTACGAAAACATTCATGCCGACTAACCAAACGGAATACATTCAGTAAGGAAACTGACTGACAATCACAGGTACGAAAACGTTGTTTTTCAGGAACAAGAATTTTATGTTGACCTTGTATTGTCTGTCGTACATATGCTCGATTAGGTTTTTTGGTACTATTTTTTGGTAGTAAAACACAGTGTGTAATCTGTGTGGCATCATCGATATGGAATTCTTCACGGTTTGACCAATATGAAGGATTCTTGTTTACAAAGCCTTTGAAGCACTTAGTTGGAGAGCACGGACTCCATGAAGACCATGGGCACCATTTACGTCGGACAAGTCTATTTCCATTATCATCAAAATCGTCCATTTCGGAATTTACTGAAGAGTTGATCATGAAAAATAATAGGATCAAATTTGTTAAACTGAGTTGAGCAAGTATTGGGATGTCAAATAAAAGTGAAGATACGCCATGATTAAAAAAGATGTATTGGACAGAAGAACGCTCAAGACGCATAGAAATTTCATCAGAATTCTAAAAAAGAAAATGATCAACTTCAGTACAATGGTTGCTAAGCAGAAATAGCAGTGTTTATGAAAGTAAAAAATAATTGGAGTAACAGTCAACTCAATAAATTACTTACAATCTTAAAATATAAGCTCATTCCATTAAAATCTGATTGTGTATTAACTGAGCTTCGAAACAGAGAACGTATCAAGTTATTTAGTAATGAACAAAAGTACACTATGTGAGGGCTCAGAAAGTGGTGTACAGCATATAAAACTGACAAAAATAAAATGTGGACCACTGGCTTTAGTTTAAAAGCGTTTAGCTTCTAACCATTTGACAGCAGGTTTGAATCCAACTACGCCTCTTTGATTTAATCAACTGAGTAATATAAATAACTCTCATCTGAAATATGAAGGGTTAAGGTCGTATATGGAAATATGATTGGCAAATGAGTTACACTAACAATGATTTTAACGGGAATAAACATTTGGAAGGAATTCATTTCCATGTAGAAACTTTCCCACCTCAAGGTATCTAGTAAGGTAGGAAAGTAATTGATTAGAGTTTATTTCATACGTGATAAGCAAGTGAATAATGAAGCTCACACTGGGTAGGAACAATTATTCAAATGGCATCTGCTTATGATGCTATTCACGTTTTCACATGGAGGCAAACAAGGTACTGTAAGTTCTCACCCCCCTAACATATTGAAACTGAAGTAGGACTCACTGACCCCAGAGGACTTATTACTGTTGAAATACCCAACGTTACAGTGACTGGTAAATGATACTAACTTTCATCAACATAAATATTTACCTATTGCAATGCTCTTTTACTCAGTTTAACAGTTTATGAGTAACCAGATGACTTTCGAGGATTAAATTATCACCAAATGAGTAATAATAAGTGATTGATTGTTTTTGATGTAAGTACTGAGGACAAATAGTTTGTCTATTTTGAAATTTAAATCCCATGAAAGCATTTTCGGACAGTACGTACACTGTTCCGGCGATTTTGGAGTTTCACACTCTTAGTAGGTTCGTTTTATACTGATACTCAGGATAAGATTTCGTAACGAAACCACAGTATTAGCAATTATTTGGTAAATGTAACGATTGTAACTCCATATTGTTTGACATTGCTAGACCAGCTGAAACTTATGAAACATCAAGTCAGATTACAATCAAGGTATAAGTAATTGGTGAATGACTATCGCGCAGCTGATATATATATATATATATATATATATATATATATATAATCGATCCTTTTGTGACTACTACAAACCATAGTATGGCATACGATTTCAAATTAACTCATTCACCAAATACCTAGATATGGGCCAAACTCCAAGCATAAGGACTGTAGAAACCACTCGGTTGCCCAAACCGACATAACTGGAGCGGGGTTATATCGTGAGGCATAATGGGCGAAGGTCGAACGCCTTAGCCATTATTCAGTAATATGGTACGATATTTTGGTCAAGGAACAGCATTGGTTCAAAGAGCGATACTTCTGTCCGACGAGCCTGGTTAAGAAGATATGGTAATACTTAGACGCGGTAAGCAATAATAGGCTTAAGTGAAACCTCTAACTAGAATTTACACCTTTGAAGATTTTGAAATCGATGTTAGAAATTGAACTAAAACCTCAACAATGACAGAATACATAGCACGAAGGTAAATAGAACGCTGCTTGTTCACAAGCCATTAAAGTGTGTAATACTCCGGACCTTATTTTTTAATTGACATGGAGGAAATAATAGAAATCATCTTTTCCAATTACTGTAGATGTTCTACGTCAGATGACTACATATTTAGTTATAAGCACCATGCAGTTTGTATACATTTCGAGAATACTTATTATCTCGTTCTCAGTAAAACAATAAGTGTTATGAACTATAGTGGTATTTCAAAGACTTTTGTGGCAATTTAACCTTGATTTTTATGTAGTATTTGTCATTAGTCGAAACTCTTCGGGGATTTACATTCTAAGATCTGAATTAGCAATAACCACTTTACAGAAATATACAACATGAAGCCATTCATTTATTCTTTTTATATGCGGTCTACATGGACCTCCTGCAGATGTTTAAGTTTAACAAGAGATCAACCCTAACATTGTCCCCCCCCCGAGACTAATTAAGTGAACTACCGAAGCAAGAAAAGAGGAATACTGAGAACACGTTCACTTTTAAGATCAAACACCACGAATGTGTCTTTTTATTCCTAAGACTTCGAACTTGTTTGAACAGAAACAAATGTGCAAGATATCTTGCATTTGAAATCAAAGGCGACATTCTAAACACGAAGCTGCAATTTAAAACCATGCTGTTTTCCAATAACTCAATAAACATAGGTTTATTAGAACATGTGAAACGTTAAGTTTGGTAGGTATACCTACTGAATATATTCAGTAAACCATATTATGGTCCAACGTGGGTGATGAACAGGGAAAACATTGAAAATAAACCACCACGAGCCGAAAATAGTTAGAAGGTATATAGTAACACATGCGTTTAAAACCTAAGTTACGGTACAATCGTGTTACATTACCCCTACATACGAACTAGAATGCAGACGTTCAAAACGTCCGCTGTACTAACAATTTAAATTCCCCTCTTAAATCTTCGACACTTTAACATCTTTGTCATAACCTAATATAAACTAATTATTTTTTAATCATGTATCTCGATATGAAAAACGCTTTCTGATTTTGGATGATGAATCGTTTAGCTGGCTGCGAAATTCAAAGTAATCAGTTGGATTTGATCATGATGTTTCATATGGCCCATAAATACCTTCTTATCAACAGATCACCGATATTTTCCAGTAGCATATTACATTTGAAACAAGTTCATGTTAAAGAGTAGCACCATACAAAACAAACAACGCTTTCCATAGTTGATATTCGTAAACTGTCGAGTTTAACACTTGAACCAATAGTGATGGGTTAATATGACCAAACGAGTATGTAAGACACAGAAACCACCTATGTTTGAGAACCCATCACTCGTTCTGACTGAACACAATCTTTCACCTTTTTCTCATGTCTGTGTGTTTCGTGTACAAATGTACTGAATCATCAAGAAATCGAACTATCGACCTCCTGTTCACAAGGTGAGCTGCACTGAAAGATTCTTTAAAACTGGTCGGTTATCAGTGATGCTAACCACTGATAGGACATGAAAACTAGTGTGGTGGATAATAACCTGTTCCTAAGTAGCTTAAGGGAATACTAACTCCTTAATGACATAGGTCTGTTCACATCAAGCTAATCAAATTTCTAGCCTATAAGAATCTGGTTATTCTGACCCCATAAATTCAACTCCATCCTAAGACTCTGTCTTCGGTATTTTTGTTAGTTTTACTTTATGTTTTGATTTGCCCTGGTCATAGGACACTCTGTATATGCTGTTATAAACCACATTGTAAAAGGTGGTGATCACGGACACAAGATGATATATTTGATCAAATTAGATTATTAATCAAGCTTCTGAAAAATTCATAATGACATTATTTTCTAAACAACGTCCCATTTAAATGGGACGCATTTAATTAAATGCACTTTTGCGTCAAAAATGTCTACATCATGTCTAATATACTCCAGATTACCAATAAATTCAGAGAGATGAAACATTTATGGGTAACCGAAATTTATCACCTATACTTACATCTATTTTATATTATCTCACATTGAATGTTGAAAGGTCTGTGTGTTTAAAATTTATAACCTCGTGCTCCAACTTTTCCATTCGGAAAAGTCAATAAAAATCTACCTTAACTGCTAGTATGACTTTTTCTACACATAAAATGAAGAGGGTGCCCGTTCAACCTCTTTCAAAAGTGATCTAAGCGTTCAGTTTAGTTCCGAACACACTGAGAAAACTTACAGCAAGACTTAAGTATTGATCATCCTTGTAATTAACTAATTTTTGATTGTTCGAAATCACGAGGTACTTAGACACAAGTCTTCCCTAACATGCAAGAGTAAGACCATAAGAAACTGTTAACTGTTTATTCCAATCCATAAGACTGTAAGGCTTACTCTACTTTAACGGGTTATTAGTGGGGACCTAAGGGACTCCATAATCAGCTGATATGACTCGAGCTAATGATTTTATGTGTAATCTTATGTTGGCTAGCCTGTCTACCACCATCTTGATGACGAGAGGTATCTATTCTTACTGAAGTAACCTGACCTGTTCATTACATTATAGTCACTTCTTGCTACTCGGTAGTTGTATATATAGCCTTCACATCAAAATAAAGTTAAGAGACTTTTGTAACTTCCATCTTTGCATTTACTTGATAGGATATATGACAGCTGAATTGCAGCGCATCTACCCTTGCATACTTAAATGCGATTTCTTTCACATTTCTGCCCAAATAATCAGTCTGTAATAGCATGTAATAGGCATGCTATTTCAAGCTCAAACTTTCGACTTTATTGTTTTTAACATTCGTAAAGTTTCATGTACCACAATGTCTTGTCTATGAAAGACACATACAGGTATCTTTGAGGTGACCGGTGTCGAATCTTCAGTGAAAATTTAATTCCTATTCATATATTTGATCAGACAAATTAACTGGGAAATGTTCGACGATACTAAATATTTTATCTCTATCGAGGCTGAAAAAAGGATTTTTACCGTCTTATCTATTTACGAATGAATTTTCGAAATTTCAATAAGTGCGCATACTAGTTTCTTTGTGTTCAGAATATTCGCTTCATTCCCTTTGAACTTTGTTTGGCTGATCCAACTTGCTTGTTCGTTGTACAAAAGGCGGGTCTTAAAAGTATCATGTGTTTGGCTTCCCACTATATCGATATTAGTTATTATTGGTATATGGCGATCAGATCTTGGAAATATCAATGGGTAAAGGAAATTCTATTTCCAGCTGTTTGATGTCAGATATTGTTATTACTCGCTCAACAGATACTTCAAAGACACTATGTTAAATCTTTCGTACTTTAGGTCATGGATGCAGTCCATTCAGATAGATGACGGTGCGACGTAGTATTTATTGTCGCCTGAAAAGTCGACTGTGTATGATGGGTTGGTTTATGAATGCCTCAGGATTTACATGTCTGTGAAGATTGACTATCCTTTATAAAATTGTGCTCCATATGTAATACATCTGGGCTCAACTATTGGTGTTTTGTTACGGTTACTCCTTATGGGCATTGTGTAATGTAATTATTCTCTTCAACCCGCTCCACTAGTCGTAGCGAATTTGCGGTTGAGTGTTATGAATTTTTTAGTATCAGCAGCCATTATGTCACACGCCAGCTGATCATCTGGTTTTAAAGTCAGGGTAGAAGAGAGAAGACGCAATATAAGCCTTCAAACTAAATTAATAAATACGTCAGCAATCGGTCGATCATGGGCAGGCGTTGTTGTTGCCCTCGATAATAGTTGAGTAGAAATTATCAAGGACAAGAAAGGATAGTGAGTCATTATTCATCGCGGTGAGTTAACGTTTCAGAGCTGATCAACCCATACCGCGGTGGTCACAAGAATGTTCAAAATTTATTAGATAGGCTAGAACCTCTTCAGGAACGACAACTGCTCGTAACCGACGCCTATCCAATTTACTTAAGTGGAAGAAATACAACGAGGTTTCACTTGCAAATACTTAAGAAAGACTTGCTCATTGAATACAGTTCCCGATGCCATATCTTAAAACTAGAACCTCTTTAGAAAAAAAGGCTTAGGTTCAATTTCATTCTCTGTTTCAAACTCCCCAAAAACCTTACTTATTCCACAAAGTATCCACGGTCAAAGTTGAGAAATACAGATAAAAAACTCGGAAAGACTTCTTCCTCATTAAGTATGCATTAACATGGAACAGTCTTCCCTCTGAAATACTCATGTCAGATGACTTACATACGTTTGTAGGGCTTATTGATCAAGCCTTCACTTGCACAGATTTAGCGAAAACGAACACATCTGCGTCCCACTCAGACATTATAGGCTCTCTTCATGCATAGAAAAATTGCCTTATTTTCCTGCTTTGTAGATGTATAAGATACTTTTTTCTCCCTAATTTTTTTACTTGAAGTAGACAGGTAACTCACTGGACTTATCGAATTTCGGTAGCTAAGAGACCCTCACTACTACCCTTAAAAGTCAAAATAACCGCACAATCGCCTGCATACTACCACTGGTCTTGCACCTATGGAACCTGTTACCCATCAACCGGTTAGGATAGAACAAAATAAGATCAACACCAAGTTAATGTGAGTTCCTTTTGGCATATTCTCTATCAGTTTTCTACTCTACAGTACACTATGTTGACTTGCCATTAATATTATTTCACCACTCGTTACCTTATTTAAAACCCATATATTTCTATACTTTTCTGCCTACTTTGGTAGACAACTATCCTATAATGTACCCTTCTTATAGCCTATACTCTTAATGGCAACCTATACTCTATACTATAGTCAATTAAAGCATTGCATTTGCGACCTACCCACAGTCCATAATTTGTAGCTGCCTGATAAGCTTGTAAAATGGTGCTTATAGAAATAGTGTTTTTCAACAGGATGTGAAACAAAGAGCATTGTGTGAGGTATGATACATATCCAAAAAAGCTCAAATGAGCCTAACATCCCAAAAGGAGGGGGGGTGGAGTTACTGACCAGCAAGCATTGATAATGAGGGCGATGACCTCAATCCACCCATGTTTGTATGGCAGAACATTTTTTTTGTATCAGACTCTTTATTTTTCAGAACAAGTCAATTAATCTGTGACATTGAGGTTTTTCTCCTACGCTCACCATTCAGATTCATGTTTCCAACTTTATGCTGAATTAGCTGTTCTACTATGACAACTTATAATATGCAAACTAAGACTTACATTAGGACTGTGTGGCAGGCATCGGATGAAAAAAAATTAGACAATAAAATGCATGGCTGTTAGTTTTCTTAACACTTTGCTCTTGATATGCAATTTCTGTTCTAATAAACAGCCTTCCTTATTCCAAACCTGACTTCCCTTCCTTCATTTAAACTTACTCCCCCCGGTGCATATCACAGCTCATTGTTCTTTATTACTGCATTCTCTCATCTGGAGCCTCTGATCGCATTTCATTTTAGCTACAAGAGTTAGTATGAATTCAATCTAATAATTTATCGTACCTCTGTCTGTTTCACTACAAAATGCTAAGTGTTGTTTATCGTTCGTATCCAAGTGCATTGCTGCTCCTCGGTTTGTCTTTTTTCTTTCAGAATCACGTTCTGAGGGGACAGTTATGGAACTTCAGACATCTGGAACAAACTAGACGTACTCAGGATATCTGGAGGAACAAACTGATGTTCACTTTTATAGACTATATTTGTTTAACGTGCATGCCATGATACACTAAATGTTGTAATTTATAGATCATTCATGTAAAAATGGCGTATACCTGTCATTGCAGAAATATATAATTATTGTCATTACTTTTTACCAACCGTTTCCCTCTGATTGGTTGTCATATTTCGTACTTCGCTAAAATGCTACATGTCTGAAGGTCATATTTCGCTACCATAACAACAACTTTCGTGCCAATTTAGTTTGGTTTGCTCGTCCTATCACATATCAAGCTATCCACAGTTCCGTCTTCTTCCTGTGTTAGCCGTCGAGGTGTGGTGTGTTCAGCATAATTGATTGTTGTCAGTTTCGAATAAAACCGGTTGTATTAGAGCAGCTCAGTTGTTGTCATTTCTAGATTCGTAACAACGTCAACCGTACTGAACCCTGATAACAAAACACAACAATTGGCGACGGGTATGGCTGTTAGATGTGTTAATGGTAAGGGTGAGCACCCAATGGAACAACAGGTCAAACTGATTGATTTGTAACCAAGTATACAAATTACAAAGAACACAACACCATAAACATCCACACCTGAATTCAAGCTCGTAATGACATCAATCAGATTGCTGAGTATAGTTAAGACCTATATTTAGACGTAATATTTGACACCTGGTTTCGCCGTCACGGAGACACGTTTAATGTTGATTCCGGAGACCAAGAAGATTCTTGGGAAGCACGTATTCATTTACGAAAATTCGGCACCACATAATTTGACAGAAATTGCAACAATACTTTAAAATTCACGTGAAAAAGAACTCTACAGACACCATCACTTCGTTCAGTCAAGTGTTTGGTGATCAGTCTTCGATTTTTGATCTTCGATATTGATGCATGAGGCTAGTAATGGACAAGGAGGACGGTTTTCTCACATATGTTGGAATAATGAACCGGGAGAGTGAACGGTTTAAATGAAAAATTCCTTTTTGTTACCAATCAAAATCATTAGAACTCACTCGTGGTCTACAATCAGAAAAAATTGTCTATATTCGCGCATGTCTGTTACATAGTCTTAGTCAGGACCCAATGTTGACACTTGAAACGTCGCTTGAGGACTTGAACGATTAACAAAACTTAGGCAGTTCAAAGTGAAATCCGTCCTGGTTCCAAGACCCCAAAATTCACATCGTTGCAAGATAAATCATCAGAGAGAAGTCTAAAGACCCCTATCCATATTCTGGCATTGTGATAAATCGCATTTTCAAGTTCCTGTCCGTTTGAAAACCATTATTGTAAAAAGTGCTACACTGTTGGACGTAAAGAGACTTATCGCAAGCAGCGTAATGTCCAATAACATCAGCCTTGCTCACGTATTCAGTTTTTAATGTGTGATCACTTGAGAAAAACCTCGCAAAATGCAGAAGTGGGGGTTCTATTAAAATATATGAGGGGGAAATACTAGGTTGATTTTTTCATCATTATTAAGCCAGTTTATATCCTCCTTAGAGCTCGGCAGGAACAGATCTAGGTAACATACTCAGCGCTCACAAGATTTATTCACCAAATACTGGCAAAACGCCAGACATAACTGTTCAGTCTGTGTCTTATGCGATGACTGAACCAGTGAACCTCGATTGACATTTCTTGGCTTCTGAGGTTTACAGACACCAAGTGGGGGGGTAGTCTTTGTAAGGTGCAACAGATGAGGAAACCGGAACATAATAAACGGTGCTGTTTGCAACCGCTTAGGTTTTGTGGCAGCCGCTGCTATTGTTGGATATCGAGTGCATAATCCTCGTTTGAAACATAACAGTCCGACTCTGGAGGGTGACGATATACCACAATTGTCGGAGGTTCGAGCATTTTGATTAGTTTCTTTCTACTCTTACTTTGTCAAATGCCTGTACTTATGTCTCGATGTTTGATGGCACTTAAACCGTCGACTATTAGGAGTCATCCTGATCACAGATGAAATTCAGTGGTATTTTTATTTTTTGTGGAATTTTGTAGAAGTTAATACGTTTGAATATTATTCTTTTGCTTCCTGGATACGATGAGCAAGACTGAACGACCTAGACTATTATAATCGTATTTTACTAGAAGAGATCGTTCAAAATCGTTGGCTAATAGTGGTAGACAGAAATAATGCTTAAGTAGCTCATAGATGAGGGCTCCAAACGCCCTATGTGCCCCAGACCTGTGTCACATGTGAATACACCTGTAGTGTGCTCGCAGTGTCGCACGCCCGTAGAAGGACCGGATATTGAGGTTCTAATTTAAATAGAAATGCCTCTCGACATTTAATATTACATAGTTGGCATTATCGTTCCAACTTACAATAACATGGTAACTAAATAATTAATCTTAATTAAGGGCACCCAGCTGACTTATAACTACCTACCCTAAGCTGTTACACACCCAAAAATAACTTTCAGTATATTACGACTACAGAGAATTAAGAGTAGAACCCTATCTTCTCACTACGATGCAAGATGATTCAAGCCTAAGGGAAGTTTAATTTTAGTTGAAGTATACTAGATTGAGATGAACATAGCCGAAATGAACCACTGATGAGTAGAATTACCCCCTGAGATTTTTTATATAGCTAGTCGAACAGATTCGATAACCGAAAATTCTCAAAACAGAGCAATTAAAGGCAAGCTGGTCTAGACGAACAAAACTGGGCGTACAATGCTCATAATTAGTATCAGAGCACAAGCAAGCACAAAGGAATCATCAATTAGCACAAATGCTTCATTGCGTCAAAATACTGGATTCTATTTACTATCCTATATTCCTATTTGTTCGTGTAGTTTTCTTCTACTGGAAGTCTGAGGGTCATTTATGACAACTATTGGTCATCATATGATCTTGCAGGACAAGATAATTCAGTTTAATCCCTTCTTATGATTCAAGAAATTTATTTGAACAGATGGATCTGTGGATGTCTCATTTATTTTAGGGACACTTCGAATATTTAAAGTAAGTCAACATACGTGATAATATCAGAGATTACAGGTTCAATAATCCCATAGATATTCGGGGTTCAACCACGCCTTTGTCCGCAACACACTGATAATCGAACGATACCAACCTGCTTAAATCAGAAGTAAGGGGGGAATGAGTTGGAAAATATATTTGGAAGGTTGTAGATCTATTGAGGATCGTTTGGTCTAAACTGGCTGGTTGTTGCAAGAAATGAGTAACACAGTGTGTCCTACTGTAATCTGATGCGGATGCACCTGGGATGTTTCCAGCAAAATTAAGGATATCAGAATTAATGTCAAAGACTTTCAGAAGTATTTAGTTTGGGAATTTATTTAACACTATACGTTAAATAAAAGGTTGTAACAAGTAAAGGCCCGCGTTCAGTGAAAATCTTGGAATGCTAGAAATACTTAAAGAAGGTTTCTATTTTAGTTTAATTAATGAGGACTAGTTCACATATTTCTAGACATAAGAAGTTATTGTGTGTTGTTGTAATCGCTAAACGGACAGGCATTCGACCTTGACTTTTGTGAGCATAGTTAAAAGTTTTGATAATGACTCTGTTATCGTGCCACAACCAAAATTATGTCTAAAGGGACGGAAACACGTTGCTTCGAGTAAGATTAAATTAACTTATTTTAAAATTACCCAGTGTTTTAAAGAAGGCGACCCCTGATGGAAAGGTAAATTTACGATGTGCTGAATAATGTTAGATTAGTTGTCATTGTTTTTGGATCGAAGAACTTTCGTTGATCACTTCGACTATGTTGATCCCATCGGTAAGTCTAAGTGCTTTTTGTACTGGATGTAAGACGGTCGTAAAAATGGTGCCTTTTGAATTTTAAAGAAGGGATCATCTGGTTTATTCATGTTTGTCACAAAAATACTATTTTGTCGTCATCGAGTTTACACAACATTTTCTGAATTAGCAGAAATCCCCAGTAAATACAGTGTAATTTGAGTTAACTGAATGTTTGATGAGCTGCGGTATGTTAGCAAAGTAAATATTTCTTGAGAGGTTTTCTATGAATTAATATCTGAGATGGAGTTATACAAAATGCAAGGATTTGATGTTTCGATTTTTGAAACGTTTATCTTTTTTACAGGATTTATTTTCTGGTTCTGCCAGGAGCTCAAGTTTAAAAACCGATTTTGAACCAAACAATCCTTCTATCGGGCTTCAGTTTCATTTTAGGAAGAATAGGAACTGCGTGTTCTTTATTGGTGCCGAAATAGTAGTTTCTTAGTTGATCAAACGTTTTGCTAAATGCCTCGACAGATAGAGATTCAATGACGTGTTAGGGTATGGACTTCCATTGGTTAGTGATTCGATAAGAAAGCCTGTAGCATGCTTGTGAGTAATTGCTTCTGGGTTTATAAACATTTGTGTGTCCCTATAAACTAGTTTGATCTTATTCCTATAAAGTTATTTACTTACATGAAGAGTAGTACTGGTATCAAAACTTTACCCTGAGACACTCCGCTTAGCAGAGTTTTCTGAGAAAATGACTTGGATTTAACGCCTACTCATTTTTGATTTTTAAATAGGTTATCATTCATCCACATAAGTAAATCACATCCGATTACGATACCAATCAACTGAGACAACAGCGTGTCATACAGAACTTTGCGTAAAGCCTTACTGAAGTCGACGAATGTTAAAACCATTGGTAGCTTTTGGTTATTAAGAGAACACTAGCTTCCAGACTACTAATAAGTTTATGAGTCGTGGAATACCTGTTTTTCAAAGTCATGTTGCTTTTTTGAGGGAGTCAGGTTTTGTCTAATGACTCAAACAACTCGTCGTGAACAATTTTTCTATAAGTTTAATAAACAGATTAGTTAAGCTTACGGGAAGATAGTTTTCAAGTTTATGTCTCATGCTTGTTTTGAAGATGGGAGTAACTACGGTAATCTTTTAGTCACTTAGTAATCTAATTTGGGTTACAAATAGCTTAAAACATATACTTGATGAGTCTATGATGAGGTATTTGGGCCTCGTTAGTAATCTAGGACGCACTCCATCTGGTCCAGCAGATTACACAATAATAATATTTGGATTAAAAATGACAATGTCTGTTTGCGCTCATTTTAGTTCAACAAATTACTTAAAAATCAATGTATATTTCCTCAGAGATTATTTTCCGGATGGCAACGGATCCGATCAAGTCATAATAAACGCTATATAGGGTACCGTAAAGCTTGTAAAGCAGATTTTACAACAAAATGATGTTATTTACACATGTCATTTCATAAAAATGTCTATAAATAAACATGGCTTCCCCTTCAAGGTTGAGTTAATTAAGGCTTATATTTTTGAATGGGACTAAATAAATGTGACTCTTTGCTAATTTTTCAATCATGCGGGTTTTAAGTAGGGTGATTTCACAACCATTCTGAACAGTCATTTATTATTTATAAAAATGAGCCCAAACATAGGTTTTTAGGGTGTATTAAGCAAGAAGTTATTATGCACCCTCCAAGTTTCTTTGGCAACTAAGAGGTGTGTTATGTGGTGTACTTATAAACAGAAGTTTTCAGTCTAGTTGATAGTAGGTATCTGACAATGTGATTTAATATGACCACTTATTGCATTGAGAGCGAAACCTTTCTACACCAAGTAGCTGTGATGAAAAGAAGGTCACTGAAAATAAATTGCCGGTTCGTGATTTCTACTGGAGGTTAAAACTGAGCTCAAGCTAAACTTAAGTAGATTAACTAATATTCAAGCTTTTTTATAAGACAAATACAATCAATCAACTTCTAAATTTAGCTCACTTTCTTGAAAATAAAAATTTAATTGTTTTCTAAATCCATTACTGTTTGCTTGAAACGAAGTACAAAATGAAAAATCTTTGCTATAAACTTTAATATTGCTTCTGCCTGTCCTATCGGTCCGAAGTGGTGGAATCTCCCATAGTATAACTGGAATCTAAAGATTATTTGCAGAGCATGACTGATATCCTATAGAGATAAAAACATCATCATAAAAAGTGATATCAAACAAAATACATATTTTGTTCTTCAGCAAATTAATACTTTATCGATAAAAGAGGGCTCCTATCACGAAATGCTGAATAAAATAAAGTATATGTGAAAACTAGCCCTCTAACCAAATTTAAACAAAGTTTCATATCGTTTCATTTTATTAACAAAACACGAAAAAAATTTAGCATATATATTCTAGTGCATATAGCAAAATCGCAGAGTTCATGTTTTTACGAAAAAACATTGAACTTGATATGAGATCTTCGACTTAGCTTACATATATTTCTAACCAGACCCCCCCCTGAAATGGAACACGTTTAATAGCGTTGTAAAAAAATGTTTTAAGTATCGTTTTTCTCAAAAGCATTTGTAACTTTGTATCTAGTCTCAGAAGTTGAACACCATACGTTTATAAAAACCAAGAGCTGAGCCATCATGTTCAATTTTGTTTTTTTAGTTGTTTCTATTATTTTAACAGAAAATTGACTTAATTGTCAAAAAACAAAATTACATCAATAATGATACAAACAACAAAGGTTAACTGATACTTTACATTCTAATAGGATGATAAAATTATCAAATAATCACAACTTAACGTACATTTCGGACTTTATGCATGAATTTTACGTATTAATTGATATTAAAAAAAAGTGATACTCTATTCATATACTTTCCTCTAATAAAAAGTTACCAAGATGTTTTAAGGAACGCTTGTTTTTTTCATTGCAATCAGTAAGTTTGATTACTTCGTAAGATAACTTGCTTAAAACGTGTGGTATTCAACAAATATATGTAGCTAGGTAATCACAATAAAAAAAAATCAATTTGCGAGATAAAACCCTTATCCACCTCATAATTATATTTCCATTTTATAAACAGAAGAGACTAAAATTAAATAAAACCTATATCTTACATTGTTTTGTATAACTTTGTGTAAATCATGTCAAACTACTTGATTCAATATCTAGTCTAGATACATCGTTTATGGGATAACAGTAACGATTTGTCTTTTAAAATGAGTGGAATAGTTTGCAAAGCAATCTAATCATGGCAATCATAATCGGTATAGACATTAAAATGTTATTTATCAAGAAATATTCTTTTCAAATTTTGTAGAAAATAATATCTCTCATTAGATATCAGTTGAGTTAGATTCTCATGTATTATTGGTATTGGTTCTATTGTCAAAGTGAATTGAATAAGTGATTATTTTGATGGAGTTTTATTCTCTGAACTGATTAGTTTTATCGTAGAGCTTTCGTCGTTATTCTGAGAATGGTGATATCGTTCAGAATAACGATGAAAGCTCCACAACAAAACCATTTAATTCAGATAACAAAACTTCATCAAAATCATCTACCTGAGCTATAAATCTTTCCCAATATTTAAAGTAATTATTTACTTGACAAGTACAAAACACTCTAAACAATTATACAGTTGATTTAGTCTTGTATAGAGAAAAACATAGAGGCGAAAAGATGCGTTCCTAAAAAGAAATTACATATTACAAATAATAAAAGTATTATTTTGTTTCTTCCTATTAAACTATACTAGTTACGTAATCATTTCTAAGCAGACAAGACATATTGATTTATTAAATCACCTTTAAACCACCTATTTAATAAATCATATACCCTAAGTTACTTGATTGTTCAATTCCAGGTAAAGAAATTAGGCATGAAAATGTATTTCATAATGGATGACTTTGTTTGCTAGATTTATTATTCTATTGTTATTCATCTATATTTGTTTAATTAATGTAATGGAATAATAAGCTAGAACAAAGTTTCAACCTGTAATTTTCTGATTATTTCCATTTCAATTCTAATAATGTTTAAGATTAGAGACTTAATTATTCTTTAGTTTCCATATACCGATTATTCTCTGTTCTCATTCTCTATTGTTCAATCAACTCAATCTTCTCCCGTCAGATACATACTACTTTTATCTGTCGATATCAGTAGAACACACCACAGCAGAAGCAATATTTACCATTGTTTTACTTATAACTGTTATTCATTCTTATTTGTTTAATTAATGTAATGGAATAATAAACTAGAACAAAATTTCAGCCTGTAATTTTCTCGTTGTTTCCATTTCACTTTTAATAATGTTTAAGATTAAAGACTTGATTATTCTTTGGTTTCCACGCCAATTATTCTCTGTTCTCATTTTATTTTCTTGAATCATCTTAACCCTCTTCCACCAAACATTTCACCTTCGATTAATGATACATACTACTAACATCTGTCGATATCAGTAGCACACACCACAGCAGAAGCAATATTTACCATTTCTTATTGAATTCAATGTTAAGTTAAATTATTGTTTGTTTATTATATATATATGATCATTAGGTGCGAAAACAACAATACAAATATTTGAATTTACTTGCTTAAATGGTATCACTAAATTCATTGGTTCATAATACATAACTACATGCTAAATCTTTAAATACATATCAAATATTCTTATATTCAGTCTCAATAAAAGTTAACCTTGTCTCTATGGCTAATCTGACGTTTAGAATCATGCCACATGTTTGATACATTAAAATCCTAAACTCTAATATTATTTATTGCTTGCAGGCATTATTACTTAGGGAATTTTTTAGTTTAAGACTCATATTCTCATCATTCCATGAAATAACAGGTGATCTGTTAATGATATGTTATTTCTCTTTCAATTAAATAAATATAGATTAATTTGAAGTTATGATAGTTAATAACTAGGTCATCTTTTTGTTTTACTTATCTTTGACTCTTATCAATCACTTAATTCTATATAAAGTATCTTTTCATAAAATTCATCTATGGTTTAAGTAATCAGTCTCAGGTTTTATATAATTTACGACCAGAGAAGTATGAATTTAGAGTTTTTTGTTGAATAACAATTATTAAACATCACTTACTAGGATCTTGTATTATTTAAGTTAATGACCCTAAATGCCCTGGTACGGCCGAGAGTGGGGAGAGTCAGCTCTCCCTCTCAAAATGCTCTCACATGGCCACGTGCATAAAACTACTGTCAGGGAAATCCTACTCACTACCTTCTCGAGGTGGGTGATTTTTTTCATACCAAATTGAGAGGATGAAAACTGAATGTCCGGAGCTTTAACTGGGTTGATGAACACCGAGAGTCCATCTAGGAGAGTTGGAAAACCCTGATTCCAAGTCAATGGTGTATATGGACTGGCTTCAGGATCCTACTTGAACAAAGGACATATGAACCTTTTGTTGATCACTGGTTACCATGAGACTGCATCCACTCCTTACGTTGCTCCACTGTCTTGTGGATTAGACCTTTAGGTCAAAGGCTTGAGTTGTGGTTTCCCAAGGGAACCACCTACTCCAATCTGGGCACCTGAGCAGTATCTGTACCCTCACACAAATCGAATGATTTTGTGGCGCGTATCTATTTACTGCCTTTTTGTACCAATGTTTATGTGTTTAAATAAATAAATAAGTGAATGACATTAGTTTACCCTGTGAACAAAATGTCTATTAAAGTTGAGTATCAAAGCCTAAAAGTCACTAACATCATTTCACTAAAATTTCCTCTAATATACATTATCTGACTTGTGTTATACGGAGATTTGTTTGTTATTTAGTTTTAACCACTTGTTAGTTAACGAAGACACCCAACTTAGATTCAGTAAACATTATCATTACGGAAGGAAAAGTCTCCTCCTGTTCAAAAGGCTTTATATTATCAAGGTAGATATAAGTTACTACTTTTTAAGAAGTAATTTATGAATCTGAAAACGTTTAAATAAAAACATATTTTACCCTATTCAATATCAAACTAGCGGAATAACTACTACTATCTGAAGATATATTGATATTTCATATCATTCTTATATGGTTAGTATGAAGATATAAAATTATCATTACAATTCTCTGACTTCTCCGACATACATGCTCACTTATAGTTGTAAAACTCAATGACCAATCAATTTCCTACAGTTTTGCTAGTCTCATAATCTTAAAAATACTATTCATTATTCCACTTTTAAACAATAACTTTTCTCAAAATGGGGATTTGTGGAGATTTTAGTAATTTTAATTGTTGGATTAATGAGTACATTTAAGACCATCACTAAAAACCTGGAAACAATGAACGGTCCTTTGGTACCAGTATGAAACTACTCAGTAGTACGCATCCACCATCCCTCATGAGGGATTCGAGCACAGTATCTTTGGTTTCGTGCATGAACGCTTAGCCTCTAAACCACTTAACTGGCATTCATTAGTGTTAATGCCTAACTTTCATCGATCTATGATCTTGCTCAAGCTTACATTCATTGTTTGAGATGAATAACTGTTTCCACCCAACACAGATTACATTCCACTGATCATGGCTTCTCACTAGAACTCCAAGATATTGTCATTCAATGATTTCACGTTTTCAATAGTGATTCAGCTTAGATTGACTCATGAATTTAATTGTTTAAATAACTTATCATATTTGCTCAATTTTTAAAATGTGCTAATTTTCAATTCCCTTGATTATTCATATGTAACACTTTTGTTTTATTAACATGATTACATAATAATTTTACAAGTGGATTTTTAAAGGCTACAATTAAAAATAATCAGATAGTTGATATTCTTTTCAAAAAAATATGAAGATATTTGATATGATAAAGAAATGTAGCTGATGTACATTGATAAAAGTGTAGAATGATACAATAATACAATACGAATAGGCCTGTGATATATCAATGTAAGCACATATTAGCAACAAAAAAAAGACCATGTTCATAGACTACAGTTTTAATAACGATAAGTTGAGAAGGATTTTTAACATTGATAGTTGCTATGTAAAGTGATCAAACTCATGTTGGATAATGTGGATAATTCATTTTGGTTTATCACCAGTGTGTGGACATGTTGTTGAAGAGAATATGGATCTAGATGTTTAAAGCTATATACAGACAAAGATGTATACTGTTGAATAGATTCAAAAGATAACAATATGTTTGTTGAACAGCCTTTGTTCATTAATGGCAGTTTAATTGATGTCAGACATTCTATTTAATTCATTTATGTGTACTAGTTTGTTTGAGTAGTTATGCATGCAAAGAAATCTTTGGATAACTCAATTCAAGCACAAAATTTGGCCAAATCGATCAAATGGCTGGTTCTATACAGAATTTGGGTGATAAATAATAATCTTTAAAAATTCTTACATAATCAGAATAACTTAATAGTTCTACTTGACAAATGACTGGCTTCAAAAGGTATATCATAGAGTTCTAGTGAGAAGCCGTGACCAGTGGAGCTAATCCATGTAAGGTAGAGACAGATATCTACCTCAGTACAATAGAAGATGGTTACGCAATCTTGTGGATTGGTTGAGGTTAGAAATTAACAACATTGGATACCGGCTCAATGATCCACAGGTTAAGCGTTTGCTCGCGAGGTGGAATCGTAGATGCGCACTACTGAAGAGTCCGGCAGCAAGACGAAACGGCCGTCCAGTGCTTCCAGGTTTTCAATGGTGGTCTAACATCAATCGATCCATGATCTCAATTAAAAACATAATAATCTCCACAACGTCATACTAATAAATATAATTAGCTCAGTTCACAATTATGTATCTGTTTGTTTCCAGTTAACTAAATTCAGTCTCAATAGATTACATTAATTTGAAACTAATTTCTATCAGAAACAAGCTTCAGTAAAAGAACCACTGAAAATTGAGAACCATTCATTAACTATTTCAACATGAGCTATTGTTCAATCATACTTATTTAAAATACCATGCCATGAATAGCAGGTAGGTAAAGTAAGAAACCGAATATTGTGAAACAGCTAAATTGAAATTTAGTTATTTGTGTTATTCGTCATTGGTCAATTGATCATTGAAAATCTGTTATAAAGCACATTAACTGAAATAAAGAAAACATGAACAGTGATTTAAATTTGTTGTACTTATCATCAGATCTAAAGATCTTGAATAACATTTACATTTTCAACTTTAATCAACTAACAATAAGATACAACATGATTAAATGAAATTCATGGGTAAATCAGTTGAACTCTATAATTTATTAGAATTTCAGGAATTCATTTGAAACCTTATTGTCAGTAGTCGGTATGTTATTATTAGCTATATTCAATATTATATTCTTGGTACAATATAGAATTCAAAGCATAAAGTATTTCAACAAGCTTCTTAGTCAATCCTGACGATAAATGTTGAATAGTCACCAGTTAGCATTTAACATTTTAAAAATCGATATCTGAATAATGTGCACAATTTTTTCGTTGCATATTGTCAGCAGCCATGATCGTGGGGACTTTGATGTCTCTGGGCGTTTTTGTACCTTGTAAATCGAAAGGCTGTGAACTTTTCATAAATGTATCTGAATAAGTTAACCGGTTGACAGACATAATGATGTAAAAGAAACAAACAAAAGACAGATAACTCGTTGAAATATTTAAATCGTAGGAACAAGTAGCCCAGATACTCAAGCAGGCGGCCAATATTTAGATATAGTGTGCATTACTGATGTCGATGGATATAAGTAGTGTGTATCATTAATCAAAAGTGAAATGTCTGACGGCAGAAGAGAACGAGAACAGAGAATGATTGATGTATAAACGAAGAAACAATCAAGTTTGAAACAATTAATTAATATTTTACAAATAAAGTATTTACTGTATGGTTCTCAATCACTACATAAAGATCTATGGAATAGTATTTGCATATAATAATTTACTTGGTTTCTTGATAGTTTAATTCTAACTTTTACCTTCAGAGGTTTCATTTCTTCCACATAAAAAATAATTAATGTGATTTTCTTTCAATAGTTAAGATCATGAGCCAATTTTAGCTAGATTACCACGGAAAACCTGGGAGCAATGGACGGACGTTTCGTTCTATTGTGAGACTCTTCAGCGGCGCGCGTCTATCAACCCGCTTGCACGATTCGAACCCAGTACATTCACTCTAGCGCGTGAACGCTTAACCTCTAGACTACTGAGTCGGCCGCTATTCAACTGTGTTAATGTCTAACCTCAACCAATCGACAAAATTGCGCGATCATCTTCCATTGTACTGAGGTAGATATCTATCACTACCCGACACGGATTAGCTCCATTGGTTTCAGCTTCTCACTAGAACTCCGAGAATTCCCTCAAGAAGCTAGTCAATGGTAAGTACATCAAAAAATTGAGGATCCTCTACAATAAAATATTGTTAAAAGAAACATTTCTCTGCCTACTATAAATTAACTATAAAAAGAAATAAAACTTACCCGCCTAATTTCTAACATTGAATAATTCAATTAAGAAATTTTACGTGATTATGAGTTTGATATGACTATCTTGTAAGTTAACCCTGTAGACAGACATTTTATCTTATTAACTATTTAGTATTTAAATAAAGTTGATTTTCCAATGAAAATTTAGATTATGTAATTCATCTTTACTAGATAATCATATTTCATTGATAATACAAAGGAACAATAACAGTAGTTTGAGTGTTACCAATATCGAATTACAGTGAGTTATAGATAAGTTATCGGATGGTAATGAAATGAAATGTAGGATGGTGGTTGTGTATTATTAACTAGTCCTATACTAGGATAAAACAACTGTCCATTGTTTCTAGGTTTTTAGTGATGATCTAACATTGATTGTATCATAATCTCAATCAAATGGTTGGAATGAAACAAATCATTTATCTTTTGATCCCTATTAGTTACTGATTATGCAATCAAAATATAAAATTAAACTAATCAATATTTATATGATTAAAATATTTGAACAACTGTTAAATAGTTTCATAAGTTGACTATTTACTTTTACTTTGGAATTGTTCAATTTTCTTAAAAATGATACATCAAAAAGATATTTATCAAGGTACTTCAAAATTTTTACAGTACAATATGCACAAATCTCATTTCTGATCATAATTATGAGCTCACTAGTGATTAGCTTTTAGATGAAACTTCTGGAATTCTAGTGAGAAGCTGTGATCAGTAAAGTTCAATCCGTTTCGGATGAAAACAGTTTTTCACCTTAGATGAAGGATTGAGCGAGATCATGGATCGATTGAAGTAAGACATTAACATCGTTAATTGTCGGCTCAGTGATCGACATGTTAAGCGTTTGTAGGTGAGATCTAAGGTCTTGGGTTCGAATCCCTCGTGCGAGATTGTGAATGCTCATTGCTAAGTAGTCCCATACTAGTACGAAACGATCGTCCATTGTTTCATGGTCTTCAATGGTGGTCTAGCTTAGATCGACACATGAATCCAACTATTGAAAAGGTTATTATATACTACTTTGACGTGTAAATAGTTCAAAACCATATCAAGTAAGTTGCATTCACTTTTTGGTACATGTGTTAATTTCATCTTCTTGTGGCTAGTATCATCTGCTCTAGTCTAGTGTTCTTTCATTCTCATTCGTTTATTTCATAAAGGTATCTGTTCATTAGTCAAACAAAAAAAATAAAACGAATTTCATCCTTAAGCATTACAAATTAACCATTCTAAGAACTAGAATAATTATATTCATTTTAAATTAAGTCTAACAGTACATCACTCACATCCCCTACCCAAAAAAAAATAAAATGACAGATCACGGATCAGTAATTTACAAATCCCAAAAGACTTATAAAGAAAACAAAAAAAATTTTTTTTGGTCATTCGAACTGTACAACCTGAAAATAAAACTTTAGGCAAAACAACATTTTAATGCCGACAAGATGCTTTCACATTATCATTTTAAAGAGAGCGATAATAAAGATTGTTGCACAATAATAAATGGATTCATTTTATTTCGTTAGGTTCTCATCATCTCCTTTATAACCTAAATTATTTGAAAATCAACGTTATTACAGATATTGACATACTTATATATATACGACAGTGTTTAAAGACGAATATATGTATGATGGTGTACGGAAGATTCCGACAGAGTTCAATAAGGTCATAAAAAATGAAATTTAGGAGAGAAAGTTCCAGAACACTGAAATAGTGTTTAGAACTCATGGAGTAAAGAAACATTAGATGATTGTGTAATGAAACAAATGAAAATAGATTAATGGTAATAAAGAAGTCAGTTAGTTATAAATTGAGGAAAAGTGACAATGATATAACTTAAAGAGTTGAAATAATAAATGACGTAATAAATAAAGTGGGGGGTTTAATGTTATCAGAGTAAAGAAAGATTTATTACTGTCTCTTTTTGTATACATAGATCTGGTTTTAAACATTTAATTGCTATTGCTTTGGCAAATTTCAAAATGATGGAGTTTGATGGTTTGTTAATCACCTTGAAGGACTTCAGTATATCAAGGAGATATTTTGTGATGACACTACTGAATGTTTTTAGTCTATTTAATCTTAAAATTTTCGAACTATGTTCTTTGAATCGGATGTAGGCTCTCTTTTCTATTCTATCAATGTAACTGTTTTGGCAGCTGAATGTAAATTTGTATACACAGTTGGTGATAACATGAATGAGATACCAGTTCTCCTTTGATTGTGTCAAAAAAAAAACATACTGTTTTGGAAAAGAAAATCAATTTAGCTGCAGGATAAATTCTTGTCAATACAGTTTTTAGTTTCATATTGACTGACCCTATCACATCATCACCTTTGAATTTAGGTTAACTAAAAATTTACTGTAGTTTCTTCGGATTTATTATTATTACTAAAGTCTTTGCCATTACATAATCATAAAACATGGATCTTTCTTTTTTTGCTTCAAAAACAAATGATCAATATCTTTTTAAAATAAAAAAAAAAGAAAATTACCAAAAATAAGCAACGAAAGATAATGAAAAACACACAAAAAAAAGGATTAAACTCAAACGTGGAAAAAAATGGAATTAATTAGAATCTATCTATTGACAGTAATTTTTTTCTTCTATTTTTTCCTCTATTTTTCTTTACTTTTTTTCTTTTCTTTTTTCATTTATTAGTGAAATTCTTTTTTGTTTATTATAATTAATTTGGACAATAAATATATTGATGAAATAAATAAGAAGAAATAAGAGAAAAAGAAATAGGTCAACTATTATTATTTTGATGATATAAGTAGTATATATAAGTAATATATGTATACATATATTTGTTATTCAACAGAAATAACATGACCAAATGACCTACAATTGAATAAAATGTGTAATTTTAGAGTTTCTTTTTTTTTCGTATTTTTTTTTTAAAAAAAAAGAAATGAAGAAGAAAATGAAATAAATTATGTCAAACCTGGTAATTAATACAATAGAATAGCTTTCAGTAACAAAACGAATATGAACTGGGGAAATGGGGAAACACACGTTAAAACTATTACGAAAAAAAGAAGTATTCAAACTACTAACTTGTTATAATTGAAAAAAAACATTTAAACTATGTCACTTTTATGTGTAATAATTTCATATATTAACAATAATCTGGTTATAAACAAAGATGGATAATGGTTAGTGGTGGAATCGAAGAGGTGCGTTTCATCCTATTTAGGAATCGTCAGCTGGATATACTTGCATCGCAGAGTTCATGCTCACTCTGAGACGCGAACCTATTGTATTGTGTGCTACTGATGTCTATAGATATAAGTAGTATGTATCATCAATCAAAAGTGAAATGCTTGGTGACAAAAGATTAAGAAGTTCGAAGAGGCTAGAAAGAGAACAAAGAATGATTGATGTGGAAATGAAAGAACAATCAATTGTTAGACAATTAATTAACATTTTGCAGAAGGGACAGTTCAGTCTGAGATGATTTATTGACATTTTGCAAATGAAGAATTTATTTTATGCCTCTCAGATTTTACTAAGAAATTCTGTAATTTTTTGTTGAAGTGCATTTGATTTTCCCCACTTTTGTTCTCGTTCATTACAGCACTACCGTTTGCTTCAAATGGCAGTGTTATTTACTTAGCTACTAAGTTCCGGGATGCACGTACATTCAGCTAGAGAGTTCCAAAAAGTACGAAACGCACATTCTAGGTTCCATTGCTAGTCACCATCATCTCAGTTTATAATGTTTATGACTTAAGGTAATATCTGCTCAGGATGCACATATTCCAACAAGTGACTGATCAATTACAGTACTAAACTTCACTGGGAAGATTCAAATAAACAATACAATGTTAATTTAACAATCCAGTTAGTTTATGGATATGATTTGTATAACCTTAACTATTTTGCTTTAAGAATAGAGTATCATTCAACTCACTAATCAAGTTCACATCCATCTACTTAGTAGGTACGTTAGTAATAATATAAAACTGCCCAAATCAAATCACATAAATAGTAAACTCTGGATTTGCAAATAATTTGTTTATGTTCAAGTGATTTTGGTACTAATTCATTTTTATATTAGATATTTGAATGTTCTAATTGATGTTTAGGACTGCAATTGATAAGTCTTTTATTAACATATCTGCATCCTATGTGAATTGTCTCGATATTTTCTTCAGTCACAAGCATTATACAGATACATCCAGCTGACGAGTCTCAAGTAGGACGAAACGCGCGTCTCATCAAGATCTACCTAAAAACTATAGTTCTATTACATGTGTTGATTTTCTTTATACAAGAGGAGGATTTTTAATATTTTTAATTTTAAAACTTGCCAAAAATGTTTTTATTTCATTTCCTAGCGCAAGTTAGGAAATGATGCATCGAAATGTTTAGTACAAATACTCTGATTTATAGAAGATGAACATTTACATCATAATATTTTACAATATAAAAATATTTTAGTAAATAACATTTAAGTGTCTATCCATTTATATTGACTGTTTGGACCCTTCCACTAATGTCACAAGGACTCGTGTTTTGTCTTATTTTCAACTCATCAACTGAATGCCCTCGTACTATAGCACTGGTAATCATTGTGGAGCATAATATCAACGAAACAATTCAAACAACTGATATAAATGAATAAAAATTTACACCGTTTCAAAAGTTAATGGTTATTCTGAGTCCATAAATAAGCGGATAACATGTTGAGTGTTTAAGGCAGAAGGTACTAGGTATGACTTTCAGTATATAAATCAACATTGAGATGGATGCGCATCCCAGTTGATGAGTTCCAAATGAGACGAAACCTAAGTACTGGATTCTTTCACTAATCCCTATTCAACTTTGTTTTTATCAATAATATTTTATTATAAATTAACGAAACGTGACTGTCACTCATTTAATTACTTCTTTTGTATCTATGAAATACACAATAAAGATCAGAATTCTTTGTTTGATTTTCTTCTTTATCTGATGTTAAAATGTTTATTCAAGAATAAATTCACTTTAGTAAAGAATAATCAAGTGTTTCGAAGAGAAAGAGAGAAGGAAAATGGAGAAGAAAACAAGGAAGGAGAAAATACTTGTCTCTTTATACTTCGTTGTTTATTTGTTTATTTTTTTTTTCTAATGTAGATTACTGAATTCGATTGCAAACATTGTTATTTAAATACAATAGAAAAAGAAGTTTTATATAATTATATATATAGAGAGTAAGAAACTCTTGATCTATTAGTTAAAGGATACTTGACTCTGAATATCAATATTCGGCGAATGTTAATTGATGGAATATCTAACTATCTATCTATCTATCTATCTATCTATCTATCTATCTATCTATCTATCTATCTATCTATCTATCTATCCACACATCTATCTATCTATCTATCTATCCACACATCTATCTATCTATCTATCTATCTATCTATCTATCTATCCACACATCTATCTATCTATCTATCCACACATCTATCTATCTATCTATCTATCTATCTATCCACACATCTATCTATCTATCTATCTATCTATCTATCTATCTATCCACACATCTATCTATCTATCTATCTATCTATCTATCTATCTATCCACACATCTATCTATCTATCTATCTATCCACACATCTATCTATCTATCTATCCACACATCTATCTATCTATCTATCTATCTATCTATCCACACATCTATCTATCTATCTATCTATCTATCTAACTATCTATCTATCCACACATCTATCTATCTATCTATCTAATCTATCTATCTATCCACACATCTATCTATCTATCTATCTATCTATCTATCCACACATCTATCTATCTATCTATCTATCTACTATTGATTAACAATAGATTTTCTCACTAAGTAGAAAAGTTTTTCAACTGTTTTACACGGTTCACTATGTGTGGTTTTTCAGTTAACGTGGTGATAATGGTATTAATAGTCAAACCCTTGTTATCAGTAATATTCACTAATCAACGTCTTATGAAAGTAGACAACTCAGTAACCCTGATCAGTCAAAATTTTCCCTTAATGCGTTTTAGTCAAGGCAATAGGAAAACGTTTTTCCGAGTAAAACGAATTTGATGACGGATTTTTACGCTCATAAATTAACACCACTTAAAGAATTGATGAAAATGAGTTTTTGATAGGTGTCAGTGCCAAGATTAGACTTTATACTTTCATATAAATTGAGCATTGGGTAGATACTTGATCATAAGCATATTTTTTGTTATATCCCAATGACTAGAATGTATTTCTGTCGTTTCGTGACTTATTGTAGGCCACATCTTCAGAATAGCTTACATTAAGTTACGAAATGTCCTAAATAGGACGAAACGCGCAACCTGGATTCCACTGCTAGCCACCATCATCTCAGCTTATAATTAAATCGTTTCGAATTTGAATTGAATTGAAATTACGCCTGTTATCCCCAATTGAGCATAAGCCATCGAACAGCATTCTCCAACATACTCTTTCTAGGCCTTCCTTTCTAGTTCTATACAATTGTTGTTCATTCTTCTTATGTATGTCTCAATTTCTCGGTGGAATGTGTTCTTTGATCTTCCTCTTCTCCTTTGGCCTTAAGGATTCCAAGTGAAGGCTTGTCCTGAGACGAATTTGGGTATCTCATTTACTTCCATCGCTTCTTCCTGATTCGTTTCTCCGTTGGAATCTGGTTTTTTCTCTCCAACAGTAGATTGTTACTGATAATGTCTGACCAACGGATCCAAAGTATTTTGCG
Source organism: Schistosoma spindalis (assembly GCA_946903255.1). Taxonomy (NCBI): domain Eukaryota; kingdom Metazoa; phylum Platyhelminthes; class Trematoda; order Strigeidida; family Schistosomatidae; genus Schistosoma; species Schistosoma spindalis. The sequence continues at coordinate 7,118,194 of OX336420.1, forward strand.
TAGACAACTGTTAATAAACACTTGTATCTTTAGAATGATGGCTTTCGTAGTTCTCCAAGTCCCTACTCCATACAGTTGAACTGTCTTGACATTTGTATTGAAAATTCTGACTTTGGCGTTGGTTGACAATTGTTTTACGTTTAAGATGTTCTTCAATTGTAGGCATGCTACTATTTCTTTACCGATCCTTGTCTTTAAATCTGCATCAGATCCACCATGTTCATCAATGATACTATCTAGATATGCAGACGTTTTTAAATCATTCTTAAGTATATATTTATTAACATTTAGTTTTAATGTTTATGAACTACAATTCATAACTTAAATGTATGAACATTTTAAAACGGTAGATAGCCAAGAGTTTATCTGACGAAATGAAGAAACTTAAGGCCAGTGTAGTAGTTACATGCAACATCTCGATATTTCCACCAAACTGTCATGACATGTTAAAGTTAGTATTAAAATATTTATAATTTCTTGTCAATGATAATATCATAAAATCAATTGATTGTTATGTAATAAAAATGCTACTAACATACAATAAGTAGTATTATGTTTTATTTCTTAAATTTATAAATTTTTCAAGAAAAATGATCTAATTCAAAGAAAGAAGAAATCAATTATCTAACTACTAATTAGTATTTATTCATTAATAACACTATTAGTTTTATACTAGATGGAAAACAGATATAACATAACAGTTCTAGTGAGAAGTAATGACCAGTGGAGTCCAACTGGGTCTGTTGTGAGATAGTAACTCACTGATGACGATGGTCGATTGGTCGCTCAATTTCGTGGATTAGTTGAGGTTAGACATTAACACTGTTGGATGCTGGTTCATTAGTCTAGTGGTTAAGCGCTTGCGTGCAAGATTGATTGTGGATGCGCACTGCTGAGTAGTCCTACGATAGGACGAAACGGCCGTCCAGTCCTTCCAGGTTTTCCATGGTGATCTAGCTTCAATTGGCTCGTGATCTCAACTATTGAAATTAACAGTTGTTAGGTGAATAGCAAAAAATTTTTGTCCGAGAGAAAAGAAAAAATTAGCATTTCTTTATTCAAAAGAAACTGATTCATATTCACATAAAATATTTCCATCTCATTTGTTAAATGCTTTATGATGTAAATAGTATTCGGTTATAAACAAAGATGAATGATAGCAAGCAGTGGAATATAGGATGCGCATTTCATCCTATTTGTGACTCGTCAGCTGAATGTGCCTGAATCTCAGAGTTGATGTTCATTTCTCGAATCGAACCCATTACTTACTTACTTACTTACTTACTTACGCCTGTTACTCCCAATGGAGCATAGGCCGCCGACCAGCATTCTCCAACCCACTCTGTCCTGGGCCTTCTTTTCTAGTTCCATCCAATTCTTGCTCATTTTTCTCATATCTATCTCCATTTCCCGGCGTAATGTATTCTTTGGTCTTCCTCTCTTCCTTCGACCTTGAGGATTCCATATGAGGGCTTGTCTTGTGACGCAGTTCGGTGCTTTCCTCAATGTGTGTCCTATCCACTTCCAGCGCTTCTTCCTGATTTCTTCCTCCACTGGGATCTGATTTGTTCTCTCCCACAGTAGGTTGTTGCTAATAGTGTCCGGCCAACGGATCCGAAGTATTTTGCGTAGACAACTGTTAATAAACACCTGTATCTTTTGGACGATGGATTTCGTAGTTTTCCAGGTTTCCGCGCCATACAGTAGAACTGTCTTGACATTTGTATTGAAAATTCTGACTTTGGTGTTGGTTGCCGATTGTTTTGAGTCCCAGATATTCTTCAGTTTTAGATATGCTGCTCTTGCTTTGCCAATCCGTGCCTTCACATCTGCATCAGATCCACCGTGTTCATCGATGATACTGCCCAAATATGTAAAGGTTTTTACATCTTCCAAAGCTTCTCCGTCAATTGTGATTGAATTGGTGCATGCTGTGTTGTATCGAAGAATCTTGCTTTTCCCTTTGTGTATATTGAGACCTATTGCTGCTGAGGCTGCAGCTACACTGGTTGTCTTCTCCTGCATTTGTTGTTGTGTGTGCGATAGAAGAGCCAGATCATCTGCGAAGTCTAGATCATCCAATTGCATCCTAGCTATCCACTGTATTCCGTGCTTCCCTTCAGATGTTGATGTCTTCATGATCCAGTCGATCACCAGGAGAAAGAGAAAGGGTGAGAGTAAGCAACCTTGCCTGATACCGGTCTTTACTTCGAACGACTTTGTCAACTGTCCTCCATGAACGATCTTGCAGTTTAATCCATCATAGGAATTCTGTATGATATTGACTATCTTCTGAGGCACGCCGTAGTGTCGAAGAAGCTTCCATAGGGTTGTTCTGTCCACGCTATTAAATGCTTTTTCGTAGTCGATGAAGTTGATATAGAGTGATGAATTCCATTCAATTGATTGTTCTACAATGATCCGTAGAGTTGCGATTTGGTCTGTGCACGATCTATCCTTACGGAATCCTGCCTGTTGGTCTCGAAGTTGTGCGTCTACGGAGTCCTTCATCCTGTTTAACAATACCCTGTTGAAGACTTTTCCTGGTATTGAGAGAAGAGTGATTCCCCTGTAGTTGTCACAGTTGCTGAGATCGCCTTTCTTTGGTATTTTGACTAGAAGTCCTTCTTTCCAGTCTTTTGGTACCTGTTCCTCATCCCAGATCTTTCTGAAGAGAGTTTGGAGTATCCTTGCAGTTGCCGCTACGTCTGCTTTCAGTGCCTCTGCTGGAATGTTGTCTGGTCCTGCTGCTTTACCACTCTTGATTTGTCTGATAGCCATGCTGATTTCTTCAATTGTTGGTGGGCCAATATCGATTGGGAGGTCCGTGAGTGCTGCTTCAATGTTGGGTGGGTTCAGTGGAGCTGGTCGATTCAAGAGTTTTTTGAAGTGTTCTACCCACCTGTTTTGTTGTTCTTCAATGTTGGTGATTATCTTGCCTTCCTTGTTTTTCACTGGTCGTTCTGGTTTACGGTGATTTCCAGAGAGTTTCTTTGTTGTTTCATACAGTTGTCTCATGTTTCTTTCTCTGACAGCCTTTTCCGCCGTCATTGCTAAATCTTCCACATATTTACGTTTGTCAGTTCTGATGCTCCTTTTCACTTGCTTGTTTACTTCTGTGTATTCAGCCTGTGCCTTGGCTTTTTCTGCTCTTGTTCGACTGGTATTGATTGCTACTTTCTTGTTCCTCCTTTCTTGAATCTTATCCAGTGTATCGATCGTGATCCAATCCTTGTGATGGTGCTTCTTTTGGCCCAGAACCTCATGACATGTTGAAGTGATTGCCTCTTTTATCTCTTTCCAGTTGCTCTCCATAGTAGTTCCTTCTCCATTGAGTAGATCATGAAAGGCTTGGAACTTATTGCTGAGGGTTATCTTGAATTTATTGAGTTTGTCATTATCCCGAAGAAGAGCCGTATTAAATTTTTGTGATATTGTCCTCCTCGTTGTCCAGTGCCTCTTGAGTTGCAATTTCATCTTGGCGACCAGCAAGTGATGATCTGATGCTATATCAGCTCCTCTCTTTGTTCTCACGTCCTCCATCGTCCTCCTGAACTTTTTGTTGATGCAGATATGGTCGATTTGGTTCTGTGTGCTGTGATCCGGTGAAGTCCATGTGGTTTTGTGTATGCGTTTATGTGGGAATATAGTCCCGCCTATGACCAGTTTATTGAAGGCACATAGATTTGCAAATCTCTCACCATTTTCGTTCCTTTCTCCGAGTCCGTGTCGTCCCATGATCTCTTTATATCCGGTGTTGTCAATTCCAACCTTGGCATTTAGGTCTCCCATCAGAATAGTCAGGTCTTTTGTTGGGCACTTCTCGACGATTGACTGCAGCCTATCGTAGAATTGATCTTTAGCGTCTTCATTGTAGTCATTGGTAGGCGCGTAGCATTGGATGACGTTCATTGTAATCCCCGTTTTCTTTGTTTTGAAGGAGGCTTTGATGATCCTTGGTCCATGAGATTCCCATCCTATAAGTGCATTTTGTGCTTGTTTGGACAGCATCAATGCAACTCCTTGTGTATGTGGAGCATTTTCTTGTTCATGTCCGGAGTATAACAGCAGCTCCCCTGAAGCTAGTCGTTGTTGTCCAACTTGCGTCCAATGTGTTTCACTGATCCCAAGCACCTCTAAATTGTATCTCCTCATTTCTGCAGCAATTTGGAAAACTCTCCCAGTCTCCCACATTGTGCGAGCATTCCATGTACCTAAATAAATGGTTGCTCTGGTTGTCAGAAGGGGCATCGGCCTCGTGACTGCCGAAGAAACTCGGCTTTCATCATGAGGCGTCATAATTCTTCTAAACGAAGACCTCCTGACTCTCAGGGCAGAGTTTAAATTGTTTGAATAGTTTTTTCTGGTTAGCGTTTTTTTAGCGAGTTAGTTTTCTACGGGATGGGGTCGCTAACTCCATGCCCAACCCTCCTCCTTTATCCGGGCTTGGGACCGGCAGTAGCCCCCGGAAAGGGACTCCAGGCGGAGTTAATCGAACCCATTACTTGAAGCGAAATCAGATTATCCACTTAGCTAGTAAGTCCTGGTAGACATCTACTAGTGCTAGAATTTACGATGCAGATATATCCGGATGACGTGTTTCAAATAGGACGAAACGAGAGTACTGAATTACACCGCTAACCACTATCCATCTTTGCTTATAATGCTTGTAAATTAAGGTAATATCAAAGCAATTCGCACAAGATACACATATTCCAACTAGAGACTGATCAACGTATATTCATTTAGTCTTTGGAAGTTGATACAATGTTTATTATTTTCAATGTTCACCTTGAAAGTTCAGTACAAAATGTATTTAAATATGTTTATCAAGTCTTTTTACTTAAGAGGAAACACCAGATTATGTATATATTTAAAAACAAAAACATCAGTTAAAGGAGGCACCAAATATATATACACCACGTAAATCATTCGATTTGTGTGACGGATGGGATACCGCCCGGGTGCCCGAACCAAGTCAGCTGGTTTTCTTAGAGGAACATACCTAAGCTCTTTTGCCTAAAGGTTTAATCCACAAAACAGTGGAGCAACATAAAGAGAAGATGCAGTACCATGGTAGCTGGTGACCAACAATAGGTTCATACGTCATTTTTTCCCTCAGGATCCTGAAGTCAGCCCATGTGCACCATTGATTTGAAATCAGGGTTTTCCAACTCCCCTGGATGGACTCGGTGTCCACCAACCCGGTTAAAGCGCCGGACAGTCGCTTTTCGTCCTCCATGTTTATTCAATGACATTGTAAACTTTTCAAACAGTAACGAACTTATATATATATATATATATATATATATATATATATATATATATATATATATATATATATATATATATTAAATTGAATGTATAAATAGCTTGTAATTAGGTACAGGAATGGTATTTGTTTCTATGACATTGCTTGAGGCATTTGTTTTCTTTTCTTAGTTTCGGTCATGGGTCACATAATACCAGAATGGTGTTTCTTTATGACTATTCCAATTGACCCTTTTTCTTTTATTAAAAGGTTATGTATATCATCTTGTATAAAAAACAAATTAAATATTAAACTTTGAATAATTAAGAAGTTGTACAGTAATTCTATTCAGTTAGTAATCTAAGAAAATGTGTTTTCTTATAATCTTTGGTAAATGAAATGTGCTGTCGTTATTATTATTTTTTGGATGTAAAGATTCACTTTAAAAAGAGCTGTTTAGAAAGTAAGAGAGTTATATTTGTTTTTGCATCACGAGATTAAAGTAAGGTTATTTCATTGAACTTCTTATCCAACGACAAATCACTTGTCATATGTAACGGTAGCGCATGCTACTCATGTTGACAGATATAAGGAGCATAAAGAGCTCTGACCTTGTCGGATGATGACGAAAATTGGTGGTGATGATCCTGATAGACTTACGGTCTATGAGTGTCACCAGGTGGCGCATATTAGTTTCGCAAGAACGACAGACTTATTACGACAAATGGCTAGCGGTAACTAGTACTTGTTAGTAATGTCAGATTATGCTAAACATTGGGTAGGTGCCGTTCTCATTGCAGACTGGTGGGTATGAACAGTGATTAAAATAGTAATCCGGCATATTGTAGTGGGTCATATAATACCGAAGATGATATTAATCGACCGAGGTCCTTGTTTCAAAAGTGCAGAATTTGAAGTCAGTCTAGAGCAGTTTGACATCAAAAAGATTTGAAAAAGACCGTATCACCCACAGACGGACGGACTTTCAGAAAGAAACAACCGCACTTTGAAGGGATGGTTATCATTAATTTTGCTGGCGCGTCGTGTCTCCATAAGTAGAACAGTTAAGAAGTTACTTATTTTTCGCTGATGTATGGTAGACAGTCGCGACTTCCAATATATAATAATACCTGGTCGCAGCAACAGAGCTGCAGTACAACAAGGTTAAGAAATAAGAGGAGGGAGGCAATCGGGAAAGTGAAAAAAACAAATATCAAACACAAAAAGGCGAACAGGGGTGAAAGTGGAAGTTCTTTGTAGCGAGGGACCTGGTTAAGTGTAGAGAACGGAGATAAACCATATGAAGGGAACTAAGATCAAGTAAGCTGATCCAAAGTGGCAAGGACCGTACATTATCACGAATAGGCATGGCGCAGCTTACACGATCTAGACAAGGGACGAGCAGAAGCGCCTAAATATCGGTCAACTGCAAGGATGACTTCATTGGTATCATGAAAGGCAAGTCACGAACAGCAACAAAGAAGACAGCGGTAAGACAATCGGAACGACTGAGAGAACAGCTTATTAGAGGAAGGACGAATGTGGTGTTTGCTACTTATATTGATAAACATAGCTAGTGCGTAGCACCAATCGAAAGTGAAATGCCTGAGAGATTGGGAAGACTGAAATGAAGAGAAAAGAGAACGTAATCAAGCTAACAACAGGAATAAAGGAACGATGAAGCTTGTAAGAAGATGTCCAAATGATGTAATTAATGCATGATTTTCTCATTTTAGTAAACTGTTTTATGATTTTGCATTAAATAACAAATTGGTCATTCCCACTAACTTTTCATTCACTGCATAACGACTAAAGTGTTTAATTTAATTAATGTATTAGTGTCACTGTAGTACTTCTAACTCTTAAATGATATCGAGATAATCTAGACGATGAATATAAAAGTTAAAAGATGCACTTAATAATTTTAATGATAGAAGATCCTTTAAACATAAAACCAAATAAAATGGGATGATTGATATACTTACAGGGCTATTTACATCGTGTGTTTATTCTATTGCTACATTGGTGTACTGCTACATGTTATATTTTTTCCAAAGAGATGATAGAGTAACTTAACTGTATTGTGTTGCTTTCAAGATTTGTGCCATTTATGTTGATAACTATGTTCGTTAGTTTTGTGTCAGTTAAAAAAATATAGTTAAAGATTTCTTTCAATACATTATAATCAAACTATTAGCTTATTTACTTAACGAAGAAATTTTCGCGGTCAACTTTTCATAATCAAGGTGATTTGATGAAAAATAACAATAACGCGATGATTCGTAGAATGTATAAAACCTTGAAACAAGTATCTACCTAATACACTAACAAACTAGTAGTCACTGGTTTGAGTCCATCGTGCGGAATAGTGAATGAGCATTGCTGAGGAGTGCCATATTAAGACGAAACAACAGTTCATTGCTTCCAAGTTTTTACTGGGGGCCTAGCTTAGATTGACTGGTGAATTTAGTTGTGAAAATATGTGAACAGCAATTAGATTATATAAGAGAATAATAATGAAGATAAAACGGTTGAGGACAAAGTTGTTAACTAGATCAAAATTAACAAAGAAAATTAGAAGAATATCCAGTCACTATGGTAAAGAAATGTTGATCAAACTTCCCTTTTGTATACTTAGATCAGGTCGTAAATACTTGATAGCGATTGTCGCTGTAAAACAGAGTAAGATTGGTATATTTTTTATCTGTTGAATATTTTGAATGTATCATTTACATTCACTTCATTTTTTCTGTCGAGAAATAGTTTGCTAATCACACTCATAAATACTTTACTCCATTTCAGACGTAGGTTCCTAGGAATGTGTCCATAAAACCTTGTAAGAGCCCTTCTCTCTATGATTCAATTCACTTTAAGATTCAATCTTACAAAGATCGATTAAATAAAAAATGACTGTTTTATTCTAGAACATGACAAATCGTCAGCCACACTAGAAATCAAACTCACTATGAATTTGATATTAGTAAACAGTAGTATAGTTCTCTCTGGTTCTTTTTGTTTTGTTTTCGTTTCAGTTCATTAATTTTTCTTATTTTCCTTAGTTGAAAAACTATTCTAATATTAATTTTCATCTACTGTAGACAAACATTAATTTATTATTAGGATAAAAATCTGTTATGTTACAATAGACGTGTTCTATTAATATACATCGATATTAAGTGTTTATATGTGCCTCAGGTAATACAATTCAACCATTTATTTTATTTCATTTTATTTAAACACATAAACAAGAATGCACCGAATAGATATGCGCTACATAAATCATTCGATTTGTGTGACGGCTCGCATACTGCCCGGGTACCGAAATCGAAGGAGGTGGTTTTCTTAGGGAGCCACATCCCGACCATTTGACCTAGAAGTTTATATCACAAAGCAATGGTGCAATATAAAGCGATACAATCCCATGATAGCCGGTGACCAACAATAAGTTCATACGTCATTTGTTACCTCAGAATCCTGGAGCCAGACTATATGCACCATTGATTTGAAATCAGGGTTTTCCAACTCCCATAGATGGATCCTCCATATCCACCAACTTGGTTAAGTCATCGAACATCCGCTTTTTGTCTTCTCGATTTGCTAAACAACACCCCCTCCGCGAGAAGGCAATGAGTCGAACTTCCCTGACAGTGGTTGTATGTACGTGGCCATGTGAGAGCATTTCGATAGATAGAGCTGACTCTCCTCACTCTCGGCCGTACCAGGGCGTTTGGGGGCATATACATTACATACGTATGTATACATATATATTATCACTATTCTCTTAGTAATAATCATTAACAATTTTAACATACAAATGAATACACTCTAATCTCTGACAGAATACCATTGTATTTGAATCTCATAAATAATCAAATGAATTTAGTTTACCAAATTAATAGAAACTTAGTTTAAACAAATTATTGTTTATCTAATTCAGCCAGACCTAACCTTGAAATTAAAAGATTCATGTTATAATAATAAAATAGAAAACTAAATAATTATTGGTATACTCTAATAGTTGAATTCATGAGTCGATTAATGTTAGACTACCATGAAAAAACCTACAATGGGACTACTCAGCAGTGTTCAACCACGACCTCACTCGCGGGATTTGAATCTAGGACCTTCGATTTCTCACATAAACGATTAATCTCTAGACCATTGAGCCGGCATCCAACAGTGTTAATGTCTAACTTCTACCAAACTATACCACTATGACCTGTTTTTCAATCTATTTCATGAATTCATTTTATTATTATTTTAAGCGATAGATTAAAATTATACAAAACATTTCAAATAGTACATCTTCATTAACCGCTACAATTCAGTTTAAACTTTAGTAAATGTATACATTGATTCGATTCCGCCCACTACCCTTCCCCCCAGTCTTTATTCAAATGAGTATAGGAAGTTTTGGTTTTAAATCATTTGTGTTATATAGAAAATACATAGGGATTATTTCTAAGGTTTGGTAAATTGTCTATCTTTAGTTCTTGAAAATATTGATTACCTAGGATGATGTTGACCTGAAAAAACTGTAATAAAAAACCTGGAGTATGAAGGTATTTGAAAACCATTACTATTCATGTAAACCTTCTTCTGTTGTCAATAACTGTACACGTTATGCCTTATGCATAATTTATTATTTGACCAATGTATACATGCTACGCAGTAGTTTTAAACTAAAACAATGCAACGGTCCGTTAAACCCTTGTTTCTAATAGTTAGTTTACTACGAAAACTATTTAAGAACTATGCGATTTTTTTTACATGAAACATCTTATTTAAATAAGAATCTCTTAATCTGCTTTATGAGAGTTTCGGGATCTAATGAGTTATTAACTTATAAGTTGGATATGGGATATAATCTGTGAAAGTATCGGGGAGACTATAATTTATAGACGGCCTTTGAGCGACACTAAAGTGACCTTGTAAGTGTCCACCTAATAGCCAGGACCAGATGTGGGTTATAAACCAGTGTAAGGAATTAGAATTATGATTTACAGTTAATGGTTAAACTTAGGAATTACGTATAATCATTGTCATATACATTTTTAAGACTGGCTAATTATTATGATTTATTTGTCAATCTTAATACTGTACCAAATCAATGATGTTCGATCGGTATGAACAGCTTTATGTCCTTATTGGTCGTTTTCCTCTTAGTCCTTCCACTTGAGTTCAGGTTCCACTATGCGAATTATACTTGGTTTAAATACCAGAAAAATAGACCGCATTCCATCATAAAATAGGGAAAAGTGGCTGTGATCGTTGGAGACCTTAATCAATAAACTGAACGGTAAGACTATAATTTATGGACGACCTTTGAGCGATACTAAACTGACGTTGAGAGTGTACACTTAATAACTAGGACAAAATGAGGTTTATAAACCAGTATGAACAATTAAAATTATGACTTACAGTTGATGGTTAAAGTTAGGAATTAGATTAAGTGTTTTCATTATGAACTGACATCATCTATAATGCCAAAACTCTATTAAGTCAAATGGTTGAGTGAATTTTGCACCAAAATCTGAGACCAACTATCTTATACGTGATTGATTCGTCTATAAATTATAATCTCGTCAAAGTGTCTTTCAGATAAAGATTTTATAGTTTGAATTGATAAATTAACACTCATGTACGTTTTTTAGCGAAAACATTCATTTAAACTAATCCTAATCAACCAACTATAAACTATAAATGCAGTTATGAATAAAGATGAAAAGAGGTATGTTTTTATTTAAAATAAAGCGTTACAAAGTACATTATTCTTTAATTCGGCATCTTTAACTGAGTGTTATCTTAAAGCTAAATTTGGATTTTCTGCCGTGTTTTAAGGGATAAATAACGTAAGGTTTCTCTTATTATACTATGCTTAAGATATTTTCAGTAATATTCAATGAATTACTATGAAACGTCAGTTGCTTACCATACTTATGAATTTATTTATTATTCTGTTAAGTTTTTATGACTGTCATGAATGTTTATTCAAATAAATTGAAAGCAAATGACAGTTTTCATAATTTTCAAATCATGAATCGTTCCCTCCTAGTACATATCCACGATCCAACCGGTATCACGACCGTTGATCACAAGCGCAAGCGCTTAACCTTTAGACTACTGAGCAAGCTTCTACTGATGTTAATGTCTAACTTCAATGAACTTACGGTTAGTGAAGTTGAATCATGTCGTAAATCAAACAGTTATTCATTGCGGACAATGGAAGATGATCGCATAATGTTATGAATTGTTTTAAGTCAGACATTTATATAGGTGGCGCTGACTCAGTAGTCTAAAGGTTAAACGTTTGCGAGATCATAGGTCTTGTGTTCGATCCCATCTGATGGATACTCACTGTTGCGGAGTCTCATATTAGAATGGGGTAGATGTTAAATGTTTCCAGGTTTACAATGTTGATCTAACCAAGGTTAGTTAGTGAGCTAAAATCTATAAAACGTCTATAATTTTCATAGAATCCTATACTGATAAAAATACTCAATGAATATGAATTTCCATCAATCAACTTGAGTATTTCGGCCTAGGATAGTTATGAGTATACTCAAATCATTCAATATAACCTTATATTCTTTTAAGTTATCCTGATAAACTGTAGTCAGCTGATGAGCTAAAATATTCTTTAACTAGATGACAATTTTAATTATATCATTAGTATTGACATAAAGTGATTGAGTTATATATATGATATTTTCAAATGTCAGTCTATGTGTGTGATTGACATAAAGCTTAAATGGTTCTCAATTAAAATAAAGACTAAAATTCAGTCAGTAAGTTGAATTGGTGAGACTATAATTTATAGACAACCTATGAATAACTCTAAAACGATATTGAGAATGTTTACCAACGTACTAGAGCTAGATGAGGGTTATAGACGTGTGTGAAGAATAAGGATTATGATTTGCATTTGATGGTTAGGGTTAGAGATCAGATTTATTGTTTTCATCATGAACTGACATCATCTAAAATGCCAAAATACTATTTAGACAAATGAATGAATGAATTTCGCACCAAAAATTCAAGATCTATTATCCTAACTCTGATTGATTTGTACATAAATTATAGTCTCACCGTTGAATTCAAACAATCAATATATCAGAAAGATGTTTTGTGGAAAACGTAGTTGAATTCATGAGTCGATTAAAACTAGACCATTATAGAAAACTTGGAAGCACTGGGACTACTTGGCAGTGCGCATCCATAACCAACAAGCCACACTCGAACCTAGGACCTTCAATCTCGTTCACGAACATCTAGCATCTAGACTACTGAATTGGTATCCAACAGTGTTAATGTCCAACTTCAACCAACTCATGAAATTGCACCCGCTTTCATCAATTCCCAGTTTTTCATTGTAGTCTAGCTTTAATTAAGTCATGAATTCAACTAATCATCTTTATCATCATCACTATAAACTTGATCTATACTGTATCATTGATTGGATTACATAATACACTATATAAATTCTCTTTAACAAACTCTTTAAAATTGAACCAATTTTAGTTACATTATTTTTTTTTACATTGTTTTCAGTTAAATGCATTCTGTCTATACAAAAAAGTGAAAACTGTAATAGGGTAATAATAATAATAACAATAATAATAATAATAAGCGATTCATATTTATGCTATTATCATTATTCATTATGTTTTTTCTTCTGTAGTAAATTAATCACTGTAATTTCATTATACCATTCATTCATCTGTAAAACTTTCTTAATTAATTTTCTTTCTTTTCTTTCTTTTCTTTCTTTCTTTCTTTCTCTCTTTCTTCAAAATTACGCATTTTAAAAAAAATCATCATTTAATTTTTTTTAAATAAATCCATGTTAAAAGTTTGAAAGGTAAAAGTAACTGAATTCATTTTTGTTTGTTTGTTTAAATATTTCATTTAAGTAACATTTAACTAAATTTTCCCGCAATATTTAAATTATTCAATTAGCAGCCGCCTTTCATAGTTTAGTTAAATAATTTGTCTATAAATTGTATATTATTAGAAGGAAAAATGACGTTAGATTTGGAAAGATTATTATTATTGTTTTTTTTTTGTGGAAAATAATAATTTATAAATGAATTACTTGAAATAGTAAGATTATTACTATGCAGGAACGTAAAAGGGAGCTAATTGAAACCAAAAGTTTGAATTATCCTATTGTCAATATTTAAGATTGGAATTGAATGAATCTTTGTTAGGAAATGTTCATCTTATGTTGCCTTGATACAGCCGAGAGTGAAGAGAGTTATCTCTCTTACTCGAAATGCTTTCATGTAGTCATGTGCACACAAACACTGCCAGGGAACTTCTACTCACTACCTCCTCGCGGTGGGGGTGTTGCTTAAGAACTTAAGAGGATAAAAAAAACGAATGTCTGACACTTTAACTGGGTTGGTGGATATGGAGGATTCACCTAGAGGAGTTGGAAAATCCTTATTCCAAATTAATGAGCACATCGGTCTCAGGATTCTCAAGGAACAAATAGCGTATGAACCTATTGTTGGTCACTGACTACCATGTGACTATGCCTCCTAACGTTGCTAGACTTTTAGGTGAGAGGCTCGAGGTGTGGTCCCCTAAGAAAACCAGCTGATTTGGTTTAAGCACATGGACAGTATATCAGCCCTCACACAAATCGAAGGATTTATGTGGCGCATATGTATTCGGTTGCTCTTTGTACCAATACTTATGCGTTTAAATAAATAAATATGTGTTAATCTTATGAGGACATAGACACTACGCTATAAAATATATGCACCGAAATGAATGTGATTAGTAGCGATATAATTATCATACGTATTGAACAAGTCAATGTGTAACTGGATTTAGAAGTAGCTTAATAAATAATGCATTAGGGGTTTGAGTTGAAAGGTATCAGGTTTTAGTTTTACAATCGTTGAATCTTTTGAATACTAAATATTTCATAGAAATGCTTGTAAATTATGGTTTTCCTAGTGTTAAACATGTAAAATTTTAAATTTTAATAATCTCCATAACCCTATACTGATAATTACCCTGTGCTCACTAGTGACTAATTTCGTGAAGGAATTCTCGGAGTTCTAGGGCGAAGCTGCCATCAGTGGAGCTAATCCATGTAAGGTAGAGACAGATATCTACCTCAGTACAATGGATGATGGTCGCACAATTCCGTGGATTGGTTGAAGTTAGACATTAACACAGTTGAATAGCGGCCGACTCAGTGGTCTTGAGGTTAAGCGTTCACGCGCGAGACTGAAGGCGTTCAGTTCAAATCCTGCGAGCGGGATCGTGGATGCTCACTGCTGAGGAATCCCACATTAAGATGAAACGGCCGTCCATTGCTTCCAGGTTTTCAATCGTGGTTTAGCACCAATCAGTCCATGATCTCAATCAAAAATAGATATTCAAACGAACGTAGGGTGAGGACGTGGTAAATGAAACCTGTATAGAATTTTAGCATGAAACACACTTAACAACCAGTCGGTGGATCAGATTTAAACCCTTCAGGTCCTATGGTGTGCATGATATCATTTTCTCGCTTATTTATTGTATCAAAAAATGAAAAAAATATTTGCAAAATATTCAAGCAAATAATGATTTCATTTCATCTGCTTACTGAATGGTGTTTCAAAGTTTGACCAGCAAACTATAAACTGTTGAATCTATTGAGTATGTCATGTGAAGATTTTTTAATTTTTTCCTTGTTGTTTGGTTGTGTATCTCTTCTCTCTTAATTTCACTGATCATTCACAATCATGTAACTATACAGTTTCCAGTTAATATAACCTTCCTGATATTTACTTTCTCATAGTCCATCACGACTGAAGATAACACATAAAATGTACTTAGAAATCGTTTTCATTTTTACGATAATCAACCACGTTTTGAGCATAATTCTTGTCGGAACTAACTGTGGTCCCACCTGTATTGTTTGGAAAAAACCCTTTCTCAACAATAGCTGGTATTTGTCTTGAATAGTGGGTCGATTGTTCAGACAGTGTAGCAATGAACCAACGGGAATAGTTCCTCAAATCTATCTTAAAATCACCTCAATAATCAAACAGTTTTTCTAACCATAAACTATATTAATATGAATTTGACAGGGGATATCAACGAAATTCAGGCTGTGGGTTTCGTCTCACTTAGGACTTCATCTAGATGTAG
Organism: Schistosoma spindalis; assembly: GCA_946903255.1. Lineage (NCBI taxonomy): Eukaryota > Metazoa > Platyhelminthes > Trematoda > Strigeidida > Schistosomatidae > Schistosoma > Schistosoma spindalis. Next base: position 7,133,600 of record OX336420.1, read on the forward strand.
CTTCATCCATGTCGATGTTCACACGGTGATTCAAACTTCGTGCTCTTAGCTTTGAATCCTCCACACGTTTTCTATTATGCTAGTGAGTCCACAGAGCCACTAGCTTGTCTAAGAGTTATGGATTCTCATTCAAATTTATTTAATATTCTTATGAATTGATGGTATCCCCAGGGTAATCCGAACAGGAGACTGATTAATTTAAGTCCCTAACATTAACAGGAAGATTTAAAAAACCCTCATAGGTTATTTTACACAAAAGATATGAAGACATTTCAGTGAGGAAAATTTTCTTTACGATGATATCCTTCTCTGAAGCTGTACAATTTTATTTAAAGATAATATTTTCATCTAACAGTCTATTGTAAAATAGAGGACATTTACAAAATAGTCTAGCTTATTCACATGGTAGTCATGCATTATTTTTACAATACTTTCACGTATTGGACTGTTGCCGTATTTTCAAGCACTGAGATGTTGATCGATTTTTATTCCTTCTTAGACAGTCAAGTAGGCTGGTGCCTAGACATTTGTTTACCAAGTGCACGCCTTGTATACTTAATATAACTTGCCCCACAGGAGCTAGTAAACTGATAAATTCACATTAAGGTGATCCAAATCGGAAGTTCATCCTTGATACTTTTCCGAATGAGTTTCTTGACAAGAAGAATGTCCCGAGCTCTGTTAAATAAAGTGCCTTTTTCAGAGATCTAGTTAGTCCACGCAAATCATCATGCCAAATCGTCTACAAAGTAAAATGAACTAACTCAAAAAAGATATGGATGATGAATTTATGTACAGCAGAAGATACAGAAAAGTAATGTTCAATCCCTAACCCATCTACTTTTGAATTTTACAAATTTTAAGTACTGATTATTACTTTTTTCTCATCCGCTTTCTTCATTAAGCAGATAGTAATCTCTAGCCTTCGTTCTATAAATTACTACCTCTTATTACTTTTGAAACTATTACATAAGGTGATCACTATCTGATTTTTGATCACTTTGCTAGAAGATACAACCATCTTCGTATTAAATACTTGAAAGCTTTAACAAAATTGTCATACCATTTCAGTACGTTTTTACTATATATATATATATATATATATATATATATATATATATATATATATATATATATATATATATATATATATATATAGTGGCTTAATGGATAACACGTTTAGCATTTGAAGTGAAAGGTATTGGGTCTGAGGACTAGTGTGAACATCCAAAATCGGGATGCAGGTATTTATTGCTAACGAGCCCTGTGTAGAATAAAACTTGTTACTTGAATTTCACTCCTATGTCGATTCAACAGAATCTGGCTATAAATGACTGGTTCAATAAAATGGTGCTATCATATATTTAGCAATGTGTTTGTATTAAGAACAAAACTGAGAGGAAAGCATCAAATAACCATCACATTTACAATTGATTGATCACTGGGTGCTGATCAATGTCACGTATATCAGGTCCTTCATGGTGCAGATCGAATCCTATCGATCAAGTTGCAATGTGGTCATTAATCTCGGTGATTCGAAATTGTGTGCATTATGTTGAGATAAGATGGTGGTGTGAGGCAATCAACAAGAAACCCTGACCCAAAATTTCGTGTCACTTTGCACTAATCAATAAGCTGTACTGTAGTGAACAAGTACACCAATGGGGACAACAGAATGTATCTGTCAACACATTACAGAACTAGTTAGTAAAATCTAACAACTATATATTAAATGTTCAATTTGCAAAGTGTCCGTCTATTGTTTCAAATGACTCAGACTTCCTTTGTTCTTGCATTTTCACACAAGTTGCATGCTGTCTTCATTCTTTACTGTTCGGTCTTCTTGTCTCTCTACTGCCAGACATTCTGTTCACGACAAACATCATATACTACTTATGTCTACATAAGTAGCACACACCACAGTACCTGTAATCTTAAAGGAATTGATATACCTCAACGGGTTCGACCCCCTGTCACCTAGCTTCACAGTCAGAGACGTTACCACTAAGCTATCCAGGTCGCGACTGACCTCATGTAGAACTGAGATCTATTTACAATTGATTGATCACCATTTAATGATCCAGAGTTTCCTGTTGACTACCTCCAACCATCAACCATCACGTTTATTAATATACACATTATGTTTTATTAAAAGTTTCTACAAAAGTTAGCTCCATAATTAGATTTAGTAATTTGTCCTTATTTTTGATGACTTCCTATTTAAAAATAAAAAGGAGTTTATATACTACTTAGAGTAGTAATTAATAAGTATCTCCTATTAATTTCTACAAAGTACATTTTTCTTCTTTGTTTCACTTCATTTCATAAGTTTCGAAATATCAGGTCGTTTAAATTTTTCTTCAAAGAATTTAATTAAAATTTTTATAATTTATTATTTTAATCAAAACATGAATGAATGTGGAACACACGAAAAGAAGAAGAAGAAGAAGAAAATAAAGATAATCTAACAAACATAAACTTGGAATTATTCAAGGGAAATCACTATATATAAAAACATTAGTAGGTGAATTCGTGAGCCGATCAAAGTTAGACCACCATTGAGAACCTGGAAGCAATGGATGGCCGTTTCGTCCAAGTACGAGACTCGTCAACAGTACTTATCTAGTATTCTGTATGCAGGACTCGAACCCATCACCCATGTGGGGATTTCAGGTCTTCAATGATGGTCTAATGTAGATCGACTCGTGAATTCGACTACAATCTCTATAAATCACCTTTCTGACAATATCATATCACTTAAATATAAATATGATATGGTATTGCGCAGTTTAGTCAATTTTGTATCTTGTTGTGTTATTAACTGACTTTGGTCAAACAATCGTTTCAAATCATGGATAGTCGATTCATTGTAGACTGGAACTTGTAAGCAATTTGCATCGATAACCTCATCAGCATTAGAACACTGAACCTAAACGTCTTTCGATGACAGCTTTACCTTCAGAATATTGATTTAGAATCAAATAGTTTACAATTTTAATTCCAAACGTTTCGTAATGATGTTAGATTATCCATTGTCATAGGTTATATTGACCTCACCAACCTTCATGACATGGTTAAATTATACTAAAATTTTCTCTATGATATATTTTGAGATGACAGTTTTGACAGTAATTCAATGTCAGTCGAAAAACTATGAAGCAAATAATGAATTTGTTATCCTAATTAAAGACACGTTTATGAAGATCACTAACTGCTTCAAAAAAGATGGGATTCGGTATTTTAGCGCTAGATTCAAAGCATAATAACATTCATCCATTCAACTAAAATTTATCAGTCTGTATATATAATATCAGTTACCCATCATTTTTGCAAGATTATGGTCTGGTAGTATTAATGAATAACTATATGATTCCTAATGTGATTAATTTCACAGAACACGGCTTCTATCGAAACTTCAGGTAAATCTATTTCAAATTGAATCACTTGCAAGCGAGTAGTTAAGCATCCCTTTAATTTTTAGGTAGAGATTTTTACATCGTTATATATCAACTGAATGACTAAATAATCCGAAGACATGTATTTCAAACGTTATCATAATTATTAGCATTATTCAATATATTTTTAGTACAATATAGAATTCTCAGCATAAAGTATCTCAAACACGTTTTTTCTTATTTCTTGATAGATCCTGACGATAAATATTGAGTGATCACAAGTTAGTTGTTAGCAGTTCAGGAAGAGACATCTGATTAATGTGCATTCTTCTCGATGCATATTGCCAGCAACCACGATGTCTTTAATTACAATTTTTTTGTAACTTATACACAAACGCACTTGAATAGGTTAATAAACATAATGTTGTGTTAAAACACACACGCACACAAAACAGACAATTTATTGAAATATCTAAATGTCAGGAAAAGGTAGCCCAGATTGAATTATTTCTTTTCTGGCTATCGTTTTTTAATGAATTAATTTTCTACGGGATGGGGTCGCTAACCTTTTACCCAATCCTCCTCCTTTATCTAGGCTTGAGATCGGTATTAGCCCTAAAGGAACCCCAGGAGGAGTTAAGTAGTCCAGATACTCAATAATAATTTTGCAAAAATTACTGAACAAGCCAAAACTAAATGATTACAGGTGTAAAATCTTGTTACTTTTTACCCTTACTTATATTGTTCTAAATGAAAACTTTATTTAAAACTGTTCATTTCATTTTGACAGTATAAATAATGTGAAAAAATAATTGTTTTTAACTGATGCTCCTATTACATATAAACACATAATAATAATAATAATAATAATAATAATAATAATAATTTGTTACTTAATTAATTAACAAAACGGAAACCAAACAACCTATCATGATGGATAAGATTTTCCAAAAGTTAATTTATATTGTCGTTGATACTAATTGGAATGAACAACATTATGGATTTCTTCCAGATTATTATTATTATTATTGGATTTACTGTATTTTAATAATACGTAAACAATAATCTTAAGAAGAGTCAAACAACAAGGTTATATAAAACAAAAAAACTCTATGCTTTTATAAAGTGAAGAGACGTAGAGAGAGACATAGGGGGAGAGTGAGAAAGAAGGGGGAGTGAGGAAGAGGGGGGAGTTAGAAGTGAACACGAACACGATATCTTTTATTTGTGTTGTTATTTTTGTTTGTTTTGTTGTTGCTGTTTTTCTTTGTTAGTTGATCAAAAATAATAAGGAAATTTAATTAATTAACATTGATGGAAATAAATAATTTAATTAATTAAATAAAACAATAAAACTATTTATTAACCACTTGTCATATAAAGAAAAATGTTAATGATTAAATTTATTTAAGTTTTTTCTTTAAATGATTGTTTTTTATTTTATGACGTCTAAGTGATCATTTTATTCTCGTTCTTGGATAAATGAAACATTTAGATCTTAATTGGTTATTTTACACACCAGAACTTTGTTTTAGTTAAGTATACATTTTTAATATCAGAACGGGTTTTTTATGGATATTATAGTAATTTTAATAGTTGAGATCATGAGTTAATTGATTCTAGACCATCATGAAAAACCTGGAAGTACTGGACGGTTGGTTCGTCCTACTGTAGGACTCCTCAGCAGTGTGATAGTAACTCAATGAAAACAATGATGGATATGTCGCTCAATTTCATGGATTAGTTGAAGTTAGACAGTGGTTTAGAGGTTAAGCGCTCACGCGCGAGACTGATAGGTCCTGGATTCGAATCTCACAAGGCTGGATTGCTATTCATTTTTATTTTTATAAGCTTTTGACGAGTGTGTATGTTTTGCTTGCTTAATTGTATTTCGTACAATTGATAAAAACAGCGATGAGGCTATAATTATATAGACAACCTATGAGTGACCTTAAAGTGACCTTCAGGATGTCCACCAAGTTACTAGAGCTAAATGAGGGTTATAAACCTGTGTAAAGAATAAGGATTATGATTTACAATTGATGGTTAGGGTTAGGGATTAGATTTATTGTTTTCATCATGAACTGACATCAGTTAAAGTGCCAAAACACTATTTAGACAAATGAGTGAATGAATTTCGCACCGAAATTCAAGATCTATTATCCTAACTCTGATTGATTTGTCCATAAATTACTGTCTCGCCAAAACAGCATTTAAAATCTATGTCATGTCAAATATTCTTTGAGTTAGTGTGTTACCAACTCAAACGCTACATCTTTAGTTGTTTATCTGCTGCATAATATTGGATTGCATGGAATATACTAGTAACTTTTTATTTGACACATTTTATTTCAATAATAACTAACGTGTTCAAGGCAATCTACACAAATAGGATAAATAAAGGTGCCATATTTCATTGATCATTGTTTATTCATTCACGGAAGTCAACTTATGATTATGAAAAGTTCGAGTAACATTCAGAATGCATTAAGTTGAATAATGAAATTTATATACAAAACCTAAACAAGGATGTATGGTGGCTAGCGGTAGAAACTAGGACGCGCGTTTCGTCCTATCTGGGAATTGTCAGCTGGATGTACCTGTGATTCAAGATGAATGAATAAATTGGCCTGTCCAAAAACTAGAATAAGTTATATTGGATTAAAATAGTAACCAATACTACAAACTTTTCGAAATTATGTAAAATGTAAATTATACAGTTGTTTTATTTAAAGGCTATGATAATTAAATATTAGATGAATCAAAATGTTTCCTGAGAGTATAAATTTTACAAATACTCGGAATATTTTGTTATTGATAAAAGTATTCTAGAATATTTGATACATCATAGTTTGTTACTGGTTTACGCTCATAATTCTCCATGCGATTGAATCTATGATGTTTAGTATCCACAAAAAGCACAATACCATCGTATTTGTTAGAACCACTAACTGATCTAAGTTAGATAATTATTGAAAATATAGGAGCTGTAGACGTTTGATTCGTTCACATTAGACAACCAAGACTCCACAAACAGAAAACTGAACCTAGGATCTTTGATCTTACATAAAAATTCTTAATCCCTGGATCACTAAACTAAGGTTCAGTGATATACATGCCTGATATCAATCTACTCACAATATTATATTAACTCTTCTCATAGCTTACTGCAAATTTCAATAGATGTATTACAAAAGTCAGTACATGATATAAATAAAATTCAGTAATTTCCACAAACCTCTATACTGATGATATATACATGAACTTTCGTCTAAATTTGATCGAATAGTTTCACAGTAATTGGGCACCGAGTTGATGTGAGACATTAAAGAGGAAGATTGTATTTGTAAAATCTTAGCGAATGAATTTGAAGTAAATCCAACATTTCACCTAGCAATCTGGTCTAATCTTTTTCAAGGAATTATAATTAAATATCAAAATTATCGAATATAAATAGGTACATGGTTCTCCGGTTTACTGTATACTGAATAAGTCATTCAATCAACGTTAACAATGTTTAAAGTAGGTATTAACATTAATGTGTAAGAGACATGTGGTGTGAAACGAAGAATGTTAAGATAACAGATTTTGTATATACATGAGTGAGAAGAAGAAATTTCATCCACGATATATTGTCTTCAGTCGATGAATATTAAGAAAAACATATAATGTTTATAAATGATATGAATCAAAACTGTCACAGCATGCATAAAATGAAGATAAATAAACAAGATGAAGGAATGAATTCAAAGAGAAAGAATGTATTTTTAATGTTCCAATTAATTGTTTAACATGTTCAGATAAGATAACTGATTAGAACCGTTGAATGTAATTTCTATTATTCAGATAATACGAAACAGATAAGGAGTTCAGGTTTACTTATTAATTATAAGTTGTCACAGGACAACTAACTGTATTCCATCTCGCTTATTAATACTCTTTAGAATTGCCCATATGTTTACAGCTTCGGCTGTAAGTCTTTCTTTGTAAGAATTAAAACCTTTTTGAAAGATTCTTGTGACATTGAAATCAATTATATCATCCGATTCTTTTTACTGTAATGCTATCGCTGACTGTGCTCCTCACAATCAGTTGTCTTGATATCTCACCTACATACTTAGCATTACAGTCAATAAACTTGAGTTCAGAAACACAAGTTTTTTGTTCCTCCTTGTGTTATAGCATGCATGTCAGCACTAAGACCTTCAGTTGATTATATGACGGTGTAGAACTAGATATATAACCCGACCGGTGTCGCTACCTTGATGTAGTGGTCGGGCTTGCCTAACGTGACGAAGCAACCAAGCTATACTAGCTATAACAATTGTTCCTCAAGATCCTATCATGCTTGACAGGTCAGTTAGAGAGTGGTAAGACTAAAAGCAACAAACCCAAAGTCCAAGGGCGAAGTTGTACTGCTGACTGTACCGAGGTGTGACAGCAGTAAGGTGTTTCCTTCAGACAACCAGCATGACAACGATGCTGCCTTTCCATAAGGAGGGGTAGGGTTAGAAAAAGACGATCCTTAATATGCACATCTCGCCTTATCTCACGGATTTCCGTCTCCGACGGTAAGGTCTCAACAAGTACAGAGCTAAAACGTAATCTAATCAAAAAAAGGTCGTGTGTGACCGACTTCAATCAGTTGTCCCTTTGGGCACTGTGGTCACACTCTCAGGTCGCTCTCGGTGTGGGCGACTGGGAAGTGATAACCGCCCTCATACCTCTAACAGTACTCAAGACTGCTGACTGGCTGATATATATATATATATATATATATATATATATATATATATATATATTTGTGAAATCAATCTACTTTCATGTTTCATCATCTTCTGTTATATTCACATTTATGATTTTATTTGCTCTTTTTTTTTTTCTCAATAGATGGTATACTTACTATGACACAAGATGTAAAGAATACAGAATATGTTTTTTTAATTTTCACATGTTCATATCGTTTTGGTCGTGATGATTTAGATGTATTAGGATTAACATTTCAAAAAGAATTATTAATTTATACAAAATGTTTATGGCCAAATCATCCATTTGATAATAATGATTATAATAAAGGTAATAAAAAATGGAATAATACATGGAAAAGAATAAAACGTTTATCAAAACGTAAAATTGATACAAATGAACAAATTTCATGTACAATAACAAATGATAATGATCCATATGGAATATTTTGTGAAACATTAAAAGAGAATGATTTATCACCATTTCAAGTAAAATTATTAAATAAACATGGTGATTTAGCATTTCCATTTCGTATAATTGTAAGTTATAATGATTTAGAATTGATAATTTTGTTAGAAAGAGGTAAGGGTTTGTATGTGAATATTATAGTTATTTAATAATTGAATTCATGAATGAATTGAAGTTAGATGAAGATGAAAAACCTGAATGTAATTGATGGTCGTTTGATTCTAGTGTGATATTCTTCAGCAATGTGCTTCTATGATCTTACACATGAAATTCTAATCCAGGACTGTATTATTTGTTTAGAACTGCATTAACATATGAATGATCATTTTATAAAATAAAAATTAATAAAAGAAGAAGGATTTTGTGGATATTATAGTAATTTAATAGTTGAATTCATGAATGAATTAAAGCTAGATGAAAATGGAAAGCCTGGATGTAATGGACGGCTGTTTTCTTGTGCTGTGGGACTCCTTATTAATGCGTACCAACGATTCTGTAGCCGTACAATACTTCTAGGTTTTCCATGATGGTCAAGCTTTAATTGACTCATGAACTGAACTATTAAATTTTGTATGTAAATAAATGGGGGAAGAGAATTGTCGATATTTGATTGTGTATTAAAGACAAACCTGTAAGCAATGGACGGTCAGTTCCATGGTCACTGCTAAAAAGTCTCATACTAGGACAAAACGGTCATCCAGTACTACCAGGTTTTCCATGATGGTCTAACTTTAATCGACTAGTGAATTAAACCATTGGATTACTTTTATTTCTTTTTTCAAATTTTACATATAGAATTAATATCAGAAGGGGGTTTTTGCCGATATAATAGTAATTTCAATGGATGAGATCATAAGTCGATTGAAGCTAGACTACCATGGAAAACCCGGATGTAATAGACGGTTGTTTCATCCTAGTATGATACTCCTCAGTAGTGCACTTTTACAATCCTACAGCCGTCCAGTGCTTCTAGGTTTTCTATAGTGATCTAGCTTCAATGAACTCATGAACTCAACTATTAAATTTTGTATATAAATGAATAAATGAGGAAAGAGAATTGTCGATATTTGATTGTGTATTAAGGACAAACTTATTGTATTGTTATCGTATAAAGGATTTGAATAAATGAAAACATGTACTTTAAAGTATGATATAATGTCGTGAAACAATATAATACTAATTACCATTCGTTATTCATATAAAAGGAAAATGATTGACAATCTATTTATAGCCATCATGTTTTTATAGATAAATATTAATTATGCATAAGGTCATGTTCATTACTTTATAGATACATTGATGAACTCAACGAGTAATTATCTTATATCTATTGAATAAATCCACAGAAAATCTTAGATACTGGATATCATTTCAGCTGTATATGAATAATTCCTAAGATACTAGATTTAAAGATATTTACTTAAGTCCTAGATGAGATAAATCATCAATAAATTTCAAATGAAGTACAGTTTCGATGAGTTCATTTTGATGTTTCTTTTTATTCAAGTAATCTTAAGTGATAGGATATATTACAATTACTAGGTAGATACGGTTGGTATGCTACAGAGCTTAGAAAATAGATTGATTATAGAACCATTCGTTTATAATTCTAACTTATTAGTAGATATTTATCTTATGGATTAAATATTCTTTTATTGATTTAATAAACAACCAAATGTCTACTATAATGAAGATGTTCAAAAGCCTCTCATTAAAATCATGAACCTATCGACGTTAGATTACCATTCAAAACCCGGAGGCACTAGACGGCGCTTTTGTTCTGATGTGAGACTCTTCACTGCTGAGCATCTACGATCCTTCAATCGGGGATCGAATCCAAGAACTTTAGCTTCACTCATGAACCCTTAAATTCTATCCCACTGAGTCGGTATCCAACAGTCGTGGATACACACTTTTGAGAAATCCTATACTAGGACAAAATGAGCATCCAATACTTTCAGATTTTCAATAGTAGTCTAACGTTGATCGGTTCATGATTTTAATACAATCAAACAATCTTCACAATCTTATACTGATCATGCCTTCTCAATCAAAACCCAACATAATAATTATCAGATTATTTAATATTTTATGGTTTATGATGTAAAATATCTGACAATGTGAATATCATAGGGATAGCAAAAAACACAAATTATTAGGATAAACTTTGAGAGATAATATTTCAGCGTCGAAAAATGGCTAAGATATAAATGAAGAAAAAAGATGAATACAGATTAGTGTATTAGAGTGAAATAATAATAATAAGAGGGGCATTTCAGTTGGCGATGGAACAACCAGAAAGAATTCTTTCAGTTAACAAAGTTGTTTACACTTTTATGAAGAAAGTTAAAGAAAATTACAGTAGGATTGCTACTGGCTTTTACTCTAAGATATGTTTGATAACGTTTCTAGTCACTGTGTTGCACCATCTCCAGAACCCTACCCTTGGAGTTGTGAAAGACTAATATACATCAGTCCTGTACAGCATTCTTTCATACCACGACACTATGTCAACAGTGACCACCTCCCCACTTTTTCCAACCAGTCAAGTAAACAATACCAAGTCAATTTAAAATTTACCATAATTGCATAAGCAAATGTCTATCAGTACTCAGTAGCTAAGTGGAGAATGCGATGGCGTTTGAAGTGAACGGTATTAGGTTTGAGTCGTGAAGTAAACGTCAACTCTGACATGAAGGTACATTCAACTGACTTGTCTCAAATTGAACGAAACACGCATCATGTATTCCACTACTGACCATTAGCCATCTTTACTCATAATTTATTATAATTTTATTTTCATTTTGTTTATATAAGTAGTTTATCATTATAAGAAAAACAATAAAATAAGATCTTAATATTAATTATTAGTATGGGAGTTGTGGAGATTATCACTTTTTTGATTGAGATCATGAACCGAGTGATGTTAGACCACCATTGAAAACCTGGAAGTACTGGACGGACATTTCACCCTATTGTGGGACTCCTCAGCAGTGTGACCAGTGGAACTAATTCGTGTCGGGTAGAGACAGGTATCTACCGTAGTACAATGGAAGATGGTCGATCAATTTCGTGGATTGATTGATGTTATACACTAATACCATTTAATGCTGGGTCAGTGGTCCAGTAGGTTAAGCGTTCGCGCGCGTGAATGAAGGCCTTCGGTTCAAATCCTGAAGACAACACCATGGATGCGCACTTCTGAGGAGTCCCGCAAGAGGACGAAAAGACCGTCCATTGCTTCCAGGTTTCCAACGTTGGTCTAACATCAATCGGTTCATGATCTCAATTAATATTAATTATTTAGCATTACATACTCACTGAATTGCTGGTAATAACGCATCCAATCATGCTTATTACTTACTTACTTTCGCCTGTTACTCCTCGTGAAGGAGCATAGGCCGCTGGGCAATCCTTTCCAGCTCTTTCCAGTTCTTATTCATCCCTTTCATATCTGCTTCTATTTCCCGACGTAATGTGTCCTATGGCCTTCCTCTTTTCCGCTTCCCTTCAGGATTCCAAGTTAGCGCTTGTCTCATGATGCAGTTTGATGATTTCCTCAATGTATGTCCTATCCATTTCCATCGTCTTTTCCCACTTTATTTGAGCTAATAGTGATTGAAAACTGATGTTAAGTAAGAAAAAAAGAAAGAAAATTTTTTTTTTCTTTAAAGTTTTCTCCATGGCACTTAAAAGTAAAAATAAATTGTGAATAAATTAAATATTAATAATTTATTATTTTAATAAATAAAGCAATTAATAGAGGTCATAATTGATTACTTTCACTTATTAATTATATGAATGATTTATTGAATAAATGTTAATGTATATATGTATATAACACTGGCAATATAGAAACACTTAAGACTCGCGGTAACTACATTCATTTGAAGAGGTGAAATATAAAGCCAAATCTACATTTATATGGAACATATTAGAATTTCCCTATCATCCCCTCTCTTTCTCTCCATCTCCCTCCCTCCCTCCCTCCCTCCCTTCACTCTCTCTCTCTCTCTCTATATATATATATATATATATAAACAGTCACGGAAGTGGGACTTTCAAAGATTACAATTGAGAACAAAAAAAAGTGTATAAAACATGACTAAAAAGCTTTTATGAATTCGCATGAAATATCGATTGTTGAGATAATTTATTCAATTACATTCTATTTTAATTATTTATTTGAAATATTAGTAAATATTCTGTATATGTGTAATATTCCATTTTGAAAAATGATTATATGTACGTGTTATGATCGGAAATTGATTATCTGTAATTTTGATATTGGATTCTACTTATCATTACGATATGTACAAGGTATTGAAATGATATAATCATTGACATATTCATTTTTAAGACTGGCTAATTATTATGATTTATCTGTGAATCTTAGTACTGTGCCAAACCAATGATGTTCAATCAGTATGAACAACCTAACGTCCTTATTGGTTCTTTTTCCTCTTAGCCCTTCCACTTGAGTCCAAAACGCTAATAACAGCTTCCACTATGCGAATCATACTTGGTTTATATACCAGACAAACAGATCGCATCACACCATAAAATAAGAAATAACATTTATACATGATCAAGCCAAAAAGTGGCTGTGAACGTGGTAGACTTTAATCAATAAACTGAACGGTGAGACTATAATTTATGGATGACCTTGAGAGTGTACACTTAATAACTAGGACAAAATGAGGTTTATAAACCAGTATAAGCAATTAGAATTATGATTTACAGTTGATGGTTAGGTTTAAAAATTAGATTAAGTGTTTTCATCACGATCTGACATCATCTATAACGCCGAAACTCTATTAAGCCAAATGGTTGAGTGAATTTTGCACCAAAATCCGAGACCAGTTATCTTACACGTGATTGGTTCGTCCATAAATTATAGTATCGCCAACTGAATATAACTTAAGAACAGTGAATCGTATAATAACCATCTTTAGGTCAAAATGAAGCTTATAATAAGAAGAATATAGATATGCATAATTTAGTTACCGAACAGTTATAGAATAGGAATATATATATATATATATATATATATATATATATATATATATATATATATATATATATATATATATATATATAATTAGACCGTTAATAGTTACCCGTAGTTTAATCTTCACTAGAATATAAAAACAACCAACTTGTCAGAGGAATTTACACAGTCATAATTGTTTGTCAGTGAATAAACACAGCATGTATCTCACTGATTGGATTAAGATCAGAATAATTTTAAACTTTAATATATCAAAACCTGTAAACGAGATGTAATTAAATTAAATGGATTAATTTCAATAGTTGAGATCATGAGCAATTGAAGCTAGATCACCATGGAAAACCTGGAGACACTGGATAGCCGTTTCGTCCTATTGTGGAACACCTCAGTGGTGCGCATCCACGAACCCGCTGTTGGATACCGGCCTGCTCAGTGGTCTAGAGGTTAAGCGCTAGCGCGCGAGACTGACAGGTCCTGGGTTCGAATCTCAAGAGACGGGATCCTGAATGTGCACTGCTGAGGAGTCCCACAACAGGACAAAACGGCCATTCAGTGCTTCCAGGTTTTCCATGGTGATCTAGCTTCAATTGACTCATGATCTGATCTCATTAAATGGATTAATTATGATATCATATTTTATTGTTATAATCTTTAGTTTTGAATTATGCAATATTTTTTTTAAAAATACAACTGACTAATTGTTATTCGTTGTTATTTCTGAATCTATTAAATAATCTATATGATTATGTTGATTTAATGAAGGTTCGATGGATCTAAATGAGGCTTTCATTCTAATGTAATACTGATCTCAGGTTGAACAATCATTATATATTTGAATTATTTCATGGAATGACATTAATTAAACAATTATTGAAAACTATGAATTAGTGGTATGGCTCTCATATCGTAATAAGGAACTTTATAACACTGAATGTAAACAATTGTGATAAGAATTGAATTCAGAAACTGCATGTTTTATGAGCTATGGATATAGCTTAGTTCTGTTTCGTAAATTCAATCGGTTTGTGATACTCTACGTTTATTATCTATTTCGTTCTTCATACCTATTTCAGGGCCGATATATTTGATCTCTAGTAGTCTTTTTGTTAAACCATTTGGAATTGTGAAATACTTCCGGAAGTTAGTCACTTGTAAACATGTGAATTGTACAAACCTTCTATACGAATAATTTCCTGTTTTTTGCAGATTTCAGTGGAACGCACATAAAGTCATTTTCACTACAGTAAAATTTTCTATCGAACATGATAACTTCCAACTACCATATTGGAATCTTAGGATTTATAGCTTCAACTTCCGTGAATTTGTGATATGGTTCTACTAATATAGCAATCTAATAGTGTTACTAACTTTACTCAAAATAGTTGAATACATTCATATATTACTCTATGTGTTAACTTTTTAACTCCAATTTGATAAATCTTCTGACTGAACGCTTGAATCTAATAACCACAGGCTAACTCTACTCGGAAACTTGAACACAAGAGAATATGATATATATAGCATTTTACTCGGCCTTGGGCTGCTGAAAAGTTCTGGAACACCACGAAACATATTAGCAGGATATGTAATCATACAATCAGAAATGTGACAAGTGACTTCTCTTTTTCTAGATGTTTTTGAGATACTTCTATTCAATACTGATTCGACAAAATGTTTCCTAGTGCTTTAAGGGCCTCTTTGAGCTTTTTTCTAGGAATTTTAAAGGTCTCTTCAACATAATTTCATTCAACTTCACTTTTTTTCTCACCATGATGATGTAGGATACAACAGGGTGTATTGAGACACATTCTTACTGAATCTTACAAAATCTTATAGGTATTAAACTCCCATTACTATATAATCTTGATGATAGGCTTTCATGTTAGTTCCAACTTCCTCGACTTCACGGTTCTTTACCTTTCAATTGTTTTCCATATTTTTTTCTATGTTTATTCATTTATGAAGAAGGATTTTAAAGAGTAAAACTGAATGATATACTCTTTTTAAAAAATAAATTTCAATGGAAAGCAACACAATTTACTGTAGTTATTACATTCTTTACAATTGCTGCTTTCGCTAATATGAATATTATGTCATACAAGCTAGATATCATTAGTTGACATTCTTCTGTTCGTTGTTAACATATTATAATATCGAGTACCATGAATGATTACTTAAAATAAATTATTACTATTATTTGAAATTGATTTCATGAAATTGATATGATTTTTAAACAACGATAGCTTAGCAAAAATGAAAAATAGCTAGAAGTGGAATTCAGGACGCGCGTTTCGTCCAACTTGAGACTCGTTAGATGGGTGTACTCGCATCCCAGAGTTGATGTTCACTCCGGAACAATAGCTTAAATCAATTGTTGATAAGGTCTCAAAAAGAATGATTCAACGTTTTGATACCTGATTGAGTTTGATCTTTCAAATAGTTGTCAATACGACTTAAATATGATTACCAACAATTATGAAACGTTGTCTTACTGATAATTTATTTCTAGTCTTATAACAATATACATCTAAATGAAAGATAACAGATTAGTTTTGAATTTCTAAAAGGATTCCTTTACCTTAGGTTGTTACCATATACATATATCATCAATATCTAGTGAAATGCACTTTGACTAGTCATATTTTTCCAATACCATTAATAGACCATCTAATATAATCAAGGGTACAATAAAATAGTGAAAATCATTTTTATTATTCTTTACGTGCCTTTTTCCCTATTAATTGATTCATTTAGTACTTGAACATGCGCTACACGCTAAGTGTGAGCGCTAATGATATCTAAAATGAATTGGATGATGAGTGGTTCCAACATAGGACTCAGTGGTTGATGGTCATACACAATAGCCGCTAGACCACCCTTCCTTTTTTTATGAACTATTATTATTTTAATGAATTTAGCTTAATAAAAGCTTATCAACTAATGATATACATTGATACGGGATAATATGTTACTAAAATTCAGTTCTTATAGTACATATCTATCGAGACTAGTGTCATTTAGATGATATTACTTCCACTAAGTTAAACTACTTAATCATAAGGTTTACATTGTCTTTCTGCACACCATCAGTAGCATAAACTAAAGATAGAAGTAAGCTATTCAGTCAACAAGCAAATAAGGCGGCACTCTACCAAAATCATCCATCTCAGCTAAAAATTCAATTAATTTGAGTTACATTATTAATCCATGTGAACTAATGATAGATTCCTTTAGGGTAACAGCCTAAATATTACATCCTTTCTGAAAGATAAAATACTATTTTGGGTTAAGATTCATTTATTTAATAAATAACTATGATAGAAATTGTATTCACAATTCCTTGTATATCATCAGTACTTTTTTCATAGAATAACATTCATTTATAGTTGATAAAATTTTCTTCATTTTCATTTATATTCTAATGATTTCAGATACCTACATCATCACCGTCATCAGTTGCGATTCAACCGAATGAAAATGATTCTCGAAAAGTAACAATTTTAAAATCTTTATCATATTATTTCATAATGTATTTTGTGTATATGGTATAGGGGTAGATAAATCATCAGGTTCAAGATGTTAATTTGAAAAGTTAATGGAGATCATTTACATGATTTAGCTATTGGAATTCCGATAACAGTTTCTCTACTATACTATAGTCTAGTGTCCTAGGCTTTGGTCAATGATACATTAACACCGACACTATTAACCTTGAGTGAAGGTTAACATACGCTTTATCTCTTCTGTCTCGTTGATTTTCTGCCTTGAGTCCTAAAGGAAAATAAAGCAACTAAGCTTCTAGCATTATTATCTGAAACACTGACGGCTCTATTTACAGGCAAACCAATCTATATGACATCATAGTATACACAACCATGCCAAAAGTAGCAGTGAAAATGGATAAGATATAGACAATGGATTATAAGACATATAGCATTAGTTAGTAGTTCAACTGGAGGCTAACAGTAAACGGAATATAAGAACATAGTGATCCAGCTATTTATTACATATTTAATAACAGTTCATAAAATAGTTTCGAGGGTTAGCATTTCTTCAACCTGGATTATGCTACATTATGCAGTATAAATGAAATGGAAATACTTACTTCGTATTGGATATTTTCAAAATAGTTTAATAATTATGTATGTACGCAAAAAAATTTTCTTTAGTAGACTCACTTGTGAAATTTATAATAATAGATGTTGACAAAATAAAGGAATAAACGTTGACTCATGGTAAAATTATAATTCATGAATAGCATTAGAGCGATGCTAAATCGATATTGAAAATATTCACCTACATGCTAGGGATCAATAGAGGGTTATAGATTAATTTAAGGAATTAGGATTCGGATTTAGGGTTATAAATTAGAATGAGAAGTTTTATCACGAACAGACGTCAACTCTAATGACAAAATGCTATTCAGCCATACAGATGATTAAACTTATAGACCAGAACTCAAGGCTTACTATCTTTAATTCTATTGGTTCATCCATAAGTTATAGTCTGGGTCTACCCGCTAGTTATTCATTGAATAAAATAGACATCTATAACCATTGCATCTAATCTGGCTGATGTAAGAGAGTCAATCGAGGTTTAATGGTTACAATATTTGAAAAAATGTTTGCTCACAAACCACAATTTAAAAAATCATTAGCTGTCAGGATTGAAGAAACAGACCTCTAAATATAAAATGACGGTAATTTTTAGCGGGAAATAATAACAATGTCCACTATTATCACCTCCATAAAGATTGCATAACAAAACTACTTGATGCAATACGGATAAATTCTTCCATCTGGTTTGGTTTAAGATACAAGAGAAATGCTTAATTGTTCCACAGCTGGTTATAATTCATGATGAGTTCCAATTTTATACGTAAACACGTTTTCTTACAAGTAATTTTCAAATAGAGTGAAGCGAAACATTTGTTTTAGTTTTAATGACTTCAAATGAAAACTGTAATAAAACCGCTTGATATATTTGAGCGTCAGAGGGCTAAGATTATTTGGTTTCTTTGATACTACCCGTGAGGATACTGTTCTAACTCATATTTCAGAAATACCTTTAGCTGTCATCTGATTTGGCTGTTCCCATTTCTATCTTGATAGTTTCGTTGTGTCGCAAAGTCACTGGATGTTATTATATCGACAGAGCTGTTTTATTTCAGTTTTCGACTTATGTTCAGAATAAAACATTATTCTGGAAATCACATATTGAATTCTTGATTGTTAACGTTGAAGTGTTGTGGTTTCATTCTCTGTTTTATTGAGTCTGCCACAGAATATATATGTATTAGAATAAAATTAGTTATTCTGTAATTAGCAAATGCCATAGGCCTATTATAGAGCCTCAATCTCAAGATATACCAATAATTCACTTTCATTTCTATTATCATGTCAATCAGAATAGGTTGTAAATAATAAGTCTTCTAGTTGAACACTAGATTCGATTTCTAAGCTCTTCCAGTAACCCGCAGGCTAAATCTGCTTAGCAACGTGAACACGAGAGAAAAGGTGCGAAATATGAAACAAAACGCTTTACTCTAAAGGTTCGTTTATGTACAGAAAATCTAGAGATTTTATTGTATTTTAGACGTCCTTGGGTTTCCGGAAAATTCTGGAACACTCCTAAACATAGTAGCAGTATAGGTAATCATCCAATCAGAAACTCTACATGTGATTTTTCACTTTCTAGATGTTTCTGGCAAAACGTCTAGTGAATGCTGATTGAATAAGATGCTTTTCAGTGTTTTCAGAGCCTTTGTTGACTTTTTTTCGAGGAGTTTTCTGGATATCCCCAACAGTAAACACGTAATATCGTTTATTAACATTATTGATTGGTATTAACTTACAGTCTCTAAGATAACTTCAATCTTTACGTAGTAATTTCAATTCGTTCCTTAAAAAAATAATCAGTATTACGTAAATTAATTTATATTTCTGTGAAGAAAAAAAACATTTTATACGTGAACAATGACTGTAATCTCTCATTACCTTATGACCAGTTTCTCTTTTTCTATCCCTAACTTTATATATATATATATATATATATATATATATATATATATATATATATATATATATATTTGTATTATACGTATCATACGTTAACTATGGCTGACTAATTCCAAGAGTCTGACTTTAAATTAATTGACAATGAATGATCCATACCACTTATTACCTTTGTTAAATAGCTAACATTTTAATGACGTATTGTATTTATTGAATTGGGATACAATTAAAACGCTTAAAGCGTTAATCATATATACCCAAATACATAGAATATATCAGAAAGATTTTTATGGATATTTTAGTAATTTTAATAGTTGAGATCATGAGTCAATTAAAGCTAGATCACCATAAAAAACCTGGAAGCACTAGACGGCCGATTCGCTCTATTGTGGGACTCCTCAGCAGTGCGCCATCCATAATCCCGACTCTGGAGATTGGAACCCAGGAGCTATCAGTCTCGCGCGTGAGCGCTTAACCACTAGACCAATCCGCAACAAACAATTCACATACAATATAGACAAAGCTGGACGGTCACGCAATATCGTGTATTGGTTGATGCTAGACATTAACACCGTTAGATGCTGACTCAGTCGTCTAGAGGCTAAGCGTTTGCCCGCAAGACCGAATGTCCTGAGTTCACGTCTCACGTGTGTGATCGTGGGTACGCACTGCTGAAGAGTCCTATACTAGGACGAAATGGCCGTACACTACCCCCAGGTTTTCAATGCTACTCTGACTTCCATCCATTCATTATATCAATCTAAACTCAATGATCTTCACAGCCCTATACATTTTTAAATGTTTAATGAAAACTACATCGTAATAGTTAATATTCACTGAAAGTTACACTGAGTAATGCTTAATTGGCAAACATAATCATTGTTTTGCATCAATCTCAATACAGAATTTTATATGCACATAGTTTATGAAAATTTTAACTTTAATAAATCATAATAAGGTCGGAATCACAACAGATGTCAAACACAATCTCAATACGAAATGAATATATCAAGAAAAAGTAAAACAAAGACATTTGAGCCAAACAATATTTGTTTTTATTGAACATTACTTTATTAACTAATCAGCTGGTAATATTAATATCATTCAATAATCACTACAAACACCACATACTGAATATTATTATATTCGCAGTGGTCATTAATTAAGTGAAGGTAATTCCAATAATCTACAAAGAAACAGTGATCAATCGAGTACAACTATGTCAGATGTGAGACAGTTATCCTTTGAACACAATTTAAGATGATCATGCAATATCAAAAATTGACTTAAGTTAGAAATGTAAATCACTAGATGAGAACTGTCGTGATAAAATCAAACGTCCTATTTTCGATCTGAAGTGGATTTGTGGATGGATATTGTTGAGTAGTTCGATGGTAGGACAAATCAGATAACCAGAACTTCCAGTGATTATCTACTTTAGGCACATACTTAATCTCCGTATTATCACTTAGATTGTTTACTCTACTGAGAATCAATTGTTTCAATTTTAAAAAATATGAAATAAACCTTGATTTTTCAACAATTATCCTTTAATTGTTATTCTACAAAGAAAAACGTTTATTCATTACAGAGGAAGAATATATTTGTAAAATCTCAGAGAAAGTAAATTCAACGTTACGCCTTGAAAAACCTTGGACCAGATTGCCAGGTGAAATGTTGGATTTACTTTAAATTCTTTCACTGTGATTTTACAAATACAATATTCTTCCTCTTTAATGTCTCACATAAACTTGGTGCCCAAATACTGTGAAACTATTCCATCAGTTTTCCTCTGTATGTTATTCACCAATTCAATCTTATGGATAAACTATATGAAAAGACGATATCTTCTATCATAAATGCTTGATTGTTTCAATCCCCTATTTACATTAGCAAAGACCTAAACAACATTTTGTTTTAAAATAATCTATTATTGATGAATATAATTTTTTTTCAGCTGAATAAATTTACTTTAACAGAACAAATTTTCTGTTCTCTGGACAATAGAGAACAAAGACTTTTGTTTGTCAGTAATATGAAAATATTTAACACTCAATATAAGGTAAAAATTGACCCAAGGTTTTTTATTTCGATTGTCTTAAACATCAAAAGAAATAAATCGATAAGTGAAATTCTATCAGCTTTATCTTATGTAAATAAATGAAAATATTTTAGGCTAAATAACAATTAGAGAACAAGTGTATTGTTGCCGAGATCTAATAATGATAATAACGAATAGTTTATATCCATGGGTTGATTGTTACATATGTGATACAACCTGAACATTACTCTTTCCTCATAATCCTCCTATAACGCCCTCATAAGAGAGGTGGAAAACAAACCAATTGATTATAAGTAATTTGTGATAATATGATTTCATAATTTGAAGTTAGATAGTAACGCCATTAGATGATGGTTCAATGGTTTTGTAGTCAAGTGTTCACACACACAAGAACATAATTTTTGGGTTCAATTTCTGGTCGTATAGTCGTTGATGTACTCTGCTGGAAGGCTTCATACTAAGACGAAACTATAGTCCAGTTCTACCAGGTTTTCAATGGTGGTCTAAGAAAGATTAATTCGCGATTTCCCAAACCCTTTATTTTAGCAGTAATGAAAGGCATAAAATAAATCCTCTAATAATATAAAATTAGTAATCTAATGAATAATTATTCACGTATGACTTTTCCATCATCTCTAATCAAGTGCATGTACAAAAAATGATTCCAATGCCCTGATATTAATCAGTATAAGGTTATGGGAATTGTTAATTTTGGATTGATATCATGAATGCATCAATGTCGGACAACCACTGAAAACCTGGAAGCTCTGGACAGCCGTTTCATCGTAGTATGGGATTCCTCATGTGCTCGATAATGAATAACTTCAAGTCGAATTCCCTGGAGTTCTAGTGCGAAGCCGCCACCTGTGGAGTCCAGTCCGTGTCGGGTGTGAGACAGTTATCTACCTCAGACAATAGATGAAGGGTCATGCAAAATCATGGATCGCTTAAAGTCAGACATTAACACTGTTAGTTACCGACTCAGAGCTCTAGAGATTAAGCGCTCGTGCATGAAACTGAAGGTACTTGGTTTGAATCCAAGGTGCAGGATCGTGGATGCACACTACTGAGAAATTCCATACTAGGACGAAACGGCCGTCCGTCGCTTCCAGGTTTTCAATGGTGGTCTAACATTAACCCATTCATGATATCAATCTAAGCTCTGATAACATTACATCATGACCAATCATTTACCTGGGAAATAAATAATTAAACTTTATGCTGACATACGTATAGATTTCAGGGATATGCTTGAAGACATTAACATTTAGTTTAGTTAACCAAATCTCTATTTTTGTAAAAGTTTGCACACCTCCTCTTATTAATCTCACCATTAAAATGGTCTATACTTTCATTTAACATTACTGTATTAAAGATCACATTCATAATGGTCAATATATAAATGTAACGTTATTTTCTTTTCTATTCATTACACTTGTCGTCTGTGTACTCTTATATGACTATTTATCCTTGTTTGTAGATAATTTTTGTTATTTTTCATCACTTAAAAAGATCTTTCCGTGTGACTATAATTTATTGACGACCTTCGTCCGACGCTAAACTGACCATGAGAGTGTCCACCTAATAACTAGAACCAAATGAGGGTTATAAACCTGTGTGAGGAATTATAATGATGATTTACAGTTGATCACGGTTAAGGTTAGTGTTTTCATTACGAACTGACATCATCTATAATGCCAAAACTCTATTTAAGCACATAGATGAGTGAATTTTGCGCCAAAATTCGAGACCTGTTATATTATACCTGATTGGTTTGTCTGTAAATCATAGTCTTGCCGATCTTTCTGATTATTTTGTCATTTTTTTAATTTTATATCTACTTTCTTCAATTCATTTGAACATATCAATGACACTATACTTAATTCATTTTTCTATTGGTTGTTCAAATCTCATCATTGATGTTTAGGACTGTGATTAATCAGTTTCTTATTGGCATGTGTGCATTCAATGCGAATCGCCTTGATATTGCTTTAAGTCACAAGCATTATAGGCAGAGATAGATGGTGACTATCAGTGGAATCCATGACTATTACTGATTGTTGAAATAAATAAAAATAACTCAGAACTTGTAAACCATTAACTAACTTACTATTAGTTGATTATTATTATGAAGATGAACCGAACTAAGATATCCACTGAAATACTGAAAGCATTGAGCATCTGTTTAGTCTATTGATCATGACTTCTTAGTAGAATATTGGAACTATCTTCACTAAATTAATTTCTAGTTAGTATATGATAATATTCTGTATATGATGTTTGTAGAAATAATTGAATATTATTGAAATCATGAATTATTATAGTAAAAGATTATACATTTTAACTTGAATTACAATTCTTGATATAATACTATTCATATCAGAAGACGTTTTGTGGATATTATAGTAATTTTAATAGTTGAGATCATGTGTCAATTGAAGCTAGATTACCACGAAAAACCTGGAAGCACTGGACGACCTTTTCGTCCTAGCGTGTGACTCCTCAGCAGTGTGCCATTCACGATCGCGCCTCGCAAAATTAACTGTTAAAAATTGAACGGTGTATACAAGATTTACTCCTTTAAGAACAATATATTTTTTGTACTAAATTAAAACTTGACTTCATTATGTTGATTCAAGATGAAATGGATTTCAAACCTTTTTCTAGAAGTAAATCCTTTAGCTTTCAATAAATCTTTCTGTTTTCTATACATTGGAAGTATCGTTTACCGCTTTCTGATTAGTTGTGTTCAGTAAATATGAAAGAACATATTCTATTTTATGTATATTATTACAAGGCAAAATATAATACTTATAATCTTGTAGTAGATAGCTCCATGTCAAGCCCAAAGAGCTTATTCTAGATTCCGGATAGATCAATTTATTCATTCCTCTTAAATCACTTTTAACCTTGTTAATTATTCGTTTCGCTCCGTTTAGCTTTTGCATTGCCATGCTTCACTTCGTTTCGAAATGACTATAAATATTGAGTAACGCTTAAGTAAAGTAAGTTGGCTAACATACATTCTGCAATCCTTTTCGTTTAGCATTCTTCTGTTTGCCATCTTTACTTCGATTCTTCGATCGTCTCTCTGGATCAATAGTTGTACAAAATATACGTATTCGAAGTCCATTCTCGCATTTAACTTATCTAATTCTGTTATTCCCTAACGCGATTTAAACTGATGATTATATGTGAAGGTTGTTGACATACATAAGTTGATAACGATAATCATACGATCAAACTAGAGTCAGATATTACAGGGCTACTAAAATCTAAATATAGGAGTTCTGTCTTAGTATTAAAATGAATTACTAAACCTCTTAAACACATGTCTTAAATTAAGTATTGTTAACCGATTTCATCTAATTATAATGGGTGTTTAATGCATTGAAATGATGATTTCAGTTCATTTCAATTATTGACTATATTTCAGAATATGGTTTATTAAATTACATAAAGTAATTAGTGTAACTAATGCATTTTACCAACAGTAGGTTACTTGTAAATAAGGTCATATATTCATTCAACATAAGTTCAGGTAATAAGAGAAATAATTTTCATATATAACATCACATAATAATCTTAGTTACATTATCAAACAAATCCAGGAAATACCGGAAAGTTGTTTCATCTTGGTATGGAATTTATCGGCGGTATACCTCCACAACCCCATCTCTCACTAAACTCAAGCCCTTTAGTTTCGAGTACAAGCAACTGATCTCTAGACCACTTAACTAGAATATCACGAATTGATTGAGTTTAGAGATTTTCACGATTGAATTCTGACTGAAGTTGAACGCTAGATTGAAATAGTGATAAGATGCTTCCTAGTTATCAATGGTGGTCCATGCTGTAAATCATAAAACATCTAATAATTTCTACTAAATGTCTTTGTATGTATGAAAAAATGACAGTCACATATTACTTATCAATTTTAATACAGAATAGATTTTGATGTCATTTAATAATCAGTTATTACAATGGGAATTAGAATTTCCGCCAATCTGGATAACTACAAGCTGTGTTAAGCTACAAAACATCCATCTATGATGATGTAATAAAGTCAATATCATAAACAATTGTTTATTTTTATTTTGCATTCATTTATAATATGGACTGAAATGATTAATACCTTCTCATTATACATACGCCTGTAGCAAATGAAAGATTTATCTAATTAAAAATATAATACAATTGAATAATTCTATCTTGTAAACTCTCTTCGTTGATGTAGAGAATAAAATAATTTTTTAATAGTTGAATTCATGAGTCAATTTAAATTAAACCACTATTGAAAATCTCGAAGCCATGAACGGATGTTTCGTCCCAGTATGGGACTCCTCAACAGCATGCATCCACCATCCCGCATGTTGGCCTCAAACCCAGGACCTATGGTCTTGCGCTTAAACGCTCAACCTATTGACCACTGAATTATCTAACTTCGACTCATGAATTCAATAATTAAAAAATTACTACAATTTCCACAAAACCCCATTCTGAAAAAAAAAACATTCACATAGTTTCCACTAATATTACAATAACAATGTTCTTATGTGTTTGTTTTTGATCAGTTAATTGAATTTCTTTCGTAACAATAATTATATTGAAAAGAACTGATCTGGGTTTTTCACATGCTTACCATTCTTTCTACTTACATCTCCTCGCTTTGTCTTTGTTACTTCGATATATATTTTTTTTCTAGTTATACGGTGTCAGTTATGCACTGACTGCATACGCTGGTCAGAAAATTCATAGCACTCAACCGACTAGGTATGTTACTTGGAATAAATCACTAGTGTTTTTTTTATCCAATTTAAATATTTTGCCTCCAGAAACAATACTGTAATGGTTAATTTGATTGATTAGGAGTTAATCTTCTTTACAGATTAGTAATAATGTAACTGATTCACCTAATGAAGGTTTATATACACACCAATGATCCAAACTAATTATTTTTCTGAAGTTTAAAAAATCTGGGTGTGACTATAATTTATGGACGAACTTCCAGTGACGCCAAACTGACCTTGAGAGTGTCCACCAAATAACAAGGACAAAATCAAGGTTATAGACTAATGTGAAGAATTAGAATTATGCTTTACAGTTGATGGTTAAGGTTATAAATTAGATTTAAGGATTTCATCGCGAACTGATATGAGTTATAATGCCAAAACTCTATTTAGCCAAATGAATGAGTGAATTTCGCACCAAAATCCGAGACCAGTTATCTTATACCTGATTAGTTCATCCATAAATTATGGTCTCACCAACTAGTTACCGCTGTAGAATTTTTGAAAAACAAAACAGGACGGATCAAAATGTAACTTGGTATAAATATATCTATATTCAGGTTCTACGCTATGAAACATGAAATAATTCGATCATTTTTAGTGTAGGTAAACATTCAATTACATAATCGGCACTCTGGAAGTTTACATTTTTGAGTTAAGCCAATTTGCGGCATTGTATAAATATCGTCTAATTTTATTGATACACCTTCCAATCAACCAGAATTTAAAAATAATTCATTTATTGAATAAACGCTTATTACTATTATGGTGTGTGCTACTGATGTCGACAGATATAAGTAGTACATATCCTCAATTAAAAGTGAAATATCTGTTGGTAGACGGTTGAGAAGATTGAAGAAAAGATAATGAGAACAGAGAATGATTGGTGTGGAACAATAAAGTCTGAGACGATTGATTGACATTTTGCAAATGAAGTATTCAGATTAGAAACGAAAATTGTTTATAATCATAAATGATTGCCTAATTAATTCTCTTATATTACACACATTATTTAATAGAGAACTACTTTTTAAAAAGATTCCTTGTTGGTGTTTAGGAATAAGTTAGTAAATGGGAACATGAAAATCACTGTGAATGACAAAATAAATGACTCCTGATGAACAATCTTATGGCTTTTGTGACGCTCTGGTTGTTAAAGCGATCTTCCTGATTCAAATCTTAATATAAACACAACCATTCGAATATTGTCACTTCAATGAGAGATATAGTAAATCTGGGACAATTATAAGAGGGTTGGTTTAAAATAGATAAAACCAGAGCCGTTTGCTTCAAGCACTGTCGTGCAATTCACTTAGCTACCGAGTCCAGATAGCCGCCTCACTTATACAATGAATACGAGCTTTAATCCAATTTGAAATGTTTTGATTATCCTGCTGTTCATAATTTGACTTAAATTTGATCGGTCTTGATTGACATATGTACATTCTGAGCGTATTACCTCAATACAGACATGATGACATAATTTAACACAGAATAGATAGCATATGGTTAACTGTGAAATCCAGAATGTACGTTTCGCCCTATTTATGACTCATCAGCTAGATGTACCTGCCTCTCAGAGTTGATGCTGCTAGCCACATTTCATTAGTTCTGCATAAACGTATGTCATTATTGGCCATATCAAAGCGATCCTAAAAGAATAAAAATGCATCAACCCAAACTTATCAAATTTCAGTCAAAACGTATCAACAATGAGATAATCTAAATCATTTCAAATTGAATTAATTCTATAAGATTACCTATTATGCAAATTATTTAACTATCTAGTTATAGTATTCTCATGCCTTTTAATATGTTTGCCTATTCTTGATTACATTCTAGTTCCACTGTAACAATTGTTCTAAGAAGATATATTGCTGGACCTAAACTGATCAATCGTCCGTTATATCCAGTAGCTGAATCAACTAGAAAAACAATAAATTTCTTATGTTATTCAGGAGAAGTGCTTCTTACAGCGTCTGTTGAAAAACCAGTAAATATTATCTTTTATATTCCATTACTTTAAAGTAATGTAATGTTTAAGAAAATATGGATAGTGGCTAGCCGTGGAATCCATGACGCGCTTTTCGTCCTATTTGGGTCTTATCAGCTGGATGAACCTGTATCACAGAGTTGATGTTCATTCCGGGACTCGAACCCATTACCGTTTGCTTCAAACGTCATCACGTTATCCACTTAGCTACGGAATGAACATCAACATCCGGCTGACGAGTCCCAAATAGGGCGAAAAACGCGTCCAGCTAGATTCTACTGTTAGCCACAATCCATCTTCGCTTAAAAAGCTCGTGACTTAAGACTATATCGAAGCAATTCGCACACGATGCATAGATGCCAATGAGAGACTGATCAATTGCAGTCCTAAATAACAATGGGAAGATACAAGTAAAACAACACCAAGTGAAATTAATGTAATGTTTATTTTCTAAAACATCACTCAAATACCAAGTAAACAATAACCTATTTATTGACATAAGACTATATTTTATAAGTAAATCTGAGAATCAATGTTTTTATTTCATTTTGAGCAAAATCAGGTGAATCATTCATCTTAGTCTTAGTAAATTTATTTCCTACTTATTTAATCTAGGTCATAATTTTCATATTATGATATAAAGACAAGGTTCGAAGGTATTAGAAACAATTCATC
The DNA here is from genome assembly GCA_946903255.1 of Schistosoma spindalis. Taxonomy (NCBI): domain Eukaryota; kingdom Metazoa; phylum Platyhelminthes; class Trematoda; order Strigeidida; family Schistosomatidae; genus Schistosoma; species Schistosoma spindalis. The sequence goes on from OX336420.1 coordinate 7,162,754, forward strand.
CATGGAATATTTAACATCAACTGGGAATAAATTAATATTAACAACTGTACTCAAACTAACACTATAGTGGCTGTCAAAAAATGTTTCTTGTCACGGCTTGAACTATAGATTTCAAAAGAAGCTATTGATTTCTTTTAGTGAATGCTGACATTTTTATCTAAACCAGTTCATTATCTTCTATAAAAAAATCTCTTACTAAAGAGATTAAATCAAACTAAATAGTTATATTACTTTATGAATAAAAACAGTTGTTTATTGATTGATGATTCAGTCAGTCAGTCAGATACAACGCAGGACATGATACATATATGCATCGGTCTAAGTTGCGACACCTCATTAACACAACAATATGAACACCAAATTCATAGAAGTAGTTACTTCAATGGTAGTAATATATGAAAGTAAGATTGTGTCTAAGGATGTAGTACAGGAAGAAAGACGTAGTTGATAGAAAGAATGATATAAAGCAATTTTAATCTCATAGTTTAAAATAAGAGAGAGTTTGTATACACCTACGCCATTGTGATCGATTCTGAGCCATTTCACCCAGAGTCTCCAACTATTGGTTATGACAGTCACGCGGACTCCAACCAAGTAGTCTGCATCTACCAACATGGCTACGACTAGAAATTAGTGACTTTATGAACTGATGTCACGTTTTTGTTTGGCTACCCCTAACTTTCTTCCATCTGTCTACAACACTGGTTAGCATTGCGTGTCGTGGTAATCGGTGTTGCTGCTACATTGACGTAGTGGTCGGGCTTGCCTATCGTAATGAACCAATCGAGCTATACTAGCTGGAAGAATTGTTCCTCAAGGTCCCACCATACCAGGCAGGTCGACTGAAGAGCTGCAAGACTAAATGCAGCAAACTCAAGGTCCGACGGCGAATTCGTACATCTGACTGCACAGAGGTGTGACGGCAATATGGTGTTTTCACCAAACAACCAGCATAACAGCGATGTTTGCCTTCCCACAAAGAGGTGTGAAGTTAGACAAGTTCGACTCTAAGAATGCACATCTTGCCTTAGCCCATGAATTTCCGTATTTGACGGTAAGGTCTCAACAAGTACGGAGCTAACACGAAAATTACTCACTGAAGGTCGTATGTGACCGGCCTCAAGCAGTTGTCCCTTGGGCACTGTGGTCACGCTCTCAGGTCACTAAGACCAACTCTAATCCAATTTCCTTTTCAGGTACCTCCAGAAGTACCCTTTCACGGTGTGGGCAACCGGGAAGTGATAAGCGCCCTCATATATCTGACAGCACTCAAGATCAATGTATTCACATATGATGGTTAGAATTAAGTGATCCATTCTTAACTACACATGAGAATGATTTGTAACTCACTACGCAATCTAGTATTATAATCCTTCTATTACGTCATCTTAGTTATTCTTTATTCACATTTCCTCATGGAACTAGTACAGCTTGATGATAAATTTGTTGAAAATAAGTCTAAATAAACTGTAACGGATAGATGATCTCATTTTTGAATAGATGTTTAAATATCAAGGAATCAAGGAAACAAGTTAATTTTTGAAATGATGGAGAAGATTCGTAGTTCAGGTGGATGATTTTGATAGAGTATTATTCTCTGAGCTGAATAGTTTGGTGATGGAGCTTTCATCATTCTTCTGAACAACATCATCTACTTGAAGTTTATGCTGATGATGTCGTTCAGAAGAACGATGAAAGCTCCACGATCAAACCATCCATCTCAGAGAACAAAACTCCATGAAAAATAAGTTGATTATTTTGATCACTTTCATTATGCATAGTATACATAATACAAAATATCTATTCTCTATTTTTTTTTTACATCTACATTTTACAGTTATATTATCATGATGAATCAGTCAATGTATCAATTGTATTGGATAATTTTTCTAATTTATCAGTTAGAAAATTACAAATAGAAAGTATGTTCATCAATTTTATTTATGTATTGAATAAACTTGCGTAGTAATATTATCACTTTCTACCTTCCACATCCCCGTCAACAAGAAAAACGATTAGTACATGTACTTCAAACAACAGATCTGTAGTCTTCAAACTCTACATGTGGAAACAGCATGAAAAATATCTCCAGAATTGAATTTTAAGAAAGTTTAAAGAATCTGGTTATAAACTAAATCTCAATGAAATATTATTCAAGCGATAATGGTATATTCATTTGTATGTTTTAATAAATTAAATAGAACCTACCAAATGGCATGATTGAATTAGTATCCGTCCTTTGTTTTCTTAAAAGTCATATATAGAATGTAAACGGTTATTCTACAAAAGTAAAATCACTCTAAATATATTAGTCTTTTTCTGATAAACATTTTATTATTTTCTTTAAACTTACATTATTATCGTTTAATATATTCCCATCAGATACTAAGTAAATTTGAATAATCATTGATACTATAAGACATCGAACAGTTGTTTTTGCTTATGTGTTCTCATAAAAGCAGACAATAGGGATAAATTATACCTTCAGTCCTAATGGTAACCTATGGTATTAATCTAATTGGAATTTAATCAGTGAATCACTGATTATATTTGTTTTAAGATAAATGCTCTGGTACGGCCAGGAGTGAGGAAAGTCAGCCCTACCTCTCCAAATGCTGTCATATGGCCACGTGTATACAGCCAGTACCAGGGAAGTCCCACCCACTGCTTTTTCGCATCAAGGGTTTTGTTTACGAGATTGAGAGGACGAAAAAGGAATGTCCAGCGCTTTAACCGAATTAGTGGATGTAGACGATCTACTTACGGGAGTTGAGAAACCCTGATTCCTAATCAATGGACACATCAGTTCTAGGATTCTTAGGGAAGTATGAACCTATTGTTGGTCACTTGATACCATGGGACTACATTTCCTGAAGTTGCTTCACTGCCTTATGGATTAGACCTCTAGGTCAAAGGCTCAGGGTGTGGCCCTCTAAGAAAATCACCTGCTTCGATTTAGGTACCCAGGCAGTAACTCAGTCGTCACACAAATCGAACGGTTTATGCTGCACATATCTATTTGGTGCCTCCCTGCGCCAATGTTTATGTGTTTAAATAAAAAAATAAATTGTTTTAAGAAAATTCTGTATAATAATTGAGCTTTAAAATATTAAACCTCAGAATTTCATCTAAATTAGTCATTGGTTTTATGTAAACCACATGATCTAAAAAGGGTTTAGAGCTGGAATTAGTTGTAGTTGGTCTGTGACAATAAGAAAACTAATCTGTCTAGGTCTCTATATTCTTTCTTCAATAATTTCTATGCTGATTGCATCTTGGATTAAGTGCTTTTTACTGAACTGTAATATTGATCGTACAATATATTCAAGGTTTTATAATGACTGGTATGATTTATATGTTTATTATTTATCTTAGTATCTTAATGACAGTTTTCAATTAATAATTATACTAAATAATTTTTTCAAGTTATATCTTTGTTAAACAGTTGCTATACCCAATAGATATTAGTATGACCAATGCATGATATTATACATACAGAAAGATAACATTTATATTCTGGTTTTAGTCCATTGCTTTACCTTCAATATAAACTGTTAGAAAGATTCAAATCTTTTATTAAACAGTTGTTCAGTAAACCTGAACATTCAATAATTCCCCAATTGATATCTTTAAATGATAAAGAATAAACTTTGTGCAAATTATAATTAAGATTGATATCATAAATGGATCAGTGTTAGATTATCACTGAAAACCTAGAAGCAATGGACTGTCGTTTCGTGGGACTAGTCGGCAGTGCACATCCATGAATACACACTTGGGACACAAACTCAAGATTCTCGGTTTCTCACGTGAACTTATAGCCTTAAGACCATTGAGCTGACATTCAACAATTTGATGTTTAATTTCAATCGATCGTTGATCTTGCACAACCCTTCATCCACTGACTAGGTTCAAGGTGGGTTCTCTGGATCCCTATTGAGAAGTGATAATCAGTGAAGTTTAACTGGTGTCGAGTGTGAGACAGTTATCCGTCTCAGACAACGGATAAAGCATTGTGCAAGATCATGAATCGACTGAAGTTAAGCATTACTCCTGTTGGATACCAGCTCGGTGGTCTAGAGCTAAGCGTTCACCCGCGGGATCGAAGGTTCTGAGTTGGAGGCCCACGTGTGTGATCGTGGATGCAAACTATCGAGTAGTCCCATACTAGTGAAAAACGATGGTTCATTGATTCCATGTTTTTAATGGTGATCTAACATTGACCCATTCATGAAATTAATCTAATCTCAACAATCTCCATAATCCTATACTGATAAATTATAATTGTTATATCTAATCACTAATGAATCACATAATAAATGTAGAGTATTGTCAAACAAAATTAATAGAAAAGAATGTATAGTTTCAGATGGATGATTTTGTGAACTAAACAACACAGAAATATAGGTAACCAATGATTGAATCTACTGGGGAATTTTATTCTTTTCAAAATCATATGTTTGTAAAGATGTAATATAGATTAAAATATTTCATGGCTGAAGATATTATTGCTTTGACCATAATTCTTCTTCTTCATCATCTTAATCTTCATCATCATCATCATCATCATCAGCAGCAGCAGCAGTAGCATTATTTTAATATTCTAAAAATATTCTTAAAAAATCACGAACTGGTCTAACTCATACAACTATGAAAAACCAAGAAGCACTGCATAGCTATTTTGTCCTAGTATGGTTATCCTCTACAGTATGACTCCTTGATTGCATGGGAGATGGATTTCGGCTTGATGACCTAAAGTTTAAATGCTCAAGCCGAGATCTGCTTTCGATCGTCTATGGGTTGGTAGATGCGTGCTGCTCAGAAGTCTCATACTACGATGAGACAGCTATTCAGTGATTCTTAGTTTTTCAATGATTATCTAAAACTTGGTTCTTTTATTCAACTGGAAATAATCATTTTTGATATCACATTCATAGTCTTTCTGTAAGTCTAAAAAGTAATTAAGTAAGACTGCATAACACCATAATCTGGTGTGTTAGATCTTCATTATTGTTGTCCCTTTTACCACTACTGTCATCTTTTAGATAGAAATATACTCCAAATACCTAAATGAGAAAAATTATATCATTTTGTGTACCCACTACTATCTGTAACATTTAAGATAATGTAAACGTCCATATTTTCATGTTTCAAATGGTAATTATAAATGCTCACTTAATTTTGAATATATTATTATACTATCCTTCAATCATAGCATGACACGTTGATATTCTAGAGAGCCCTATCAGGCTCTGATTGGATGGAATCTCTTTTGTTCCTTTAGAGCCATTGGAGGCTTCGTTATGCTTCTCAAAGTCATCTCAATACATACAGTAGTTAATATGATTTGAATAAATATATATAAATTTAATAAAAAAATGGAAGGAGAGTTTCCCATTTCCAAATATTTTGACACCTATGAATATATAAAAACTGAAGACAGGATTTCACATGAAGATATCATTTACTGATTATTCAGTCTGAAGGAAAAATAACAAATAAACACCAGTATATATCTACTGTTTTAAGGATTATTAGGTTAGGAAAACCCAGTTATGTTGTAATGCCCCTTATATTAAAGATACTAGAAAAGAAGGTTATTGAAGAAACTGAATAAATAATATTTAATACTTTGTTATGGATTTGGTCTATAATTGTTATACAATGAACAACTATACTATTTAAAATCACAAAATTTATTGTAATATACAGTAACAATAGTGATTGGATTCCCCGTTTATAATGCAGTAGGATCGATAGGAATTAATGTAAAAACCTAAATGGATTGCACCTCTAGAACATAATTGGGTGTCATACAATGAAAGCGAAGGATGAAGTATAATTAGAACAAGTGAAAATCAAAAACAGATCTCGCGTTTGTGCGCGAGATTGAACGGCCTGGATTAGCTTTTCTGAGTCTGGGTTGAGAATGCACACTTCTGAGGAATCCCATATTAAGACGAAATGGTATTCGAGTGCTCTCAAGTTTTCATTGGGGGTCTGGCTAGGATTAACTTATGAATTAAAGTGTTAAATTAGAAGAGAGATTTATTTTATCAGAGAGAGTCAAAACATCACATGAAAGCTTATTAAATATAATTACTATCTATCTAGAACCTCACAAACTGAATATTTGAAATAACTTAAATATGAATATCATTGGAATCGTTTAGATTGTATAAGATGTGCTCGGTGGTAACGGGTTCCAAGAAAAAACCTCTGTTTCAGTGATTAATACTGAATGACTGAGTTCATCATTGATAGACTTAAGTACTACTGCTGGGGATGGTTGCTTACCGATAAGAAATGAATAATTTGTCTGAGATTTGTTCTAAATCAATAGTGTAAAAGCAACATATTGCATTGCACAAAAGTCTTAGATTTGAACTACTTCCATACAATGCAGTCCTATACTTGATGCTTTAGTTAGCATTCATCGACGGACGTAAGCTGCAAAACTAAATTGTTGATATTTTGTCGTAGATTTACAAACGCTATTAAGCGATGACGCACCTTCGATTTTAGTTCCTACGGTTCGCATTTTTAAAGTAAACAAATATTTGTTTAATGAGAGATAAAGACGATTCAGCGAATAAGGTTTTTTACGCCGATGTCATTTATCTAAGCAGAGATGGATAGTAGCTGGTAGTGGAATCCAGGATGTACATTTTGTCTTATTAAAGACTCTTCACCTGGATGTATTTGGATTTGAGTTGATATTTACCCCAGGAGTCAAACCCAGTATCTTCCGCTTTAAGTGCCACTGCGTTACAGATAGCTACATGCTTATGGAAACGAGTGAAATTTTATTTCATTTCTATTGGTTGTTATACACAATATAAAAATCTTAAATAAAATAGATTATTGCATCATATAAGATGATGATTGAATATGTTTCCAAATTTCAAAAATAAGACTACATAATAGACCAAAACAGAACCCATATGAAAGTTAACTGTCAACTTAAGAAGGGTTAACAAGTTATTGATCAATTGTTTGAACTTATCAGTTATAGAAAAGAAGTTATGTTATAATTCATTGACTACATCTAAACGATTATTAAAAGATATTGTGGGGTAGAGATATTTGTCCGTTAGGTGAATATAAAGAACATAATAAATAAATGATATAGCAATGGCTAGTTAATAATTATGAAGAAATAAGGAAAAAGTAACAACAAAATATTAATGGAAATAGAAGACAGAAAACAGGTTTCAGATAAGATGAAATGCCAAATATGTTGATTTTATAAACAGAGATTAGACCCCCTACAAACAAAGATGGTTGGTGGCTAGTGGTGGAATCTAGGATGTGCGTTCCGTCCTACTTGGGACTCGTCAGCTGGATGAATCTGCATCCCAGAGTTGATGTTCACCCCGAGATTTGAACGCAGTACAGTTCGCTTCAAATGCCATCACGTTATCTACTTAGTTACTGAGTCCTGGTAGCCACTAGCTTGTTTAGCAGAGTGAAGTTTAAATTCATTTTGTATCCAGCTGACAAGTCCCAAATAGAACAAAATATGCATATTGGATTGCACAGCTAGTCACCATCCAGCTTCGCTTGTAATGCTTGTGACCTAAAGCAATATCGGGGCAGGGCACATATGCCAATAAGGGACTAGTCAGTTGATCAGTCTTAAACATCAATGGGAAAATTAGAACAACCAATACAAAATGAATTTAAACTTCGTTTCATTGCAACATCTGGTGGCTACCAGAACTCAGTAGCTAAGTAGATTAGGAGATGGTGAAGCGAACGATATTGGGTTCGAGAGGTGGAGTGAACATTAACTTTGAGATGCAGGTTCATCCGGCTGTTTTCCCAGCTGACGAGTCCAAAATGGGACGAAACGCGCATCTTGAATTCCACTGCTAGCCATTAATCTTATTTTTTTTAATAATGCTTGAGTACTAAGATAAAATCGCAGCAATGCGCACAGTATGCACATATGCCAATAAGAGACTGATCATTTGCAGTCCAAAACATCAATGAGTTTTGCATATTACATTCTTATCTATCCTTTATCAAATAAAGATATAAACTGAACAAAGATTATCCTTTTCAATAAGTCTTCAGTCACACTAGTTTTCCGGAATGGATACCCAAGTTTAAGGGAATGAAACATTTTAATTTGTATATAAATTTAGATCAAAACTTGTGTTGAAATAATTTGGACATAATGAAAAGTTGTAAGATAAAATGAGTAATGCTTAAATTCTTTAAGTGATTGTAAGGTTAATAATACTAACGATAGACTTATTATTACCAACAATAACAGTAATAATAATAATGTATATTTACGTCACTATATTACGGAGAGTGATGGCAGAGAAAGTTGTGCATTCTGACTTCCTGTAAACTCTTGTAATGTAATTACTTATTTGATGTGCTAGTAATTACTTAATAATTACTAATGGGAAGACACAAGTAAACTATACCAAGTGAATCTAAATTTCACTCCATTGCACAAGCAGGTGGCTATCAGGACTCAGTAGCTGAATTGATGGCGTTTAAACTGAACAGTACTGGGTTCGAGTCTCGAAGTGAACGTCAATTGTGGGATTCAGGTACATCCAGGTGGTGAGATCCGAATAGGACGAAACGCGTGTGCTAGATCCCAGTGATAGCCACTATCAATCTTTGCTTAATAAGCAATTTCAATAGTTGAAATCATGAATCAATTGAAGCTAGACCACCATGGAAAACCTGGAAGCACAGGACGGCCGTTTCATCCTAGTATGGGACTCCTCAGGAGTGCGCATCCACGATCCCGATCGTGGATGGTCTAGCTTCAATTGATTCATGATTTCAACTATTGAAACTACCAATTCTCCACAAAAAACCCCTTCTAGTAATAATCATCTGCTCACCAGTGACTGACTACTTCAAGAGATACTCCTGGAGTTCTAGTGAGAAGCCGTGACCCGTGGAGTTCAACCAGGTCTGCTTCCAGGTTTCCCATGCTGGTCTAGCTTCAATTGATTCATGATTTCAACTATTGAAATTACCGATTCTCCACAAAAAAACCATTCTAGTAATAAGCAATTATTTGTTCAGAATAGTTGGACAGTTTCTCTTTTGATCTTCATCTATATTTGTATATCATTCTTTTTCTAAGAGTTTCATAAAGTTGTTCGGGAATCTTTGTAATATAGATTTGCAGTAGAATTACTGATAAAGTTTCGTTTTATTTAGATCTCTTAAGTCTGATATACCTAATTTTTAATTTAGATTACTTCCTGGAAAAATTTATATGTAGGTTAGTCATTAGTCCTATTTAAAAAGCCATTTATATTTCAGAGAAATATTTTTGGTGAAACTTTAATTTATGTACAATTTTTGAGCGACGCCAGTGTCTTCGAGAGTATCTACCTGCTAACTAGGGCTAAATGAAGATTATAAAGTAGTTTGAAGAATAAAGACTATGATTCAAAGTTGATGATCATGGTTAGAAACTCGGTTTACGGTTTTTCATCATGAACTGACATCAGCTAAAATGCCAAAACACTATTTGGCCAAATGGATGAGTGAATTTCGCGCCAAAATCCAAGACTTGTTATCTTATACCTGACTGGTACGTCCATAAATTATATACTTAACAAATTTTCTATTATTTCATGATTTTCTATAATAGAACAATCAATATTTATGTCATTAATATTTTACTTTTTATTTTAAAAAAAACTTTTAATTAGTTGTTCAAGTAACTGAAATGTACTTACTGGCAAAAGGAACATATCGGTCTACGATAAATGAACATTTATGCAAGTAAGCCATTGCTTTTCTAAGTGCACTATCTTATTATAAGATTGTACTAATCTTAATGACTTTATTTAAAATAATTTAGTATCAGAAGGGGTTTTGTGGATAATTTAGTAACTTCAATAGTTTAAATCATGAGTCGATTGAAGCTAGATCATCATGGAAAACCTGGAAGCACTGGTGTTATAACGCTCGGTGTTACCTTGTCTGATGTTGTAACGCTTAAACGATTATCTACACTAAATCCCTTCCAGTGTCTATTCTACAGAACTTCAACACAACTCAGGTCAAGAACACGTAATCAGCCTGACCAGAACGTAATATATTTCACACCCAAAACAGACAAAATCCACAACAATGAACAATCAATAATAGGATGTATATAAGAGAGTGAGTCACAATAATAAGGGTAAGGGAATATATAACTTATCTGACACCTGTCAGACTGTCTACATGTCTGACTAAGCAGACAACCAATCATGATCGTTCTCGCCCACACATATATATATTCACCTGGTATTGTTTACTTGAATCTTCTCACTGTTATTTAGGACTTGAATTGATCAGTCTCTTGTTGGCATATGTACATCCTGTGCGGATTGCCTCGATATTGCCTTAATTCACAAGCAATCTAAGCAAAGATGGATAGTGCCTAATAGTGGAATTTAGAACGCACCTTTCGTCCGGTTTGGAACTCGTCAGCTGAATGTACCTGCAATTCCGAGTTGATGTTCATTCCTTGACTTGAACCCGGTACAGCTCGCTTCAGATGCCATCGCGTTATTTACTGAGTTCATAGTCCTAGCTAAGTGAATAACGCGATGGCGCTTAAAGTGAACGGTACTGGATTCGAGTCCCGGGGTGAACACGAACTCTGAATTGCAGGTACATTCAGCTGACGAGTCCCAAACAGGATGAAAGGCGCGTCAAACTGGATTCCACTGCTAGGCACTATATATATATATATATATATATATATATATATATATATATATATATATATATATATATATATATATATATATATTGCCGAAGTGGACCACAGTTATATAATAATAAAAAGCTTTTCGATCCTAATTCTATTATGCAAAAAAGCACATAATACCGAGTCATTTTCAGTATTCAAATCAAAGCAATACACTTTTATTAGTTTTTTAAAAAAAAAGATAAATATTCTTTGTCTAAACATATCACTTTTGTTTATTCAACTCTTCAATCTACTGAAGTGCATTATTATGTTATCTACCATTAGTGTACTTCTATTTATGATTAAATCAACCAACCTCTTAGACAACAATTTGTAATTTCAAGTATCATTATGTATAATTCTTTATTTTTTTTTATAAAAAATAAACAGTCTATTAATCAATATAGTACACTTTACTTACTATTATTTCATTTAATATTCTATTTATATAGAGAGAATCTTCCTCAAGCTGGTGAACAACAATGGAAGTATACAATATCATTAGATACCAGTCTTACTGATGCCTTATTAAAACACGGTGTTGCTTTAGAAGGTTATATTAAACAGGAGAAAAATTGGTTGGCTTCATCAACAGTATTGAAATTATCTTCCGATTTAGGTGAATGTCTAGAAATGATGCAAAATATTCATAAAAACATTGAAGAGTAAGCTAAAATATATAACTTTAAAAAAATCTTTCAAATTTTAATTTAATATAAAGTTTGAAGTAATTTTTCATCTTGGACTGACAGGAATTGAAGAACCATTAAAACTTACTTACTTACTTACGCCTGTTACTCCTCATGAAGGAGCATAGGCCGCTCACCAGCATTCTCCATCCAATCCTGTCATTGACAATCCTTTCCAGCTCTTTCCAGTTCTTATTCATCCTTTTTATATCTACTTCTATTTCCCGATGTAGTGTTTTCTTTGGCCTTCTTCTTTACCATTTCTCTTCACGATTCCAAGTTAAGGCTTGTCTCGTAATGCAGTTTGATAATTTCCGTAATGTATGTCCTACCCATTTCCATCGTCTTTTCGTGATTTTCTTCTCGGCTAGTAGTTGGTTTGTTCTCTCCCACAGAATGCTGATGCTGATGGTATCCGACCAATGTATGTTGAGTATCTTGAGAAGACAACTATTTATAAATACTTGTACCTTCTTGATGTTGGTTGTAGTAATTCTCTAACGCTAACCATCAAAACGAGGGGACAATAAATACTTGTTTCATTTTAGTCTAGGACTTCTAAATAATTCTTTATCAAGGCTCCATATAGAAATGAACTCGGGTAAATTTCATATGAGGAACCTAAGTTGGTCAAGTTCAACCATTTGGGAAACGAAAAAGTTATCATTGACTGCGTTTTTAAATAAAAACAACTCTTAGAGTTACCGCACATAACCATCAAAATTAGAATACAAACTAATCCTAACCTCTATAACAGAAAATCTTACATTGTCACACCAGAACATTCTATACGATCAAATGAATCAATTCAAAAGAAGTAGGAATCAAATACTGTACTTCATAAACCTGATAGTTCAGTGGACCGAACCTGAAATTTATGTTTTAAAGCACCATGATTATTCTTTGATTACCGTGGTCCTAACTTTCTAATTTTCATACTTAATAATCAGTTATTATGATTACATAGAGATTATGAACCGACCAATTTCACACCACCACTAAAAACCTGGAAAGAATGGATAACCGTGTCGTCCTAGCATTGCACTCCTCAGCAGTGCACATCAGTAACCATGTACACGGAAATCGAACCAAGGACCTTCAGTTTCGAGAGCAAACACTTAACATCTAGGTCACTGGGCTGGCATTCAACAGCGTTAATGTCTAACTTCAACCAACCCACGATATTGCACGACCACCTTCGATTATCTCTGACCGGTTTATGGTTTCCATGAAACTCAATCATCTCCATAACTTTGTACTGTTATGATTATCTTCAGGTTTTCTCCTTTACTTTCTACATATTCATCAAATGGATAATTACCTTCCAAACGTTTTGTATATCAACTATTTTCATCTAACTATTTCACATGAATCATTACATCAATACACTAACTATTCTAAGTACCTGATTAGTGACTCTATTTCATCAAACAACATAAATCGAGCGCTGTCTCATGCTTTGTTGAGACCTATTCACGACATTATCTATGACCTTTCAAAATATGAGAGTATGAATTTTAGAGAAATTTTCAATGAAGCTAATTTATAATCAAATACATAAACTTTAATGTTTATCAAGGTGAACTTGAAAGAATTTGACTTATATGTCGAAAACCGGTGCATTCATTCACTTTGTTTGTCTTAATACACAGTAAGGTAATTCCACTGACTAATCGAATTGGTTACTTCAACTTTGAACATATTAAAAAACTTCTACCTTAATCAGTCGATAATTTCTACCTTTTTAACCTCTTTTCATATAGAAAACTGTAAGTTGTCAAATTATAAGCTATTACTATGATTACAATGACCGTAATAGAATGTTTGTCCCATTTTCTATGATGTATTCATAGGAATTTCCTACATTGTTTATAACTTATCACACAACAAAAGTGTTTCTTAATATACAATTACACTAACGTATCTACGTAATGTTATTTCATTAGTATGTGACCTTTTAGATGTACTAATCATAAATTTCATGTAGATATTCTAATAGTAAACGATAAGAACCTTGCCATTTTCATAGTTGAATGCTAATTGATACAATCAAGATTTTAATATATACCCTAAGCCAGTTATCATAATACAATTTTTTATAGACTTATAATATAAGAACCTTTCAGAAAAAGTAGATAAAAACAATGATTAGTTCAAACATTGAGTTATAACAGGTTGAAGATGCCACAGGTATTTGGAGTTCAGCAACACTTTAACCAGTAACACCTTCTACTGTGAATCGTGCTCACCTAGTGGGATCGAAAGTCAGAAGCGAGGAGGTTTGAAGATATATTTGATAGGCTATCAATATATCGAGAATCGACTGATCTAAACTGACTAGCAATTGCAGGGTAAGTGGAGCATGGCGTTCCCACTAGCGATCTGGTGAGGATGCATGACGGAGCGCCTTCGTCTAGGTGAGTTCACTAAAACTAATGTGGTTAGCATCCAATGTTGAAGACTTACAGAGCTATTGATTTTGGGGATTTATTTACCGTTACAAGGTGAATCCCATGATTAAATGAAGATAAAGTATCTTTTCACCAAGTAATCCTATTCGTAGCATTTAAGAAAAATGTTATAGCAAATGATCATTTATAAATGGACTTAGCGATAATTTTTCACCACAAACTCACTTGGGCAGAAGAACCGTTAAAGAATGTGCTAAACAGTTGTTTATTGTTAATTGTGTATATGTTCAACCACATTGGCGTTAAGAAACATCGATTAAAGTTAGACATTAACACCATTAGATGCCGGATCAGTGGTCTAGTGACTAAGTGTTTGTGCGCGAGACCGAAGGTCCTGGTTTCGAGTCTCATATGAGGGATCGTGGATAGTTACTGCTGAGGTATCTCATGATAAGATAAAACGACCATCCAGTGCTTCCAGGTTTTCAGTGATGGTCTAGCTTAGATTGACTCATGAATACAGATGTTCAAATTACCAAAATCTCCACAACTCCCTTTAATGATATATGGGTTAGGAAATAAATACAGTACCTGTGGACAAGTGAGTTAGATTCCAATAGTCTATATTTTGAAGGAGGGTTTATTCATGATATGGTTTAGCCGTCATCACCTAACTACATAGGTAGTATCAGTCCAGAATAATAATAAAAGATTCGGAATTAAATTGTCCAATACAGTGAATGTAACATTGCAAATGAATCTATGAGTTAAAAGATTTATTATTATTATTTATTTTCAGAATGGAGATTTGTGGACATTGTAACTATTTTAACAGTTTAATTCATGAGTCGATTTATGCTAGACCACCATCGGAAATCTGGTAGAACTAAATGACCATTTCATCCTAATATGAGACTTCTCAGCGGTGAGCATCCACGATCTCACATGTGGAACCTTTGATCTCGTGCGCGAACGCTTAATACCTAGATCACTGAACCGGCATCCAGAGGCGTTAATGTCCAACTTCAATCGATTCATGATGTTTCACAACCCTTCATCTATTGTCTAAGGTTTATAATTGTCTCCGCCAGATACGGATTGGATCCCACTGGTCATGTCTTCTCACTGGAATTCCAGGAGTTTAAGCATGAAGTTGGTCAATAGTGAGCCCATGATTATTATTAGAATGGGGATTTGTGGAGATTGTAGTAATTTTACCGTGATTCCATGTTTTCAATGGTGATCAAGCTTAAATCGACTCATGAATTCAATTATTATTAATTTTTTAGTTATTGGTGCATCTATTATTGTGGATTTGACTGATATTCTAAGTAACTGATCCCTGATCGGCAAAACTAATGGACAGAATTACCATAAAATAATCATTACTGATATTTTATTGTTGACTACGAATGTAAGCACAAAAGTGCACAAAGTTGTAAACATTTAAACAATTGTCTGTCTCTTATCAATAGTAATCTATGTATTGTTTATCAGCCCGCGCTCTCCCACTATTACAGACATAACTTTACCACAGTAGTGACGAAAAATCCTCAATAAAAACTCTGAAACAATCTAACTTCTTGTTACATTTATTTGGTTAGAAAATTTCCCTCATGATGATTGTCAGAATTCGACCAGCACTGTAAGAATTGTATAAGCATGAAATCAGTCATTACTCAGTGATCAGTAAGTTATAAATATCTAAGTCATACTGGAAGTTCGTTACAGACCAAACAGCTCAAGGTTGAAGTCTCAAATTGTGAATCTGAGTGACATGAGAGCTTTACTGATGAATACTGAGTAATAAGACACTCTAATCCAGGGTTTCCTATAGACTACCCCTAATAGCCTAACCAACATCATATCTTAAGTTTACTGATTGTCCAAAATCTGTTACAGACATTCTTCAAGGATTATATGGTATCCAAGTCATACATTTGTATATATTTTCTGACATTGTGAATAATATATGCTATCAATTATTTGACATAATGTTGACTAATAAACAAAATGTCATTTTATAAACAAATTATCAAGACATTTAAGAGGTATCAGTCCATAACTTTTATCTTCTTTATATCCTTCCTTATTAGTCCATCATTGTTTTTTTTCTAGATCTACGGAAACTGCAATCAAAGCGAATAAAGAATTACATGGAGTTGTTATATCATACTTTGTTCGTGTTAGATGTTGGATAGGGATCAGGTAATTCATCTATTAGTGTTATAATCTTTATTTATTATTGTCTTATTATACGTTTGATTGTGTATTTTAGTTAGATACAAAATTATTACAAGAGGTTTATGGAAATTTGTGAAATTTCACAGATTATTCAACAGACTATCTGCAAATTTCAACCAATCAACTTTGGGCCCCGTCTACACAACAGATACCTACACACGAGATCTGTGAAATTTACCAAAACCGGAGCCTTTGGTTTAACGATTATTTTTTGGTTTGTGACTAACAGTGAAATTCATGACTTATGTTTCGCTATATCTAACATTCATTAGTTGTTCTTATCTGCATCGCAGTGTTGACATTAATATTGAGATTAAAATCTCAATGTCTTTTTCATTAGGTTACTGTTTCTATATAGCCATTAACTTGCTTAGTACTAAAGTATACTGTCAGCAATACAGAGTTATTCTCTCTCCGAGCACATTTGTCCATTAAAGTAGATCAAATGGGGTTCTCAATCTTAGCAGTAGGATCATACGAACTCTTAACAGTAGCCATTTGTTTACAATTTAAATCAATAATTATCAATTAATACTTTAGGTATGAAATCAAAATATTGCGGATCTCTGTTAATGAATTTAAATAATCCTAATATGTCATAAGGCACTATGGCTCAAGCCTTATAGTCTGTCACGATGACTTATTTGATCCTAACCATGATAACTAGATCTAAATATAAAGTACATAAACATCATCACAGATAATAACTTCAAAGGTTTTTTACCACGGACGATCTACATTCACATCATAAATTAAGTTCATTAACTGAAACTGAATAGTCAAGTGTGGTTTTTGTGACATCGTCTTCCACAATTTTGATTTCTTGAAGTAGTTAGAATATGATTTACAAGTGAAAATGACGAGATTATAATTTGTAGACGAACCAATCAAATATAATATAACAGGTCTTGGATTTCGCCGCGAAATTCATTCATTCATTTGGCTGAATAGAGTTTTGGCATTATAGCTTATGTCAGTTAGTGACGAAAACCCTAATCATCAACTGAAAATCATAATTCTAATTGCTCACAAAGGTTTATAACCCTCGTTTGGTCCTTGATATTAGATGAACACTCTGAAGGTCAGTTTAGCGTCGCTCAAAGGTCGTCTATAAATTAAAGTCTCACCGTGAAAATTTCGACCCCTTTACTTTCATTTGATAAGGTCTTTACAGGTCTAGTATGATATCTCATTTCTTCCCTTTAGTTGGCGATTAGTTTTTATGGATAAACTCTTGAGAATCTCAATAAAAGTTTATAGAAAATGACGAACTCAGTCAAACGTTGTGAATTGTTTTTCTTATATTAATCTATCACTGTTGAAAGATGAGATCTTCGATATTTATTTCATTGACAACTTGCTTATATTCTAACTATTGGTTCAAGTTGGAATTAACGACATATAGCACCTTATCCTATTCAGAGATTGATGATTAGATGTGCCTAAATACTGTGATTGAAGTTTCCATTGAGATTTCATTCGCAGTCTATTTTAATAGTATAAATTCAAATAGTAATATTACACACTAACTTAGCAAGGAATCCGTTTGATTTCACTTTATATATATATATATAATATTAATTTATTGAGAAATATTGACACTACTTTTAATGACTATATCAGTAATAATTTCAATTATGTTTTAAATGGATTTTATTTCTTTTCTAGTCGATTTTCTGTCCATGTACCATTTTTATTGATGCAACCAGAAAGAGAACCTAGTACTATAAATAATAATACTAATAATAATGATATACGTTTAACTACTCATACTGTTCAAGCTGATGTAGTAGAAAATCAGGTAAGTGAATACATCAGTTTACATAGATTTAAATTACCTTCAGCTTTTCATTGTTGATTGTTAATAATTATTATGTTTAGATTGATATCATGAATGGATCAATATTGGATCAGCATTGAAAATGTGGAAGCACTGCACGATCGTTTCATCCTAGTATGGGACTTCTTCAACATTAATCCATTAATGATATCAATCTAAGCTCAACAATCTCCTCAAAATTTTATTGATAATTATTGTGTTACCTGATCTTTTGGTACTAAAGACAGTTATTTTAAATTATTCGAAATGTTAGTGGGCTTTATTACATACTGAATGGTGTTAAATGAAATTGAATAAAGTACTTCAGACACATTGAAACAATACTGTCACAAAAGTTCTGACTTAATACAGCGGTTAGAAATGTTAAACAAAGAGTTATTAAGGCAGCATAATGTTTCTGTTATCAAATATCAAAGAAAATAAACTTATGTTAAGGACCCTTTTTTGGATTCCCACTAACTACCTAAGTCAGGTGACTAATCTTACAAGTGGAATTGTTAACGCATAGAATAAATCTTCATCATAAGTCTGTTGAATATATTTTTACTTCAATATGGTAGAAAGTAAAACTCTTTAAAATATCTACCATAAATTTTATGCAACATATCTGTTATGTTCTTAGGTTATACGATTACCGCGAATACGATTGACAAATTTAGATATGCGGAACTATAGAACCAACAAATGACTCATAATCCTGTGCAAGCGGCCTAAAGTCCTGATTGGTTCTTTTCGCTATCTGTTAAGTCCAGAACACAAATCTCAGCCTCCGCGATGTAAATCATGTACTACAAACATACAGGGTTTATATACAAACCAAACACATCACATCATACCATAAAATATAGAACAGCATTTGTGCAGGATCTAGCTAAAAGTGGCTGTGAATGTGGAAGACTGTAATTAATAGACTGGGCATAACTCAAGAATGTTAAATCATATAATGATAGTTTGTAAGTTAAAATGAACCTTATAATACGAGGAACACGAATATCAATAGTTTAGTTACTTAACAATTACACAATGAAAATATATGTATATTATTAGTCCACAAATAGATTCCAACAGTTACCATCAATTATACTCGTCGAGATATAACAATACCATCTAAATATTTTGTTGTACTCCATATCTATGTACAAAAAAGTCCGTGCATCAAAAACTCCATCGGAATTTACCTTACAACTCTAATCAGGGTGGACAAATAACATTAATTTGTATTAATTTACTCTTATTCTAACAGTTGAACAAAATAATAAACAAATATGTGGTACAGTTGTACAACTTAAACTTGTGTTAATTCCGGTTATTTATTTACTCTGAAGAAGTGGCTTACATGAAGTCACAAAACGTCAGCAATTCAATTTTCCTACTTATTGGGATATAACAAAAATATATTTATTATTAACTCTCTATCCATACATACAAAATAAACGAATGAACATATGGATCGAAAAATAGGGTAGACGAATCTATATTACTGAGTTCACTTAAATAACATACTGGATATGTAGTGATGAGGAGTCCCATACCAGAAAGATATACTAATCTAGTCCTTCCTGGTTTTCATTGTCGATCTAAATGAAATTAGTTAATGATGTTAATTATGAAAATTAATATTTGTGACATCATATAACCTGTAAAATGTTGCATAGGACTTAATAATAGTTAGTAGTATGCTGCGACACAAAAACCAAAAACGAAACTACTTAATTCGTCCTATATTGGTTGCTTGAATTTTCCAATTGACGCTTAGGACTGCAATTGAATAGTCTATTATTAGCATGTGTGCATCCGGTGGATAATAGACTCAGTAGCTTAGTGGATAATGCAACAACGTTTGAAAGCAATGGTATTGGGTTGGAGTCCCAAAGAGAACATCAATTCTGAGATGCAGGTACATCCAGGTAATGAGTCCCAAATATGGCGATACTCACATCCTGGATTCCACTGTTAGCCATCATTCATCTCTGCTTATTACAATACTTAAGCATAATAAATAGATCTAACTTTTTGTATTACTGTGAAAGTATTTGTGTATAAATGAAGCATCTAGTGTATAAAAACACTTCAACACTTCTAGTCTCATTTAAATTATTGCTTCATGATTGTCAGATGTTAAATAAAAATACTCTGTACGATGATGTGCACAACAACATGCAGCTTTAACAACAAATTCAATGT
Organism: Schistosoma spindalis; assembly: GCA_946903255.1. Taxonomy (NCBI): domain Eukaryota; kingdom Metazoa; phylum Platyhelminthes; class Trematoda; order Strigeidida; family Schistosomatidae; genus Schistosoma; species Schistosoma spindalis. The sequence continues at coordinate 7,182,854 of OX336420.1, forward strand.
TTAGAATTTTATAAAACATGCTTAAATACAAAAAATCGAAGGTTATATAAAGATGACGCTACTAGAAAACCATTTTTCACCAACTGTGACTACTGAAAACGAGTATAATATCATGTCTTTAGAAATCTTATAAATATTTCAATGATTATATCTTATATGAAATGAAAACTAACTTATTTCGTTTTTATTTTAAAGTATTGAATCTTCCATTCATTGATGTTAAGGACTGAATTTTGATAAGTCTATTTGCGTATATATGCATCCTAATTGTTATGAGGCCAGGCTTCTTAGATATGGTTAGACAGTGGGTAGCATTAAAATTCAGGACGCTCATTTTTTCTTATTTGGAACTCGTCAGCTGAATTTACCTGTATCCCAGTGTTAGGAGGAAATGCTCCTATTGTATTTCACTGAAGGCTTAATAGCTTATTTTGTATTCTACATAACTCTAACCGACTTCATCGGATTACAACGAATAGAATATTTCACTGGTTGAAATCATGAATCCATTGAAGCTAGACCACCATGGAAAGCCTGGAAGTACTGGACGGCCGTTTCGTCCTAGTATGGGACTCCTCAGCAGTGCGCATCCACGATCCCGCTCCTCACGAGATTCGAGCCCAGGACCTATCAGTCTCGCGCCAGGCGCTTAACCAACTAGACCACTGAGCCGGCATCCAACGGTGTTAATGTCTAACTTCAACCAATCCACGAAGTTAGACATTAACACCGTTGGATGCCGGCTCAGTGGTCTAGTTGGTTAAGCGCCTGGCGCGAGACTGATAGGTCCTGGGTTCGAATCTCGTGAGGAGCGGGATCGTGGATGCGCACTGCTGAGGAGTCCCATACTAGGACGAAACGGCCGTCCAGTGCTTCCAGGTTTTCCATGGTGGTCTAGCTTCAATGGATTCATGATTTCAACCAGTGAAATTTCTAAAATCTCCACACAATCCCTTCTGATAAGAATAGAATATTTGTCAAATTTATGTTTAGCAAAACAACTATTGGATCTAAGATGAGAATTAACATTTTGAAAGAATCATAGAATCCATAGAAGTAAAACACAGATTAAATTTGTCATAATGTTACTTATATTCTTCTGATACTCATTGTCATAAAAATAGTCGTAAATCTAGATCACTAGTTCTCAATGGAATCATTGATTTTACAACTATCTTGAATGTAACTGTTGGTTAGCAGATTAAAGCAGCATTGTAATCTTGGTATCGTACAATCCACTCATACAAATTGGTGAGTAGTTTAGCTTTAAAAAGAACAATAACTGAGTGAAATGTGTTAAGGTATCATAAGTAAGTTTATAAGAAAATAGTTTCCAAATTTCCACTAAATCTATTTATGACAGGGATGTAAATTCGATCAATTACATTTGAGAGTTTATACAATCAAATGTAGGATGTGAATGTATAACTATTTAGTTTGAAAATATTAGATTTATACTAAAGGTCTATGAACGTCTTATTCCATTTGTGATCTATTAACGAATGTGCATAAACGTTGTGGCTTTTTAAGAATAATCAGTATTTTTATTACTGTGATTACTGTAGACATAAGTAGTATGTAGCATCAATCAGTATTAGAATGGCTGACGACAGAGGGTTGAGAAAATCGAATTAAAGAGTATGAAAATAGAATAGTTGTAATAAAAACAGGAATGTAGAAACGATGAAGTTTGTAAGGGACAATTGATGGAAGATCTGCAAATGAAGTATTTAATCTATGATTTTCAAATTTTACGAAAATATTCTATAATTGGTTCAGTTCACCAAATCTTCGATCACTACATTACTACTATACTTTTCATTATTGATTAGTTTAAAATCATCTTTTCTCAAACTAGCATATGATAATATTAGAGATGGTATTACTTATATACTTACGCCTGTTACCCTTCATGAAGGAACATAAGCCACTAGAGATGGTATAATGTCATTTTATTTCAAATACATGGTTTATTTCATTACTAATAACTTTCATTCTATGAAATATTTGGAATTTTTTAAAAGTTTTTCATACTCTTTATTTATGTTGTAGCCAATTGAAGACAAATCGGAAGATAAACAAATTGAAATACCTCATGAAGATCAAGATTAATTGTTGTAAATCATAGTTGAAGTATCAAGATTACATTTGTCAACAAAATTAAATACAAAACAAAACAGCCTAGTACTTTGTTTATGTAGAAAAATAAAATTAATACAATTTTTTTCTTTTTTTTATATATCACAGTTGATTGTATCAGTTTTAAATTGTACTTTTAAGCTTATATTCTATTGAATAATTTCTGTAGAAAAATGAATAGATTTTTACGCTATTTCTCTTTTCATGAATTTACTTTTAATGATCAAAAAAAGGATTTTTGTGGATATTATTAGTAATTTCAATAGTTAAGTTCATGAGTCAATTCAAAATAGACTACCATGGAAAACCTGGAAGTACTGGGCGGTCGTTTCGTCCTAGTGTGGTACTCCTCAGTAGTGCTCATCCGCGATCCTACCTCACAAGATTCGAACCCAGAACGTATCGGTTTCACGCCTGATCGCTTAACCTCTAGACCACTTAGCCAGCATACAACAGACTTAATGTCTAACTTTAACCAATCCACGAAATTGAGCTATCGTCCGCCGTTGCCGTCAGTGACATTAACATCGTTGGATGTCGGCTCAGTGGTCTAGAGGTTAAGCGAACACGCACGATACTGACAGGTCATTGAAGTATATCATGGAATAAAAAACCATCTTGTCATGATTTTTCTCTTGACGTACGTTAAAAATAAGTTTACTAGTACACGATTTACTGTTTATGCTATGCGATCAGTAAGCATAAAAAATAGTTTTACCTGTTCCCCACCCGGTAACTCTTCTTAATCTATTTTATGCATCTTTAATGCATTGTAATTGATGAAAGGTAAAAGATATAGTAACATTTAACGCGTCAAATGTAAGGTTGTATTCAACATTGTTTAAAAATAGATCTACTGATTACTTAAAGAATAGTTTCAAAAGTATCTTATTTTCAATTACAAGGTCAATATTAATGTATTAAGTCCGTAACAATGTAGAACTTCGTACGTACGTACGTCAGTTCTATTTGCGATGCCACATTAGCATGGAGATACGATTGTCGATTGAAATCCCATAATGGTAGAGGTAGTGAGAGTATAAGTAGTAATCGGAAAGATTAGGTTTTGAAGATGTTACTCAAGGAGTATAATCCAGTGAAATAAATTTGGAAGGAGAAGGAAAATAGAGACAAAGAGAATTCAGAAGATTAAAATTTGGGAAACACAAAGAGTAGATGTACCTGACTGACCGTAGTTGCCATCTTGATGTGGTGGTCGTGATGACTCAATAGAGCTACATTGGCTGGAACATATGTTCCCGTAGGTTCTATCATGCCAGGCAGGTCGATTGGAGAACGGTAAGACTAAAACCAGCAACTCAAAGTCTGAGGGCGAAGTCGTACTGCAGACTGTAGAGGAGTGTGACAGCAGTAAGGTGTCTCCCTCGGACAACCAGCATCTGCAGCGGTGCTGCCTTCTCACAAGGAAGGGAGGGGTTAGAGAAGGTCAACCCTAAAAATGTCACACCTGACCTTACCTCACGGATTTCCGTCTGTGGCGGTAAGGCCCTTTGAAGAACGAAGCTAACACGTTAAAAACCTTCCACAAAAAAGCCGCGCGCGACCGGCCTCTAGCAGCTGTCCCTTGGGCTCTGCGGTCACACACCCAGGTAGTTAGGACCAACACTAATCCGATTTCCTTTTCAGGTTCCTCAAGAAATACCCTTCCACGGTGTATGCAACCGGGAAGTGACATCAGCCCTCATACCCGTAACAGCACATGAAACCAAGTTGGTTACCATCAAATCCTTCCTACACCTCCTAACAACCCTCTCATCTCTTCGATTAAATAAATAAACTGAAATTAGGCATAATATACTAGGGAAATATACAAATTCATTTGATAAGACTATTGAAATTTATAATCTGTGTATCTCCACCCACTAAAGATTGAATTATTTTGGATGAAGGCTAGAGGTATCTAAACTAAGATGTAGTATAAGCTCATGAAGTCAATGATTGAGCCTTATGAGAAGTTGGAGCTTGAGCAGTAAACCTGATCAGTTATTGAAGATCTCGAATAAAATGGCTCGAAATCGTTTACAGTAATGTAGAAGAATTTGTATTTGAATTTCAATGTTATTTCCTATATTTTAACTTACTAAGTAAATTACTTCTCTCCAATTCCTAATATTGTAGTGAACAGAAAACAGGTGGGGACAACCGAATACATGTCGTCAATCCTCGTATATAATTTTCAAGTTAAATCGCGTTAGTGAATATAGTGTAATTAAATAAGCCAAATACGAGGATGAATTTCAACTGCGCATATCTTATACACTCATCGATCTGGACAGACAATCAGAGAGACGAAACGAAGAGAGGAGAGCGAAGCAAAATGACGCACGGTGGAGAAGTCGTGAGACAACTCAGTTTATTCAAGCGTTAATTGACATTTATAGGCAAACAAAAATAAGCTACAGACATGTGATGAGTGAGATAGGAAATGAACGCATATACGCTCATCTAAAAACAGTCAAGGTTGATAAGTGAATAACTAACACGGTCAAAACGTGACTCAAGATGAATGGAAAAATTGACCAGTCCAGAAGCTAGAATAAATTATATGGGCTTAATATAGTAACTGACACTACAATCTTATATTTGTTTAAAATCTTAATTAAAAAAGTAACAAAAAGGAGTTATTTGATAATTTATATTATATTGTTATCTTGTTTGTATGGAGTGTAGTTACTAATTATAAAGTCTATTCTACTGAACAACTGTAACAAATTCAAACTAATTTTTCAAAAACTCCCATCAAATCTATGGCCGTTGCTTAAACACACAAGTAATAACAAGACAGATATACGACTGTACAGCCTCATACAGAAAATTAGTTCCGGTGCAAAATATACAATTATAAGTTCTATAAATTTATTTAGTATTATTTGCTTGTATCTTCCGAATGTTTAGAACTGAAATTGATCAGTCTCTTGATGGCATGTAAGCATCCTGTGCAAACTTCCTCGATATTGCCTTAAGTCACAAACTATATAAGCAAAGGCGGATAGTGGCTAGCAGTGAAATTCAGTACACGCGTTTCGTCCTACTTGGGACTCATCAGTTGAGTGTACTTGCATCTGAAAATTGTTCACAGTAGGATTCCAACTCAGTACCGTTCCCTCCAAACGCCATCATGTTGCCCGATTAGCTACTGAGTCCTGATAGCCTCCTGTTTGTGCAATGAAGTGAAGCTGGATGAACATAAACTAACGATTCCCAAGCAGGACGAAGCGCGCGTCCTGGACTCCACTGCTAGCCACCACCCATCTTTGCTTATATAGTTGCAAGTAACCTTAAAGTTTTGAATAATGGAGAAAAACACACCAAACATTGTAATAATCTGGGTATTTGTTATAATGCTCGGTTTTCCCTGTCTACACAAATGGGGTGCTAATTTGCCTTAGACGAATATCTACACTGGGTAACCTACCAGTGTTTATTCTAACGGATTTTAACACAACTCAGATCAAGAAACGTGACTAGCCTGACTAGAACGTAGGTATATTTCCACACCAGAAACCGACAACAATCACAATAATAATAAGGCTAGGCGAATACATAACTCATCTAACACATGTCAGATTATCCACTAGTCTGACTAAGTAAACAACTAATCATTATCGTCCTCCCACACACATCAATATTCTTAGTCAATCATATTAACAGAGATTTGATTTGTATTATATCCGGGGATTTCCCAAAGACATTGATTAGTTGACAATATTTGCGACATTCCTTTCAACCACTTAAAAGCTTGTAATTACAATAATTGATATTATTCAACAGAAATATTTACATAAAATACAGGTCAAATACATTTTATCAGAAAGGGGGTGTTTATGAAGATTGTCGTAATTTAACAGTTGGATTCATGAGTCGATTAAAGCTAGACCACCATCGAAAACTTGGAAGCACTGGAAAGCTGTATCGTTCTAATATGGGACTTCTCAGCAGTGGACATCCACGACTCTGCACAACACACTCGAATCCAGGACCTTCGGTTTCGCTTTCGAACACTTAACCTCTAGACCACTGAACCGGCATCCAACGGTGTTAATGCCTGACTTCAACCAAGTAATGGAACAATGCTTAGAACGGTTTTGCTAAGAACTGTGATGTATGCTACTTATGTGTGCAGATATAAGTAGTATCTAACACTAGTTGGGAATGGAATGTCTTCGAGCAGGAGGTTGAGAAGATCGAAAAGAAGATCAGAGAGAAGGAAACTGAAAGTAATCAAGATAAAAACAAGAATGAAAGAACAATAAAACTTGTAAAAGACAATTCAAAGATGTTCAGATGATGTAATTTATGCAAGATTTTCACATTTTACTAAACCATTGTATGATTGTGCATCAGCCAATGACTTGTTCTTCCTCACCTGAGTGCTTGTTCATTAAAATACCAATTAACAATAGTTTTAATAATCAGGAATGTGATAATTATCTGAGTAAATAATTCGATATGTGTGTCAGTCACACAGCTAACTGGTAAAAGAGTCATCCAAATCTCGATTTATGGTCTGTTTGGCGAATTTCAACTTGATCAGTAGAATCCTATCATCACTATGGCTTAAACTCTTTTTGCTGCTACGTGACTAATGGGTTTAGATATCTCAGTTCTCCAATATATTATTCACATTTCGACTAGTAGAGTGTTAATTTCTTTGATTATGACAACGAATTCTTCGGGCCGGAGTCAGTATAAGATCTAAAATGCACCCACAATACACATACAAGTAATTAAATTAGATTTAGAGATTTCTACTGACTTTCAGAAAATACTTAGCATCAGATTCATAAAATCTAAATGTGATTTATATACTTGCACTAAGTGAGCTTAGAGTTATAAATGATATCATCTTACACTGTCGTTAATACTGATTGATCAGGTTCGAATGTGTAACGATCCGCACTTACCAAAAAACGTGAGTCTAAAATCTTCATGAAGTTAATTTCACTTCTAGGATTCACCGAGTGAATACACTGTATCAGTACAGTGGTTAAATGAACTAAAATTCCCTTTGTCCCTGTAATATTTGATTCAAAGAATGGAGTAGCACAGATGGGATACATTTTAGTGGCCCTATATCTGACTCCAGTTAAATTGTATACCGATTGTTATCGAAATATACATGCAGCCAATCCCCAGATATTTTTATCAACATTATCTGAGTTAAAGAATGATAGGATAAAATAAGTCAAGTACAAGCAGGAAGTTTGAACATGTATATTTCACATACTCAACAATCAGAGAAGTGATGGGAGCAGAGCGAAACTCGAAATGACACACAATGGTAAAGGAGAGTGAGCCAAATCGATTTATTCAAGCGTGACTCAATATTTATATTCAGACAAAAATGCGTTACAGACACGTAATGAATAGAGAAAACAATTAACACACACATACACACGATCGTTTAAAAATAATCAGGGTTAATAAGTGAATGACTGACAAGGTCAAAAGTGACTTGAGAAGAAGGAATAAATTGGTCTGTCTAGAATCTAGAATAATAGCCTAAATAAACTTGACATAATACCATCCATTACACTACAATACAATCCTAAAACCAAAGTAAACCTTATGATGAGTGAGCGAGAATGATAATGATTAATTGTCTGCTTAGTCAGATATGTAGATAGTCCGACAGGTGTCAAATGAGTTATATATTCACCTATCCATATTATTACTCACTTATTATTGATTATTCATTGTTGTTAGATTGTGTTGGGCTTTAGTATGGGAATATATTTAAATTCTGGTAAGGCTAATCACGTGTTTTTTATCTGAGTTATGTTGAAGTCCTGTAGAATAGACACTAGTTTTGATAATCGTCTAAAGTAAATTAACGTCCCTTACTTGTAAACGTGGAAAACCAACCGTTATAACACTTAGTATAGGCGGTAATCGGCTTAATATCCTTTTCTACTGTTAATATATACGGTCTAATTGCTTCGTCAACTGAAAAGCTTTTATCTTCAGATCAACCTCTGTCACTTGTCATGATTTTATTTTTTTCTGTAAAGATCTCAAAATCGATTAAATTAATTAATTTGAACCAATGGAATTGCCATGATTTTCATTTATTTCCTTATTATTCCCGGAATGAACCCCTTTTAATTGCTCATATGCATTCAAATGTTATTTATCGATATCCTATAGGGAAATAAAAAACTGAGTAATCTACTTACCGTACTAACATTTTTCTTCTAATTCTTGACTACTTATTTAATTACGTGAGTAGTAAACCGTCGACATACAAAATTGTGGCAACACTTAAATAATAACCGCTGAAGTCTAGGGTAAATACCACTAGGCTATGGTACATGCAGTCCAGGTGGTGGAAAGTTAAAAATTTATTTTCTTCTTCGCTAAGTGTACAATAAAGATTTAAGTAACTCATAAACAAATGGGTTTCACCGTTCATATAATTTTAATCATATGTTTACCAATCCAAAGTTTCCTTGGAACATAAATAAGCTATATATGAAATAAATTCACTTGGCATTGCTTGTTTGTATCTTCCCATTGTTGATCAGGATTGACACTGTTGAGACTCTTGTTGCATATGTGCATCCTGTGTGGACTGGCTGAATAATACCACAAAGTTACAAGGCTAACAGTGGAACCCAGAACGCGCTTATGTCTTACAATAACAATGGGAAGTTGCAAACAAACAACACTAAGTGAATTTAAACTACAACTCATTGCACAACCGAGTGGTTGTCAGGACTCAGTAGCTAAGGGGATGACGTGATGGTATTTAAAGCAAACTGTACTGAGTTTGAGTCCTGGCATGAAAATCAACTCTGAGATACAGGTTCGTCCAGTTGACGAGTCCCAAACAGGACGAAAGCTCGCGTCCTGGATTCCACTGGTAGACACTATCCATTTTTGCGAATATATATATATATATATATATATATATATCAACTAGTTCAGTTTTAATTGAAATGTTTTCTCAATGAATAAATAATTATAAACACATGATACTGAAACACCTGGAAATCGATTACTGTAAATTACCTGCTTCATAGATTCCGATAATGTTCATTTGTTCTCTAAGATAACTTTATATACATTTCTATTATTTGTTAATGCCAGGGATATTATAAATACCTTAATAACGTTTTCAGTGCCAAAATAATATAACAAAACCACCTGACAAAGCATTGCAAATTCTTAGTCAAGTTTTTGTTAAAATGGTTATACTACTGAAAAAAAGCATTAAGTATTTCAGTTTCGCTGTTACAATATTTTTAGCACATTGATCGATTGTGAAATCACACCTTAATTCGTTGTTGGAAACATGTTACTGAGATCCTATAACATCGATAGAATTACACACTGAATTAAATAAACGATCGATAGAGTTATTTAAGATCCTTAAATAAATTTTTTCAATATTAAATAGCTCTAAAGATTTTGAACTCAAAATTTTTGAGCAACGTAGCTATATTGAAGTGAAGTTAGGTGGTCTAATAACATTACTATTACTAACAGTTATGATAATGTTCATCTTCTAAGCTTACTGTCGATTATCTGCAAAATAAGTGACATCGATATCCTACTCTGAAGGCATTACCTATGAAATCAACAAACTGGATGATAAAACTTACTGATATGATTTACTGAATCTGTTAGATATTACAAACTGACTGAATATGGATCATCAGTCCATTCAAGATTGTAAATACTATTTACTGATGAGTATCGACCAGTTCGAAACCCAGATCTACAGTTGCATGTCGATTATCTCCGAAAATCTATTCATTCAGTTCGATGTATGAGATATGTTTAGAGATTTATGTTTTTATGTACAAATACAATCACAGACAAGCATGCATTATTGATAATAATGTGAGTGAGATGATGAAAATTGACTTGTTCAATAAACGATAACTTGAAGACAGACTGATTTTTATGACAAATAACCAAATGATACAAAATTATCAGTTTATTGAGGAAGTAAACTTTCAACAAAATATTGTACAGTGAACATCTCTTTACAATTAAACAAATAAATGATAATTCTCTATCGTGTATTAATAATTATGAAATAAGAAACGAAACTGAGTTGTATTACAAGCAAAGATGGATAGTGGTTATCAGTGGTATCTAGGACTCACGTTTCGTTCTATTTGAGACTCGTCAGCTGGATATACCTGCATCTCGAGGCAATCCGTAAAATATGTACATGTACCAATAAGAGACTAATCAATCACAGTCCTAAATACCAATGGGAAAATTCGAGTAAACAGTACCAAGTGAATTTGAATAGTATGACATAACAAAATTTGTCCGTTAAGCACAGATGAGTGATTTAAATGAATTTGTAATTCTAAATAATAGAAACGTATTTTTACCGGAGTGATTTCAAAGAGATCTTAATACTGCTTACAATTGTTACTACCCATGATATTCGGGTATTTCAGAAAGGCTCAGAAACTACAGAATACTGAATTTGGTGTATAATCATTGTGAGCCTCCAGATTGTATTAAACTGCATAATTGACCGGAAGATCAAACAAACTACCAGTCATCTTATTACATGATTAACTCATTCATACTACTATTTGGGATGTTTTATGACCCGTTAATTTCAAGGATCGGGTCAATAATATGCCCTCGTAAGTATCTATCATTCGGTCACATTTCATACTATAATATTTCATTCATCGATCCGGAATGATATTTACAGTATGGTGATTCTTATGCTTTTATAATGAAAAATTTGTTCATTCCATCCTGGGAATTTTTTTCATTCTGTTTTATCTAATGAAATTACTTACTTACGCCTGTAACTCCTCGTGGAGGAGCATAGGCTGCCTACAAGCACTCTCCATCCAACCCTGTCTTGTCCAATCCTTTCCAGCTCTTTCCAGTTCTTAATCATGCTTTTTATATATGCTTCTATTTCTCGACGTAATGTATACTTTGGCGTTCCTCTTTACAATTTCCCTTCAAAATTTCAAGTTAGCACTTGTCTCGTGATGCAGTTTGATGATTTTTGTGATGTATGTTTAATGAGATGATTAGTTTTAAAATGGTAATTATTGGTTATTATTTTATGAAAAGTAATATAAACGGTAAATATTCCTCCAGTGATCACCTTTACTTCAAACAATGAACGTAAATAACTTAAACAAATACTAGATCTATTATTTCAAAAGTTGTCTCAGACACCGATAACTTGTTCTTGACTAAGTTATACTTGAAGCGTTAAAGAGCATCATCTAGAATTATGAAAGGACAACATAATGTCATTAAGCGGTTCATGATCCGCATTTCCATAAGAATCAGAAGCCATAAAGAAAATTTAGATGTTGTAGAAAGTCGTAGAAAAGCTGGTAAATCGACACAGTTTATTTAAAAGAGTGTGGGGCCCTCTTATTTTGCATAATTGTTGACCGAGACAAACGAACGGGGAAACGATGGGAAGAGAAGAAAGCGAAGCCAAAGTGATGCGCGGTGGAGATGGCCGGTAAGCTAACTCCCCTTTAACCAAACATTGGTCAATAGTTATAGTTACACAAAACTAAGTTACAGACATGTGATGAGTAATGGGATAAGAAATGTATACACACCCATGCGATCATATAAAAAAAGTCAAGATCGATAAGAGAATAACTAACAAGGTTAGAATGTGAATCAAGTAGAATGAATAGATTGGGCTGTCCGAAATCTAGAATAAGGTACATGGGTTAACATAATAACAGACACTACAGAAGAAAATAAGTTGATCACCGAGACAATATATTTTCCTAAATGACTTCAATAAAAACTCAATCTCAGGCATTCATCAATAGTAAATTTATTGAAGGTCACTGAACTGTTTTTCGTGAGAATGTGCATAACAATCATAAATAAAAAAATGCCAGGGATGGAGGATATGGAGAGCGTACGGCAATCGAATATGGAGAATCGCAGAGGACGAATGAGTATGAATTTAGAACCAGCAGGCCTATAAAGGCTCGTTTTAGGACCAGACACAGCTTGATTTTAATGTATTTTTTAATCCTTTACAAATTTAATAAGTAAATTACTGTCATTTCTCATTCTATATGCGTTTCTTGTACTTTCGATGACAGTGCATCCGTCCATGTGTATATTGTAAATTATCCTTGAACTAGTTTTATGGTTGCATCAATTCCGTTTCGTACTATTGGTATTAAAAATTAGAGACCGTTCTTATGTATTCAAGAAAGAGTTCTAAACTGACTCTACTTGTTCCTGCCTTGAGATGATGTTTCAATTTAAAATTGCTAAGTAAAATTCTATTATTATGAGAAACTTTTTGCACTGAACGGGCGGATGACCATTTTTAACATAGGTCAATTGTTGACATGTATAGAACGTAACATAACTGTTGTACGGCCTATAATTTAGGCCAGACAAAATCGTGCTTCTAAGATTAGCTAAAATATAGTTGAATTTGTAATGAGGTTATTACAATCTGTCATTGCACATATTACTTAGTATCATTTGTACATGATTTTTGGCATGTATGAATCATATCATTTCGACCTAAATATGCAAAACAATAATACAGTTATCTTGCAGCATAAAGTTCTTACGAAATCCTCATCAAGATGGTTTGTTTCTCTAAATATCCTGTATATAAGCTATTGGTTATGGATGTCGATAGTTCGCCCATGTTCGTATAATAGATGAATTGAGCACCACGATCAGATAGTCAATGAATCATAGCCATGATTAACTTCTCAATGTACTTAAGCGAAGTCTATCGTTCCGTCACTTAATAGATCAAATAAAAGCATTTGCCGTTTATTGCTGTCGGAATCTGCAGCCTTTGTAGTAAGCTGGTAAATCCAGGTATTTTATGAAGAAAAAACAAGGAAATTGTGTATATTTCCACATGAAATTACGGGTTGATTTAAGCTAAACCACCGTTGAAAACCTGGAATCACTGGACAGCCGTTTCGCCCTAGTACAGGGCTCCTCGGTATTGTGCATCCACAGTTTTGCACGTTGGACTCGAGCCCAAAGTCTTCGGTCTCGTGTGTGAACACTTAACCTTTAGACCACTGAGCCGGTATCCGACGGTATTAATGTCTAACTTCAACCGATCCACGATATTGTGCCACCTATGAGGAGTCCCATACTAGGACAAAACGACCGTCCTGTGCTTCCAAGTTTTCCATGATGGTCTAGCTTTAATCGACTCATGAATTCAATTTGTTTTATTGTCGATATATTATCATTTTATCAAAGGTTGTTGTTAGAACAAATATGAAATAGTTACAAACAATTAAATTCATCCCTTGAATTGGTATGTAATGAAAGTGGCCAAATCTTCATAAATTTATAATTCCGAATAGACAGTTCTAAATGTAACACTTTTCTGTTTAATCTTGAGAGATACCTGCTAAATGAGGATGGAAAGCTCTAAACTATAAGAATATCAAGATTCGTTAACTAGTTAACTATGTGAAGCGTGACTGCGAATAAAGATTAAGTACAGAAGTATAGTGTACTTAAGCAATACTTGATCAAAGAAGCCTATTCTGACCTGAAAAACAGACCTATAATTTAAGCAAAACGTTTCGCAACCAATAAAGAAGGGTGTACAATTCAAGTGAAATGTGTAAGACAAAAAAAGAACATTAACGAAGTTTATTTTATGAATTAGATTTTTCTCATCACTTTTACATTTTAATCTTGACAGGACATTAGAATTTCAAAATTAACCCTACATTGAATCAATTGTTGCATGATGTAATCATGCTATTACAAATTGTACGCAACTTATATTATTATGTATAACCACTTATAAACAAGGACAATTGATCACAAATTACGGGTTGATTTAAGCTAAACCACCGTTGAAAACCTGGAATCACTGGACAGCCGTTTCGCCCTAGTACAGGGCTCCTCGGTATTGTGCATCCACAGTTTTGCACGTTGGACTCGAGCCCAAAGTCTTCGGTCTCGTGTGTGAACACTTAACCTTTAGACCACTGAGCCGGTATCCGACGGTATTAATGTCTAACTTCAACCGATCCACGATATTGTGCCACCTATGAGGAGTCCCATACTAGGACAAAACGACCGTCCTGTGCTTCCAAGTTTTCCATGATGGTCTAGCTTTAATCGACTCATGAATTCAATTTGTTTTATTGTCGATATATTATCATTTTATCAAAGGTTGTTGTTAGAACAAATATGAAATAGTTACAAACAATTAAATTCATCCCTTGAATTGGTATGTAATGAAAGTGGCCAAATCTTCATAAATTTATAATTCCGAATAGACAGTTCTAAATGTAACACTTTTCTGTTTAATCTTGAGAGATACCTGCTAAATGAGGATGGAAAGCTCTAAACTATAAGAATATCAAGATTCGTTAACTAGTTAACTATGTGAAGCGTGACTGCGAATAAAGATTAAGTACAGAAGTATAGTGTACTTAAGCAATACTTGATCAAAGAAGCCTATTCTGACCTGAAAAACAGACCTATAATTTAAGCAAAACGTTTCGCAACCAATAAAGAAGGGTGTACAATTCAAGTGAAATGTGTAAGACAAAAAAAGAACATTAACGAAGTTTATTTTATGAATTAGATTTTTCTCATCACTTTTACATTTTAATCTTGACAGGACATTAGAATTTCAAAATTAACCCTACATTGAATCAATTGTTGCATGATGTAATCATGCTATTACAAATTGTACGCAACTTATATTATTATGTATAACCACTTATAAACAAGGACAATTGATCACAAATATGGTAATGTTAGACTATTGATTAAAGCACTATGAATACATTTAAATTGTTTTGGGTAGAGCAAATATAACCAACGTTAAAAGTAGACGAAATGACAAAAAAATAATTACAGTAATAAGGTAATGAAATAATTTAATTTATGTAGATATCAAATGGATGAATCTAGCAAGAGAATTATAATATGAATAAAGAAAAGCATAATTATGTGATATCCATAATATTACGATAGTTATTTATCAACTCTAATGGTCATCCATTAATATTTGCATATAGAAGTCTAATATTCTTGATATAAGTAGTGATTGAAGATGACTCACATAAAGCTTTAAATCTAGGTTTATGTTGGGGACGTTAGATCCTCAGAACTCACATGGAAAAGGACCTAATTTTGTAATTTTATTTAGAAAATTTGAATTCCTTTGTTTTCGCGCCAAAAGCGCTCTTGTCACCTTCATGTAGTACTTCCCATTTGGAAAATATCTTAAATGCTATTGATGTGTTGCGTCTTTTAGTATATGCTATTTGGTAACTCTCCCCAAGGACGGTTTTGTGCTGTATATATACGTTTTGATTTGTGTTCATTGTTATCGCTCATGCTTCTGGCTGTTTGCAGAATATACTTCCCCATTTCAAATTTTGACTTCTTCCTTTAGTTAGCGAGGCTGGGACGCATCAGAATATTTAGCTTATTGGTCTTCGGTCGCAAGTCTTTGTTTCGTTCGCATACTAAGTGAACTCGTAATAGCTTCAAACCTAGCAGTTTTATACTAAATAACTCATTTCCGTACATTTCATATATGAATACACATATATGCATATCCTTAGGATAGTGTTTCTATAGATGTTTGTGGCATAAAATACAACTCTGCTTCATTTTACCTCACGTTTTAATTGACTAATGTTTTGGTATATTATCCACTGAATGAGTAGAATACATGTAAATAACTACATAAGATATCTTGACATTAACTAATTCCTAAAAAGACGTTTTTTTAAAAGAAACACCAACTTAGTTAAGAGACAACCTCAGCTTTTTTATGTTATAATACAGTTATAAATTCTGTTTCACTCTTGTAACGAAATGACATCTATCCATTATAAATTCACACTTTATTAAATTATAATGTTATGAAGAACTGTAGTGTGTGCCACTGGTGTCGACAGTTATATGTAGTATGTATCATCAAAAGTGAAACGTCTAGATGCAGAAAGTTAAGAAGATCAAAGAAAAGAGAACGAGAACAAAGAAAAATTGATATGGAAAGGACAGAACAATAAAGTCTAAAATGATTGATTGACATTTTGCAAATGAAGTATTTACTGTATGGTTCTCAGATTTTATTAAGAGATTCAGTAATTTTGTATTCAAATACATTCGATTGTCCCCACTTGTATTATCGTTCACTACAGAACGAGTTCATGAAATAAGTCAATATGAAACATTTAGTTAACATGTATAAAGTACATATCTTTGGATTTTTCAGCTATTTTCTAAGTAATTTCAATAGTTGATATTATAAGACAACCGTATTTACTTACTTCCTTATGCCTGTTACTCCTCTCGAAGGATCATATGCCGCTTACCAGCATTCTCCATCCAACCCTGTCATGGACAATTCTTTCAAGCTCTTTCCAGTTCTTATTCATCCCCTTTATATCCGATTCTATTTCCCGACGTAATGTGTTCTTTGGCCTTCCTCTTTTCCGCTTCCTTTCAAGATTCCAAGTTAGCGCTTGTCTCGTAATGCAGTTTGATGATTTCCCCAATGTATGTCCTATCCATTTCTATCGTCTTTTCCTAATTTCTTCTTCAGCTGGAAACTGGTTGGTTCTCTCCCACAAAAGGCTGTTGCTGATGGTATCCGGCCAACGGACATTGAGTATCTTGCGTAGACAGCTATTGATAAATACTTGTACCTTCTTGATGGTGGTTGTTGTAGTTCTCCAAGTTTCAGCTCCGTACAGAAGAACTGCCTTGACGTTCGTATTGAAGATTTTGACTATGATATTGGTTGAAAGTTGTTTTGAGTTTCATATGTTCTTTAATTGAAGGACTGCTGTCCTTGCTTATCCAATCCTCGCCTTTACGTCGGCATTCGATCCTCCTTGTTCATCGATGATGCTTCCCGGGTATGTGAAGGATTCCACATCTTCCAGGGTTTCGCCATCAAGAGTGATTGGATTGCTGTTCTTCATGTTGTGTTTGAGGACCTTAGTTTTCCGTTTATGTATTTTGAGGCCTACTGATGCAGAAACTGCTGCTATGCCGGCTGTCTTTTTCTGCATTTGTTCGTGTGTATTGGATAGGTGGGCTGGGTTATCTGCGAAGTCCAAATCGTCTAATTGGTTCTGAGCTGTCTATCGTATGCCATGGTTTCCCTCAGATGTCGAAGTCTTCATAATCCAGTCGACCACCAGAAGAAAGAGGAAGGGAGAGAGTAGACAGCCTTGTCTTACTCCGGTCTTCACTTGGAATGCGTCTGTCAGCTATCCTCCATGCAGTACTTTGCACTTTAGTCCGTCGTATGAGTTCCGGATAATGTTGACAATCTTCTCAGGAACTCCGTGATGTCGAAGAAGTTTCCATAACGTTTTCCTATCTACACTGTCAAATGCCTTCTCATAATCAATGAAGTTGATGTACAGTGACGAGTTCCACTCAATTGATTGTTCGATGATGATCCGTAGTGTCGCAATCTGGTCTGTGCACGACCGGTCCTTACAGAATCCAGCTTGTTGATCTCGAAGTTGAGCGTCTACTGCGTCTCTCATCCTGTTCAGTAACACTCTGTTAAAGACTTTTTCTGGTACTGACAGTAGTGTAATGCCTCTGTAATTTTCACACTTGCTCAAATCTCCTTTCTTTGGAATCTTGATGAGGTGTCCTTCTTTCCAGTTCATCGGCACTTGTTCCTCCTCCCAAATCTTCTTGAATAGAAGATGAAGCATGTTTGTCGTTACTTCGATGTCTGGCTTCAGTGCTTCAGCTGGTATATTGTCGGGTCCTGCTGCTTTCCCGCTCTTGATTTGTCTGATGGATATTCTGATTTCTTCGGTCGTTGGTGGATTGACATCTATAGGAAGATCTGTGTGTGCTGCTTCGATGTCCGGTGGATTCATTGGAGCCGGCCTATTCAGGAGTTCCTCGAAGTACTCTACCCATCTGTTCCGCTGTTGCTGAATCTCAGTGATCGGTCTTCCTTCTTTGTCTTTGACTGGTCTCTCTGGTTTACTATATTTCCCTGTTAGTTTCTTCGTTGTATCGTAAAGCTGTCTCATATTTCCTCCTCTTGCAGCTTTCTCCGCCGTCGTTGCTAGTTCTTCCACGTATTTCTGCTTGTCAGCTCTAATGCTCTTCTTCACTTGCTTGTTTGCTTTTATTTACTCAACTTGTGCTTGGACTTTCTTTGCTCTTGTTCGGCTGTTGTTAATTGCTATCTTCTTGTTCTTCCTTTCTTTGATCCTGTCCAGTGTTTCTACAGAGATCCATTCCTTGTGATGATGCTTCTTGAGGCCCAGAACCTCTTCACACGTTGAAGTTAATATTTCTTTAATGCCTTTCCAGCTATCCTCCATAGTAGTTTCTTCTTCCTTCAGTAGATCCTGTAAGGCTTGGAACCTGTTGTTGAGAGCTACCTTGAATTCATTGAGTTTGTCAGTATCTCGAAGGAAGGCTGTATTGAACCTTTGTGGTGCTGTTTGTCCAGTTGTCCAGTTCTTCTTTAGCTTCAGTTTCAATTTGGCCACAACTAGGTGATGATCTGAAGCTATGTCCGCTCCTCTCCTGGTTTTCACATCTTCCATTGTCCTTCGGAACTTTTTATTGATGCAAATGTGATCTATCTGGTTCTCTGTGGTGTGGTCCGGTGAGATCCATGTAGCTTTGTGTATACGTTTGTGTGGAAATATTGTGCCACATATGACCAATTTGTTGAATGCACGCAGATTTACAAATCTTACCTCATTTTCGTTTCTCTCTCCCAGTCCATGTAATCCCATGATATCTTCATATCCGGTGTTGTCTATACCGACTTTGGCGTTTAGATCTCCCATCAGGATGGTGAGGTTCTTTCTTGGGCACTTCTCTATGGTTGATTGCAGCCTATCATAGAACTGATCTTTAACGTCGTCGTTGCTATCATTGGTCGGTGCATAACATTGGATAATGTTCATTTTGATTCCCTCCTTCTTTGTTTTGAATGATGCTTTGATGATTCTGGATCCGTGAGATTTCCATCCTACAAGTGCATTTTGTGCTACTTTGGACAGCATTAGAGCAACTCCCTGCGTGTTTGGAGCATCTTCCTCTTCGTGACCGGAGTATAGCAGCATCTCTCCCGTATTCAGCCTATGTTGTCCAGCTTGGGTCCAATGGGTTTCGCTGATTCCCAGTACTGCCAAGTTGTATCTCCACATTTCCGTTGCTATTTGACTGATCCTCTCGGTCTCCGACATTGTCCGGACGTTCCATGTACCTATAAAAATTGTTGCTGTGGTTGTTAGAAGGGGAATCGGCCTCATGGCTCCCCAAGGAACTCGGCTTTCACCATGAGGCGTCTTATTTCCTCTAAATGAAGACCTTATAACTCCCAGGGCAGAGTTTAAATGGTTTGAGTTATTTTTTCTGGTTAGCGTTTTTTAGCGAGTTATTTTTCTACGGGATAAGGGACGCTAACCCCATGCCCAACCCTCCTCCTTTATCCGGGCTTGGGACCGGCAGTAACTCTAGGAGAGCTACAGGCGGAATTATAAGACAACCATAGAAAACCTGAAAGCACTGAGGAGTCCGACAACAGAATGAAATGGTCGTTCAGTGCTTCCTGGTTTCCTATGGTGATCTAGCTTTAATTGACTCATGATCTCAACTATTGATATTTTCTAAGTAATAATTTGAAGATTTTCACAAGAAATCATAATTTTCAACAACCTAAATCTAAGTGTTTATTTAGAAATCTATGACTGATTTAACTAAAACAGAAGCGATTGAAAATTGTTTTTATGTATGATATTTAATAATTCACAGAATAATCAATTCTATTAATTCATTTTATTACTTACATTAAATTAATATTAATGATTATTGTTATATTCTAACGAAGATTAAATTATAGGTAACTTTTGAGACCTATTAATGGACTGTTATTGTACATATCGTCTTAGTAACTAAATTATGTATATTTATATTCTTTTTATTATAAGTTTCATTTTGACCTAAAGATTATTATTGTACAATTTACTGTTCAGTTTATTGATTACCGTCTCCCATGTTCAGTTACTTTTCGGCTTGATTTTGTACAGTTGTTATTATTTTATTTATGTTATAATGTAGTTTAGTTGGCCTGTATATAAACCAGGTACATTTATTTGACAAATCTTAAATAGAATAAAAGC
Organism: Schistosoma spindalis; assembly: GCA_946903255.1. Lineage (NCBI taxonomy): Eukaryota > Metazoa > Platyhelminthes > Trematoda > Strigeidida > Schistosomatidae > Schistosoma > Schistosoma spindalis. The sequence continues at coordinate 7,203,142 of OX336420.1, forward strand.
GCTTCTTGGATTTCACTGATAGCTACTATCTATCTTTGCTTATAACCCTTGTGAATTAGGGCAGTATCGAGGCTATCCACACAAAATGCATATATGTCAATAAGAGACTGATCAATTGATCAGTCCGGAACATCAATGAAAAAATTCACGCAAACAAAATCCAAATGAACTTTAACCAAGTGTGTTTGAAATATATATGATTCATATAACAGAGGCTGATGGTTAGATTTTAGAATCAACAGGCAGAGGTAGTTAGAAATAGGACCAATTAAGACACTACGCTGCTCACATCGGTCAATATAGTGTTAAGGTTATCAGATTGAGGAGTAAATCACCTGATAAATTAACCGGCCACAGGTCATAGAATAATAACTAATGAATCATATATTCATGTTGAATCATAAAAAAACAAATCAAGCACACAAGTGGGAACAATCGAATTACAGAACATCTTAGTAAAATCTGAGAACCATACAGTAAATATGTCAATCCATTGTCGCAAACTTATTTGTTCCTTTTACAAATATGGGTCCATCATCTCGGATTTCATTGTTCCTACATTTTCATACCAATTACTTTCCGTTCCCATTGTTTCCTTCTTGATCTTCTACTAAAATACATTGTATTCCTGACTATCATAATACATTACTTATGTGTATATAAGTAGCGTACACCACATTCATATTCCACAAGTAAACAATGTTCACTTTTACATTTTAAATAATGAAACGTGTTACCATTGGTTTACAGTTTTTTTTTGTTTTGTTTCGTTTTGTTTTTCTTTCTTTTTTTCTCTAAAAAACAGAATTATTCTAAATTTCACTTATTCAAAGTGATGAAGTTAATTTTGTATATATAAATGATCCGTTTAAATAAAATAATAAATAAACGTAAATATATATTTACATAAAAAGATTTTTCATTCAATAAAATCAATAATATTTGATTTATTTTTATATTACTCAGTATTTGTTACTAGTTCAAGTGAATATAATTCAAAATTAAATAATTCATGTATCTATCAACGTATCTATGTGTGTGTGTGTACGTATGTATGTATGTATCTATGTTTGTATGAATGTATATATGTATGTCAAGTTCTTTTATTTAAAATTAATTTTATTTCTTGAATAATGATCATGATTGAAATTTAATCAGTAAACTGTTTCAAATTATTGATATTTTACTAAAACAGCTTATGTAAATTAATTTCCAAATGAACTATTTAAAGAAATAATAATGATAAGTAAAGGTGAATGGATGGATGAATGGATGGTGGTTAGTAATGGGATCCAAGATGAATGTTTAGTTTCTATTTTTGAAATTGGTCAAGTGGATATACCTACATCTTAGAATTGACATTCATTCGATGACTGGAATTCAGTACTATTCAGTTTAAACACTATCATATTATCCATTTAGCTAATGAGTTCTGATAGCCACTTGGTTGTGTAATGGGGTGAAGTTTAGACTTACTTGGTATTGTTTATTGATATTTTACTACAATTTATATTAAAATAATATTATGATGAATACAACAGCTTATGAAATTAATTTCCATACTAACTGTGATAAAACAATACTCATTTAAATAAATAACTATGATAATAATACATGTGTATTCTATAATATTCCATATCAATTTCAAACATTAAGATATAATGACAGCTTGATTCAATAATTTCATTTTGTTACAATAAAGAATCCACAAAGTCAATTTTTGAAAAAACTGTTATACATCACATTCAAGATGTATTTTTTACAAATTCATTTGATATTATTTGCTTGTATCTTCCCATTAATGTTTAGCACTGCTATTGATCAGTCTCTTGTTGACATTTGTACATCCTGTGCGAACTGCCACGATATTGCCTTAATTCACAAGCTTTCTAAGCGAAAATGGATGATGGATAGCAGTGAAAATCAGATATATCTAGCTGATGAGTTCCAAATAGAACAAGACGCACGTTCTGGATTCTACTGCTAATCACCATCCATCTTTGCTTATACTCTACAAATATTTTTAAATATTAAATATTAATCAATCCTAAAGAACATTTTCTATTTGTTCAGATATTAAAACATTTTCCTGATGTATCATTGAATGTCTCTTGAATGAACGAGTTTTAATCCTGTCATCTTGTTTTTTTTCTTTAAATGATAGACTTAAGAAAATGTTTAGAAACGTTCAATGTTACCGTTTGAGATTACCAGTATTTAGTATCCCAATAAGCTATAAGCTAGCTGACTAATTATAATAATTCACTTAAAGAAAACCTTTTTAAATGTAAATTATTTGGTGAAATAATATTAAGTATAAGACAATGACCTTGTTGAATAATTTGAAAAATTTAACAGTAGCCTAATAATATAGTGATTTGGGAAAAGCATAGTATACCGGCGAGCTTGAGTGAGCCAATCAGAACTCCTCAGGTATTTTCCGCGAAATTTAAAGTGTAGTGATATATAACTTGTATTATTAATATCTATATGAAAACTGACAATAACTGATTCTTAAAATGCTCGGAATTAACAAAAATATCTCTTATGCCACTAAAATATGAATCTAATATGGTCGTTAAGCTAAACTGCAAAAAATGTCTAATCCTAAGACAGATTGAATGTTAAAGCATTTAATGGGATTCAATGAGTAATCAAGAGTGTTTAATGAAGCTAGATTATATTCTCGCTTTTTATTCTTACGCTAAATTTCAACCTTAAGTTTTCAAGGTTTGTGAACAGAAGGGCGATAAAGCATTTCATTATGATTAATGTCGACTAGTAATGAAAACCTTGACTCTAGTTTGTAAACCCAATCCTAACCACCTTTAAATTACAACTGATCTCAAATGATGACGAAAACACTATGAGATTATAACATGAACCGGCAATACTAGCCTGCCTCCTAATATGTATGTTTATTGTAAACTTAACCTTTTACCTACAGTACATGGAACAATTTAACATGCGATGATTAATTAAATATATCAAAGCTGTTATTCCACCTTTATTTCATTGTTTTGTATTGAGAATTGTTCCATAACTAGGCGGAGTTTCTTGATTAGATTATTAACACCCAATATTATCAGTGAATTAAACTTTTATCGATTATTTTTAAAAGACCTCCTGTAGTTCATTATTTAAAAGTGTACCTCAAATTAGTTAGAAAAAAGTAGAATACAAAACTCAATAATTTAGTTGTAATGGTTAGTGAGAACAGTTAATTTATAGATTTTTCAAACTGTATATTTGCATTCAAAAACGGATTGACTACTAATTTAATGCATTTAAAGTTAATCATTAATCGGATATTAAAACTCTATACATTTTGATCACTTTTTAAATCAATTGTGTAATTGTTAGTAAATCATTATCTAACAATTTTTCTTTCTTAATTACATTAATTAATCTTAGTCTTGTTTTACATAGAAAGTAACAAGTAGCAATCACTTTGAATATCTAACCAACAGTCATACCATTTGTAGTGGTCAGGAAATTTGGACATATGTAACACAATTTATGATGAAGAATTCATTTCGAAAAATATAAGATAAAGTAGTAACCATGTCAAAGTATAATCATAATTGTTCTATTTAGAGAGTAAATTTTATCAAATATGGGCATGATACTATTTCCATGTTTTATTACATATATTGGTACTTTTTTAGTGTATCACAAATGTGTGAATAACTGTTATGATCAATGATCTTTTGATAGGTAATTAAGCAATTACATTACATTTAGATGTATGTAAGCAGTAGTTCAGATCAAGTTATTAAAGTTACTTACTTACTTACATACTTACTTACGCCTGTTACTTCTCGTGGAGGAGCATAGGCCGTTCACCAGCCTGTCCTGGGCAATCCTTTCCAGCTCTTTCCAGTTGATATACATCCTTTTAATGTCTACTTCTATTTCTCGATGTAATCCGTTCTTTGGTCTTGCTCTTTTCCGCTTTCCTTCAGGATTCCAAGTTAAGGCTTGTCTCGTAACGAAGTTTGGTAATTTCCGTAATGTATGTCCTATCCATTTCCATCGTCTTTTCGTGATTTTCTTCTCGGCTAGTAGTTGGTTTGTTCTCTCCCACAGAATGCTGATGCTGATGGTATCCGACCAATGTATGTTGAGTATCTTGAGAAGACAACTATTTATAAATACTTGTACCTTCATGATGATGGTCTTAGTAGTCGTTCAAGTTTCAGCTCCGTACAGTACAACTGTCTTGATGTTCGTATTGAAAATTCTAACTTTGATGTTGTCTGATAATATTTTATTGAATTCCATATGTTAATCAATTTTAGAAATGTGGCCCTTGCTATGCTAATCCTCGCCTTTACGTCTGCAAAAACACTAATCAGAAGTTATTAAAGTAAGTAAACATTTTCATTACTCGTTATTTTGAACTGAACTCTTAATCATTCATAAACAATGCATATTGACTGACCTATCTGAGATCAAAGTTATAACCTATAGATTACATAACAAGAATGTTATTATTTATTCTAATCATTCAGATTTCCTAACTACAATCAATAATCTATCAACAATTTAAAGTATTAGGAATAATACTTTATTCTTGAAATCAGTAACTTTGAAAAGAATATAGTTTCTTAAAGGATTCTTACAAGTTTCTCTCATAGCTAGTTACTTGAAAACAGATAATTAATATCAAATTAAATAACTTTCATAGATCCAACAACAAGTGTACAATATTTACTCTAGTTGGTTACAAAATTTTATTGATTATTTAGTTTTACACAAAGTACACCTACAATTCAATGTTGTTTGAATTCGGTTATTTAAAATTAATTGAAATTCTTCTGTTTTTGTTTTCTTCTTTTCCTTGTTGTTGTTGTTGCTATTTTTCACTATTTAAGAATTCTGTCTGAATTAAACAAAATAAAATGTTGACCTACTGATTACCTTTTAATAAAGTTATGCATAAAATCATTCGATTTATACAAATACAGTAATTTATGTTTGTGTACTCAGAAACTTCTTGTATACTTAGTAATGATTATTATTACTACTAGTCTATGTATACATGAATTTATTGAATGATATATATGTCTTAATCTAATACTTGTGTTATTTCTTACTTTCGTCAGTTGCTTTTGCTATTATATGTAAGTGTATTCTATATGTTTACTAGGCAGATGGCTTACTTTGTCTTTTGATCTATCCTTCCAGATAATCTCACTTACCACTCGTCACATTCTCTTAGCACACAAGGTGCTTACTAAATTACTTATTTACTTACGCCTGTTACCTCTCATGGAGGAGCAGAGGCAACTGACCAGCATTCTCCATTCCAACTCTCTCCTAAACAATTCTTTGCAGTTGTTATTGATCTTTTTCGTGTCTGCTTTCAATTCGCGACGTAGTGTGTTCTTTGGCTTTCCTCTTTTCCATTTTCTTTAGGATTCTAAGTTAGCGCTTGCTTTGTGATGCAGTTTGAGGATTTCCTCACTGTTTATGTTCTATCGATTTTCAACATTTTTTCGCAATTTCCTTCTTCGCAGTTGGTTTGTTTTCTCCAGCATTAAGCTTTTACTCGTGGTATCTAGACAACAAACAGTGAGTATCATACGTGGACAATTGTTTATAAATACTTGTACCTTCATGATGATGGTTATAGTAGTCCTTCAAGTTTCAACTCCGTACAGTAGAACTGTCTTGACATTCGTATTGATGATTCTCACTTTGATGTTGGTTGAAAGTTGTTTTGAGTTCCATATGTTCTTCAACTGTAGTGATGCGGCCTTGCTTTGCCAATCCTTGCATTTATGTCTGCATGAGATCGTCTATGTTCATCGATGATGCTGTCCAGGAACGTGAAACGTTCCACATCTTTCAAAGCTTTTCCATCAAGTGTGATTAAGTGTTCTCCGTGTTGTATGCAAACCTATTAAAAGTTAATTAAAATTAACAATTCATTTCATTATTTATCTAATAATTGGACATTTATATAACAGCAATATTAACAATAACAACAACAAAATAATTACTTGCACAAATACATCAATTAATTCTATCACATCAATATTGATTAATTTTATTGATTAATATTCGATAATTTAATGTATTGAATTGAAAGTACTTAGATTTTTAAAAATTTTAAAAATTCACTGAATGCTAATCAATACAAAAAATTATATGTGGAGATTGAATAGTTTGATTTTTTTTTGTGTGTGTAAATGATGAGACGATCATTTATGGACGAATTGAGTTAAGTAATACTAAAGTGACCTTGAGAAGATCTATCTACTAATTAAGAGTAAATAAAGGTTATATTTATTCATATATAGGATTATGATTCATCACTGATAATTAGTATTAGGGATTAGAATTAAGGTTTTTGATCATGAACTAATATCAATTAAAAATACCAAAACTTTATGTAGACAAATGGATAAATGAATTTTGCACCATAATTTGAGATCTGTTATCTTAAATTTGATTGGTTTGTATATAAATTATAATCTCATCTTTTAAATTGATCCGTTGAGATCAATAGGCATTCAAGATTTCGTATCTAATGGAAATGGTACAGAAAAAGCACAATTACAATGCTTGAAAAGTTATAATAATAAATCTTAGTAAAAGAGTATCCAAATACAGTTATATTTTTATTAATGAAATGATTTTTGATCATATAAATAACTCAGTGTTTGGCATAGTTACCCCCCCCCTTAACGTTTTTTATAATCTAATTTTCTTATGTCGATTGTTGTAATGCAATATATCTACTAAACAATAGATAAGCATCAAATTGAATAATAAGTCAAAGTTATGTTGTAAGCACTAGTAAGTATATTTAGTCTTATGACAAAATGTCGAAAGAAAAAAAAAAGGGTCAACAATAACTCAAACAATTATGAAACGTGTTACCAGATCAATTGTTGATATGTCAAGCATTTTAATATATACTTCAAGTATCATTTAACACGTATTCATACTGTGTGATGTGATATACTAGTAAATTTATGACATATCTTTAAAAGATTTCATAATCATATTGCTTGTAGTTACATGTAGAGATATAAATATTACACTATTATTCTTAACTTACTATTGAAACTTTACATCGATTGTCACAGAATGATAATGACATCATCTAGTCAACTCATTTTCTGTTCATAAATTTAGGAATAAAACGTTGAGAATATAATTAATGGATAACCTTTGAGTGACGCTACAGGGACCTTGAGAGGGTCCACTTAATGATTTGGGCCAAATGAAGATTATAAACTTGTGTTGGAAATTAGAATTACGATTTACAAATGATTGTCAATGTTAGGAATTAGATTTGGGATTTTCATCACGAACTGACATCAGCTGCCAAATGGATGAGTGAATTTCGCGTCAAAATCCGAGACTAGTTATCTGATATTTGATTGGTTTGTCCATAAATTATAGTCTCGCCATCAAAACTTAGGAAACTGCAGTAAAACTCTATAAAACACATGGAATTTCAGAAAACATCAGTTGAATATGTTAATATCTAGAATTTAATTCCCGTTAACTTTAAATATTTTGGAAAGGTTCTACAATTTCTTTTAATTGATTTTATCAAGGGATGATAAACAGTCAGAGGCATAGTACATGAAAGATCGTATAGTACTCAAAATTTATTGTGTAGAATTAGCTGAAGAAGACTCTAGCTAGCTCGTACTTCACACGTAGAGGGATTTAACCTCAACTCGACTAATTAGATATATATATCACTAATTTATCAGATATGGGTCATTTCAAAGAAATTAGTCTTTTTCTCAAGAGGCATATATTGGTTATCTTTCAAACTGTGATATTTTGATCAATAACGACCATATGAATTACGTGTAGTGAACATAAATGACAGAGGGCAGTCAATGATTGATACTGATATAGTTTGAATGTCTGATAGTTTCAAATTCCTTTTATACTATCCTTCCATTTCTCATTTAACTTCAGTTGTTTACTTTCATATAAAAGGTTAAATTTAGTCGACGCCCTTTTTCATTTTTATCTATCCTACTATCTTAATAGTACATTGAATAACGAACATATTTCATTTATTCCCAATCATATTAAAGATATCAGGTCTTGAATTTTGGTGCAAAATCTCGTCATTCATACGGCTAAATAGCCTTTTGACATTAGAGCTTATGTTAGCTCGTCATGAAAACCCTGACTGTAATTCCTAACCCTAATATCTAGTTCTGAATCTTATTCCTAGTTCCTCAATAATTCGTTACCTTATATTGACCCTAGTAAGTAGGTGGGTTTCCTCAAGGTCACCTGTTTAATCACTATCATAACAATGAGCGGGAGTAATTGATTTTAAACACAACTTTTATAATATGATTACACCTTTAAAAGGTTCAGTGGTCGGAAGTTTCCAGAACTTGACAACACATCTCACTGAATAGGCTATTATTGGTCATATCAATTATTATTTAGGCAAGATCATTGTATAGGGAGGAGCTGGAAATAACTGAGATTATTCTAGGAGTTCTTATTCAATTAGAAAGCAGCTCCATTAAATGTACAATTTATAGAAATAAGACAATAATATCGCGAGGTATAAACAAATTTTACATAATGAATCTATTAACGTTTTTTATAAGTTACTCTGCCTATAAAACGTCGCCTAAATTTGCCTATATGAATATAAACCATTTATTTTCATGGACCTTTATGGTGACCCAAGAAGTTTGAGAGACTCCACATTATTCTTGGTTAAGATTGTGAATTTAAGGTTAGGAATAAGGGATTAGGGTTGGGATTTTTATTACAAAATGATATCCGCTTTGATGCAAAAATGCTATATAGTGAAATGGACAGTTGGATCTTGCGAAAAATTCCAAGGGGAGCTAGCTGTTTACATTGGTAACAAAATACAACGCAAACAAATTCGATTGTGTTTCAGGACATTGTTTTTAGTTAGTATTTAGTGATAGTGTTCATTTGTTTGTTTTATACAATCTACATAGAAAGAATTACGCATTTGATCACTTTGACACTGTTGAGGATATTAGATCCTCAGAACTCACTTGGTAATTTTATTTTAAAAGTTTAGATTTCTTGTTTTCACACCGAAAACGCTCATTTTCACCTTCATGACGTATTTCCTATTTGGGAGAATTTTAAACACTATTGGTTGGTTGTATCGTTTAATATACTATTTTGTAACGCTTCCCAAGGACAATTTAATGCTGTATATATACATTTGATTTGTGCCTATTATTATTGCTTGTGCTTCTGGCTACTGCGGAATATGTTTCCCCGTTTTCGAACCTGGACATCTCTTTCTAGTTAGTGGGGCTGGGACGCATTAGGATAGCTAGCTTATTGGTCTTTGGTCACAGAGTCTTTGTTCCATTCTCAGACTAAATGCACTCATAATCGCTTCAAACATAGCAAACACTATCATTTCTACCCTATGGTGGTAATAAGTACTTTCTTTATTGTTTTTTAAAATATTCAGTGTACCAAACAAATAGATTTCAACTACTCATAATACGTGATATTTAAGTTTGGGCAGATATCTTAACGTCGCGTTCTTAACTCATTAGTTCCTCTTTATACCATACTTTACCCGCTCTAAATAGTAATATTTTACATGTCAAAGCTTTCCATTATGAATACATATAAAGGTTTATCTATCTACTGAATAAATAATTGGATACCAACTAAAGATGTAGGGGGTGTTATTGTATGGATCAACTAAAGTTAGACACTAACACCGTTGGATGCCGTCTCAGTAATCTAAAGGTTTTATTTATGCGCAAGACCGACAGACCTGGCTTCGAGTCCCGAATGCGGGATTGTGTAGTAGTAGTAGTAGTCTCGTATTAGGACTATATGGCCGTTCAATTTTTCAATGGTAATCTAACTTAGATCGACTCACAAATTCAACTATTTTTCAAATATGAGTCATCACTTTCTTTTTTCTTGTCTGCCAACAACATTCAATGATTTAATTAATAATGTTATATTTGTTTGTATGGTTTATTACTCAAACTAACATTAACAGAGCATAAATGAAACAAATTAGCTATTCGATATGACAGACACTTTATGGCATTATAATTGTATTTAAATAAGCATTTCAACGGTTTAAATGATTGTTTACGAAAAGAGTGAATGATGTTAACTGTACAATATACCATATTAGTAAAATGTTTTTATTGTTGCGTATTTATCTCATAAACAAATCATTAATTGGTAGAGTAGTGTACTATGTAGGTCACTATACAACAAGTGACTAACAACAGTTTAACAAAAGTTGACTAGTTCAAAAAATATATAATACAAAAGATTACAACTTATTGTTGATTGATTAATCACTGTCTAAATTTTCAAAAATGCACGCCTCGCCTTATCCCACAGATGTCCGTCTCCGGCGGTAAGGTCTCGACAAGTACGGAGCTAACACAAAAATGACTCACTAATGGTCGTGTGGCCAGCCTAAAGCAGTTGTCCCTTGGGCACTGCAGTTACGCTCTCAGGTTACTAAGGTCACCTCTAATCCAATTTCATTTTCAGGTACCTCCAGAAGAACCCTTCCACAGTGTGGGCAACCGGGAAGTGATAACCGCCTTCAAACCTCTAACAGCACTCAAGACCTCTATTCGAGACCACCAAAGAGATAACGGATTAGGGGTAAGATGAGAAATGCATTAAGTGTTGACTGAAGATAGAATTCATAAATTAAATCGACTGTAGATTTATAAAAATATAGACCACATATTACATGCTCAAACACTAAATGGTATCATACTGTACGTGATAACTAAAAACCTTGGATCTTTATAGCTGGTAAATTCAGCAATATTTTAGTAGATATAGAGTTAATTTTGATTAATGATTAATACTGGTTGAAGTTCTTTTGACGTAGTTCTTTTTTCCGGGAGGAGGTTACTAAATCCACATCCAACCTTCCTCCCTTATCTCGACTAGGGACCAGTAATAACCATCGAAGGGCTTCAGGTGGAGTTAGTTGTTATAACTACCTCAAAGTTTTTTTCTTCACCTTCTACATATTCGTCAAACACATAATTATATAATTGAAATCATGAGCTGATCTGAGTCTGATAACCAACGAAACGTCGAAGGCTTGGACGGACGTTTCATCATCGACAGTGTCCATCCACAATCCAGCGCGCGGGAATCGAATCTAGGTCATTCACTTTCGCACTTCAGATGAAAAGAAACATTTGTATTTTGCATAGTTAATTAGGCGAACATACCCACTCACATACATACATACACCTGCATATACACACACTTAAACACAAAGACAATCCTATTCTTCTTCATCGTTTATCATTCGTGAATTTCTTGTTTTTATTGATGGACATGATTTCGAGTCATATAGTTCCAACTAGTGCACTGGATACATATATATTTACTTTGGAAAAGTGGCTTACATTAGGTCGCGAAACATCCGTAATACAATTCTTCTACTCATTGGGATATAACAAAACATCTATTTATTATATACATATATATGAACATAGATATTTTATTTATTTAAAAATCATTAGAATTTCACCTTTATTCTTTTGTTCTGCAGTAATTGATTGATTTCTGAGGAAACTATGGTAGGATGTACAATAAGGATGGTTATTTTTCAATGATTACAGTAAATAATTGTTTTATTGAAAATGAATAATTATTGTTATAGAAAGCTTTGTAAAGTTAATAAGTTTACAACAGATTATAAGTGAATGAAATAAGATGATTAAAATGTGTTTGCTACACCAAACAAAGGTAATAGATGGGGTTAAATGAAATGATATTAGAAACAATTATAAATAAAATCATGAGCAGATGAGACATAATTAAAAGGAAAGGGATACATTTTCATATAAGAAATATAATAATAATAATAATAATAATAATTGAAGACCATGGTAACGGCAAGGATAAGAAATACTTCTTTTGTACGCATATTATCTGGCTTCAACTCATAAATGATGAGAGTTTCTACTGTTTTAAGGAGTTGGGTACAAAGAAATCTAGGTAGGTTTGAACAAACTATACGAACAACCTTAAAATCAATCTGTGGATTGGTAGAATGATTAGAGTTGATTAAATATTTAAGTATGGAACTTTCAACTACCTTCCCCTCACCCATATAGAACAATACTGGGATATGAGTGTGTATCCAAGTTGAAAGCATGCACTGTCTACAGCCTATATACCATGCTCCTCATGATTTTATTCATAATTGTTTCTCATATCATTTCATTTAACCCCTTCTATTACCTTTGTTTGGTGTAGTAAAGACATTTTCATCATCTTATTTCATTCATATTATAATCCGTTGCTAACTTACTAATTTTACAAGACTTTCTATTTGCATACACACAACATTTTATTATTATTATTCACATTACGTAATTATTACTGCAAACAACCCTTTACGCTGTAATTCTATTATTGTTCTCAGGAATCAATGGGAGAGACGGTTCTTGAAATTGAATACTACAATAAAATGAAACATTACAACAGGTTAAGGGCACTTACATGTTTTTCAGAAATGATTTTACTCATAACTAAATATAAGACGGTTGGTGGCTAGCGGTGGAATCCAGGATGCGAGATTCATTCTATTTGAGAAGAGTCGGTTGGATGTACCTGCATCTTAGAGAAGATGTTTACTCCACGACTCGAACCCAGTACCGTTCGTTTCAAGCGCTATAGCGTTATCCACTTATCTTCCTGCTAACCATTATCCATCTTTACTTATAAAGCTTGTGACTTAAGGCAATATCGAGGCAATGAACACAGGATACAAATATCTCAATAAGAGATTGATCAATTGCAGTCCTAAACATCAACCGGAAGATTCGAACAACCAATCCAAAATGAATTTAAGCTTCACCCCATTGCACAATAAAGTGGCTATCAGATGAGTGGATAAGCATTTGAAGCTAACGGTCCTGAACATCACTGAGAAGATTCAAACACACAATGCCAACTGAATTTATAACTAATAATGTCACCTCCCATTATGGATATCAATTGACATGCACATGCAAGAGCATGTGCATTTGAAAGACAGAAAAGATAGGCTTCTATTTGATTTATTAGGCATATTCCCAGGAATCTACGCCTTTTAGGACGAAATAGCATTTGTAGCTCGATAACAAGACATCTGCTAAACACAAGGTGTAATATTGACTTAATAAATGCACCTAAAGTCATTAACAGACCTTTCAATTTGATTTTATGAATTTTGGCTGAAGCCATAAACATTGGCTGGCTTAAACTTGACTTTACATCAAAGAAGTCAGTAGTTAATCTTTACTTGCCCTGATCACAGAAGCAAAATTAACATTTTGACCCCTTTTTCTTCAATGGGTTATATTCGCAACTTCCTAGGTCTTTGTTATAATACTACATAACGGTAACGTAGATATTATTAGACTGTTATGAATAACCATAAAAACCTTGTTAAAATGGGATTCCTAACCTCTTTTACAGTCTAAACGAAACAAAATACGCTGAATTAATAGTATTTCGCGAGTATTGTTGTCTTCTTTTTGTTTGCGTGTTACGCTTAGGTTCTGTCTGCTAAATTTCATGATAAATGAAGGAGAACTTAATAGCAAGTAAATAGAATGCAAATGAAAACACAGGAGGTAGTTATACAGTACTATGTTGATCAATGAATTATCAGCTAGATATGTTCTTCTGAAAAAGCTACTGGCAATATCTGGATAGGTAAAATAGGATCAAATGATTGAGAGTTAAGTTACTAGTGTGGTAGTCTACTATATCATATTTTCCAAACAGTTTTAATAAAATTAAGGAGTAGTTTCGTTAATATTCCTTTTCTTATTACGTCTTTACAGTGTTTTCGTACTCTTTAATGGACTAAATCTTTTAAGATTGTTTGAATTTTAGGTAACTAATTACGTGGCAAACTTTACTTTTTACCGAGAAGGCATGAATAGTGAAATTCAAATATATTTAAAAGATGGGCTTCACAAAGGATATTGGATGACAATTGAACCAAACCACAATTTAAATGAAGTTGGAAATGTGAACCATTACATTTTAATCTGGTGGTCTAGAAAAATGTGATTTCCATGATACCTGAATGTCCTCAGTTTAATCTCTAACTAGTTCATGGGTGTAGATTGAATTAAAAATGGGCTAGCCAGTGCTTTCAAAGTTTTCAACGATTCATCACAGAAGTGAACTTATCTGCACAACTAAAGTATCAAAGCTTTCAATCTTTCAACCAACACTCAAATTATAATAGTTACTAAATATGACAAACTGATACAGTGAACAGACTAGATAGTGGAAAATGATCAGACCTTTACAATCGACCGAACATTCTTCTCATTTAAGTAAGTGACTAAACTTGTGAGTAGAAAGTTATTTTATCATTATCAGAGTTGAAAATCACATAAAACCATAAAACCAGTTCAACAAATCAGAATGAGCAACAAACAAACAAACGAAAAAGAGACATACACTTCATAAACCATTTATATTCTATTCTTTATATGTAATTTACATCAAAATAATAAAGAATAAAAGAAAACTCATCTAACGAATAAACATAAATATACACTTATACTTAACATACATTGTATATCATATTAGAACTTCTTCTTTACTAATTATTCAATATAGACAAAACCACCGGTGTACAGTATGAAAATAATAATAATAATAATAATAATTATACATAGATATAAAGAAATATGTACACATAAAGTTAATTATTCGTAAATAAAATAAGAATAATATAAAGGAATAATAAGAATTTTGTAGAAAATCGACTTAACTACTAGTTTCCATTTTATCGGTTTTCATATATACATACATACATATTTCTTTTTTGTTCTTTTAGGAAAATAATCAAAATGTATATATCTGTATATGTATATATAAATCAAGAGTTTGCTTCAGTTCTTAATTGCAATATACAACTCTATTCTGAAGGTGACGACATTGTAATTTCTCTATTACGTAATCAACGTAAGTATAGTACAAGCAAAATGTATACATCTGTATATATATATATATATATATATATATATATATATATATATATATATATATATCCCATAGGAGATATATTATATCCATCCATAGAAATGTAGAAACCACCATAAAGATTCATCTGTATGATTACCTTTAGGTTTTAATAAAATTTTATATTGTTTATATAAATCAATTGGATCAAATATAAAATGTATAAATAAATCATCACGTGAAAAATAATTTAATAATTGAATATTATCTAATGAAATTTTATTTAAATTATCAATAATTTCAATTGAAGAATAATTCGTAATATTTAATTGTTTAAAAATATTTTGGCGCGTACATTCATTTAAATATGAAGGAATTTGAAATTTTTCTATTTTATGATGAATTAAAATTTTATTAATTTTTTTATTAATTGATTGTAATTTCCATTGATGATAAAATTTTTTATTCATTAAAATAGATAAACCATCATGTAAATAATTACGAAATTTTATAAAATCACTTTGATGTTTCATAGATAGAGAATTTTTCTTATGTCTTGGTGCTTTATAACGTCCAATAAATTCTGGTGGTCTAGTTAATTTTAAATTATATATTAAACCACGTGCTGAAAATTCATCATCTTCACTACCCCAACCCCAATGACGTGTTGGAAATCCATTGATCTATTTATTTGTTTGTTTATTTGAAAAAGAAAAAAAATATAAAAAAAGAAAAAACAAAAAATAAAGGGGGGGGAAAGGAAGTATCACTTCAAATACAACGATAATTACTGATAATAAAAGTATAATAAATATTGATTAGTAAATTAGTAACAATCAATGATATATTTATTTAATTCTTAGTGTCTTAATATATATAAAGGGAGAAGTAAGATTCTCCGATACAGAATAGCATACAACAATCGAAACATAGTTGACGGAAAAGATTTGGAACATGTAAAAACCTTTACAAATCTGGGCGAAATGATTGATGAATACGGTGGATATGATGTAGATGTGAAGGTGTGGAGTGGCAAAGCTAGAGCAGCAAATCTATAAGTGAAGAACATCTGGAACTCAAAACAACTGTCAACTAACACCAAGGTCAGGATTTTCAATACAAATGTCAAAGCAGTTCTACTGTATTGGGTGCGAACCTGCAGAACTGCGAAATCAACCAGTTGTCTATGCAAAATACTTCGGGTCCGTTGGTCAGTTACTATCAGCAACAAGCCACATTCCAGTGGAGGAACGAATTAGGAAGAAGCGATGGAAGTGGATAGGATGCACAGTGAGGAAAGCACCTAACACAGTCACAAGGCAAGCTCTCAGATGGAATCGTCAAGGTCAAATGAGAAGAGGAAGACCAAAGAACACATTATGTCGAGAAATGGAGATATACATGAGAAGAGTGAACAAAAATTGAACAGAACTAGAAACGAAGGTCCAGGACAGAGAGGATTGGAGAATACTGGTCGGCAGCCTATGCTTCATTTGGAGTAACAGGCGTAAGTAAGTAAGTAATGTTGATTAAATTCAGTCACTCAAGTTTTGTTATGATCAAACTGACTTAACTTTTAAGTGTATTGACTCAGACCTGGGACTTTCTCCCAACCATTTCCAAATAAATTAAAATGATTTTATTTGAAAGTGATCAATTATTGTAATTATTGAAAAACAGAGAACAGCTGAATGGTTTTGAGCAGAGGTGTATATTGGTTAACAGTAGAATTCGGGATGTGCATTTTGTTTTACTCGGGATTGATCGGTTGAAAACACCTGCATCACAGAACTGATATTCACGAAGGAACTCTTTATACGTAATCCATATAGCCACAGACACCAGATAGCTACTAGATCTCACTACAACCCACTGTCCATATTTGCTTAAACATTCTTGTGACTTAAAGACACTGTAGAAGTAATCCACACAAGACCCACATATTTCGAAAGAGACTAATAAATTATAATCCTAAATAACAGTAGGAAGATCTCAACAATCAATATATATATGACTTATTTTACTTAACTAATGATATGTACGAGCTAAAACTTGAATTACCATCAAATGCTCAAAAGGTTTATTTCCAATGAGTTAAAGGAAACATTCATAAAAGCCAGTAAACAAATCATCATTTTAACTCTTCTCTTTGATTTTCTTAAACTTCTCCCTCCAGGTATTTCACTTTTTACTGACGATAAATACTACTTATATATGTCGACATCAGTAGCACACACCACAATTGTAGGAATAAACATTTTTAAGAGCATGTGATTAACTGAATAACTAATAGTTTAGGAATATATTAAAGACTTTAGTCAATTTATGCCATTAGACATCGAATTCCTACTTAATTATATTATATTGTGATACATCGGATTTGCATGTTTAAATGTAAACTCTAATGAAATTTGTTTATGGTAACTCTTGCTCTGTCAATTTACTTATCTTTTCAAAGTTAATCACTGAACATTTTATACTGGATACTAAATATATATCATCTAAGCTAAGTATTAATATTGAAGCTGAAATAGAGAGATGACTGAGTACTACGAATTTAAACGACTATAAAATAGAATATATAGTTATTGTGTCTAAAAACAACAACGTGGTAAACTGATATTAGAGAGGAACTATACTGATAACTGTATTTTAAAATTAACCAACTAGCAATTTTTGTAATAATACATTTTTGTAAAATTTCAAGTGATGTAAGATAAGATAGGTTTATTCAACATATCTAGAAGTTATTCAGAAGATATATGGAGAAATTAAACAGTCACTAACTTAGAACTTATCTCTCGCATTGGAATTAGGCATCACATACTATGTCTTAACTTTAACAGACTCAATAAATAAACCAAAATATAATAGTTTTAACACTGAAACAGTTTTCATTTTGTTGGTTAATTGAAAGACAAGAAACTGTTACAATTATTGTAAATGAACTCCTTATTTACCTCTAAAAAGGCACATCTACTTGAGGTGTTTTTCTAGAAGGTTAGAAACCATTTATTTGCAGACTTTAGCAAAACATAATACTTGAGAATAGAAAGCAAATATTCTAGAATACTTCCGAATTTTTATTGCATTGCATAATGTCTTTTTTCCTCACCTTAAAAATATTTTCTTTAGACATGGCTGCAACACCTCCTGCACTGTTTACAAACGGCGGATGATATCGTAAGTCATCAACGGCAGGTGATAAATGTCTTAGTTCTGTATCACAAATATAAAAATTTTCACTTTTTTCAGGTAAAAGATCAACATCATGAAAGATGAAACAATTAATATCTGAATCAATATCCAATGCATGTAAAACTCCAACATTAAATAGTAGTCCACGATTAAAAGGAGTGGTCCCAGCCTTAAAAAAATAATCAGTTAGTTAAAAAAACTCAAATATGTATGTATATAGCAAAACCAGATAAATGTCCTAGATAATAACGCCATTTTGAAAATAATTTAGAACTGAATACTATCCAGCCGAAGATTTTATTGGTTATCAGTGCACCTGGAATGATGAGAATAACAAGATATATAAGACGATCGACTCATTAATCAAAGTTTAGGCAATAACAGAGACCAGTCCCAGAGCAATATTTTTCATTTAGAGAGACAGAAAAGTATTTTATACATGTTATTATTAAAACCCAGTGTTTTTACTATTTACAAAACATGTCATCTGCGTGTGGAAAATTATTAGGTGAATCACCCTGTTGAACTAACATGATATAATTGAAATGAAGTGTTATTTCTTCAAATACATCTGCCAAGAAATTAGACCACAAGTAGAACGGTGAGCGACTCTGATAAAAACCCCTTGAAATTGACGATTCTAGTAAATTGCAGAACCATTTGAAAGCTTATGTACTTTTTTAGAACACCTTCTAGTCAAAAACACTGCCACTAAACCTCTCGGTTAATGGACTCAAACCCTGTCTTGAGGTCCAGAATTTCAACTATAGTTTAGCATCGGTAATTACATCCGTTCTCTACAACCTGATGTTAATGAATATTTGATGGGCACATTTGTTTTTAGGCCTAAAATCATCCTGATTATACAAGGTTTGCTTTTCATAAGAGTTGTTTTAGCATCAGATGATTAGAGTGTTTGATTTCAGACACTAAGTTAGTCAAACGGTTTATTTTGTAATTGTATTCAAAACCATTTGGATAACATTACAAGCTTATTCAAGATAAACCGTTTTCCTACAATAGGCTAGACGCATGGCCAATCCTTCTCAAAATGAATCACTGACTTTCGTATTTTTTAAATATTCAATAAGAAGAGGTAGGTTTCGATCGAGCTTGGTGACACAATCCACTTCATCTCGTCAAAGTTGGAGGTCTCTAGGTGGAATAATGTGCCTCCTTACACTTAAAGTTTGTAATTGCGAGGAATAAGATGTGGTTACAACTTTTCATATATTATTCTGATACATTAAATACGCTATATTTGGTCAGAAATTAGTAATATGCGTTTAAATGCGAGTGTTGTGCACTTAGTGACTAGCTATTAAATTTACCTGACTAATGGTTAGACTAATTATCATATGTTCTCTTGAAGACCTTAGTATACATTCTGTACAGTGACTTATTAGTTATGAATGATCCACGAATTTCTGTCCTGTAAAGATAACTTGATATCTTTCAGTTGTAATACATGAGAAAGGTTCGATCAACACAATAAAGGGGATTCAAGTAATTAGTGTTAGACCGTTATACTGTTCCACTGAATAACGATCATCATCGAACGACAAAGAAACCGGAATAGCCCAGGTCACTAGTAAATAAACTGCACTACTCAACGACTCCCCTAGTTCCATCAATTTTCTATTCGATAGGTCTCAATCCAATAAGTACGTTAAATAAATGGCTGAATAATAAGAATAAATCAAAACCTTTACAAATAATTCTATCAACATAAACTCCTTACCTGCTCAATTACAAAAACATAATACGGCATATTTTGTCGTAGCAACAGAGCATGTAGTCTTGGTAATAGTAGCTTAAGGTGCTTTTCTCGTTCTCTATATGGTATAATGACAGCTATTTTTTGTGAAGACACACATTGTGGTTTCCAACTCCCCTCACAAACATGCTGAGCTACATATAACAAGTTCAGAAAATCTGTGGGAGTATCTGAGCTATATTGGGTTAGATCAAGGTCATAACTTTTCGGACAACAGACTAATAAGTGATAAATTAACTGTTGCAAAAATACCTTTGCTTCCTGGCAGGCTACAGAGCTCCTTATCGGTAAGTTCATCAGGATAAGTGTATACGACTCGAGGAGGAAGATTCGATAAATTCTCTATGATGAAGAAAACTGCTACCACCACATATATTATCATACATAACTTGCAGCGATAAAACGAAAGATGTCTCACAAAATGATTCCCACGAATAAGAATCATGGTTTTCCTCACCAAGTTTCAGATAATTATATGTATATCACATTAACAAATGGCATTGAAGCATTTTCGGGTTTCAACCATTTTCAAAAAGATCCTCGAATTCAGAGACGGACTGTGTGAACAGCGTTTCTGGGTTTTTATGCAGATGATTCAATAGATACTTGATGCTAATCAGCTTAATCAACGTAGAACTACAGTTGAGTTAATATTAAAATAGGAGCACATTTTCGACTCACATGTGATGATCACGACATGTGAAACTGCGTAAAAATTGGGCGACGAGGTAGAGAGAATGACTCAAGGGAAACGGATGAATAACTAAGCGAACATTGAGGTAGTCTAAAGAAAAGTGACCAAACACCGCGGTCATGACAAATTACTCCGTTGTCATGTCATATCCAATATTCAATTTATTCACCAAACACCAAGAAGACAAATGAAGTATATTTGTGATGAGCTGATACATGCAGGCCAATTTTTTACCTTTTTTCTTTGTGTTACATAATGGTTCGCGAACTTCAGTGAAGTCAGTCGGTTGTAGTCTAGCTTGTGCGGTAAATCAATCCTCAAAGTGAAAAGTTATGTAAGTCTTTGACATTGATTCTAACTTCATTAGCTTTCCTGGGAACACCCCAGGTTAGTGCGCTCGACCAGAAATCCATACCAGATTACCACTATGTACGCCGTTCTACTCATCCCTCTCAACAACTATCCAGGTTAGATCGAACGGTTCTCAACATTTCGATTACTCTCCAAACACATACCTTCGAACTCATTCGTCCCTGACTTATGATTCAGCCTAATCCATATCCTATGTTGTCAAACTCTGGATATTTGTAGGATTTTCAGTGGTGAAATACAACCGCCCGGTTACACCAAACGATGAACTGTCTGTTCCTTGTGATGACTTTATGCATCACTTTTAATTTTCCTATATCGCGATATTATTTTTTCACCCCCAGATTCTTTGCCTATTTATCCATTTTGTCTACATAAAGTTAGAACAAGTAGCCAGACTATTTAGAACGAGGACTCTTACACCTCCTATATTCATTCGTGCCATTCTGGCCTGACAATAATGATTCTTGGTCCTGCTACATACGGCGTAAATGACTCACGTGCACCATTACTCATAGTAGTGAAGGCATGAACACGCAGTTTCTACAGATAAGTTGGACCTCGTTTATTCACTGGTGATGTTTTCCAACCTTACGGCTCCTTCAAAAAGGCTGTCCTTAAATATGGAAACCCAACCAATCGATAACTGTTAGGCCAAGTATTCCTCAATATCTAACTTTTCCACGCTTTCCTTATAAAGAAGAACCACACGCGTTTATTATCTTTTGGAATACATCCACGGCCTGACAGATGCTATGGCGTTTCACCAAGCTCCCACGGATGCGGATGAAATATATGAAACGGCTGTAATCATTCTCTTTTGGCTTTTTAAGAAATTTCGCCCTATTTTTTCGGAGATTGATGACGTATTGAATGGTCTGAACTTCATGCACGCTCATGCTGATGACTATTTAATCAGAAGTCTGGATATAAATTACCGAATTCAGAGTCTGAATCTTGTTATCCATTGTTTATAAAAACATGTCATTACTGTAAACATTCAAAAACGTCAGATCTGGACTGATTTCCTTGATCTTCTCGGAGATAATGTTGACGATCGTATTTGTCCTCCGTAAAATAAAGTAACATCCATTCTGGATCTCGCGGAACCAACGACTTTTAAATAGGCGTGCACACCTAACCATCTCTTAAGTATTTATCGACTTTCATACCTAATTGCGTGTGTCTTATGAGATACTTGTCAAGTCAACTTCTTGGAAACGTGAAAATCGGTAATTTGAACGACAGCACAGGTGATTGACATTATTTTAAATCTTCACTCTATGTTTCATTTGATGTCCAAAAGAAATCTCAGCCTCCATTTCACGAATAGTATATTTCATACATACATAGTTTACATACTGGCAAACCAAAGTGAATCATGACGTAAAATAAGAAGTAAGAATTATACAAAGTCGGTGCAAAGGAGACTGAGTGTGAGAGATTGTAACTAATAAATTGGGAATAAGTTAGGAGCGAATAATCGTATAACTATAGCCAATAGGTCAAATGAAAGCTTATGATAAAAAGAATAGGAATATACATATAATACAGTTACTTAATAGTTCTCCAATAGGAATATATGTAATAATAATAAAATTACACTGAAGTCTAGTTTTCATGGCATTGTTCTATATCTTCCATTCTTATCCGCTTAGAAATTCTTAGGTTGTACAATAGCAACAAAAAGAACATAGTTGAACTTCAACATGGCACAAGAGCATAAAGCTCAAATGAAATTAAATAAATAGTTCAATGAACGGAGGAACGATTTGAGAAACAATGATGGTTCCAATATTATCTGTTTTCATTAACTTCATATCCCAGACAATGAAACAATCGACTGATGAGAACACGATACGCTTGATGATTTCTGAAATCCATAGTGAAGTAATTGCTCAGAAATGTTGCTGGAATCACTTATTGAAATGTATATACCTAGAAAAAAGTAAACAATTAAATTGCAGTGCCGTTTGTACGTGCGCAATGACCTAAATGTTGACCTGATGGCCATTTAATCTGGATCTTAGCGATACTTATCTACATCGATGCAAGGTTTAGGGTCTCCCGAAACTAATCACTCACACGAAAATGTGTTTAGTCATTTAGAACTACAGCGAGACCATTTCCATCCACTTACTGAAATTCTTTTAAAACGATTTGAGGTGAGAATAGGATTAAACGTTCTGGTACTCAGTGCGTTGATTACTTAGCCATCTTCAAATATTGGGCAAGCGAGTGAAGTGCTTGTGTAAACTAATGGATTTTGAAACGAGATCTATAAAGTTGTAACTCAAGTGAATCAATTCTAGGGTGAAGGCTGAAAATTCCTCAAACTTTACGACATAAAAGAATCCTAAATTAGAAAACGACTTGTGAAGCTATCGAGCAATAAATTATTGTTATCTGATAATGCAGGTTCTTACTCAAAAGTCTGTACACTTAAGAAAGAATCTCGGTGGCTCCAAAACGCGTCACATATTATGTAGCGAAAGAATTACTCAGACAATCCTTCCAAAACGTTTTATTACACATTATTGACAGTTCCTATCCCTCCACTTTGTCTTGTGCATCAACTGCTATAGAGTACTCTAACAACTATCTTTTGCATTTTACATTCCTACTTGTCTCGGACTTATTATCTGTTTCAAGTTAAAATTTACCATATAATGCTCGGACTACTGACAGTGAGTTCATGTTTGACAAAACTCGAATGTGCAGTGTGGTTCCGTCAGCGATATTTGACATTTGACTGTCAGATAGAAACGGTTTCTCTAACATTTGTAGATAGATATTTGATCCTTTTTTGGGAATGCTCAGACAAAGAACACTTATTTTCTAACCATTGCTTTTACTGTTTAATACACTACTTGATGCTAGAGAAATCACTTATTATATGACAGAAGCTGTACTGTATGAGTCAATTTACACTTTCAATAAAATTTCTTTCGCCCATCAAGTTAGAACGGATCGAATTTAACATATGGCTTGTGCACTGATCAATTAAATACAGGTGACTCTTAAAGGCTTTGTGCATTATACGTCAGAACCATGTCAAATTATACTTACTTTGGGTAGTTGATTGTCCACGATCACATCAAATATTGGAATTACGGTGATTTCAGTTCTCAATTGAGCAGTTATCCTCTGCAGACCAATGCTAGTAAAGTGGATTATGAATTATGTCACAAATTCGGTGCTGAATCAAGAAGAAATGCAGCCAGTCATGTTGAAAGATATTTTTCTAGTCCAAATAAAGGAAAAAATTATTGAACCTTTAGAGAGAGTTAGTCATTGAAGGTAAAAGAGAATACGAGTTTTGAAGCGTCTTCTGCTTCCGATTATGATGACAAACTTTAGGGGTATGTTCGTTGTTTTGTAAACCATTTTTATTATGATCCCAGAGAAAAAGCTGACTCCAAAAATACTAAAAAGAAAGAAGATAGAGGTAGATATGTCATTCCTCAATATGGGTCTTAATCCCCTAAAAGTAGAACAACGTAATATTGATGGTCGGCCAACAAAGTACCGGAAGTTCATCCGGCAGCTTGGCATGTGTGTAGCTACCGATACGGAAGACGAAAGCCATCGACTTCTATTCCTAGTACATTATTGTAAAATGAAGGCTTGAGATGCTATAGAGAAGCAAATCATACTTCCACCATCGTCTGGTTATCGTAGACGGTAAACGAAATAAACCGGGGATTGTTGATAAATTTGACAAAATGTTATAGTTCAGAACACAATGAAGCAAAATTCTCCTCTAAGCTACCAGTTAAACGAAGAGTTGTTCTATAGAATCAAAGCAAATGGCTTACTCAGTAGACTTTAATCCGGACTTTAGAAAGTAAAGTAGGATAGTACTCACTGTAGTTAATGATCGAAGGGATGAAATAGACAGATGGTTGATAATAAGTGGTCGGTTATCCATAATTTCTGAGTTAACTCAGTAGTGCTAAAATAATACTCAGTAGATGTGAATGAATTGCTGCAAGTAGTAAATGAGCTTTCAGCAAAGTGGCCTGTTGCACGCAGCAGCAGCTGTCTAGTATAGATGCAAACAAGTTAAAATGTGTAAAATGAGGAAACAATCATGTGAGTGAAAATTATTCCTGATGCTATGATCTTGCGGTTAGCTATTAGTGGTTAAAAGTGAGAGAGAAAAGCCTCTGGTTTTCTTGTCTTGCAAAGGGCCATAGAGGATAAATTTATCATGCGAACTTGCGTATAATATCGTGATTTGTCAGGAGTAGCACCAAACACTGCCACACAAATTTGTAAGACTTTGGAGTGTTTTTGGGTGAGCAATTGAAAGCAAGTTATTGCTACTATATAGAGTCGCCAACAAGGAGCGTAATTCTGAGTCTAATCCTCGTCTGGACTAGATAATTGTTCATATCCCTCTCTAATCACGTTTGATACTTTAGGACTTTTAGAATCGTCATTTGAAAATGTGACGATTTACATCACGCTGATGAAGGTTAATCAGCTGACAAGCAAATACTTTGAGGTCCGTTAATGAGACGGAAATCATTGTTTATACGTCGAGTGGACTGTTATAGTAGGAAACTCACCGGTTCATAAATCAATAAGGCCTGAGAAGGAGAACGTTTAGGACTGCTCTAATCCAATTTCTGTCGACTTGAGTTAAAAGGCAGTGACGTTACTCTACTAATCGAGTGTGGCATCCCTGAAGCTTATTGGATCATGGATCAAAGGTTGGTTGAAAACGTACTTATGCCATCAGAAACTGGTGCTTTGGTTTCAATTATGATCAGCATGTTGTAAAATGCGTAACGAAAGGATTGCAAGACCTCTTAACCATCGGTTCTCTAGAAGTTATAAAGAATATATATACACATAAGTATGACAAATTGTTGTATATGAATGACTTAGAAGCTATTAGCATATTAATGCAAGGCAGAAATACGGTTTTCAGCTCACCGGAACATTGAAAGAATATATTTATTATGAACTTTCTATCTAATCTTCAACCATCAAGTTCAACCATGTCACTGATACCTGCTAAGTTGCCAGTAACTACTACTTAACAAGACATTGATCAAAGAGTTTAAGACGTTGGCTTATATTCTATGAAGTACTTTGAGGAAGATACAGACATGCAAATCTGCAGACGTCTGATCAAGGTTTGAGGTGGAATTTTCAGAGTTCAGGGCTTAGTTACCACACTGCTATGTTGAATAAGTAAGAATAGCTGAAATACAACTGTTGAAATGGCTGGTAACTTCTTGATTAGTCTACTTCCTCAAGGCTCAAACGAGACGGCGGATCTGGTCGATATAATTTAAAGTCTCTACAAATATCCGATTGATGTAATACTAAACGCTTAATACGTAGCTATGTCAGCTAATTTGTATGGATAGAAAGATTGGAAAGATACTATTGATATTATGAAGGTCAAATCTTCCACGTAAAACAGACCTGAAAGGTACATGTTTGCGAATTCCATTGCATGAAATCTCTGATGAACTAATTACTACTTGGGCTATTCAGATACAAATTCTTGTGGTTTGAATGAGGTGTTTCGTCTGCAATATCCGAGTTGATCATAAAATAGATTCTAGCAGGTCTTGATGTTGTTAGACCATATTAAGATGACATTGTAGTTCATGCTGTGAATGTTTAGTTACATAATGAACACTATTTAAATTTACTTAGACATCTTCGTGATACAAATGTTGTCATATATCCACTCAGGTGTCAATTCCATCAACTTGCTGAATTACAGTGTAGATTTCAAGAGCTTTAGACCTGGATGAATAACCTAATCCCATCTGTTTAGGCAGTGTCACCTGCGAGTGTCTTAACACTGAGACTATATGTTTAAGCTCTTTTGTTTTATTCCAGGTTTATTCTTAACTTTTAACAACTACTGTTTTCACTTTTAGGCTTGGTTTCTAGTAGTTTGTTTTGAAAAAAACAACATGAGGATGGAATATAAAGTATTTTACAGTTCGAAAGATCACCGATTGATAGAGATTGTCCGTTTGTTCAACTGTTGCATGACGACAGAATATAATATGTAAAACATGCTCGTCGTTAGTTTAGAAGTGTTATGAGCATAATGAAAACAGGCCAAAATATTCAATCCGAACGTAGGTTTCCTGAGTTTCACAAGGTAGAACAAGTATTTTAGTAAACATTGAGATTTTTGTGCCTTAGTTACAGGATAATTATTTCCACAGCAAATAGATGCCCGTATAGAAACAGAAAAAAATCAAATCACTGGCTTGTCGAGCATCTTGTTGGCTTGCGACTGAACATGACTAGGACAGAAAATCAAAAAAACCATGCTGCTCGTTTAAATAAGCTTACTTTAAATAAACCTACATAAAATCATAAGGTTACATCTTATAAATCATGACAACGTATTTACGACTATTACTGTATATCGTTTTTTAAGCTCGTATTACTCTGCAGTTATAACTGATTGCTATCGCATTTGGCCAGAAGTGACACTCACGAATAGTCCTAGTAAAAAAATTAACTCAAACTGCGGTAAAAAAGACATTTAGTTGTAAAATTAATTGTAGTGTATTAGTAACTGATAATGAAACCCATTTCAAAGAAAAAGATTTAAACATGTGACCCAAAGGTATTGGATCTCGATATCTGTTTACTTCTCTATAACATCCTCAGTGCAGAAAATTCCGTTAGGAATATGAAAAAGGTTACCATATTAGTAATTTAGGAAAACTGGGAAAGTTCAGTGTACAGTCGAACTGAACATAATACACGACAAGACTTTATAGTTGATATTATAATGGAATGTGAAATCTACAAGAACAATACAGAAAGGGTTTTGTGGAGATTCTAGTAATATCAATGGTTAAGATCATGAGTCAGTTGAAGGCAAACCAAAATGGAAAACTTGAAAGCACTGGACGGCCGTTTCGTCCTATTGTGGGACTCCTCAGCAGTGCGCATCCAGTTAGACATTAACACCGTTGGATGCCTGCTTAGTGGTTTAGTGGTTAAGTGCTCACACGCGAACGTCATCTGGAGAAAGGACTATCGACCATATATAGGAATGGTAGCACATAAATTCAAAGTAAAAGTGTATCGAATAAATTATTTTTTATCATTGAGAATAATGATATATTATTTATCAAATTACAAATATAGCAGTTCACGTGCAATTGAGTTTGTTCACATTTAACACTGTCAAACTCTTTTGTTAACATATTTAACGGACAGAGTCATTCGTACAATAACAATATATTTATATCATGGTACCTTTATTATTGTTACACTTGTATGAATATGTATGCTTGAACATTGTTTACTGCCTACTAATATATTCATTCTACTAGCTTTACTACTGATGGAGAAACTCTGGAAGATGTGGAATCCTTCACATACCTGGGAATCATAATCGATAAACAAGGAGGTTCAGATGCAGACGTAAAAGCGAGAATTAGCAAAGCAAGGACAGCATTCCTTCAATTAAAGAACATATGGAACTCAAAACAACTTTCAACCAATATCATAGTCAAAATCTTCAATACGAACGTCAAGGCAGTTCTACTGTACGAAGCTGAAACTTGGAGAACTACAACAACCACCATCAAGAAGGTACAAGTATTTATCAATAGCTGTCTACGCAAGATACTCAACATCCATTGGCCGGATACCATCAGCATCAGTCTTTTGTGGGAGAGAACCAACCAGCTTCCAGCTGAAGAAGAAATTAGGAAAAGACGATTGAAATGGATAGGACATACATTGGGGAAATCATCGAACTGCATTACGAGACAAGCGCTAACTTGGAATCTTGAAAGGAAGAGGAAAAGAGGAAGGCCAAAGAACACATTACGTCAGGAAATAGAATCGGATATGAAAGGGATGAATAAGAACTGGAAAGAGCTGGAAAGGATTACCCAGGACAGGATTAGATGGAGAATGCTGGTGAGTAGCCTATGCTCTTTCACAAGGAGTAACAGGCGTAAGTAAGTTAGCTTTACTATTGGTCGCTTAAATGATTCGATGATTCATTCATTTCACTATGTATATATATATATGTACATTTTAATCTTGTTCGCTCACTCGCTCACTCACCTTACGGCACTACTCTTTCATGCTTGCCCAACGTAACTCTAAATTTGTTTATCTGTGCTTAGTGCAATAATAAACTTAATCAACACTTCATATTCACCTTTTGATTAATATACCATTAAGGCATTCATTATCTAATGATAGTTATCAGGACGAACAATATACAAAATTTAATGTTTATATTTGAATACTAACCACTACACAAGTTTTCAGTATGCAAAAGAATATAAACATTCAATCTATCCCATAAATGTAACAAGTATAAAATACAATACAATGCATTTATTATACATTTATTCATCAATACGAATAATAGCCGAAAGGGATTATAGTATATATATATATATATATATATATATATATATATATATATATATATATATATATATATATATATATATAACATCAGTAGTTGTGATCCAATTCATTAACTGACTAGAAACATTGTATTAAGATGAAATGTCATTAATATAATAATAATAATAATAATAATAATAATAATAATAAAACAAAAAACACAACAGCATCATTCTTGTTTTTTTTTTTCCAAAAAAAAAGACTTGATAACCAAAAAAAAAAAACAAAAAAACGAAGGAAAACATTGACTTAACTTAGACAAATTCAATTGTATCCACTTGACAACCTGTTCATAAATACATGAATGATTATTTATGATAAAGTTATGCATTCACTTAAACAAACATCATTTTACATTATACTCATTATTATCATTTGTTATTTCCACTAATTCATCATTATTCACTTTTAATTCTGAAGGCTAAAATAAAATAATTAAATAATTCATTGAATATAATAAATAAATAAAAGTATATATAATAACATGTTTATATAAAGTTTATTTAATTAGAATGAGAATTGATGAAGATGATAATAGTTTTAACAATTGAATACATGAATCAATCTAAGTTAAACTATTGGTTCCATTCAATGGTTTAGAGGCTAAATGTTTACATATGAGACTTAAGGTTTCGGGTTCGAATTTCTATGTGTGACATTGTGGATGTGTACTATTGTACAGTCTTGTATTAAGATGAAATAGTCATACAGTGTTTTCAGACTTTCCATAGTGGTCTACCTTACATTGAAGAATGAATTCAATGGTTTAAAAAGTCTAATCTGTTAGAATTCCATAGAAATTAGAATCATTTAAATACTTAACTGGACAAAATTAAAAAAAAATCTGTGTAGTTCACTTGATATTATGTACTTGAATCTTGCTATTGATGTTCAGGACTGAAATTGATCAGTCTCTCTAATATTGTCATATGTGCATACTGTGCGTATTGCCTTAATTCAGAAGCATAGTCAAAGATAGGTAGTGGCTAGTAATGGAATCCACGACTCGCGTTTCGTTCAATTTGGTACTCGTCAGCTGGATGTACCTGTATCTCAGAGTTGATGTTCACTCTGGGACTCGAAACCATTGTGGTGTGAGCTATTTATATCCACATAAATAGTATATAACGATGGTCAAACATATGATATATTTCAGTAGAAGATCGAGAGGAAAAGAACGGAAACGGAGAACAATCGGTATGAAAATGAATGAACAATGAAATCTGAGACAATTGACTGATATTTGCAAAAGGAACAGTCAATTTTGAGACAATTGATTGATATTTTGCAAATTAACTATTTATTGTATAGTTCTCAGATTTTAGTGAGATGTTCTGTAATTTTGCGCTATAATACATCCTATTGTCTCCACGTGTGTTCTTATTCACCACACCAGTAATGTTCGCTTCAAATGCTACTGCATTATCCACTTAACTACTGAGTCCTGATATCCAGTTGCTTATGAAATAAGGTGAAGTTTAAATTCACCTGGTATTGTTTACTTGAATCTTCTCACTGATTATTAGGACTGCAAATGATCAGTCCCAAATAGGGCAAAACGCGCGTCCTAGATTCCATTACTAGCCACTAACCATCTTCGCTTACTCTAAGTAGTTGTTACATGACTTACTAAATGATTGTATAGTGATGATGCATCAGTGTTAGTCAACAGCTTTAAACATAAAATACTAAAGTATATTCTTATTTTGTACGTTGTTTATTGCGTTTCGCTGAAACGAAAAACATTATTTCATCCCAAAGATACCCTTTATAGATAATTTATTGAGAAAGCTTAAATTAATCCATTTTAATACAGTGGTTAATTGAAATAAAAGAATATCCATTATTCTTCCACTCGTTGACTGTAATATGACTGTAGTATTCAGTAGAATGACTAAATGCTTGTATCACTTCTTATCATAAAAGTAAATATGAAAGTTTGCAAGCTGTTTCATTATCTTTTCCATTTAGAAATTTTCTGAAGCGAAAAAAATCTACAAGAGCACAAACTTCAAATCTACAGATCTTTCAACTACGGAATGCATCATAAGCTAGTATTCGATAAATGGTTATTAAAGCGTTAATTATTTTCGGTAACAGTATAATCTATTAGATTATTTCACTTCAAACTGAAATCATCTACGTAACCAGTATAAAAAAATGAGTGATATTTATATTTATTTGAAGAGGTAATTAAATGATACTGTACTGAATTTCGGATTTTTAGATAGATTTCAATAAATGTTAGAAATATATATTGAGTTGTATAATGAGAAGTCTAGAGGTTAAGTGTTTTGTGCACGCAAAATCGAACATCCTAGGTTCAAGTCTTGCATGTAAGACCACGAATACGTATTGCTAAGAAGTCTCATGCTGTTCAGTGCTTTCAGGCTATCAATGGTAATCTAGCTTAAATCAACTTATGAATTCAAGTATTATTAATAAAAAGAGTTTTACTATCTTCTCCTTAGTTCTCAGAATATAGTGTCGGTTATTATGTTAATCCTATATACCTTATTCTAGCATTTGAATAAGTCAATGTATTCATTCTACTTGAGTCACATTTTGATCTTGTTAATTATTCACTTATCAATCTTGAATGTTTTTATGTAAGCGTATGTGTGTACACTTCTTATCCAACTCATCATATGTCCGTAACCTATTTTTATTTGGCTATAAATATTGATTAACACTTGATTAAATGTAATTAGCTCATATACCTTCTCTATTGCGCATCATTTCGCTTCGCTCTGTTATCTTCGCTTACTTCCTCTGATTTCCTGTCTAGATCATTGAGTGTACAAAATATACGCATTCAAAAATTCATTCCCGTATTTAACTTATTCACTAACGTGAGTTAAGTCGATGATAGTATAGGAGGATTGACGATATATATATATATACTTGAATAACAATCATTCATATAATATTATTGAAGTTAGATTTTGGGTCACTAAAAGCCAATATTCAATGCTTATTAACTTAATCATCATAGAATACGTGAATGAATAAAAAAAATTTTTTAAGTTTCTATGTGTATATATTACTAATAAAATAGATAACTAGATAATTTGTTCATTTTATACAGAAAGCAAATGTATTTAAATGTGAAATGGCTTTAATGTTTACCACCACAACAACAATAAAAAACAAACAAACACAATACATAAACAATTTAAAATGATCTTTCTAATGTGTTTGTTTCCATGGGAAAAAAAATAAATAATCATTAAATTTTATTAGAATGGATTAGATAAAATTAGATAAAATCACGCTATAAATTTTTATATGAAGTAATTTTATATGATGAAACGTATTTATAATAAGTTATAGATGAAATAAATGATTGTCTAGCTTCAATTGTTTCATGTTCTCAACTAATTAAATAACTACAATCTCCATAAAACTCTCTTTTGATACTAATCAACATATACTCACTAGTAACTGGCTTCAAGAGATATATCCTGGAGTTTTAGTAAGAAGTAGTGACCGTTGGAGTTCAATAGTGTCTGTTGTGAGATATTAGCTCACTGAAGACAATGGTTATACATTAACATCATTGGATGCCGGCTCAGTGGTCTAGTTGGTTAAACGCTCGTGCACGAGACTGTTAGGTTCTGCGTCCGAATCCCGTGAGTGGGATCGTGCATGCGCATCGTTGAAGAGTCCTACAATAGGACGAAACGACCGTCCAGTGCTTTTAGGCTTTCTATGGTAGCCTAACTTCATTTGAATCATGACCTTAACTATTGAAATAAAAAGACACAACTAAAAACTTACCTGAACAACAAGGAGGAAAAAAAAAGAAAGAATGTAAATAAATTGATCACCATATGGGTTCTAAGTGAAATAAAATTTCTTTTTGTTTGAGATATATAAGTTGGATTCGAGAGAGAAATAAGCTGTTACTTAATTGTCCTTCGTTTTACTTATTTATTACTTAAACGTTTGAGTGTTATGATTTACTACATGATTCATATCCATGCTATTTACACTTATAGGGTTCTTTTATAGTAGACCCAATTTATTCTACAAAAGTACTTACTACTTAAATAATCAGGGAATTTATCATGTTAAATTTGAACGAAATGAATAAAATTTCTATCATATTTAGTAATTGATTTGACAGTATGAAAGTTAGATCCTTAATGACTCTTGATTGAAGGTGTTAACTAAAGCTGAGTTCAACCATTTAGTATATATGATCTATAATTTGTAAATACAAATCTTATTATGATTTACATTATAATAAATGAAAAAAATGATTGTAATACATATTAACTGGTCATTAACTGTTTTCAATGGTCTAATCAACTCATACAAACATGAAATACCATAAGTGTTATTTTCCTAACAACTTAGATTGGTTGTTTTTAGAAACATGACTGTTAGCCAACTAATTGTTATTAAGGTGGTGGTCATCAACATTAATTACTTACCTTATGATTTAATGTCATTTGATAAATCGGCGAGACTATAATTTATGAATGAACCAATCAAATATAAGATAACAGCTATTGCATTTTGGCAAGAAATTCACTCATCCATTTGAATAAATAGAGTTTTGGGATTATAGCTGATGTTAGTTCGTGATGTAAACCTTAAACCTGGTTCTTAACCTTAACCATCAACTGTAAATCATAATTGTAATTCCTCACACAGGTTTATAACTCTCATTCGGTTCTAGTTATTAGGTGAATACTCACAAAGTCAGTCTAGCATCGCTCAAAGGTTATCCATAAATTATAGTCTCATCAACAAATCAGTGTAATTATTGGAGATTCTTAATTTAAATCTATTACTTTTATTTAATGGAAACAATAAACATAAGTTGACAGTTTAATTAAACTGTAATATTTTGCTAAATTTACTCAACTCCCGGTATGACCTAGTTCTAAGAGTGTCATAGTAAGATCAAGCGGTTATCCACAGCTTTCAGATTTTCAATACCTATCCAACTTATATTGGTTGGTGATCTAGAAAAGGATTTAGGTTATTATTCATATAACTATACATTTCAAATCAAGTTACTTCTCCTCCATATTCCACAATATTCTAGAGTATTGCTAATAGTATGTAAAGGAATTTTCTTCAACCTAACTTCATAACCAACCAATTATAATCGAAGTTTTTTTTAACTTTACTGTTAATTCACAAGTTGCTGTTTATAAGAAAAAATATTAATATACTTATTAGATTTACATGAATTTGAACGATATCCACATGTAGTGTATGATTATTTGTACAATTTACATGATTATCTTCTTCTTCAGATTCTTTCTCCGGTTGCATCAATAAGAATGGAATGTACAATGAACATCGGCTAGTGAAGTACAAAAGAAAAAGAGATAAAAATGTACAGCCTATACAGAAGAATATACATATACAAATTACTAAAATCTCCAAAAAACATTCTTCTGATAATAATCAACATATACTCACAAATGACTGGCTTCAACATGTATATCCTGGAGTTCTAGTGAGAAGCAGTGACCAGTGGAGTTTAACTGGGTCAGTTGTGAGATAGTAACGGTGAGTGTGTTGCTCAATTTCGTGGATTAGTTGAAGTTGGACATTAACACCGTTGGATGCCGGCTCAGTGATCTATTGATTTTTTGCTCCTGCGCGAGATTGATAGGTCGTGGGTTCGAATCCCGCGAGGATCGTGCATGCACACTGCTGAGGAGTCCCACAGTAGGACGAAACGGCCATCCAGTGCATCCAGGTTTTCCATGGTGGTCTAGCTTTAATTGTCTCATGATCTCAACAATTGAAATTACATATACTTTATTATGAATTAATCAAAACAAAAAAACAGTAACTTGAACCAAATAGTATGAATTCATTTGATTGAGTTGAATTCTGATCATGTGTAATACTTTAAGATCATAATTACAAAAAATAAATTCATGAGTCAACTAAAGCTAAACTACCATTGAGAACCTGGGAGCACTACATAGCTATTTCGTCCCAGTATGACACTCCTTAGTAATGCGTATTCACAATTCTGTACATGAAACTCGAATCCAGGACCTTCAGACTCGCGCGCGAACATTTAACCTATAGATCACTGGGCCGATACCATACAATGTCAATATTTAACTTTAATACCATATGAATACTAAAATCCCTACGAATTCTCATACCGATAACAATTATGTGCTCACTAGTGCCTAGCTCCAAGATGGATTTCCTGGAGTTCAAGTGAGAAGCCGTAACTAATGGAGCCCAATTCGTGTAGGGTGATGACAGTTATCCACCTCAGATAAGGAATGAGGAGTTGTACCCGATCATTGATTGATTGAAGTTATACATTAACACCGTTGAATACCGGCTCAGTGGTCTAGAGATTAAGCATTAGCGTGCGAGACCTAAGGTCATGTGTTCGAGTCCCACATACTGGATGGTGGATACATACTATTAGGTAGGATGAAATGGACGTTCAGTGCTTCCAGGTTTTCAATGGTGGTCTAGATCAACTTAATTTGTGAATTCAACTATGAAAATACAATTCATTATTGTTTGTTGAAGATAAAATTGTTCATTAAGTTTACATAAAAATGAAACGAACTGTTTTCTATTAGGTTTCAGTGAGAAGAAAATAAGGTTACACTTTTAAATAAATTTATTTTTAAGTATTTATTTTATTATTTTTCAAAATAATTACTATAATTATAGAGAGTAACATTATTATGAGGTAATCGTTATGAATTATCTAAGGTCAACAAGAACTAATCAACATCAAGTTCTACAGAACAAAAGCTGTAAGTCATATGTGGAGAAATTCTAACATTTCACTTCTATCTAAAGTTTGTGCTGATAATGTTGTTCAGAAGAACAATGAAAACTCCGCAATCAAACTGTTATATCCTAGCCAAGATTAAATTACGAATAACTTCTGAAATCTATTAATAGACTAATATTATCTATATATGGTATTTATGGTATAACTATTCAGTAATAAGATTCTGTATATCTATATTTCCCTTATTATAAGCTTCATTTTGATCTATAATTTATTATTATACGATTTGCTGTTGTTAAGTTATACTCAGTTATCTGATTATCGTCTCACACGTTCATAGCCACTTTTGGCTTTATTTTGTATAAATGTTATTTCCTACTTTATGGTGCTCTGTGGTCTATTTGGTTGGTATATAAACCAAGTATGTTTGAAATAAATGATTCGCATGGTGGAAACTGTTATTGATGTTCTGAACTCAACTGGACGGGTTAGGCGAACAAAGTGCCAATAAGGACGCTAAGCTGATCAGACCGGTCGAACGTCATTGGTTTAGTACAGTACAAGAGTGAATAAGTCGTATTTCGATTGGCGAATAAATCACGTGATAAGTAGCGGGATATTAAAGTCACAACACAAACCATCTACCTCAAAGAACAAAACTCCATCAAAATATTTCAGATAAAGATAATTATGAATAAAGAAGAACTAGAATTGACAATCTGTTATAAAAGTGAATTTATGGGATAAATAATTTGTGAAATAACAAAATAATTCAATATTTAATTATTATCAGAAGGGATTTTGTGGAGATTTTAGTAATTTCAATAGTTGAAATCATGAGTTAACTGAAGCTAGACCACCATTGAAAACCTGGAAGCACCGGATGGCCGTTTCGTTCTATTGTAAGACTCCTCAGAAGTGCGCATCCACGATCCCGCTCGCGAACACTTAACCTCTAGACCACTGAGTCAGCATAGAATGGTGTTAATTTTTAACCTCAACCAATCCGAAAATTTCATATTTACATTATTTGCTTTTTCTTGCAAATGACTTATTTAAAGTGGGAATAATCATTAGGAATGATTCAAATTTGGTGAAAAAATGACGTTCGATTCCTGGCTGCTTTTTCCAACCAAACCTAGTTAAAGGAAGCTAATTTCGAAGCTAACTATTCATCTTCTAACCATTTTTATATATTTGGTCTCCGGGTTTTTTAGTTAAACAATGATACTATTGTTTTAATGATAAACCTTTTCGTATTTTTATTACTAACTGATTATAATTTGATAGTAGGCTGTTCAATACATTTTCTCTAACATGTTACGATGTATCAAGTTGTTGGGGATGCTAGATCCCCAGAAATCACTCAGTAAACTTCTCATCCTTGTAATCTTACTATAGAAATTTGGGTTTCTCATATTTGCGTCGAAAGCTCTCATTTTTTAACCTTTAAATTGTGCTTGCTACCTGGAAAGACCTTAAACATTATTGATTCTTTTGTTTTTTTAATAGTCTGTTTTGTGACATTTTTCATGGATACTTTTGTATTATATATTTAGGCGTGAGTTGTGTACTTATTGTTCGTTCTTCCAGGCTGCCTGTAAAAAATATATATATATTTCCCCTGCTGAATTCGGTCTTTTCCCTCTAGTTATAAGGGTGAGGGTTTAGTGGAATAGCTTAACTTATTTTGTTGTTGTGTTGCTGATTCTTGTTCCATTCACCAGTTCTAGGTGGTTCCGTCATCCCTCAAACATATCAAAAGTGATTAACATGAATAATTATAGGATCATTAACACCAATATGTGAATTACCTGATTCCAATCCAGCATCTAACACGAACACAATAGGAAATTACAATTCCATGTAGTTCCTTATTAGCTTTTATTACCAGGTCTGTAGAGCTAAAATAATTGAACATAACATTAAAGCATGAGAAGAGTTATCAAGTGAGAAGTTATTATTTGTATGTGTGGTATTTGTCATCCTATAATTGTTACAGTAAATGCATAAATTTCTATCAGTATACGTATATAGAAATGTTGACTTCTATTTTAACCTTCCAATTATATTTTCTTCACTAATTGATTTAAAAAGCACACAGATTTTATGTGAATAATCATGTTCTGAAATAATAATACACTCGAAACAAATTGATATTTATCATGGTTACCTAACCGTTTATATATTGATTTGATTATAAAAAAGTTTATTCCGTATAAATGATTAATTTAAAAGGTCGATTATTTCATGACACTTTCAACTTCATCTGAACTCCGCCTGAAGCCCCTCTGATGCTACTGCCGATCTCAATCCTCGATAAAGGAGGAGGGTTGGGCATGCGGTTAGCGACCCCATCCTGTAGGAAACGAACTCGCTGAAAGACGCTAACCAGAAAAAAATTACAATGATTAAGATCATGAGTCAGTTGAAGTTAGACCACCATGGTAAAACCTGGGAGCGTTGGACGGCCGTTTCGTCCTATTATTCAACTTCATTCGTTTATGAAGTATCATGGTAAATTATTCCATTAGTATGTTCATTTCTAACTATTTTCTATTATAATTTGAGCTCAATTATAAATAAATAAATTTGTATTGATTAATTTAATATATCAGAAGGGGTTTTATGGAGATTTTAGTCATTTGAATAGTTGAATTAATAAGTCAATTAAAGCTAGACTACCATGAAAAACCTGGAAGCACTGTACGACCGTTTCGTCCTAGTATGAGACTCCTCAACAGTGCGCATCCACGATTTAATTAATACTTAATTAATACTCATTCCATTTTATTCTTTTTTATTAAGTTCATATCACTTCAATATATGATGTAATCTTCAACTGAAATATTTGATCTGATCTGTATTCGTATTATTATTTCTCTTTTACTATGTATTATCTATATTGATTTTGATTTTATCTCATCTTACTAACTTAAATTCATATACCATGATTTCGAACAGTATATTTGCTTTAAACTTGGTCATTTACTTTTTCGATGAGTAATTGGATATGATTGTAGAATCTAAGGAGAACTTGTTGAAAGGTATATTCTTCATTCAGTATAGCAGTGTCTTGAACATTACATTTATAGATATAAGTTATATACATAACTGAGTTATTTAAATACTCAATATAACTCAATGAATTGTGAATTCATGCTTCATTTAATCTATTGAACCTGAAGCAATCAAACGTGATTAGTAG
Organism: Schistosoma spindalis; assembly: GCA_946903255.1. Lineage (NCBI taxonomy): Eukaryota > Metazoa > Platyhelminthes > Trematoda > Strigeidida > Schistosomatidae > Schistosoma > Schistosoma spindalis. The sequence goes on from OX336420.1 coordinate 7,242,551, forward strand.
TTTAGTAAAAGAATCTTTGAATGACTAATAAATAAATGACTGTCCTATGAAACTATAAAACCCTTCAGCGATATTATAATTTATGGACGAACCAATCAGATGAGTCTTGAATTTTGATGCGAAATTCCTTTATACATTTGACTAAATAGAGTTTTGGCATTATAGCTGATGTCAGTTGGTAATGAAAACACTAAATCAAATTCTTAACCTTAACAGTCAACTATTAGTCATAATTCCAATTCCTCACACTGGTTTATAACACTTATTTAATCCTAGTTATTAGGTGGACTTCAGTGTCACTCAAAGGTTGTCCGTAAATTATAGTCTTATCAAAAATTCAGTTTTAATAAAATTTTGTATTGCGGTTATTAATAAAAGCCTTGATTTATAAACTGGTTTCAAATGAAAATTATGGGAAATTTTCTATGATAAAAAGATCATTTGAATTAAATATTCCAAGATATAAAAAGACAATTTGTACTGTAAAGGTTAAACAGTTGTCGATGAGATTATGCATAACCTTTGAGCGATGCTAGACTGACTTTGTGAGTATCCACCTATAACTAGAACCAAATGAGAGTTATAAACCTGTGTGACGAATTACAATTATGATTTACAGTTGATGGTTAAGGTTAAGAACCAGGTTTGAGGTTTTCATCACAAACTAACACCAGCTAAAATGTCAAAACTTTATTTATTCAAATGGATGAGTGAATTTCTTGCCAAAATGCGATAGCTGTTATCTTTTATTTAATTGATTCATTCGTAAATTATAGTCTCACCCCAAACGACAATGTAATTTTGGTAAATAAAGATACTTTATATTATAGAATAATCTCAACTAGACAAAAATTCAAATCCATTTAGCACTAAGCGACTGTTTTGTTTGAGTGTGTGACTCTTTAAGCATATCCACTCAGCTGATCATGAATCGAACCCAGAATCTTCAGAATTCATAGCTATTGCTTCACATCTACTAGTCAGTATTTATTGCTTGATTACTGAATTACTCCTTCTGTTTCTCGTAGAGCATATGATACCGACCAGGATTCCTACACCTTGTTAATTAAACATAATTTTCACTATAATACAGTGGTATCGACGACAACACATCACTTTTAAGCTTGATTTTGAATGATTGTCATTAGATAACCATAAAGATTAATGATACTTATCTTTCAACTAAGTAATCTCCATAACAAACGCCTTTTACATACCCTTAAGTTATAAGTTTAGACGATTGGTAGCAAAGATTTTACATTTATGTGAGATTCCGATAGATCCAAAGTACCTTATAGAGGCTCTCTACTCGAACACAACTGACCAAGTGAGAGCTTATGGCGACCTGTCATCAGAATTGACTACCTTAAGTGGTTTTCGTCAGGGTTGTTCACTCTCTCCATTCTTGTTTAACTTTGTCGTTGACATACCTATAGAGACAACACTTTCCTCATCTAAATTTCCTGGAGTTGAACTTTTACCGGGAGATTTACTTGTTGACTTAGAATATGCCGATGACATAGTTCTATTTGGTGAAGACGCTGAAAAAATAAACAGTCTCCTGACCACCGTAAGCAACAATGCAAGCAAGTTCAGGATGCGATTCACCATCTCGAAATGGGAAATGTTACTTCAGGATTGGGTTGCGTCGACACCTACCCTTGATTAGTTGTGTGAGTACTGGTTTAGTCTAGAAAATTATGTGTAACTTGGCGGCATGAAACGTTCTTTCAACAGATCTTTTGAGTTGACGTGTTAGAATATCACTCGTTATGTCCCCTTTAAAGTCAAGTCTCAGATAAAAGATCTTTTTGCTGACTATGTCACAATGTCTTCTTTTCTTATTACTTTGTACGAGGTATTTTTTGACGAAATTGTCAGGATAGCCATTATTTCGTAATAGATATACTAAAGAACACATTACCGAAGATGGGCTCCTCCATGTGTGTATACTAATTCAACTGCTCCTGTGGAGCTAGTTACATAGGCCGTACTCAGAGGGCTTTGTCCTTGCGAGTTCGTGAACATGTACCGGCATGGTTGGGAAAAGGAGTTACCAAATCGATTAATAGCACCATTCTTTCTCACTTACTAGATAGTGAACAGCATATCAAAATAGAGGAAGCTTTCTCTGTTTTATATCAAGTTCCAAAATATCTACCTCAAGGAGCTTTACATAGCCGAAGCCATCTGGATCAACTCTAGAAGTCTTAATTTGTGTATCTAGAAAAAAATATATCCAGCCTGTATGTTTACTTTGGCCTACGACTGGATCACCGAATACCTAGTCTGAATATTTTAAATCTCTTACCCCCTTCCTTTATTTTTATTTTTTAATCTTTTTCCTTATTTTTTTAATTATTTTTGATTATCTCTATCTTAATCTTGACATCTATCATTCCCAATTCGTTGATCGTAATTACCTTGATAACACCCCCTACCCCTATATTACATATTATATTCACACAACATTATTATTATTATTTTCTTAATTGACAAGATTAAATTCTCCTACTATGCATTTTATTTACACAATTTTGTTTTTTTACATTTTCGATTTTGCTATAATACTATTATACTTATTGTGACTGAACACTTTATTCCAAATCATCTTGACCTTTATTGAATAACCTTTCTGATTTGTAAATAATACAATTTTTTAAGTATATATATATATATATATATATATATATATATATATCGTAACAGATGCAAAAGTGCACCAATTTTTTAACACATAACATTGTCAAATTTTATTAACAGATGCCTTATTTTTGGCCTTTGTAAAATATTATAATTACTCCTTGAATATTATCTTCAAACCCTAATCTTTCCGATTACTGCTTATACTCTCACTACCTCTACCATTATAAGATTTCAATCGACAATCGTATCTTCGTGCTAATGTGGCATGGTAACTAGAACTGATGTACGTAAGTACGAAGTTCTACGTTGTTACTGACTAACTCAAAAAATAATATTTATTTAAAGATTAATTGGATTATTAAATCTGAATAACTTAAACATTAAAAAATGTTTAAAATTTCTGGAGAGTGCATTTAATTAACTAATTAATATTTGACATTTGTACCTGTAAACAATTTTATATCGTTTAATTTACTTTTAACACCAATTCAACTCTGATCTCTGTATGCAAATGACGTTTGTTGAAATTGGTTATTTTATCATTAGCTTATTACCCCTTCTAATTTTACAGTTTGTTAATAGCAATTATAATCTTTAACATAGAGGTTCGTCTTAGCATAGGGCTTCTTAATAGTATGGACCCATGACTCCACCACAGTCCTGGATTCAAATCCCGCGAGCAGGATCGTGGATGGGCACTGTTAAGAAGTCTCATATTAGAACGAAACGACCATCCAGTGCTTCCAGGATTTTTCTTCGTGATCTAGTTTCAAATAGCTTATGAATTCAACTATTAAATTATTAAAATCTCCATAAAACTCTCCTTATAATCATAATTCTTACTTACTTATTTACATTTTTATTAATATTTTGCATCATTTCTAAACATTCTTTAAAATTTTCAGATAAATTTAATACTGTTGATGAAGCTAACCAATTTTTCTCTTGTCTTATATAACCATCTAATGCAACACCACGTTTTAATAGATTATCTGTTAAATTAGTATTTAATATTGTTGTATATTTCCATTGTTGTTCTCCAGCTTGAGGAAGATTAACTCTGTATAGAAAAAAGTGAGAATATTTAAGAATAGAAAAAAAAGACAAATATCATAGATGTAAAGGAAAGAAAATTTACGGATAAAGTATTATGTAATAGAAATATGCATCAGAACTGATTATACTCAAAAAGTCATATTGCTAGACAGTGTTTGGGTTATTGATACTTAGAATTTGCTTTTGTCTTTTCATATTTACGGTTACATCCTCAACTATACGATATTGCGAAATACGATTTCCAATTAAGATACCCTGATTTATACGATCCAACTAATGACAGATACACCAGAACGAGCAACCCAGAGTTCTTATTGATCCTTTTACCGTCTAACCTCTACCTGTTAATTCCAGAACGACAATCTCAGCCTCCGCGACACGAATCATATATTTCAGACATACTAGGTTTATAGATAAACAAATCAGACCACATCGCACCATAAAATAGAAAATAATATTTGTACAAGATTAAGCCAAAAAGTGGCTGTGATTGTGAGAAATATATCAAGGATAGTAAATTGTATGATAATGGTCAATAGATTAAATAAAAGCTTATAATGAAAGGAATATGAATATACATATAACATAGTCACTTAATAGTCATACAATAAGAATATACGTATAATACTAGTCCATTAGTGATGCCGTACGGTTACCACTCATTTATTCTTGTCCGGATATAACATTGACAATTTAGCTAACTGTTTTTTGACTAAGAAAAGAGATTTTTCTTTAATTCATTGATAAATTCACTATTTCTGGGAGGTCCTATGATGGAAAATAATTTGAACAGTCTATAAGTACCACAATTTGTTGATTTTTTTTACTTATTTTAAAGTACATTGTATGTATGTATGTATGTATGTACATAATTTTGACTATTTTAAGAGAGTTATGGTCTTTGAGTTGAATAGTCTGATTACTCTTTGAGATATATGCTGATGATGTTGTTCATAAGAATGATGAAACCTTCACAACCAAATCATTCAACTCGAAGACCATAAAATCTTCAATATTTTCATTATAAGTTATAAATATTCTTCATCTTTCATAATCATTCTTAATGATTCAAAGCTAGATTACAAGATATATAGTTGTATAAATTCATCGAAAAGAATGCCTGGAATTCATTCTCATTCCTTTTGATAAATTCATGTTAACTAAACCTTAACATCTTTAACTGTTTTTTTTTTTTAATATTAAAAAGTATACTTTCTATGAATAATTAATCATGATAAGTTAGAATATCATTGAAGTGATCCCAGATTAAAATATAAATCTAATATACAATCATAGAAGATTTATCATTACTATCCTAATACGGATTGAACGATTACTGGTGAGCTATCATATTTACATATACAATTTTGAAAATATCTTCATTTAGTCTAATATTTTTGTTGTTGTAAACTTTCTGCGTAAAATATGTTCGCATATATACTGGGGCCTTGATTAATGACTTACAAATTTATCTGTTATTTTTTTCTTTATATTAGGAAATGTCACAATCTACATAGTGTATTATTGATATCTTTATGTATTTATTGTCAATGGTTACTTATCAGTTGAGATGGATGGTGACTAGCAATGAAATCCACGACGCGCGTTTTGTCTTATCTAGGAGTCTTTTCTGATTGAGATCATGAACTGTTTGATGTTAGACCACTGTTGTAAACCTGGAAGCTATAGACGGCCGTTTCATCTTATCGTGAGACTTTTCAGCAATGCTCATCTAAGATCCCACTCGCAGGATTCATACCCAGAGTCTTCAATCTTACGCGCGGACGTTTAACCTACTGGACCACTGAGCCCTGGGTTTGAATCTCGCCAGCGGGACCGTGGATGCGCATTTTTGAAGAGTCCCACAATGGGATGAAACGGCCGTTCAGTGCTTCCAGGTTTCCAACAGTGGTCTAACATCAATCGGTTCATGATGTCAATCAAAAGCTTAATAATCTCCACAACCCTTATACTGGTTAATTAGGAATCGTCAACCAATTATACCTGCATCTCAGAATCAACGTTCACACCACAACTTGAACCCAGTGCCGTCAGCCTAAAACGTCATCACATTATCTATTTAGCTTCGGGGTTCAGATAGCTACCAGCTTGTGCAATGAAGTGAAGTTTTAGTTCATTTTTATATTGGTTGTCTGAATTTTCCCATTGATGTTGTTTAGAACTGCAACAGATCAGTATCTTTTAATGCTTATGGTTTTATGCCAATATCGAGATAATCTGCATAAGATGCATAAAGTGACTGATCACTTACAGTCGTAAACAGTAATGGAAAGTTTCAAACAAAAATACAAATAGTGAATTATGTGACAAACTATTATTTCTGATTTGTAATTATCTAAAAATAACATTGATGTTCTTTCAAGTATTTTCAATAAGAATATCAATGTAAAAACTTTTAGCTTCCAGTACTCATGATCAAATGAGTTGAAACAAATTGAACAATATGTGGCAAGATAAAATACTGACCAAAATAATTAAAGTCATATTCAATGAAACAATATGAACACGAGAAAATACTATCTAGAAGTTATACTAGAAAACGGTAAACATTTGTACTAAATATCCCTACTGTAAATCATTCACTTCATTCTGATTGTGTAAAGAATGTTACAAATACTATTTAGAAAGCAATGAAGTTACTGTGAAGACAGTAAACATGAACTAGCTGATGATAAAGAATCAAATATAGTGACGCTTTTACTGTGACACATTGTGTACAAGATGCATCTTTACCGAAAGAAACGGTACCCTATATGAGTATTTTATTCTGTTTTACTTAATCTAAAATACATTCAAATGATCTCATCTATAGGAATGGCTAATTTATAGAACTGAATTAAAGATTAACATTTAATTGAATTAGAAAAGTAAAACATCAAACTACAAAACGTTAACAAAAAGCTATTTCCAAGTAAAGATAGATAGTGGTTAGCAGTGAAATCTATGATGCGCGTTTTGTTCTCTCTCGGACTCGTCAGCTGGATGTACATTTATCCCAGAGTTAATATTCACTCCGGGACTTGGACCCAATACCGTTTGCTTCAAACGCCATTGGGTTTGAAAAGATTCAAGTAAACAATAACAAGTGAATTTACACTTCATTCCATTTCACAAGCAGGCGGTTATCAGGACTCAGTGACCAAGTGAATAATGCGATAGCGACTTTGGGTCCCACAGTGAACATCAACTCTGGAATGCAGGTACATCCAGCTGACCATCCCAAACTAGGACGAAACGCGCATCCTGGATTCCATCGGTAGTCACTAACCATCTTTGCTTATAATACCTATGAATTACGGCAATATTGAGGCAATACGCACAGTATGCATATATGTCAATATGAGACTGATCAATTGCAGTCCTAAACATCAATGGGAAGATTCAAGTAAACAATACCGAATGAATTTAAAAAGCTATTTCATTTTAAATATAAATCTGAAATTATAAGTTGTTCGAAGAATAAATTGTTTTAAAACAATTAATGTTTATAATTCATATTTTGAATGTTAGATTTTCAATAGCAAGACTACAATAAACAGAAGAATATACTACACTTCTATTGAGTATCAGTAATTGAACAATAAGTAATTTTAAATTACTAAACTGTTATCATTTATTCTTTACTTCATTCTATTTTACTTGTCCTGAGTCTACAAATCCTACATTCACTATTAACTACGTTTGATAAGATTGTTGCCAATGATAGATCTATAAGCTTTAACTAACAAACTGACCCCTCTGTTTTTCAATTCAAGTGATAATGAAGTTAGCTACTTTTAAATGTGATAGTTTGAGAGATAATGATCTAGAGTTTTAAACAGATTTGAGCTTCTACGTGAGCCTAAATAATGAGATAAAGGTATATATGTCTGGCAAACCTTAAACTAAACGAAAAATTCTTACTAGGTTCTATTACCAACCAATAACTAAAGTATAACACAGTTTTGCTTTCGAATATAATCTCATAAGTTTTAGTCTTATTACTTGTTATATCCCGATAAGTATAATGAATGATAACTTTTGGGATCCGTTTATGGACCAATACTATGCGTATATTTTTATCGTATAATTGTTAAGTAACTAAACTGTTCATATTCATGTCCATCTTATTGTGAGCTTTATTTTGAACTATGAACTGTTATTATACGATTTACCATTCTTGAGTTATGTCCAGTCTATTAATTACTACCTTTCTCATTCACAGCCACATTTGGCTAATTCTTGTACAAATGTTCTTTCATATTTCATGGTACGACGTGGTCTGTCTGATTGGTATATAAACCCAATATGCTTGAGATAAATGATTCATATTGAAGAGGCTGAAATTTTTGTTCTGGATTTAACAGGCAGGGTTAGGCAGGAAGCAGGACAGATAAGGACTCTAGACTACTCGTCCGGGTTTTAGGCGTCACTAGTCTGATCTATAATTCACTACTCTCTAATTGGCAGTATCGTTACGTTATACAATAAACAGGGCACACAGGTCACAAGTTATAACAATACTAATGTATGATTGATTCCTCACTAAGTGTTCTGAATTTTAGCATAAGGTGAATATTTTCAAACAACCGTTTCATAGATATGAACATCTTTTAATAGCCAGGTATGTTTTACTTTCCGAAAATCATTTATGTATACACTTTCATAGACGTCTATTTTTTGTTGTTGCCATCCGGATATTCGTTACAATAGTCTCGTGATTTACTGAACCAATATAGATAAATCTTAAAATTTCACACTAAAAAAAGTATAGGAAACATTCTTTTAGAATCAACCAATAAATCATTGTTGTTAAATAAGTTTATTGAGAAAAACTGTGAAAAAAAGCCTGTCATAGTGACAAGAATTAATAAAGATCTATTCGTTTGAAATTTTATGGTAAGATGACAGTTACTTTTGTATGACGTAATCAGTAGCTTATTTTAATGAAAACTTTATTTCAATCACTAAGATCATAAGTCAGTTGAAGCTAGACCACCACGGCCGTCCAGTGCTTCCAGGTTTTCCATGGTGGTCTAGCTTCAACTGACTCATGATCTTAATGATTGAAATTACTAAAATATCCACAAAACCCTTTCTGTGAAAACTTTATTGTCAATTTTGTTGAAAGATAGAATATTCGCTTGTCATTTGATGATATTCAATTATATTAGGATAGTTTATCAAATAAACATATATAGACAATTTAATTTATGCATTTTTCTATTGTAATGTAATGAATCTGAAATAAATATGTACAACCTTATTGTACAATGATTTTCATATAGTTGAATTCACAACAAGTCATTTTAAAATAGATCACTATTTAAAAGTACTGGACGTTGGTTTCGTCCTAGTATAAGACTCCTCAGTAGTACGCGACTAAGATTCCAAACGATTCCCACAAATTCTCATACTGATATCATTATTTTGTAGTTAATGTTAAAATCAAAACATTTTTTTTTGTATATTGGTACAATATTCGATCTGTTTGTAAATAGTTTTTTTTCTACAATCCCAGCAGTATTTATGAACAATAATGTACACACTGACAGGGACAATATCGAAATCTGTCGGTAAATTCGTAAATCACAATAGCATTTTCTTATCTAGTACATCTTTATAACATGATTTATCTGAGCGGTCACATTGAAGAAATGTCAAACTCATAATTTTTTTTCTATTTATTTACCGTGGTAACTAAGTTTGAATGATATTTCTACTTCCTAATAACAAAATAAACACGATCTGATCAAATTAAATTATTTTAAGTATTTTCGAAAAATCTTATCTTTTTTTTTAAAAAAAAAAAACACAACAAGACAGTTCAAGTATTTGTTTATCAGTATGAATCCTAAGAATTATCAAATCGAAAACGTGACTATTTGGATAATGTAGTTTAGTTTAATTAATGATCATTTGATGTATAACAACCTTCCCTTTCAGTTGAACCAACAACAACAAAAAAAAACAGTTCATTATGAAAAGTGGAAATCGATAATAAAACATGTTTATTCATATGAAATCCATTTGATCAAATCTTTCAAAATGTTTTGCTTGACAATAAGCCAAAAATCATTATATTACTAGTATTTGACCACAGATGCCTTAGAAATATTGCTCACATCTGCTGAGATTGCCGGGTAAGTAATAGTGAGGTTAAACGTAGGGTATTAGGGAGTGATGGTAAATCAGTTGGTTAAAAATCTCCATCGATTAGGATGGTTGGGCCACGTGTTGCGTATGCCTGAACACTGGTTACCACGACGCGCAATGCTGACTAGCGTTGGGAATGGTTGGAAGAAAGTTAGGGACGGCCGAACCAAGACGTGCCATCAGTGCTTGAAGTCACCAACTTCTAGTCTTAACCATATTGGTAGATTCAAACTACTTGGTTGGGGTCCACATGACTATCGTAACCAATGGTTGGAGACCATAGGTGACATGGCTTGAATTCGATCACAATGGCGTCAGTGTATACACTCTTTGTCTTCCCTTAATCTATGAGATTAAAATCTCTTCATATCTTTCTTTCTACGAACTAATTCTTTCTTTCTGTAGTATATCCTTGTATGCAATCTTTCTTTCATATATTACCAACACTGAATTAACTACTTCTATGAATCCGGTGTTCATCTTGCTGTGCTAATGAGGTATGACAACTTGAACCGATGCATATATGTGCCTGGTCCTACGTTGTAGCTGACTGATTGACTGACTGACATTCATAAAGATATTTATAAAAAAAGATTACTTACTTGCAGAAATGCTTATCTACTGTCGATCGATACGTTCCTTTTGTCAAGACATAAATTTCAGCAATTTGTACAACTGAATGTAAGAAAAAATATTCATTTAGGAAAGGAATAAACTAAGCAAATAACCACCGTCTAACAAAACAATGAAACAATACTTGGGAAGTATTGACACGCAGTACATAAAAAACCGACTAGGGCAAACATTATTACAACATTGCTTAAGCCAATTAGGTTTAATTTTCTTAGCTTATACAATGGATTTACCCAAACTAGACAAGTGTTGAATTAAAACACGGAACAGTGAACAGATGCTTTGTCCAAATATGGTATTTCTTTAGCATTATGTACCTATAATCTAACAGCAAAACGTACCTAGAATGGCTAAGCTTGTTGTCAAGCTTCACACCTGTTATTCGCTGTGCGTTGGTTCACATCTTCAATTTCAGCCAGTTTATGAAACTGACTAACAAACATCCATTGATAGTAATATTTATTTTATATCAGATACGTTTAAATTTAAATGATCGTAGTCTCTCAATTACCAGTAAGTGTTTGATTAACACTAATGTTACAGGTAATATATGGAAATTGTTCAGTTTACAATTGACATGATTGACTAACATTAACTTTATGATTATTGTAAACCAAGGAAAATCGGGTTTTTTTTGTCCTAATTCTGGAGTTTCACAATGAGAGTAAACGGTTCCCCAATGTTCCCTCTTATAATGCCTATAACTGATAATCACCAACATTTGTAAACCATATTCGTTTCGTCAACTAACTAATCAAAATTATGTCAGGTTTTCACTCTCAACTAGCCAATATTAACCTAACAATACACAAATTAATCTATATATTGTTACTTTAATGAACCACACTAACTTTGAGGTTAAACTGTCAATTAAGAATAGATATTAAAAGCTAGATTCATTTATTAAATGTTATTTCTTTTTAATTTATTTGGATATCATATCACAGAAAGTTTTCATGTCAGTTTATAATAAGGTCAGAAAATAGCTTATCATTTATGTTACTTCTTATTAATGTATTTTAACTTAAAGAAAAAACCCTATACTGATAATTATCATGTGCTCACTATTGACTAGCTTCGTGAGGGAATTCTCGGAGTTCTAGTGAGGAATCGTGAACAGTGGAGTTAATCCGTGTCGGGTAGAGACAGGTATCTACTTCAGTAAAATCGAAGATGGTCGCGCGATTTCGTGGATTGGTTGAAGTTGGATATTAACACCGTTGGATGCCGGCTCAGTGGTCTAGTAAGTTAAGCGTTCGCGCGCTTGTACTGAGGTAGATACCTATCTCTACCCGACACGGATTTGCACTGCTGAGTCCCACAATAGAACGAAACGGCCATCCAGTGCTTCCAAGTTTCCAACGGTGGTCTAACACCAATCAGTTCATGATCTCAATCGAAAACGTATTAATCTCCACAACCCCTATACTGATAGTTTCATAAGATTCAGTTTATAGATATTTAATACAACTAAAACACAACTAGAGGAAAATGTGTATTCACTGATTGACACCTTGTATTTAAGTATATATTTTGTTCTGAAATCAATCAGTATTCAAAAGTATTTCTTGAAGATTAGAATAAGATTTTGTTTTTATAATATACAATATAATCTAATAGTTAAATCTTCTGATCATCTGATTGGTACTGTACCTACATATTCGTTCATTACAGATTGAAAACAATTTCCATAAATAAACTAATGTGTTTAGTTCATTTTTTAATAAAAATCACATTGATCAACAAATGAAATCATAAATAATTTCAAAAAAATATATTTGGCAAGATAAATGATCCCTTTGAATTAATCTTGAAGTGTACACTACTTATACGAAACGGATATGAGTAGTATATAGCAGGAATTGAAAGTAGAATGGTTATCAGAAAAAGACTGAAATAAAGTGAAGAGGACGAAAAATAAAGAGCAATCAAAATAACAACAAGATTGGAAGGATGATGATATATGTAAAGGACAACTAATGAAAGTTATGCAAATGATGTATTTAATGTATGATTTTCATGTTACATAAACTCACTGTTTGATTTAATATAAAATGATTCAATGGTTTACCGTGCTTAAATCTTTGTTCAGTACAATATAAGTTGAACTGATGCATATAAACAAAATCAGTAAAGAAGATCATGACGTAGGTAGTCACAAGGAAGATGTGCATATTGTTGACTGAATAAACACATTAAGAAGGTTGATGAAAGTTATCAAGAGACAACAAAAGTACTGATATAATCATTTTCCTGATAACAACGATGTAGCAATCAAAAGAAGTATGGGAAACCTAAAAGCTGTCAGGACTTGAGTATTTAAAATGCCTCATGTGTAAATTATTTTCTTGGAATTAGTTTAATAAATAATTATAATAATCCCAAAATAAACTAAAAACTGAATTGCAATCAATGAATGAAGCGGTTAAGCTAATCAACATATAAGTGATAAGATTGTAGTGAATGAAGATTTAAGTACGGTAAACCATTGTATCATTTTATTTTAAATCAAACAGTGAGTTTATGTAACATGAAAATCATACATTAAATACATCATTTGCATAACATTCACTAGTTGTCCTTTACATATATCATCATTCTTCCAATTTCGTTGTTCTTTTGATTGCTTTTCCTTTCTTGTCCTCTTCACTTTATTTCAGTCTTCTTCTGATAACCATTCTACTTTCAATTCCTGCTACATATTATTTATATCCATCTGCATAAGTAGTGCATGATACAGTAGGACAAATTACATTTTTTCTTAAACTGAATGTATAAATAAACACTTTTCAACATACACAAAATGAAACGAATTAACATAGGTTGCATAATTTATTTTTACTTTAAAAATTAAATCATCAAATTCAGTTAACTGTAAATGATAATGTTTAAGAATAAATATGAATTTACTTGCTACTTGTAACTTCCTAACAGGTAATTGACATAAATTATCCAATACTATTGATACACACACAGATTCATCATGATAATACAACTGAAAAAGATAATAAAGTAATAAATTTGAACGTTATTGAACGTTGAATGGTATTTGTCAATGTTTATGCAAGATATATGTTTATAATATGCATGTATATAACACTAGATTTTTAATTAAACATGTAATCCCTGTAAATCAGTGGATGAATTATGAATCGATTTTGTATAGTTTCAAATAGATTTTTAATAATTATAGTAGCTAAATACTTTTCATTTTTCATTGGTTGGAATCATGAGTCAATTGAAGCTAGACCACCATTGAAAACCTGAAAACACTAGACGGCCGTTTAGTCCTATTAGGAGACTCCTCAACAGTGTGCATCCACGACCATGCCTCCCGCGAGATTCGAACCCAAGACCTACCAGTCCTTTTTCTTAATCAATGAATTGTTAGTAATAAAAGCAACGAACTGATTTGTCCATATCAAATTATATCATCTATTTAGTAATTAGTTACAAAAACTGGGATGGACAATAATTGCGGTGATTCATTTTTTTATTGTTTTATTTGAATCTTCCCATTGATGTTTATGACTGTTATTGAACAATCTGTTATTGGCATATGTGCATCTGGTGCGGATCGCACGATATTGCCTTAATTTACAAGCATTCTAAGCATAGATGGATAGTTGCTATCTGGACTCAGTATCTTAGTGGATAACGTGATGGCATTCAATGCGAACGGTACTGAGTTCGAGTCGTGGACTGAACGTCAAGTCTGAGATGCAGGTTCATTCGGCTGACGATTCTCAAATAGGACGATACGTGCGTCACGGATTTCACTAGCCACAATCTATCTTTAAACATTACGACGTTATTTCTCTGAAATTACTGTTCGACATACCTTACAATTCATATTATTTAAATAAATGGATTATAACATTTCATGCTTATTATACAACTGATGACGTATTTAAATAATAAAATTTCTATTATAAAAAAACTTGTGAACCTCTTTATTATGGAGTTAATTTATAAATGAGTGGTTTAGAATAGGTCTTAGTCTCTTTTACACAGTCAGTTAGTCATAAACTACATTGACGCAAGGTAGATAAACATATGTTCATTTTAAGAAAAGATGGATAAAAACTGGTAGTGCAATCCAGGACGCGCGTTTCGTTCTATTTGGGGCTCGTCAGCTGGGTGTACCTGCATCTCAGAGTTGATGTTCACTCCTTGACTCAAACCCAGTACCGTTCACTCTAATCGCTATCGCGTTATCCACTTAGCTACTGAGACCTGATAACCACTTATAATGCTTGTAAATTAAGACAATATCAAGGCAACACGCACACATGTCAATAAGAGACTGATCAAGTGCAGTCCTAAACATCAATGGGAAGATTCAAGTAAAACAATATCAAGTGAATATTTGCATTTGTTCAAGTTACTGTACTACATCAGAACTTTCTGACGAAATTATTATTGAACATAGAGAATCTAATTCTAGAAGAGTAAAGAAATTGGCCGAAATAGAAATATCACTGGATTTTGTAACACAGAAATAGACTTTCAAAAACACAGTATCACTCTTATTTAAAACTGTGAAGTAGTTCACTACAATGAATTCACAAATAAAATTTAACAAACATATTTGATTCGTCACAAACTTTACAACTTGATTACAAATCTATTAATCAATATTTTCAATTCTAGTTCGTTTGAATGTTACATAATTCTCCTTCAATATAAAATAGATGAGTTCCTGTCCAGATCCAGATAAGAGTCATCTTCTATCAATCAAGAATTTGATTTGGATATTTAGAAATCCATTATCAGACTTGTGACTGATGAGTAAAAAGTTATGATTTGATCATGTGATTTTCTATTTATTATTCTATATAGTTTCCAAATTTTTTTTCATAACAAAATAACATCATTAGGGAATATCCGACTACTTTGTAAATGATTGGAAGCTAATAAAAGTAAATATTAGTTACTGATTAAGTGGTGAAAATTCATTAATTTAGTACCTAAACTACTTTGATATTTAATTCACAAACCATTCCATGAATGAAACATCTAGATATATTGCTCTTACATGAAAGCTTCTCGTTAAAATTGACTATTTCAACTAAAGTTATTACTATCAAACTAAAAATATCGTCAGTGGATACTTTACAATGTCATAGATGATGATAGACTATTATGTTATAAGCGAAGATGGATAGTGGCTAGCAGTGGAATCCAGGACTGTATGTATCTGCATCTCAGAGTTAATGTTCACTCTGGGACTCGAACCTAGTACCATTCTCTTCAAACACCATCGCGTTATCCACTCAGCTATTGATTTCTGTTACCCGCCTGCTAGTGCATTGGGGTGAATTTAAATTCGTGCTTGTATCTTCCCATTGAGGTTTAAGACTGCAATTGATCAGTCTGTTATTGGCATATGTGCATACTATACGTATGCCTCGATATTGCCATAGTTCACAAGCTTCGTCCTGTTTGAGACTCGTCAGCTGGATGTACCTGCATCTTAAAGGGAAGTCTCATAGGACGAAACGCGCGTCCCGGATTCCATTGCTAGCCACTATCCATCTTTGCTTATAAAAGCTTATGAATTAAGGCAATATCAAAGCAAATGCATAGTATCCACATATGCCAATAACAGACTGATCAATCGCTGTCTAAAATCTCAATGGGAACATACAAGCAAAACAATACCAAGTGTATTACGTTATAATGCTATATCTTACTAAGTAATCATTGCTGCAAACAGAAAAAATATGTATAAGTGATAGTGTATAAACGTTCTTTTTTTGTGGAAAAACAGGTATCCATTAAGAATCAATTCAAAAATCACCAATAAATAGACTTTTAATATCAAATGTTCATTCAGGATAATATACATGACTATGTTAAGTAATAGGAGTCACAGTGTGTAGTTATATATTTCTCACTGTATACTTCATTGTATGAGTTCCTTAATTTGAAACTCATCAATCCACCATTTCTTAAAGACGTTTACATATTCAAAATATGTGATAGTTATGCTTTAAATAGGTGTATCTCATTTACAGTTTAATAAGAATGTAGAAATTAGTGAATACTAACATGTAGTTATACACAATATCCGTGTTCAATAAAAAAAACTACAGTTTACAATTCCAGTAACGCTACGTTTAAACTAACAAATGTTTTGATAAACCAGATGTTATATAACTAAAGATGGAAAAACAAAGGAAGAAAATTTCAAAAAAAAAACCGACCAACTAATGATAAATTCATGACGAAAAACTCTTAGTGCCACCCAGTGAAATGTATTGGACATAGAAACTGTTTGTATAATCTCGTTATTCATTCCTTAGGCTAAAAAAATCCATATTTGAAAATCTGACAATATATCTTGTAAAGAATCAACTTTTCATATTACCAAATCTGATATATATAATTTGAAATGGATAATGTTTTGCTTTTATAACAAGCACAATAGGCTCAATTCACTGAATTCATTGCTGGGTATTTTTAAATCTGGTCAGTTTGTGATATTACCTCGAGATTAAATGATTTTATCGATAACCTCTACTGATAATTATCATGTGCTCACTGTTGACTAACTTCGTGAGGGAATTCTCGGAGTTCTAGTGAGGAATCGTGACCAGTGGAGTTAATCCGTGTCGGGTAGAGACAGGTATCTACCTCAGTACAATGGGAGATGGTCGCACAATTTCTTGGATTGCTTGAGGTTAGACATTAACACCGTTGGATGCGGCTCAGTGGTCTAGTAAGTTAAGCGTTCGTGCGCGAGACTGAAGGTCCTGTGTTCGAACCCCGCGAGCGGGATCATGGATGTGCACTGCTGAGGAGTTCCACAACGGGATGAAACTGCCGTCCAGTGCTTCCAGGTTTACGACAGTGGTTCAAAATCTCAATCAATATAGAGGTAAAATCCATTTGGTTGACACCATAGATCAAAGTTTTACAATAGAATCAAAAATTTAAGCGATTTTGAGTAGTTCACTTGATATTGTTTTTGTTTTTTATTTGTTTGAATCTTCCCATTGATGTTTAGAACTGAAATTGTTCAGTCTCTTATCAGGACTCAGTAGTTAAGTGGATAACGTGATGGCGTTTGAAGCGGACGGTACTGCGTTCGAGTCCCGGAGTGAACATCAACTCTGAGATGTAGGTACACCCAGCTGACGAGTCCCAAATAGGACGAAACGCACGTCCTGGATTCCACTGCTAGCCACTATCCACCTTTGATTTTGAGTAGTTTCATTTCTATATCTTTTAAAAGTCAATTTAGACAGCAGCCAGTTGATTATACATAGAAAACATTTACGGTATTATGACATTTATTTTTTTAATTATTCACCTTAGTGTTAAGAAGTTCATCAGACTTTTACATTACAAGACAAATTTCTGTCATTAATAAAAACTAATATACATGTGACTACATTATCAACTACTGAATAGAAGTAATCATGTGTGAATCATGGATAAATTATGTTCAGCAGAGATGGCAGTAGCTGGCACTGGAATCTAGTATGCGCATTCCTTTCTACTTGGGACTCATCAGCTGGATGCACCTGTATGTAACTGCAAGCCTAAACAGCAATGGGAAGATTCAAATAACCAATACAAAAATGAATTAGATTATATTCAGGCCTAAAGCTAGTTATCCTGGTGAGGAATGAAAATTATACAATAAAAATGTAATTATCAGGATGAGGTTGTGGGGTTTATTAAGTTTTTGATCGAGATCATGAATCGATTGATTGGAGCTAATTCATGTCAAGTAGAGACAGGTATCTAACTCAGGCAATGGAAGATGGTCGCGCAATATCGTGGATTAGTTGAGGTTAAACATTAACACTGTTGGATGCCAGTTCAGTGGTCTAAAGATTAGGTGTTCTTGCACAAAACGGAAGGTCCTGGGCCCGAGTCGCACATGAGGGATCGTGAGTGCGCACTGACAAGGAGTCTCATACTAGAACCAAACTGCTGCCCAATACTTCCAGATTTTCCGTGGTGGTCTAGCTTTAATTGACTCATGATCTCATCATCAATCGATTCGTGATCCAAATCATAAAATATCATTGTCAGCTGTATTCTAACATAAAAGTATAATTCCTAGTTGATTTATGTGTCAGTTTTAAACATTTTTCAGAATAAATTAGTAGTATTGAGTTTATCATCAGTTTATACACTTAAAACTAATCGAGTTATTTGCCTGCTTTTTTCCTGAACGAATAAACACCAATCAGTGGTAGGAAATGTATTATGAATGAAGATGATAATAAACGATATTAAATCAGTTAACATTGTCTCAATTCTTATCACTACTGCAAGATCAAATAAATATGAATAAGTTGACATTGTAATGTTAATCAAAATTTAAAAAAATGAAGTTTAGAAAATCTAGCTCACAATCTGAAGGTATAAAACTGATGAATGATTAAGTAAACAAATTGATTGCCAATTGATTTATCACTAGATGGTAATCAATGTCATGTGTATCAAGTCCTTCTTAGTGCAGATTGAATGCTATTAACCAAGTTGCAATGTGGCCACTAGTCTAGGTAATTCGACACTGTGTTCACTATGTTTTATGTAAGATGGTGGTTGGAGGTAGTCAACAGGAAACCCTGAACTCGTGTTCCGTGCTACTTGGCACTCATCAGCAAAGTGTACCTGTAATGTTGAGGGAACTGGTGCTCCCTGACGGATTCGATTCCATATCATACAGCTTCACAGTCAGAGACGTTACCACTGAGCTATCCGAGCATTCGATCTGCACTAGAAAAGACTTGACACACATGACATTGATCACCACCCAGTGATCAATCAATTGTGATTACATTTCAGTGCCACAGGAGGTCGGTCCCGATACGGATAGCCCAGTGATAACGTCTCTAACTATGAAGCTGTGTGATATGGGATCGAATCCGTCAGGGAGCACCAGTTCCCTCAACATTACAGGTACACTTTGCTGATGAGTGCCAAGTAGCACGGAACACGAGTTCAGGGTTTCCTGTTTACTACCTCCAACCACCATCTTACTTAAATTTATTGCAGATATCAAGATTTATGCCTTAGTTGAAGATGTACAAGTACATCAGTTATTGAAATCATGAATCTGTGATACTATTGGTGAAAATGTATTTCAACCATTAAGCATTGATAACGTGTCAATAATTGTCTTATATAAATCATTAAAATGACTATCTTTATGAAGTCTTTAATATGCGTTATGAATAAGGTCAATTACTTCATTACGAATAAATATTAAATAATCATTTGTCTACGCAAAAGTAAACACAGTTTATTCAATTCATAAATATTATTATTCTATCAGTTGAACTCACGGGTCAATCTAAGCTAGACTACCAACGAAAATCTTGAAGCACTGGATAAGTGTTTGATCTTAGTATAGAACATCTACGATCCCGAAAGTGAGACACAAACCAAGAGCATTCGATCTCCTGTGAGAATGTTTAGCCTTTAGACCACTGAGTTCCAGTTCCGTCATTGAGATCGTGATTGTGCACTGCTGTAGAATCTCATACTAGAATGAAACGGCTATCCAGCTCTTTAAAATTTTCAATAGTAGTCTAACTTAGATTGACTCATAAATTCAACTCATGAAAATACTACAAGAAAGGAAATACTGTTAATCAAAATTACCGGTTTTTCAATAGATGCTTGAATAAATAATTCACCATTATGACATGGTAAATTGATAGTTTTTTTAATTGATTCAACAATAGGTTCTAAAGGACGATGTGTTATTTTTGGTCCAGCAGTTAATTTTCTTAAAACAATTGTTACTGTTGAACTAAGGAAAATAGAAAATAAAATAAATTAAAGGTTTATCTAAATATCATTAATTAACCATAGAAATAATGTTGAACTGTATTTGATCTATCTGTAGTCTTAGTTTGACATATATTGACTTAAATGTTTGAGATAATTGATACTATGGTAATGTAAAATAGTTCGAATGTAAAGTTTCAATGGATCATTGTGTCATAAAATGATCAGTGAAAAAATCTACAACATATTATCATATTACAGTTATTTGACTGAACACAATTATGCATTGATATTTAGTTCAAAAGAGCTAAGAAAATAACTATCTTGTTACTTACCTCCAATCTTAACAGACAATAAAACTAAATTAACCTCTTCTGATACTAATCAACATATACTCATTATTGACTGGCTTCAAGAGCTATTTCTTGGAGTTTTAGTAAGAAGCGGTGATCAGTGGAGTTCAACCAGGTCTGTTGTGAGTTAGTAACTCGTTGGAGATAATGGTGGATGTATAACTCAATTTCGTGGATTAGTTGAAGTTAGACATTAACGTAGTTGGATACCGGCCAGCTCAGTGGTCTAGTGGTCAAGCGTTTGCGAGCGAGACCGATAGGTCTTTAGTTTGAAACATGCGAGGCGAGATCGTAGATACTCACTACTGAGGAGTCCTATGCTAGGACGAAACGACCGTCCAGTGCTTTCAGGTTTTCCATGGTGGTCTAGCTTCAATTGACTCATGATCTCAACGACTTATTTGTGATAAGTTAAATAGTTTATAATTGTAAATATAATGCTATTTAATTATTAAAGCACTTGTCTTCAGATTGTTATAATTGATAGAATGATTCATATGTTTAAGATGACTGAATTCGAAGAATAAACTTCACTTCAAAATAGACTAATGTCAAATAAAGGAACTTCTAGGATTGTTTATTTTCTACGACCTAAGCTTGAATGCAGGCTTGACTGCCGTAATTTGTAAAGCTATGAAGATTTCACAGAATATATATGTTACAATTACTGATAAATGTTTTAGCAGGTATGTTTCAGACCATTTTGAATATAGTTATTATTATTAGGCAGGCAAATAGCATTAGGACAAGCTGCTTTGTGAAGCCTTTCAAATTTATTAACAAAAGGATACTGAAAACATAGACAGTAAACGGATTCTGTGAATGGTGGTTTTTCAAGGTCATTTACAAAACAAATAGTACCTTCACAGTGTTTGTATTGTAGAAGAATGAAAAGAGTACGTATACAAATCCATTATGAGATTTCCAAAAATATTTTAAAAATAGGAATAATGGTGAAACTATAATTTATGGACGAACTAATCATGTAAAAGATAACAGGTATCGGATTTTAGCGCGAAATTCACTCAACTATTTGGCTTAAAACAGTATTGGCATTATAGCTGATATCAGTTTGTGATGAAATTCCTAAATCTAATTCTTAACCTTAATCATCAACTGTCAATTATAACTCTCATTTGATCCTGTTTATTAAGTGGACACACTCAAGGTCAGTCTAGCATCGCTCAAAGGTCATCTATAAATTATAATCTCACCGGAATAATTTGTCTGTGAATCAAGATTGATTTACTGATTCATAAAAACAACTATTGAAATGTATCTAATAGTAAAACTCTCAATTTTACATGTATCTAACATTGAAAAGTATATTACTGAGGAAAAGTATTTTAAAAACAAAATATGGTAAATTTTCAATGATAGACCCATTCAAGAAGACCTATAATAATAATAATAATAATTTCTGTTGAGATTGATCATAATAGATATTTAGTAATGAACAGAAATGGCATGATTATTACTGTATAATTCAGTAAGGATATCCAAACATTTTGCTTCAACAACAGTGAGTATATTTGACTGAATCTATCAACCGCTTACATTCCTATTTTACTTTGGTGCTCATTTAATTTGATGACAAACTTATCTTATATTATTTGATTTACAATAGTTTTAGTATTGTAAATGATTGACTGAATATAATAGTGTGTTACAGTGTAAATTATATAAATTGAATAGAATAATTCAGACAAGATTTTAATAAATAAATCATGAAACGGTCTATACTATTAAAGAAGAAGTATGTATTTGTAAAATCTCAGTGAATTTATCTAGCAATCTGATCCAAGCTTTTTCAAGAAAATTTAATGAAGCATAATTTTGATGCTTGATTAAATTTCCTTGAAAAAACATAGACCAGATGGCTAAGTGAAATATTGAATTTACATCAAATTCATTCGCTGAAATTTTACTAATACATTCTTCCACTTTCATGTCTCACATCAACTCGGCACCCAAAATACTGTGAAACTTTTTGATCAAATTTAAACTAAAGTTCTTATGTACAGTTTATACTACTTTCCAATGAATTACATTGAATTGAAAGTAAGTAGAAATCAATAAAAAGAACTGAAACAAACTAAACCGACAGTAACTTTACAAATAACCCACCTATAAAATAGTAATTAGAATCCAGACTACATATCCTAACAGTAATATTATCCATTAAGTATCGTATTTAATGTAATTATATGAATCAAGAGATATATACTAAACAGAAATGAAAATAACCACTTTCAATAATAAAAGATATTTCAATAGTTGAGATTATCAGACAATTAAAGCTAGACCCCCATGGAAAACCTGGAAGCACTGGACAGTCATTTCGTCCTATTGTGGGACTCCTCGACAGTGCGCATCCACAATCCCACCTCTCGTGATTTGAACCCACGACCTATGGGTCTTACGCGCGTGAACGCTTAACCTCTAGACCACTATTTATTTAGTCAATTCTCCTTGTACAATGAGATGACATCATTTGAAAAAATATTATTTTAATGAAGAACTACTCAATATTCTTGTATCTTTTCAGTTAATGAATCTCAAAGTTATCCAAAGAATATTTATACTTGTAGACAATCAAACGTATTTTGAAGTTATTTGATTACATATTTCAGTTTGGTTAATGGTAATACTGTTGTGTATTGTCAGTGAAATCTAAACTCTGATAATATGAATTACATTGTAAGTGATCATATAAAAATGAATAACTATTAATAATCTTGTAATTTTATTTCAAACATATTATAGTGAACGAGAACACAAAAGTGGGGACACTCAATTTACAGAATCCTTTAGTAAAATCTGACCACTATATAATAAATAATTCATTCGTATAATATCCATCAAGTATCTCAGACTTTGTTGTTCCTTCGTTTCCAAATCAATTACTCTTTTTCCTCGTTCTCTTCTTTCCGATTTTCTCAACCTTCGGCCGCTAAGGATTCCATGTTTGACGGGTGATACATACTACTTATATCTGTCGACATCAGTAGCACACACCACAGTATATGCAAATTGAATTTACGGACATTTTATGTATCTTTAATTTTAATTAACTAAATAAATGGTGTATTTTGGTAAAAAATGATTAGTCTATAAATTTGTTCATTTAGGAGTTTGGTTATTGTATATTCCATGTTTAACGACAGAAAATTATTAGACAAGCGTTTTTTGTCTTAAATTCATTTGTTACATGTGGATACACTTGAAGGAACACAACAAAATATTCTTAGTGTCATTTGGATCTTGACGGGCTACATTTGTATTCAACCGTATGTAAAAGAAGTAATTAGGTGAATAATGAGTTTAAAGTAATGAAAGTTTTTCAGTAATATATAGTAAAATGAAGATGGCTAAAATAATTTCCAATTGTCAGTGGACTAGTAAAAACTATAGCTAAGTAGATAACGTGATGATGTTTGAAGTGAAAGGTACTGAGTTCGAATCGTGGAGTGCATATCAACTCTGAGATGTAAGTACATCAAGTTAATGAGTCCCAAATAAAACGAAACACGCATCTTGCACTCCACTGCTAGCTATAATTTATCTTTGCTTAGAAGGATTGCGACTTAAGACAATATAGAAACAATCTGAACAAGATCTACATATGATCAATTTTAATTCTAAACATCAGTGGAAAGTTTCAAATAAACAATACTAGTTGAATTCAATCTGTGCTTTGTTATAAAAGATAATATTGAGAATTTCTTTTCTTGAGAGAAAATAATAATAGAATTTTAGATGACAAACATAACTTACCTTGCTGGTTGATTATCATCAATTCGTTTACCAATAAATGCAGTCAATTCATAATTAATACCATAAGGCTAATAATAAATATTAAAAAAAATTGTGTATATTAAATATTTTTTAACTTGGTAATATAATATAATTTGGTGGGATTATTATTTTAAACGACGTTTGAGCCACGCTAGACTGACTTTGAGAGTACTCACCTAATAACTAGGACTAAAGGAGGGTTATAAATTACTGTAAGGAATTATAATTATAATTTACATTTGATGATTAAGGTTAGGAATTAGATTTAGGAATTTCATCACAAACCGATATCGACCATAATGCCAAGACTATATTAAGCCAAATGGTTGAGTGAATTTCGCACCAAAATCTGATACCTGTTACCTTATATATGATTGGTCCGTCCATAAAGTATAGTCTCGCCTACAATTTGTATATTATACAAGATAATTGTTTAATAATGATAATTTTACTATGAAACAATCTGTTAAAATTGAATTGTTACATGGCGAAACTGGAAAAGGATCAACTCAATTCGATGATTAAAACTATACAAATGAATTCTAAAAGATATTTGATTGGTAAGTTGTATACAAGTTAATGATTAATTTTGTTAGTAATATAAAAAGTATGATTTATATATTCAAATGGAATTTTTATCGGTGAACTCTAGCTGACTATATAAATTTTCGATTTTATTAGGAGTTACTTACTTATTTACGCCTGTTACTCTCAATGGAGCATAAGCCGCCGACCAGTATTCTCCAATCTACTCTATCCTGCGTCTTCCTTTCTAGTTCCATAAATTGTTGTTCATTCTTCTCATGTCTGTCTCCATTTTTCGGTGGGATGTGTTCTTTAGTCTTCTATTTCTCCTTTGGCTTTTAGGATTTTATGTAAGGGCTTGCCTTGAGACCCAGTTGTGTGCTTTCCTCAATGTTTGTCCTATCCACTTACAGCACTTCTTTCTGATTTCCTCCTCCGCTGAATCTGGTTTGTTCTCTCCCACAATAGATTGTTGCTGGTAGTGTCTGATCAACAGATCCAAAGTATTTTGCGTAGACAATTGTTAATCAACACTTGTGTCTTCTGGATGATGCCTTTTGTAGTTCACCAAGTTTCCATCCCATACGAAAGAAATGTCTTAACCTTTGTATTGAAAATTCTGACTTCGGTGTTGGCTGACAGTTGTTTAGAGTTCCAGATGTTCTTCAGTTGTAAATATTCTACTCTTGCTTTTCCGACCCGCGCCTTCACATCTGCATCAGATCCACCGTGTTCATCAATGATGTTTCCTAGATATTTAAAGGTTTTCACATGTTCCAAATCTTCGCGGTCAATTGTGATTGGATTGGTGCATGCTGTGTTGTATCGGAGAATCTTGCTTTTACCTTCGTGTATACTGAGACCTACTGCTGCTCAGGCTGCTGCTACACTGGTTGTCTTCTCCTGCATTTGTTGTTGCGTTTGCGATAGAAGAGCCAGATCATCTGCGAAGTCCAGATCGTCCAGCTGCATCCCAGATGTCCACTGCATCCCATGCTTCCCTTTCAGATGTTGACGTCTTCATGATCCAGTCGACCACCAGGTGAAAGAGAGAGAGTGAGAGTAAACAACGTTGTCTAACACCGGTCTTTACCTCAAACAAGTCTGTCAATCGTCCTCATTTTCAGGAATAATAAATTTAAAAAACTAGAAAGAAAACTTTTGTACAATATTTAATAAGGACCCTGTAGTGTCTATAAGATACCAGATATTTGTTTTCCCTCCTGTGACATCCTAAATGTTTGAGTGATATACATCAAGAAAACAAAAACGTTACTGTTGAATTGATTAACTATGACATGTAAAGATTTAAAAAAATATTGAAGTAAGCTGGTTGTTATGCATTGAGTGTATGTAATTCATCAATCATGGGCCTTTTTTGTCAATACTAAACTTTCGAATCCTTTTATGCATCTTAAATGGTATACTTTTCATATTAAAATAATACATTTATAGTACTTCTTAACTTTGAATAGTACATTAATTTTTTGTCATCAGTTCATGAAAATCATCTATAAAAAATTAAGGAAACTATCAAAGTAAATGAAGTACTTTAAAGAATTAGATTGATTAACTAAAGATTATTTCAATGGTTAAGATCATGAGTCAGTTAAAGTTAGACCACTATGGAAAACCTGGAAGCACTGACTCATTATCTTAACCATTGAAATTACTACAATCTCTACAAAACCCCTTCTGATAAGGATTATTTGTCAAAAACTATCATGATTTATGATTGATGGTAACATTTATATATATATATATATATATATATATATATATATATATATATATATATAACTGTACTAATGAACGTTATTACAATCAGCTTAAATTAGAAAGCTGAAAACTGGATTGTATCATACATATCATATAAATAATATTATTTATATAATATCATTTAATGCCTATAATTATATAGTAATTAACAGGATTAACTAGCACTTTTGTTACAATGATATATGGAGTAGATAATGAAACATGTCAATTATTAAGCATGAATCTATAGTCAATTATATTCATATTAAAAAATATAAGTTGAATGAAGAAAGATTCCTCTTCAATTAGTTCCTTGTCAAAACTCTAAATTAATGCATAAGTTGATTAATTTAATAATGTTTCCTTTAGGTCTACAGATATTACTTAATTGGCTAATAACACGTATTCATTATAAACTTTCTCAATATTTCCAATACTTTATTCAGCTTTGATTTAGAATATCATCTTATATAATCTGTCATTCTTCATAATAATATAATAGTCTAGTTTCTATTAAGCTCATTTTATTAATTATAATATTATTACTTCTACATATAACATTGAATATTGATATTGAATTACTTAACTTTAAACTTACTGAATCCATGTTGTTAATGTAATGAGTGTTTTTAATAATTAACTGATTATATAATATTGTCTTTAGACCTTATTTCACATTTGATCAACTTCTAAATGATTTTAGAGGAAAGGTTGTAAATTTAGTAGTTGAATTCATGAGTCAACTAAAGCTTAATCAACATGGAAAACCTAGAAGCACTGGACGGTCATTTCGTCCCATTGCGCATTGACCATCCTGCCAGCGGGTTTCGAATGAATCATGGATGCGCATTATTGAGGAGTCCCATATCAGAATGAAACAGTTGTCCAATGCTTTTAGGTTTTCCGTAGTGGTTTAACTTCAATCGACTCATAAATTCAACTATTAAATTACTATAACATCCACAAAACTGCTTTCTAATTAAAATATTATGATGTTGACGATATACCATTTATTTAGTGTTGACTTTGTTCTTAACTGTAAAACAGATTATTTTATAGATTTGATGAGGAATATATTGAAAAGATATATTTCTTCACTCAACTTATGGGTTTAATTGCATTCTTGTAGACTTTATTCATCATACATAAGAGATATTGATTAAACAATATAAACTTGAATTACGTCTACTATCCCTATTCATTTTGTGGAAATATTAAAACTGGTATATTAAAATTTTAAAACGCTCAAATCTTCTTACTATGGATGTTATATATTTATTTACTTAAACACATAAATATTGGTACAAAGCGGAACCAAATATATATGCACCACACAAGTCAGTTGATTTGTATATGGGCTGTGGTACTTTACGAGTGCCCAGACCGACGCAGGTGTTTTTCTTAGGGAGCCACACCCGGAGCCTTCGATCTAAATGTTTGATCCACAAAAGCAGTGGAGCAACATAAGGAGATCCACAATAGGTTCATACGCCATTTGTTTCTTCAGGATACTGGAACCCATGTTCAGTATTGGTTTGAAATCACGGTTTTCCAGCTCCCTTAGGTGGATCCTCCATATCCACCAACCCGATTAAAGCGCCGTAAATTTGCTTTTGATCTTATCAATTTCATAAACATCATTCCCGTCACAAAAAGGCAGTGAGTAGAACTTCCTTGGGAGTGGCTGTATACAGTTGAACAAGTTATAGGGTTTCGAGAGGAAGAGCTGACTCTCTTTACCCTCAGCCGTACCATAGCATTTAAAGGAACTAAGAATGTTCAAGACTGTGATTGGTCAGTCCCTACTGGAATATGAATATTCTGTGCTAATTGTCTTGATATAATCATTTAGTAAGAGATACGTTTATTCAAATCCTAGATTGCACTGCTGAACATCATCAGACTTTACAGAAAATAATTGTGACAGACAAGACTCAAAATGAACAAAAACATTAGTAGAGATTGAATAATGGCAGTCCTAATTCATCAACAACAGGAACATTCAACCACACAGCGTTTATATATGTATATATATATATATATATATATATATATATATATATATATATATATATCCAATCTGTACAAATGAATGTCTATCTGAACTCAGCAACCCAGTAACTAACGCGACGAGAGTTAAGATCAATTCCTGAAGAATACATCAATACAAAGATATAAATACCACTTTAAATATTTTTATATACACTTCGTACATTCATTATATATCATAGTTGAATAATTCAATTTGCATTATAATTATTAAAATACCTAAATTAAGCATATGGATGAAATTAGTTTAGACAAAATATAATTAAGTCTATGATAATAAGAGATTTATACAAACATAAGGATTTCATTATTACTTTTTATTCTTCTTAACTTATAATTATCTTCATTTCACATATACACACACACACGCACAAAATAGTTAATAACGGAAAAAAACACTTGGGAAAGAAAAACAACATAGTGATTCACAATGAATTTAATTATGTTTAGATAAATAATAATGAAATTTCATATGAATAGTTCCCTTAATCATTTTGAAAAGAATGAGAATAAAGATTCTAACAGAATAACATGAATTCCTTCCTTTTTCGTAGGTCCTCGTCAGATGCATACAATCTGTGATATTTATAAATCATAATCATATAATGGGTTTAAATTACTTACATGAGATCGTTTAGTTGGAAGTTATATGGAAGTCATACTAGTACAGTATAGCAAGGGTGTAAATAAATGGAATGGACTGAATATTGTAAATATATATTCCTTATTTGAAAGAACATTCTACAACATTGATTATGACAGTGGTTCAAATGGCCAGAAACAATTGATTACATAATGAGTAAACATTGACAGGAATATAGTGAGTAGAGCTCAGTTGATAAAATAAGATTATTAATTTGGATGATAGTTGAAATAAAACTCAATGATGTGATAAATGCAAGAAAGAGTTTCATGAAAAAGAGAAAAAAAGTGAAACTATATTTTATGGACGACCTCTGAGCGACGCTAGACTAATCTTGAAAGTATCCCCTTAATAACCAGGAACAAATGAGGTTTATAAACCAGGGTGAGGAATTATAATTATAATTTACAGTTGATAATTAAGGTTGGAAATTGTATTTCAGGTTTTCACCACGAACTGACATCAGCTATAATGTCAAAACTATTTAACCAAATTGGATGAGTTAAATTAGCGCCAATATCCGAGGCCTATTATCTTATACCTGATTGAATCGTCCATAAATTATAGTCCCTCTGAAAAAATTTTTTTTAGGATGCAGCGAAGGAATATTTATCACCAAGGCAAGTAAATATTATCAACCATCTCTTTTTGAACACATTAATCATAATTTTAACACCTGATATCAGCGGCTTCAGCAAACTTCAGAAGATTGGATTTTGGCTGCTTACTAATCACCTTAAAGGATTGCTCTTTTCAAAATGATAAAAGGAACTATTTGTATTATATTAGAAATCTATCTTTCAATGATACAATGATATAAGTTTTCAATTCCATACAAATTATTTACATACGTTTTCATTGTATCATATTAACAATCTATTCAATAAAAGCGATGTAATGAATAGTTAATTGTTTCATTTGTAAAACATGTAGGTGTATAAAATAATAGATTAAATAAAGTAAACAAAGTATATGAAAGATTCATACATCATATGATCATTAAATGATTATAGATAATGATAGTTTAATTTAACTAATAATATTATGGTGTATACTATTGATGTTAATAGATATAAGTAGTATGTAGTACTAATTGAAAGTGAAATGTATGATAGTAGATAGTTAAGAAGATTGAAGAGAAAAGAACGAGAATGAAAAGTATGATCAATGTGAAAAGGAAAAAATAATAAAGTCCAAGACAATTGATGGATATTTTATAAATGATAGCAACGACTTCACCAAACTTCAGAAGACTGTTGTTAGTCTGCTTACTAATCATCTTAAAGGGTTGCAACGTATCGACCTGATTTGCTGTATCAAGAAGATGTTTAGTGATTGCACTGTTTAGAGTCTTTCTTTCTCTTGTTCTGAAACTTTTTTTCTTTTTCATGAAACTCTTTCTTGCATTTATCACATCATTGAGTTTTATTTCAACTATCATCCAAATTAATAATCTTATTTTATCAACTGAGCTCTACTCACTATATTCCTGTCAATGTTTACTCATTATGTAATCAATTGTTTCTGGCCATTTGAACCACTGTCATAATCAATGTTGTAGAATGTTCTTTCAAATAAGGAATATATATTTACAATATTCAGTCCATTCCATTTATTTACACCCTTGCTATACTGTACTAGTATGACTTCCATATAACCTCCAACTAAACGATCTCATGTAAGTAATTTAAACCCATTATATGATTATGATTTATAAATATCACAGATTGTATGCATCTGACGAGGACCTACGAAAAAGGAAGGAATTCATGTTATTCTGTTTGAATCTTTGTTGTTTCTTTTTTCAAAATAATGTAATTATTTAATGAAGTGGATTACAGATATAAAACATAGGTAAATGTACTAATCCTCTACTTTTTTTTGAAAAACCACTAAAAGAAAATTTAAAAAAATACCTAACCAGTTATGTAATAAGTAGGATTTTTAAAAAAAATGACATAACTGAGCAATCTACTTATTAGTTTTTTTAAGTATTATTCCGTTAATTCAATTTCGTTAATCAAACTGTTCAATAATAATAATAATAATAATAATAATAATAATAATAATAATGTAAGGATTTAACATATTGTTGATTAAAAATTGTACAATATACTTAAATGATTTCCTGATAAATTTCTATAAGTAAGGAGTCATTTTCAACACTACGTTACATTACTTGAAGTATTGATTAAATTCAGAAAGTATTCAGTTAATGTTTTAGCTTCACATCAATATTTACCATACATTTAATTAATTTAATGAAAACGAGAACAATGAGCATAGTAGAATAATATAAAATCTATGAGTATAGAGTTTTGAAAATTGTCGAGTTTTATCGAAATCATAAACTAATCAATATTAGACCTGTAAGCACTGAATGACTACTTCATTCTAGTATGGGACTCCTGAGCAGTGCGCATCCACGACTCGAATTCAATTCAATAGTACCCAGTACTCCATAATGGTGATTATCGTGTGCTGTTTAGTTAATGAAGTCTCTCAAACCGATTCCAATGTGAAAGGGTAGTAGATGTGCACTGCTAAATAGTCTCATAATATGAATCTATTTAATTTGTGTCTTCTCTTTAGATACACTCAATCTACAAATAATGGTGCTAATTATTTAAAACCTATTAGACAAGTACTATCAATTACTGAATCTCCATTTCATTAATTCACATACTGAATAGCGAAACTTTGAGCAGATTCATGTAAAGGTGACTGTCCATAGTTTAATAGATACATTTCAACTACCTAAGTACTATGAAATGCCTAGATCAATGATAATCTCTTAGTTTTATTTAATTTTATGGCGTGAGAGAAATAGCGCTTAGTGTGTGTCAACACCATGATTATTTCTCACCAAATGTTGCGTACATATTACTACCATTATGCACTAAATAAATACAGTTTCACCAATGTAAAAACATAACCAATAATTCATGAGATAAAAACTATATGTCAGTTGTCCTGACGACAAATTTGTTATTTATGGTAATAACTGATACTCTGGTCAGATATTCAATCACTTCGCTGTAAAGCACCCCAATATAAGCTTTACCATGGAACATGAACATGATGATAAATTTCAGTTTCTTATTACTGATATTTAGTAAGTAACAAACAAAAATGAAGGAATTCTCATCTTACAATTGAAAAAACATAAAGTAAGGTTCATGTTCATATTTCTAAGCATTTTTTTAACAATAATTAAGAATAAAAGATTAATTGCAATGGTTGAGATCATGATTCAATTGAAGCTCGAACACCATGGAAAACCTGGAAGCACTGGATGGCTGTTTCGTCCTATTATTGGACTCCTCAGCAAATAATAAAAGGACATAGTTACAAACTATAAATTAGCTTGGTAACTTATGTTTTTTTTCGAACCGTTTTTAATTCCATAGTATCTATATAATTTCAATTGTTCAGTTGGAAAATTCCTTTTTTTCTTTATTTATCATCCTTATATCATTTTCTTTTCTGAAGCCTAATCATTTTTACTTTGTTCATCTATTTTATGTTAAAGTTGTTATAACATAAATTTGACATCTATTGATGAGTTCTAAAAGCTGGTTGTCATGTGTTTCAAAGTTGTTGTTTTTTTGTTGTTTTTTTTTCTATAATTTCAACCTAACGAACATGTGAATATTTAGCCACTAGGGTATTTCTATGATTTTCTCATGCATACTGTAGTTATTTTAATAGTTTTTAATAATATAATATAAAATCCCGGTACTCTTTTTTGTAGATACTATTGTTTCTAGGTTTTAAGCAGTTAAAGAGGATTCAGGTAATAAACAACTTCATATTATTCTGATACATCTGTTGTTCTTGTCTTGGTCAAATTTATCAATAGGCTAAATCGTATGTAAGTGAACTAGTCAAATTGGATTAACCTAATCTGTGATGACGTAAACGATGTTGTTAAGTTCTTAATTCCGTGACTTTCATTTAAATAAACTTAAGAGAGATTCGAAATTAGGATGGGTAAAATACCCATGAATCGTAATTTTCCATTGCTTCTATAGATGACCTTTGTTCATGATGAGCGCTATTTGCGCAAAATATTTAGCATTTAGTAAAGTTTTTATTCAGAATTTACGTAAAACCCAGTTAAATTTGAAACAAAGCTTGTACACAGTCCTGTCCACTTTGTTATGTAACCTCATAACTAATGGAATATATGTTTAATCGAGTTACTTAATATGTATCCAAGCCCTACAGAAAACATACAGGAGTTCAATTGAAGTAGGAATGCGTAATGGCTGAAATCAAATCAATTTACAATTTAAAATCCATGGTATATCTAATTAATTGATTGCTGATTAGCGGTCAATGTCATATGTATATGGTACCTTTTAATGTTGATCGAATTGGACTTATCAAGTTACAATTTGGTCAACTGTTGAAGTGACTCAGAATCGTGTGTATTATGTTGAGATGTTACATGATTGGATACAGTCGAGAGGAAATCGTAGACTATTTACAACTAGCTAACAAAATTTCGTTCTTTTCAAAATATACTGATTTGCAATTAGTGTAACGAAAAAATCATTAATGGGTGACTAAAACATTTATTTAATCGATCATCGAATCTCAGCCGAACAAATTTCAGACAGTAGTATAACTATAGATCACTACGTTGATTTGCATTTTATGTATCGAACGTCTTTAGTTTACTGATTATCTTAAAGAATTTTTGGCAAGCACGTGTAAACTGATGTGGGAAATTGGAGGTCATATGAAATGAGAATATGTCCATATTTGATTGTCCTAATGAGCAATTTGCATGGTGTAAATAGATCAGGTTGGCCGCTGGATATATCCTCTTTGTTATGGCCTTTAATCTGAAATCAATTTTCTCAGCTATGGGATCAACCATGAAGTCAAATATTAGGGAAGATGCCTTTTTCTCAGGCGTATTGTACTTTATTTTCTTCGTTTTATCCCTCCTAAACTTTGTTATGAATTCTTGAGAGAACCATTATTACGTAAACAACTTTTAGATATGATTGATTTATCCTCAGTCTTATGTTTTACAAGGCGTTCTGTCCAAACCTCATTTGTGGTGTAGTGGACAGAAATTATCTAAAATCAAGTATAGTCAGATATGTATGTCTTTTAGACAAATATATCTTCCTATCTGACCATTTATTCAAGATTTCTTCTCGTATATAGTATATGCATTTTGTGGGTTTTCAAATAACTAATTAGTTCTATATCGTAGGCGACTAAAGCAAATATACAGAATAAATTGATTTATATTATTCCACTAGCTTAGATTTTTCTTGCTTCAGTCATGATTAACATGTATGTTTCGTAGGTTTTCTTTTTAAAGTATGGTAAAATTATTGAGAAGCTATTGAGAACTAGAGTTACCGATCACCTTCGATAAAACATCTGTCTCCAAAGCTAGATGACATTGATTGTTTCGGATGATGAGGTCTATGATTGCTATAATGAAATAGCTCCAGATTTTATCATTTTTTTTGTAATCAATGTTTATGACTCAATATACAAGATTCCAAATTAAGGTTGCGAGAGCTTTGAAAATGAAAGCACTATATTTACACTTTTAACTTAATTTTAAGTTTCTTTAAGGATTTGTATTCGATAAATCTATGTTCAATAGCAAATACGACATCACTGTGACTAGAACCAATGCTTTACATTTTCGAATTTCATCAGCTTTTGATATGATATAACCATGATAACTGTCGGCATAACGTTCGACATGGTGAAACATCACCGATCAACGTTCAAATTAGGTTATTATAGAAATCGACATACATTTTACATCATCTACTGAATTCAGTAATGAATTTCTCATGAGATGATGTTCTAACAACAACAATAGATACAATATAATTATCATTGGAAATTGAATGAATGTAAAAGCTTAAAAGTGTTCTTAAACTATATTATACATTAAACCAATCACAAAAACAGTAAAAACAATATCCTGAAAATACAGTGTTTATTTATTTATTTAAGTACATAAACATTGGTACAAAAAAGAACCAAATATATAAGAGCCACCCAAATCATTCGATTCCTGTGAGAGCTGGAATACTATCCGAGCGACCAAACCGAAGTAGGTGGTTTTCTTAGGGAGCACCTCATCCAGCCTTTCACCTAGAGGTGTAATGCACATGACATTGGAGCAACGTTAAGAGATGCAGTCTCACGGAAGTCCATTATTTGTTTCCTCAGTATCCGGACATTCGCTTTTCGTCTTCTCAATTTCATAAACAACAATAATGCCGCGAGAAGGAATTTAGTAGAATATCTCTAAGAGTGGTTGTATACTTGTGGTCACGTGAGAGCATTTCGAAAGGAGGGGCTGGTCCTCCCCACCCTCAGCTATATTAAGGCATTTAGGGGCCATAAAAATACAATTATTAGTATTTAAACAGACAAACCATTGAAAGAAACTGGGTTTTATGATAGGAAGGTGTCATATAAAAACTCCCTTTTCTATAAGAAGTTTACCACAGTTGTAAACTTTCAATCTGTCAATAAGTTGTTTTAAAACAAAACGAGAAAAAAAACCCTAATTCTTTTTCTTATCACAAAATTGATAACTGGCAGTTGCTTTACATCTTTAATTTTCTGTAGATATCTTGCAGAAATAGAGCGACAGTTTATCAATAATAAGTCAAATTCCAAAATCAATTAAATGGAAAATTCCCATCATAGTAAAACATAATTATATGAACGAAGAACATTCTTTTCAATAATTTTTCATCAGGTTTTTACAATTATATAGCCAAATTATTAATCCATAAGATTGGTCAGGTACGTCATTTAAAATTATAACATTTAAATCAAGGGTTGTTTGTTAAGGAGTCCCATACTAAGATGAAACGGCCGTTTAGTGCTTCTAGGTTTTCAATGACGGCCTAACAGTGATCCATTGATGATATTAATCTAAACTCAACAATCTCCACAACTCTATACTAATATAAAATAAAATCGTTAATATTTGGGTGACTTAAATGAAGTGATCACTTGAATAAGCTTATAAGTTAAATGAAGTTGTGAGATAAATGATCATGAACTCAACTAATAAAATACTATGATATCCACAAAAACACTTTTCTGTCAGTAATCGTCATGTACTCACTAGTGACTGGCTTTAAGATGTATATAGTGGAGTTCTAGTGAGAAACCCTGACCAGAATAGTTTAATCGTGCTTGTTGTGAGGCAATTACTCACTGAGGACAATGATGGCTCAATATCATGGGTTGATTCAAACTAGACATTAACACCGTCGAATGCCGACTCAGTGGTTTACAGGTTAAGCGTTCGCATACGAGACCAAAGGTCCTGGGCTCGAGTCCCTCATGCGGGATAGTGGGTGTGCACTGATGAGCCCTATACTAGAACGAAACGGCTGTCCAGTGCTTCCAGTTTTTCAATGGTGGTCTAACATTAATTGATTCATAAACTCAGCTATTAGAATACTATAATATCCACAAAAACCCTTTTCTGAGAATAAATATAGTCAACATGGGGGTGAGATAGAGAATAATGTAATTACATATTAAAAATTACTTAACATGTAGAATAACATGAACTAGTCACGAATTAGTAAATCGGGATGGATTGTGAATAAATTTCTCAAAAAGGTTAGCAAGTGTAACAATAATGTTTTAAATGACCAACAATCCATGATTCACATATTACAATTGTAAATGATATACTTTGACTTAAACCTTATCAATTTGATGGATTATTAAGTTGGATATTAAATTGTAGAACCTGATGAGAAATTGTTAAAAAGAATATTCTTCATCCATATAATTGTGTTTTAAATGGAGAATATTAACACTACAGTAAACAAATTCAAACTTTGAAAATCTCACCAATTTACCAAATGAAGCTACATATATTCTTAATAAGAAAAATTACTAGTCAGCTGTAATAAGGAATTAACCTCTTGGATTTACATCTAGTAAAATGATATATTTTTTCTGGTTAGCAAAATACTTCGGATCCGTTGGCAAGACACTATCAGTAACAACCTATTATGGTAGAAAACAAACCAGATTCGAGCAGAGTAAAAAATGAGGAACAAGTGCTGCAAGTGGATAGGACATACATTGAGGAAAACACTCAACTGCATCACAACGCAAGCCCTCACATAGAATCTTAAAGACCAAAGGAGAAGTGGAAGACCAAAGAACACATTACGTCGAGAAATGGAGACATATGAGAAGAATGAACAACAGTTGGATAGAACGGAAAGCCCAGGATAGAGTGGATTGGAGAATACTGGTCGGTGGCCTATGCTCCATTGGGAATAACAGGCGCAAGCAAAATTAGTAAGTAAGTAAGTGAGTAATTGAGTAAGTAAATAAAATGAGTAAGTAAGTAAGCACGTAAGTAAAATAAGTAAATAAGTAAGTAAGTAAGTGGGTAAGTGGGTAAGTAAGTAAAATAAGTAAGTATGTAAGTAAGCAAAATAAGTAAGTAAGTGAGTAAGTAAATAAAATAAGTAAGTAAGTAGGCAAGTAGGTAAAATAAGTAAGTAAGTAAGTAAGCAAGTAAGTAAGTAAAATAAGTAAGTGTGCGTTATATCTAGAAGGTTGATTACTTGATATACCGCGTATAGCTGAACACTAGAACGCCAAAGCCCTTTCAAGTTGCAAGGAGAAGACAGAAGACTAGTAAAAGGAATATTATTCCAAACAGTGTCACTTATGTTACAAATTGTCAGGTATTTATAGTTTTTAGTAAGAAAGAAATCATCATTACAGTTCTCCAATCCTCATACAGGGGGTTATTAGCCTTTTCCAATCAAGAAGCTACACGTAGGAATTCTAGAATATTCTTCCTAAAGGTGATTGGATGGAAAATCTTAGGCTCCTTCTGAGCCTCTTACAGCTTCCTTGAGTTCAATTGTGGTCCGTCATCACAGTATGTAAGTAAGTAAGTAAGTAAAGTAAGTAAGTAAGCAAGTAAGTAAAATAAGTAAATAAATAAGTGAGTGAGTAGGTAAGTAAAATATGTAAGTAAGTAAGTAAGTAAGTAAGTAATAGGATATACACAATGACAATGTTAGAAACCGTGGAATAATCTGTTTTCAACCATCAAACTATTAAGTTACGGCTTAGATACAAAATGGTGTGATATTATGTCAATTAAATAATTGGCTTTTAAAAGCTTTTAACATATATATTATCAATATAAGTAATTAAATTTAGATTTAAATGATATAATATTTTTGTTTTACATTTTTAATCATAATTATTTTTTGTTCTGATAAAGTAAATGATTAAATTATCTATTATGTACTAGATCTTGATCATGTACAGATTATAAATTTATAAACAATATGAAAAAAGATAGAAAATGATTGTTGAATAGTCTGATCGATATCAATCTAGTTCGATAAGTGATAATATTAGGAAAGATCAAATCATTTCTGTTTAGATCACGGATATATGAGATTGAAATTGAATAGAACAATATTAGATAGTGTGTTTTTTTTTTATCTAGCTGATACGTGTTTTATCTTATTTGTGATTGATTTTTTAAATGTATCCGTATTTAAATATTGAGACATCAATTTGATACTTTTTTTCTAAGATATCAGTGCATTATCCTGTAACCTACCAAGTCCAACTGCCAATATTATAAGTATGAAGTAATTAGATATTAGAATTTAGGTCTGCAACTTATTAATCTTTGTTCGAATATCTAAATCCAGCGATAGTATTTCGAATATCAGGTGATTAGTTACAGTCTTGAATACCAATGATGAAGAATAACAAATTCTCTGTAGAAACCCTTGAACATTTCAATTTTGTTATATTTCAATAGAGCAATACAAAGATATCATCAATTTGAGGAATGTGATGTATTTGCGATATACATTTTGAATAATCTGACCATTCACATACTTATCAGGGCATTTTTTTAAACTAATGAAAGTTATTAGTGTGGGGTTGTGTGGGTTGAGTTTGTGATTGAGATCACGAATCGATCAATGTCAGACCACCATTGAAAACCTTGAAGCACTGTACGGCCGTTTAGTCCTAGTATGGGACTTCTCAGCAATACTCATCAATGATCCTGTAAGCGGGATCCGAACTCAGTCAATCGAAGCTAGATCACCATGGAAAACACGGAAGCACTGGATGGCCGTTTTGTTCTATTGTGGGACTCCTCAGCAGTGCGCATCCATGATACCGCCCTCCACGGGATTCCAACCCAAAACCTATCAGTCTCGCGCGTGAGCAATCAAACACTAGACCACTGAGCTGACATCTAATGGTGTTAGTGTCTAACTTCATCTAATCCACGAAATTGAGCGACACATAAACCACTGTCATTAGTGAGTTACTATTTCACAACTGACCCGGTTGAACTCCACTGGGCACTAGCACTCCAGGATATACTTGTTGAAACCAGTCACTAGTGAACGTATGTTGATTAGTATTAAAATGGGTTTTGTGAAGATTTTCTACGATGGTCTTGCTTCAATTAACTCATGATATCATGTTAAGTGTGAATATATATTAAAAAGAAAACTTATGCTGAATAAATTATGGAATACTTTTACATATGATATAACCGTTAATTTCAAGTGGATTTTAATGTTAAAAAATATATAACAATGAATGGAACTAAAATTTATACCATCTACTTATCTTATTTAATAAGTGTGATTACCTAACTAGATTGTGAATTATTCCCGCTAGAATTAACATTTTAATTCATAATAGTCTTCGATTTAAGCCATGGAAATGAAAGCTTATGTTTTTTTTCTTAAAATGTATATAGCCTACAGAAATCTATCTGTGAAATATATATATATATATATATATATATATATATATATATAAACTTATCATTCATCCATTGAATGATTCTATTAACTTTATCTACCTAACAGATAGTTTGTTTTTCAGTGCTAACACGTGGATTGTAGACATTGTCTAAATAAATTATCGCTTATTGTAACTATCTAGTTGTTTACTTGTTTTGCTTTTTTATAAATAAGGATTATTTAAATTAATATTTGTTTTTTTTCGTTGTAACAAAAAAAAACAAAATTAAATTTAAAACGAAATTAAATCTTAATACAAATAAAACAAAATTGTATCTAAGAGAATTTTCGGTTGAGATTACCACACCCTCCACAAAAACACCTTTTGATACTAATCAACATATGCTCACTAGTGACTGGTTTCAAGAGGTATTTCCTGGAGTTCTAGTGAGAAGCTGTGACCAGTGGAGTTCGACCGGGTCAATTGTGAGATAGTAATTCACTGAATACATTGGTGGATGCGTCGCTCAATTTCGTGGATTAGTTGAAGTTAGACATTAACTCTGTTGGATGCCGGCCGTCTCAGTGGTCTAGAGGTTAAGCGTTCGTGTGCAAGACTGATAAGTCCTGGGTTGGAATCTCGCAAGGCGGTATCATAAATGCACACTGCTGAGGAGTCTCGAGATAAGACGAAACGGCCATCCAGTGCTTCTAGGTTTTCTATAGTGGTCTAGCTTCAATTGACTCATGATCTCGACTGTTGAAATTTTTGGTTTGTTGTTAATACCTTTTTTAAAATAAATGTCAGTTAGATTTGTGAATAGAAATAAAAACCTAGATCATGATGTGAATATTAGCTTAAAACAATTAGTCCCTTTGATAAATTTCGATAATACAATGAGAAGACGAAGTTTGTCAGAACTATGTGATGATATATTTGCGTAATACATTTCTATTAATCTGATCACACATAAACTTGTTAAGATATTTTTATGAGAATTAAATGGTCAACTAGACATGTGCGGAAACACATAAGGCGGAGCGATCGTGATTCGCGATTAAGGATGGGTGAACAAATACCAAAATAGTTGCAGAAACAAATAGATTCCAATGGTCAAATAAGATCACAGGATAGATAGACATTATCTTTCATTGCGAAACATTTGATTGAGATTGGTCATAAGGTCAATATCAAGTCAGCATTTGTAGTGTTATGCCTTCATGAACGTATACTAAGATTTATTGAAGCCTTGGCTATGCGGCAATGTTTCACTGGTTGAAATCACGAATCCATTGAAGCTAGACCACCATGGGAAACCTGGAAGCACTGGACGGCCGTTTCGCCCTAGTACGGGACTCCTCAGCAGTGCGCATACACGATCCCGCTCCTCATGAGATTCGAACCCAGGACCTATCAGTCTCGCGCCAGGCGCCTAACCAACTAGACCACTGAGCCGGCATCCAACGGTGTTAATGTCTAACTTCAACTAATCCACGAAGTTGCGCCACCGTACACCATGGTCTTCAGTGAGCTGATATCTCACAACAGACCTGGTTTAACTCCACTGGTAACGGCTTCTCACTAGCACTTCAGGAGTATCTCTTGAAGTCAGTCACTAGTGAGCAGATGATTATTATTATCAGAAGGGTTTGTGTGGAGATTTTAGAAATTTCATTGGTTGAAATCATGAATCCATTGAAGTACTGGACGGCCGTTTCGTCCTAGTATGGGACTCCTCAGCAGTGCGCATCCACGATCCCGCTCCTCACGTGTTCAAAAACATTTTGCCCCTACACTTAACCTATCCTGATAATTCTGACTTATTATCCAGAGTGGTAATCACATTACGGCTTACTTTTAACCTGTCTAGCTGACGTTTTAATTTTCATATAAAAATGATCAGATTGTTTCGAAATGCATTGCACAAATATATCATCACATTAGTTCTGATAAACTTCGTCTTCTCATTGGATTATCGAAAGTGAATATTATTATTAGAATGTAAATTATAAATCCAAAGTAAAATATAACTCATGTCCTTTAATAGATTAACTAGCTAGCAACTAAATTCATTTCATTCATAGTAAAATTAAGAAAATAATCATTCAGATATAGTTTAACTGACTAAAATTGATTATAATTCAGTTAAGTCTGTTAGTAACGGAATAATTTACATTCTTTTTAATAATGATTTATTGGAATTAATGTTTCTAAATCTAAATTCAGTTTTATTTTATTTTTTTTTGTTAATTTGGTTGGGGAGAATATTTTTTTCCTCTTTTTTTCTTGAAAAGTACGGTGATTTTGTTCTTAAACAAGAAAGAAATATCATAAATAATAATAATAATAGGAGTAAGTAAACTGATAAGATAAAATCAAATCCTATTCTGTTTTAATATTACTACTAGTACTACTACTACCAATATTATTATTCATACTACTAATAATACTAATACTGAATTGTTTCTATGCCTATATCACAAAGATAAATTTATTACATTAAAACGACTAAACCAATTCATATTTATTATTTACTTTGATAATATTTATGCTTCTCATTTTTATTAAATGCATTTATTCAAGACAGGAAATCAGTCAGTTAGTCAGTTCATTTCCCAATTTCTCTGATATTGTAGATACTGAATATATATATATATATATATATATATATATTCTTTGTTTTTAAAGACAATAAATGCTGTAATAAAATAATTTGTTGATACTTACTTTATTATTGCTTCCTTGTGTTGTTTGGATAGCAACTGATGAAGGAGATATGGATGGGGGTAACTGAAAATTAAATTGATCAAAAGTCTGACAGTTGATATAAACCAATATAAGTAGATCAGAATAAATAGTTAATATTGATTAATTAAGAAAATTTAGAATGGAATATTAAAAATTAACATTTATTTCTACCATTTTATCATAGAAGCAACAGTACTAAATAGAACAAATGTAATGTAGTGAGCGATGCAATCCAAGACGCACCTCTTGAACTATTTGGGATCGCGACACAGAGAGTCAAACTCAATTTCTTTTGCTTCAGATGATTACCGTGTTATTCAGCTAGCAAATAAGTTCAGAAAATCTCCCGATTGTGTATGATTATTTATTACATTTATAATAGAATAGATTATTTTATGCCAAATAGGAAGAAATTGCCTTCCTAGATTCTAATGCTAGTCATGTTATATTCACTCAAAAAAGCATGTGACATAATAGCTCAATGGAGCAGTTTGCAAGTGAAATATAAATATCATGGAACTAGCAACAATGGAATAATTCACATCATTACAAACTAAATCAAGATATTTTTCATGTTTAGAATATTTGAACATTTAGTAATACGGATTGTCAAATTGTCTAGTCTTTAGTCCGGATCAAACTTCAATCATCAGGTTTTAATATCGCTTCGAACCTAAAAAGATCAACACACTGATACGATTTGTTTAATTATAGACAGTTGAAAGGAATTCGTAAAAATTTATAAGCATGATTTTCATGATAGTGGACATGTTCAAACAAGACCTAGAAAAACCCCACAAGGAATTGAAGTTACCTAACTCATTCAAACTATGTTAGTGTTATAAATAGCGTGTTATAAATAAAGAAAACTAATTACATGAGATTATTCTTTTGTTGTACAGAGATTAATTTTGTACTAATTATATATTTTGTAAATGATTATGTGTTCATCCACGAGAAAATGTTATAAATGAAATGTAATTGGATATCAAGGTAATCAGTTGAAGAAACTAGTATACTTGAAACTATATTGATAAAACAACGAAGAAAAGGGGAATATTGCTCCGTGATGAATTTTAATCGATCTAACTAACTCATATAAGAGTTTATCATAATCTTTCTTTGACCTTATTCTGAAATCCATGTTCTATTGAATTATACAGAATTTGAAGATCAATAGGAAATGTTCTTATTCATAATGAATGGCCTATTCAAACTCATTTAGATCATTTGAATTTAAATTCTAGGCTTTTATAACGTGTTAACCTCATCCGTACTCTGAATAAACTTACATAAGAATCAGCAGGTTTTCACTGACCTAATCCTTATCTAATTTCTTTACTTATTACTTTTTAATAATGATTACTTATAAACAAAAAATGAATAAGCAAAGATGGATAATGGCTAGTAGTGAAATTCACGACACGCATTTCGTCCTGTTTAGAACTCGTGAGTTGTATAAACCGGCATCTCAGACTTGATGTTCAATCCAGGAATCGAACCCAGTATCATTCGCTTTAATGGCCATCACGACATCCATTTGCTTGTACAATGAGGTGAAGATTAAAATCAATTGGTTTTTTTAATTGAATCTTCTAATTGATTTTTATGATGACAGTTGATTAATGTCCTATAGGCATATACTCATTCTTGTCACATTGCCTTGATATCGCCTTAATTCACAAGTA
The DNA here is from genome assembly GCA_946903255.1 of Schistosoma spindalis. Classification (NCBI taxonomy): domain Eukaryota; kingdom Metazoa; phylum Platyhelminthes; class Trematoda; order Strigeidida; family Schistosomatidae; genus Schistosoma; species Schistosoma spindalis. The sequence goes on from OX336420.1 coordinate 7,287,148, forward strand.
TTATAAACAAAGATAGATAGTGGCTAGTAGTGGAATCCAGGACGTGTGCATATATGCCAATACAAAACTGATCAATCGTAGTACAAAACATCAAAGTGGGAAATATAACTAAACCATTCCAAGAGATACATAATGAATTACTTTAATCAAACTAAATATGTTCCCTTCATTAAATAAATATAATCTTGAGATTATCAAAAAATATAATTCTATTATAAACTAGCTATTGATAAACTCCAAGAGGTATTTCCTCGAGTTCTAGTAAGAAGCATTGACCAATGCAGTTCAACCGGGTCTTTTATGACATAGTAGCTCAATGAAGACAATGGTGAAAGTGTCGCTCAATTTCATGGATTAGTTAGAGTTAGACACTAACGTCGTTGAATCGTTAAGCGTTCACGCACGAGACTGATAGAACCTGAGTAAGAATCTCATGAGGCGGGGTCGTGGATGAGCAATACTGAGGAGTCCCACATTAGAATTAAACGGCTATCCAGTGCTTCTATGTTTTCCATGATGGTCTAGCTTCAAATGACTCATGAACTCGACTGTTGAAATTAGTACAGTCTCCACAAAATCCCCTTCTGATACTAATCAACATATGCTCACTAGTGACTGGCTTGAAGATGTATATTGTGGAGTTCTAGTGAGAAGCAGTGACCAGTGGAGTTCAACCGAGTCTTTTATGAGATAGTAACACATTGAAGACAATGATGAATGTATCGCTCAATTTCGTGGATTATATGAAGTTATAGATTAACTTCTTTAGATGCTGACCCTGTTGTCTAGGGGATTAACATTTGCGACTGATGGGTCCTGGGCTGAAATCTCGCGTGGGGAGGGGGGCGTATCGTGGATACGCACTGTTGAAAAGTCCCACAATACTACAAAACAGCCGTTCAGCGTTTCCATATTTTCCATAATGATCTAATTTCAATTGACTTCTAATCTCAACTATTAACAAAATACATAAATCTTCTTTGAATTAATTAAAACAAACAAACAAAAATCAACTTACATATATACGAAATGGTATAGTATGTTGATTACATTTATTAATTAATTTTAATTGAAATGGTGATAAATCATTTATTGTTAAAGTTTGACTAAATATACCATATGAATCATCACTTAATACAATTGATGAAATATCTTCAATGGATTCAATTTTTTTTTTAATTTTTCTTTTAAATTTATTTTTCCATGTTTTTTTATTTTGATTTTTTTTATTATAAATAGGTAATTGTTTATCATGAATTAATGAATGATTTGGCCATAAACATTTTGTATAAATTAATAATTCTTTTTGAAATGTTAATCCTAATACATCTAAATCATCACGACCAAAACGATATGAACATGTGAAAATTAAAAAAACATATTCTGTATTCTTTATATCTTGTGATATTAATAATACTCCATCTGTATATTGAAATTAGAAATAACAAAGAAAATAAAAAAAGAATATTAATTCTTTCATTAAAAGTTTATAATAAGTGGATTCAATGTCATTACTAAATTACTGTAATACAATTAATTAACAAAAAAAATCAACAAAAAAAAACCTGTTAATGTTATGTCCTGATAAGCATAATGAATGGTAACTTTGGGGATCCATTTATGGGCAAATGCTATGCGTATATTTTTATCGAATATTTGTTAATTAACTATTCATATTCATACTCCTCTCATTATGAGTTTTATTTTGATTTATGAACCATTATTATACGATTCACCATTCTTGAATTATACCCTGTCTATTACTTACTACCTTCCACATTCACAGTCAAGTTTGGCCAAATCTTATACAAATGTTGTTTTATATTTAATGGTACGATGTGGTCTGTCTGGTTGACATATAAACCCAGTATGTTTGAAATACATGATTCATATTGCAGAGGCTGAGATTGGTGTTTTGAACTTAATAGGCTAGGCTAGGCGGAAAGCAAGACCGATAAGTACTCTAGACTGCTGGTATGGGTTTATTCGTCACTAGTCCGATCGATAATTCACTGCTCTATAATTGGCGATATCATTACGTTATACATTAACAGGGCACACAGACCATAAGTTATAACAGTTAAAAACTAAATTATCAGTTTAATATGTACACATATAGGGATACTGGTTTTTTATAATCACGATAAAGTTTTATTGAAGAGAGCTGCCTTATATGAAACTTTAATCAAAGACTTTCTGATAATTGTCCTCAACAATACAACTGTGAAATAATACTCATCAAGTGGATGCCTTACGTAATAATTATATAATGACATGTCGATTATAAATTAACATTGAATAATTGGAAGAAAAAGGATATGTCATTATATAATTATTACGTAACGTATTCACTCAATCAGTATTCATTATTGTAAATCATATATATATATATATATATATATATATATATATATATATATATATATATATATATATATATATATATATATACCAAATGTTAAAATGGGAATTTTCACAATACAACTGTGCCTCAAATTCGAATCATATACGTTAAGGATTATTGAACAATCCAACAATTACGGTCATACAATCTGTCTAGCTTAATGTAGACACAAATAATTCTTCATTCAGTCACAATATTTATATATATGAAAAGGAAGAATAATAACTGGAAAGAGCTGGAAAGGATTGTTCAACACGTGGTTAGATGGAAAATGCAGGTGAGTGGCCTATGCTTCTTCAAGAGAAGTAACAGGCGTAAGTAAGTAAGTAAATCACAATATATAAAGCTTTTAAATTAAACTTAAATGTTGAATATTTTCGAGTTTAGTTATTTAATCTCAGATACATAGAAGTGAATATATTTTTAATGAAATAAATAAAGTTTAATTAAGTTTATTAAAGAATGTACTTGGTAACAATTATAGCAGTTTGTAATAAGTTGATTCAATATCATCACTAAATTACTCTAACACAATTAATAAAAACATTAAACAAGAAGGATTAGTTTAGTGAAGAGTTTTCTTTTCTATGAATTCATTTTGCACAGCTGTATAATCGCAAATATACATATACTTACTTTTACAGAATGATAATAATACTGAGAATAACCTTCTGTTAGGCATGTTGACAATGTAGTTAAATAAACAAAGTTAATAAAAAAATTCTTCTAAAAAAAGAAGAAAAGCTTAATAATCATTTGATTATAAATGGTATAAGTATTCATCAAAAGATAGATAGCGAAACAGATAGCTCAGCATGATAAGATAAATGTTGAAATTGAGATTACATGTAATGAGGATTATCGTGGGAACAAAATGAACCAGTTGAGACTAGAGAAGTTAATGGGAGGATCGAAGGTGATGTGGATGGCTGTAAAGATAGAAGAGTATGAAGAAAAGTTCTAAGACATTAAGACCATGGTAGGAGAAGAGATCGCACCAATCTCTTGTACACACAGTTCTGGTTTTCCCAGATGTATGGCTATTCCTTGGGCGATGCAAAAAGGATGCAATCTAATCGTCTTTGGGAGACTCCTACTTACCTTGTAGATGACTTTGAACGCAGAGTCTGTCTTGATTGAGTGACCTGTGTTCACAAGGTGTTCAATTATTGAGCCGCTTCTTCCTCTTTTTAGCCATGCCGGACAATGTTCTTGAATTCTTTTAGATAAAGTACACATCGAACGACCTATATACCTAGCTTCATATGAGCAGGTAAATTGGTAAATGCACATTGAGTTGCTCAGATGCGGTAATTTATCTTTAAGATCATTGTTTACCACCAACTGGTTCATTTTTTTCCACGATCATCCTGATTCCATTTAATCTCAATTTCTACATTTAATTCTTATCATTATGAGCCATCCTTTCCCAATGATAATTTCACTATCTCTCTTTTGAAGAATACTTATGCCATTAACAATAAAACGATTATTAAACTTTTCTTGATTTCTAAAAGAAATTTTTTTAATACCTTTGTTTATTTAACCTCACTGTCACTATGTCTAACAGAAGTTTATTATCAGTATTATTGTCATTCTGTAAAAATAAGTATATGTAAATTAGCGATTATACAGCTTTGAAAATGAATTCACCGAAAAGAGAACTCTTCACTGAACTAATCTTTCTTATTTAATGTCTTAATGAGTGTATTCCGTTTATTACTGAAAAAAAATACCAAGAAAATCTAAATTATCAGTTTAGTATATACACATACAAGTATACTGATTTCTTCATGGAAACATACTGATTTGTATTAGACTTTAATCAAAAACTTTCAGCTAATCATCTTCAATAACATCATATCAGTTAAATTGTGCCTTAAATTCAAGTCATATACGCTAATGATTATTAAACAGTTCAACTATTAGAATTTCATTAGCAATAAAGATCATACAATCTATGCAGTTCTGTATAGATACAAATTAATTTTCATTCAGTCATAATGTATAAAGCTTTTAAATGAAACTTTAATGTTAGATATTTTAGAGTTTGATTATTTGACCTTAGTTACATAGAAGTGAATATATTTTGAATTACAGTATATCAATCAAGGGTACAATTGTTACAGAACATTCTAAATCATTAAATTTTCTTAGAATAGTGATAGAGTTTGACACTCTTAATGAGGTGCTAACTGCTCAAGTTACAAATTAGATTAAAATTGTTGATTACCCATAGTCAGTTCAAAAAAAGGGTTAAACTATACACAAAGACAGTTAAAACATATATGAAGGTTGTTATTTAGTGAATAATATTACTGTTGAAACTTATATGAATGGTAGTAAAAGTAGAAGAAACAATTCATATTTTTATGCATCATGTAGTTAACTTCATAAATTCTTCCGATATTCACATGATAAGTTTAAACTCCACTTATAACCAAACTGAAATATCTAAGGCCAACAAAAAAATTTGTTTATTCGAATGCCAAGTCCATCTTTCTTTACTTTATTTTAGGCTATCCATATTTTATTTTCTTTTTCTTTTTTTTTCACAGAAACATTCATTTATTTATAAAGGTTACCAGATCATTTCAGGAGAACATGGTGGTTTAGAATGAACAAGCTTAATAATCTAATTATATCCATCGAAATGAAAATAAACGGTTAAACATTATATCATTCAAAGTTAATACATAAATTAAATCAGATCAACAATCATATTGATATTCACATGATGACAGTAAATTACAGAATTTGTCTAATCCTAATAAATTACTTTTTTTTTCCAGTAGTACCTTTGATCATTATTTCTCTGCATGAATATTTTACATCAAAAGTAGTAGTGTCTGACTAAATAGGAAATCAATTTAATGATAATAGTAATAAAGAACAGATATGAAAATGATGAACAACAAGTGGAAAGAGCTGTAAAGGATTGCCCAGGACAGGGTTGGATGGCGAGTGCTGGTGAGCGGCCTAGGCTTCTTCACGAGGAGTAACAGGCGTAATTAATTAAGTAAGCAATAATAATAATAATAGTACTAGTAGTAAAAAGGAACATTGTACTAAAAAGTTGTAATTAGTTTCACAAAACAATAATTTGACTTTCCAGGGCTTTAGTTCATATTTTTAAGACCTTATTATAAATAAATATAAAAACCCCGCAATTATAACATACCGAAAAAGATATATATTTATAGAGGCTAATTTCCCCTATATCTGACTTCAATAAATAGTATCCTGTTAACTGAATATTTAATGCAGGGTAAATCTCCTAGTAGAATTATGGATTTACTAGAGATTATTCAAAAACCCGAACCCCAGTTATAAAGATAGTTTGTTGTTAAAGAGTGGTAAAATCCGCAAGCGTACACGAAGCAAGCACACAGTGAAACTAAGAGAGTGTGTGTGAGTGAGTGTTAAAAATCCATATATATATATATATATATATATATATATATATATATATATTTATGAGTGTTAATCAAGTATGGATAAATTATTGATTATCTATGTATTACAACCAATAGGAGAATAGATTGAAAATTGATGTGCAGAAATGTGCTCAATCATACTCACACAGAAATTTGCATAGTGTCTAAATTACAGTGAGCAGATAAATAATACAGTGGTGAAACAGGATTACTACATATTAAACTATGTATTTCATGTGATATAGTTAGTCAACGTTTATAAGTAATTTAATAATATAGTTCGAATGAGGAATTATAAGCATATTTTTAGGTTATAGAACAATTCAGATTAGTGTATTTTTTTTATCCATGATTTAAATTACTTTTAAAATATAAAACTCAAGACTTTATCAGTAAACATAGACAGTGACTGACAGTGAAGTCAGGAACATGAATTTTATCCGATTTGAGACTTGTCAGTTAGATGTTTCTGCATCTTAGATTTAATATTCACTTCGCGACTCGAACTCAATACCCTTTGCTTCAAGTACCATCGCATTATCCACAAAATAGGCGTTTTAGACTCCATCATATATCTGTACTTATAATGTTTGTGATTTAAGACAACATCAAAGCAATCAAAACACTTTTAAACATCAATGGAAAGATTCAGAATCTCATTCAAACCAGTTTTAAACATCCCAACAACTCACTCCTCTTTCCTCCGTTCTTTTATTTTTGTATTGAAAAGTAACGTATGAATAATTTAAGTAAACTATCCAAACGTCAGTTAAAATAATTGACAGATTTCATCAGTTTAAAAATAATGAATAGTTAATTAGGAGGGGTTTAGTGGAGATTTTAGTAATTTCAATAGTTGAAATCATGGTTCATTTGAAGCTAGACCACCATGAAAAATTTGGCAGCACTGGACGGCCGTTTCATCCTAGCATAGAACTCCTCAGCAGTGCGCATCTAATAATAATTATTAGCTCATTAGTGACTGAATTCAAGAGGAGTTTCCTGAAGCTATATTGAAAAGCCGTCACCAATGGAGTTCAACCAGGTCTGTTGTGAGATATCAACTCACTGATGACAATGGTGGATGTGTTGCTCAATCTTGCGGATTACTTGAAGTTAGACATTAACACCATTGGATGCCGGTCGACTCAGTGGTGTAGAGTATAAGCGCTCGCGTGCGAAGCTGACAGACCCTAGGTTCGAATTTCGCGGAGGTTGGGATCGTGGATGCGCACTGCTGAAGAGTTCCATACTAGGACGAAACGGCCGTCCAGTGCTTCCAGGTTTTTCATGGTGGTCTAACTTCAATTGACTCATGATTTCAACTATTGGAATAGTTAATTGTTACTAGAACAAGTATTCTATTTAAGAACAATTATCTACACTTCAATTAAACTCTTGATGAGGTTAACATTAGAGCAATTTATTATATTTTATTAATAAATCTTTAATATTATAATAAATGGTATGTATTTGGTTCATATCTAATTAAATCAATCAAAAGGAAAAAAAGAAAAAAAAACAAGAAAAAAGAAAAAAACAAGAAAAGGAGAGAAAGCTTCAAATTGTATTACTATTTTTCTTTTCTTTCATTTTAATTTTTTTTCAATCAAATAAATGAAACTAATAATAATTAAATCTACTGGGTATTTTCAAAACAACAAAAAAACGGTAATGAGAATTTGACTAATTGAATTAAATTTCTGTAAACATTTGATACCGCGTATTTAAAAAAACAAAAACGAAAAAACAAAAAGGTAATAAGAATTCGACTCATTTAAAACACTTAATTACGGTCAAGTTCAAACTTGTTATGATTATAAATATGATTATTATTAAAATAATTTATGCATAGGATAATTGAAATGTTCCATATTCATTTAAGTAGTATAAAGTATTTTAAGTAGTCCAAACCATTAATTATTTATTAACCCACAAACATTACTAAAGATGAATGTAAACATATTTTATATTAGAGAATAAATATATTCTTGTCTAATAATAAAATCATGAATATATATCATTCGTTCTATTTAAGATTGATCATAGTATTGGATATATAATGTTTCTAAATTAATAAATAGTAAAATTAATAAGATTTATTCTACATTAAGAAGGATCTGATATACATTACAATGATCACCAATCAGTCAATTGTCCAACAGGTGATTAGTTGCATCCCAGATAGCTCAGTGTTAACGTCTCTGACTTTGAAGCATCAGTGCCCTCAAGATTACAGATAAACCTTAGTGACGAATGTCAAATAACACGATCCCTAGGTTCAGGGTTTCCTGTTGACTACCTCCAAACACCGATTTTCAGTCACGTAGACTAGTAGCCACATTGCAATTTAGTCGATAGGATTCGATCTGCACTAAGAAGGATCTAACAAACATGACACTGATCAGCATCTTGTAATCAATCAATTGTAAGTAAAACTAATATGCAAGTACTGGCTTTGTGAAAGTATGTCATTCATGTAGATATTTCAGATAAATTCATGGCAGTGATTGCTTTTGATTAGTTGTAATATGATTTTTGGTTTGCATCTTTTTTCATGTATTACAAATGATGTGAGTGAGAACTTATAACGAAAATATCGATAACCAATAATTGCTCTTAAGTGACTAATTTCGAAATATAATTCCAGCAGTTCTTATGACAAGCCGTGATCAGTAATGTTCAACCATATCGGGTAAGATAGTTATCTAAGAAAGGCATTGGAAGATGGTTGAATAACAGTAAAAATAAACATGTAAATTATAGTACAACAGACCAGTGATTTACAGGTCGATTCCCGGGAAGAATCATGAATTCACACTGCTGGAAATTTCCGTACTACAAAGGAACAGCCTGGTTTTTACAAATTCAACGCAATTAAGTAAAAAGCTATCATTATTCTAATTAAGATAATAGTGTAATGATGTTTCATCATAAATTGCAACAGTTAACTTGAATACCCTAATATCTGAGGTTGCATTCTGGAAACGACTATTTAAAATGACAAAATTTCAGAACCCATTCAACACTTAAATTTATTTAGGTACAAGTTTTTTGAAACTGTTCACAATTTGTAATAGATTATACATAAAGATTTCTCAAAATAAACGTATCTACATTAGTGTCAGAAGGGGTTTGGTGGAAATTGTAGTAATTTCAATATTTGAGATCATAAGTCAGTTGAAGCTAGATTACCATGGAAAACCAGCAAGCACTGGATAGCTGTTTCGTTTTATTGCGGGACTCCCCAAGAGTGCGCATCCACGATACCGTCTCGTAAAATTCCAATCTACGACCTACCAGTCTCGCGCGCGAGCGCTTAACCTCAAGATCACTGAGCAGGCATCTAATAGTGTTAATGTCTAAACTCAACCAATCCACGAAATTAAGCCACCGTCCACCATTGTTATCAGTGAGTTACAATCTCATTAATCAATAAATATTGCTTCTGAACAAACGCATAATAAATAATCACATCAAATAAGTGAAATAATTGAAAAATGGAGAAATGATTTCGATGAAGATCACTCCTTATTTGTCTATTGTATCTTTCATCATGACAATGACAAATAAAATATGTTTTTTCATAAGCATTATATGTAAAGATGACTGGTGGCTAGCAGTGGAATCCAGGATGCGTGTTTTGTCCTATTTGGGACTTGTCAGCTTGATGTACTTGCACCTCAGAGCTCATGTTCACTTTGGAACTTGAACCCATAACCGATTGCTTCAAATGCCATCACATAATCCACTTAGCTACTGAGTCTTGAAGTAAGGCTATGTCGAGGAAATCCGCACAGTATGCACAGTATGTCAATAACAGACTGATCATTTACAGTCCTAACCATCAATGAGAAGTTTCAAACAAACAATACTTAGTGGATCTAAAATATATTTTTATTCAATGATATACTATTCAGAAAGATAATTCAATTTTTTAACAATCAAATGTTATAATTATTCTTATATTGTTGTCCAGTTGTTTATTAAACTAAAGATGATCTGTTAAATAGACTGCATGTATTGATTGTTTAAAAGAGTATTATAATAAAAACAATACAACCCCATTTATTAGTCATATTTAAAACCAGAGGGGGTTTTGTGTAGATTGTAGTAATTTCAGTAGTTGAGATCATGAATCAATTAAAGCTAGCCCACCATAGAATACCTGGAGGCACTGGATGCACACTGCTGAGGAGTCCCACAGTAGGACGAAACGGCCATCCAGTGCTTCCAGGTTTTCATAGTTGTCTAGATTCAATTGGCTCATGATCTCAACTATTGAAATCACTACAATCTACACAAAAACACCTTTTGATACTAACGAGCATATGCTCACTAGTGACTGCTTTCGAGAGGTAATTCCTGGAGGCAGTGACCAATGAAGTTCAACCGAGTCAGTTGTGAGATCGAAACTCACTGATAACAATGATGGATATGTCGCTCAATTTTGTGGATTAGTTCATGTTAGACATTAACACTATTAGACGCCGGCCGTCTCAGTGGTCTAGTGGTTAAGCGCTCACGCACGAGACCGGTAGGTCTTGAGTTTGAATTCAGTGAGGCAGGATCGTGGATGATCATTGTTGATGGGTCGCACAATAGGGTGAAACAGCCATCCATTGCTTCCATGATGGTCTAGATTCAACTGACTCAAGATCTTGGCTATTGAAAATCTTTAAAATATTCACTAAAACAACACAACCTTTAAATTTTCAACTTTAGTTTAATTAGTTTGTGTAGAATGAAATGAAAAATTTCCAGATTCTTATTCTTATTATTTTTTTCTTCCTTTTTCACATAAATGTTACATTATTACATCTGTCCATATATTTGATTGCATTTTATTGAAAAGAATACAATGATGTAGTTCAATATAAAATAAGTCATTTAAATAATTCATTGAATATTTATATTATAATCCTTATTATGAAATAATATAAGTAGATTGATAGACAAAGAGTAAAAGAGAATAGGGCAGTAATTTCCTGGAAATGTTTCTTCATAAAAATTAAGTTAATGTTACGTTGTCTTTTATTTTTTATTTTTGAAAAATAGCTACGTTAAACATTTTGAACAGTTTTCATTTAGGACTTGACAACATTTTCGTTATAGTAGAAGTGTGAACTTAGAGAACTATTGAAACTACAACAGATATCATTGTCTTTAATTAATTTATGAAAAGATTTTTTAAAATTAAAATTGTGATAATTTGTGTCTTGTGTCTTTATCAATGTATAACGAAATGATACTGTCAATTATAGAACAGTGCTGTCCAGAGTCCTTATTGGTCCAGCTTCCTGACTAGCCCCAACTTTTAAGTCCAGAATACCAATCTCAGCATCTGTGATATCATTTATTCCAAACATACTGGGTTTATATACAGATCACATTGTATCATAAAACAGGAAACAAGATATAGCCAAAACTGGCTGTGAATGAGTGAGATAGTAATTGATAGACCAGGCATAATTCAAGGATGGTAAATCGTATAGTAATAGTTTATAAGTCAAAATAAAGCTTATAATGAAAGGAACACGAATATGAATAGCTTAGTTATTTAACAACTACACGATAAAAATATACTTATAGTATTAATTCATAAATGGATCAATAGAATTACTATTCATTATTTTCATCGGGATATAACAAAAACATACAAGTTACCCGTTGAAATAAAATGTCTAAAAACCTATTTTGAAATATTATCTATTAAAAATTAACCAACGTTTATAAAAACAGTCTAGTACATTCTGTCAAAGAGTACAGTTTGTTTCTATTAAATATTATCATCAGGATAATAGTACTAATTTCTGATTTGTAAATTAGTAGATCACAACCAATTTTAGAACTATTTTCATTTTATCAAATGAATCAGACTAAAACAAACAAATATTCATTTTGTATGTTGGAGGATATGGAGGATCCGCTTAGAGGAGTTGGGAAACTCTGATTCCAAACCAAAGTGAACATGAACTACAGAATTCGTACAGAACAAATAACGTATAAATCTACTGTCGATTACAGTCATCCATGAAACTGCATCTCCTCACGTTGCTCCACCGCTTTGTCGATTAGAACTCCAGGTAAAAGCTCAGAGGTGTGGCCCCCTGAAAAAACCACTTGCCAGTACTCTAGCACCCACACACATTGAGTAATTTGTGTGGCGTATAAATATTTAGTGCCTCCTTCCACCAGCCTCCAACAGTGTCAATGGGAGATGGTCGCGTAATGTTCTGGATTAGTTGAATTTTCATCATATATCAAATAATTTATCAGATATCTGAATAGAACATATCTGACTCGGTCTACAATATCATTTACATCAAAATGATAAGCGATTTATGGATTGATGACGGTTCAGTAGCATAAAGTTAAAACATCCGAATACGAGAACAGAAGTCGTGAGATTGAATTCCACCTACACAATTGTGGATGCGTGATAAAGAAGTGTCATATTAAGACGAAACGACTGTCCAATCCCAATTAAAAGAATAATTCACTTCCATAACAACATCTCATCACATACTTGCTGATTCCCTATTCATAACAACTTCATTTCTTCTTGTTTCCAATTGCATTATTCAAATTTATCAACTATTCCATATCACATTTAACTAATATGATAATTTATCAGTTCCATTAGATAAATATCTATCTCACCGAACTCTCTCTTTCATGTCACTGTAATTGATTAACACTTTGCATTTACTCAATAGATAGTAATTATTTCATTTGTATTATTTACTTTAATTCACTGAATTATTGATAAATTACTTTTTCTGAATAGATTAATTGAATCATAAAAGGTATTCAAGTGTATTGAACATTTTGAAATGAGAATACAAATTGATCATGCAATGGAAAATGTTTAGTTCCTGTGAGAAATTGGAGAAGTTTGTTAATGTATAGTTAAATATTAAGTATTTAGCAGTGCGCATCAACGATCTCGTTCGCGAGATTTGAACTCAGGACCTATCCTTTATTGGTCAACTGAAATGCTTTATTATTATATCTTTGCGAACCTGGCAAGCTTTACAGATTGTGTCGTATTATTTACGCTTTATGTTCAATGAGAAACACATGTTCCGCGTGCGAAACACTTAATTTACACTATTATTCATCATAGCGTCTCCAAAGGCAAATTCTTCGTTTGTTGGGCCAGCGATACTGTTAATACCTATAAGTCCTGAAGTTGCATTGCAATTATAATATCTAAGATTAACCTTATACATATTGTTTGGCGGTTTTTGATCAGGTGGCGCTAGCTCATTATGAATAGTAACCCATATGCTTCTATATGGTTTGGTTTTCTGTATAACAACTAAGATATTTAGTTTAATTGAGCTTTAAGTTAGATCAAACACTGCATTATTACATTTCCTGTTGAATATATATTTCATACGAATCCTTCAATTTATGGTCAACAATATTACTGAATATAGTTCCCTATTTTATACCAATCTTATAAAAATTGATAGATATTCTCTTTGAATTAATTAACTCAAATATAAATTTTAATGGTTGAGATCATGAGTCAATTGAAGCTAGATCACCATGAAAAACCTAGAGGGACTGGACGACCGTTTAATCCTAGCGTGAGGTTCCACATCAGTGCGCATCCGCATTAAAACATTTTGATCACATTGAATAGATGACTTAGTAATATATATATATATATATATATATATATATATATATATCATAAATTTTTCTAATTATATTGAAATAGTATTTTAATTCATGTTTCACACTACTTTACATTCATTAATCAGTTATATTTGGTTATTTGTCTAAAACGTAACGTTAACCAATTTAACTTAACCAATGCCGGCTCAGTGGTCTAATGGTTAGGCGTTTGCGCGCGAGACTGATAGGTCGTGGGTTCAAATGTCGCAGGGGATGTGGATGCACACTGTCAAGGAGTCCCACACTGTAGGACGAAACGGCCATCTAGTGCTTTCAAGTTTTCCATGGTTGTCTAGCTTCAATTAACTCATGATTTCAACTAGTGAAATTAACCACTTTATGTACGCATTATTCAATAATTATCCCAGTAAATAACAATATCATTTAAATAGTAAGTTGTTAACGTTTAGTTCATTGACATTCGTTATTCATTCATATTATTAACTTATGATCAACCAGTCCATCTATATGAACAATTTATGTATTAAGCTAGAAAATTTTTATTTAGTGTGATTGGTTAATTATAAATTTGGATCATTTGCTATTTATTTATTTATCTGAACACATAGATATTGGTACAAGGGGGCACCAGATACATATGCGCCACAAAAGTCTCATTTAAGTTGTGTGAGGTCTGTGATACTGCCCGGGTGCCCAAACTGAAGCAAGTGGTTGTCCTAGAGAGCCACACCCGGAGACTTCAACCTGAAGGTCTGATCGACAAAGCAGTGGAGCAACGTCAGAAGATGCAGTCCCATAGTAACCAATAACCAACAATTAGTTCATACGCTATTTGCTCCTTCAGGATACTGGAGCCCATGCACATCGCTGGTTTGGAATCAAGGTTTCCTAACTCCCCTATGTGGACTCTCCGTGTCCACCAACCCGGTTAAAGCGCCGGACATTCGCTTTTTATCCTCTCAATTTCGTAAACAACAGTAATGCCGCGAGAAGGCAGTGAGTAGGATTTCCCTGACAGAGACTATATACGCGTGGCCATGTGAGAGAATTTCGAGAAGGAGAGTGGACTCTCCCTTCTCTCAGCTGTACCAAGGCATTTAGGGGGAAATTTAGATCCAAAAACAAATAAATATTTTGTTCAAAAATTTGAAATATTTCCTCTACGGTTTTTCTTTTTACAATGAAACAATTCGTTGAAAACTCAATTCATATGACTTAAAATGAAGGTTAAAACACTGGAATAGATTATTATATTATTTTCTCGCAGTTTTATAATTCAATAACATTGAAATCTTAATTAGTATATAATTTTAAAAGAAGGTATCATTATATGAAATGTTTAAGACAATTTTCAATTGAATGATTTATTATTATCCTTGTCACCCACCCATCCCTCATTTCTAGTTTAGTTGACCTTTCAATTTTCATATAACAATGTTCTTAACCAGTACATTATGTATATGATCAGATTATTCGAAATGTATTGTGCTAATATATTATCACATAGTTCTGATAATCTTCATCTTCTTAATACCGTATTGAAATTTATCAAATGGGACTAATTGTTTTATTATTTTTTGAGGTATTCAACAAATTGATACATTAAATAGTTAATAGTATACAAAGTTTTGAGTTGAACAATCGTAGAAAAAAAAAGATAATTCATTAAAATATGTATCATTTATAAATAATCAACCTGGATATACAATGTTTATAGACACTGGCTAGTAACATATCGATTACAATGATTTAAGACTGATGATGAACAATAGTTAAAAGGATGAATTATCTTAATTCGAATTTGGCTAATTTTTGTATAAAGTTATGTTTAGTCTAATATATCAGTTATTAGAAAATTTGTGACACCAATTATATTGAACATTAATTAGTTTTATTTGTAATCATGTGTTTGAATAAAACAAAGTTATTCGAATTACAACAGTTTCATGATTTCTCAGTGATCACGAAATCATTATTAACAGATATAAATAAATATGTTTTAATAGGTAGGATCATGAGTCGGTTGAAGCTAGACTACCATGAAAAATCTAGAGGCAGTAAATGGCCGTCTCGTCATATTGTGAGACTCCTTAGCAGTGCACATCCACAATCCTGCCTCGCGAGATTCGAAACTAGGATCAATTGGTTTCGCGCACGAACACTTGACCTCTAGATTTGAACTATTAAAATCACTATGATATACACAAAATTCCCTCTTGATATTAATCAACATATGCTCACTAGTGACTAAATTCGAGAGGTATTTCCTGGGCTTTTAGTGAGATGTAGTGACCAGTGGAGTTCAACCAGGTCTGTTGTGAGATCCTAACTCACTGAAGAAGATGGTGAATAGTAGCTTAATTTCTTGGAATAGTTGAAGTTAGACATTAACACCGTTGGATGCCAGCCGTCTTAGTGATCTAGAGTTTAAGCGTTCGCGAGCGCGAGACTGATAGATTGTGGGTTGAAATCTCGCGAAGCGGGATCGTGGATACTCAGTGCTATGGAGTCCCACAACAGGACGAAACGACCATCCAATGCTTCCATGTTTTCTATAGTTGTCTAACTTCAATTGACTTATGATCTCAACTATTAAAATTACCATAATATCCACAAAAAAACCCTTCAAATATGTTTTACTTTTTAGAAAAATTTGCAATTTATCAAAAACACTATTATTAGTTTGATCGTGAAAGAAAGAAGAAATTAGGTCAATATGTTATGATAATGATGTATCCATTTGTTTGATAGTTGAAATAGTACACATAATATTATCAGATCGAATCATTTATATTCTTATGAATCTAATCTGTACAAGAGTAATATACAATAACAAAAGGTGAAAACTAGAATTTATTCTAATTTTATCTGAACATAAAATGTTTGTTTTGTTTTTTTGTTTTTTTTTGGTTTGTTTGACATTTATTGTGATTTTTTGGACATATGCAGAAAATTCACATTTACAAGTCAACTTAATAAGTAAACTGGGTTACTTTGTATCGAATGCTCATCAGTTTATAACTTTGTAGATGACAATATTTATATCCATATATGAAGTATATGAAATCGATCAATGATAATAAAGAAATACATTACATAACTAAACATAATAAGTAGAAAGTACAAATTGATAATGAGTTGACAAACATAATAATAATAATAATAGTAATGGGGAAAATATTCACATTATTACTGTTTTCCATAAACCTTGTTCGTTTATTTTACCTCACCCTCTTTCTCATATGTCCTTCATTACGTAATTATTTCAATGTTTCTTATTGTGTGATTTTAATTAAATCTTTATAAGTTGGTTTTGTTATTATTATTATTATTACTTCTATAACTACACATATCATCTTATTATCAGCTTGAACATTTCACTTATTATGCTTAACTATATAGCTTACTTCATTGTTATCGATGACTTACAAATAGCTTAATTGATTTTATATTTACCAATAAAAGGATATAAATATTATTGTCGATTAGGGTAAAACTTGATAATTATCTAAATGAAAATAACATTACATTCACTTATATACATTGCCCTAATTTAAATGATTTAATGTTTTAAAATATATGTAATATCAATAAGGTTCAATTCATATTAAAAGAAAAATAACATAATACATAAATGGATTTAATAGTTGAATTCTTGAATCAATTCAAGCGAGACCACGATGGAGAACCTGGAAACAATGAATGGCCGTTTCATCTTACTACGGGATTGATAGTTTCTAGATTCGAATTTCGCGTAGCGCGATCGTGAATAAGCATTACTGAGAAGTCTCATACTGGGATAAAACGGTTTTCTATAATGGTCTCGTTTCGATTGACTTATGAATTCAATTATTAAATTACTACAATCTTCACAAAACCCCTTTCTGAACATTAATGGTTATTAGTTAAAGTGTTCTTAAATACAAACAACTAATTATAATAACTTTAATCTTACATTAATAGTTCATAACTTGACATCATTAAGAATAAATAAAACACAACCATTAACATTTTATACTGTGAAATATAAGAATCCGTTTTAATTTGTATTTCTTTATATTTATTAAAAGTGACTATAGATAAATTCACTTGTTATTATTTACTCATATCTTCTCATTGATGTTTAGGACCACAACCAATCAGTCTCTTGGGTTCAAGTCCAAGGATGAGATTCATGTACATCCAACTGAAAACTTCTAAATAGGACAAAATGCGCATTCTCGATATCACTACTAGCCACTATCGATTTTCGACTATAGATGACATTCAATTTTTATAAACATTTAAAATTGAATCATTCATTATACCATAGATAGTTTACTTGATTAACATCAATCAATTGAATTGAATGTAACATTTTGTTTTCATCTTTACTTTTGACCTATGTCTACACTTTATCTATGAAAAATACATTTTATCTAAATGTAAATATAATCCGTTTACATACTACTAATGTGTGCTATAATTTGTCACAGTTTAAAATGTAATGACTTATTTATGAATGTTGTCATAAGTGAAGTGCAAACAAAAAAAGAAGAATGTTTACATGAGAGTATTAAAGAAACTATTGATGTTAAAAATCAAAACAGAAAAAAATCTCTCATCAAATGTAACTATGAATCATATTTTCTTTTGAGAGAGAAATAAACGTTTATTAAAATTTCCTATTAATGATTTATTTATGTAAGGAATAATATGACAAATATAGGTCATAAGTATTCTATTACTATGCATCTTTTAGATTTATCCTTATTGATAAAATTATATAATGAATGGTTTGATATTAAGTTTAATAAAGTGATTGGATGACATTATACTAATGATAAGAATAAATGATAAGGTTTTTCAGTTAAATACTGAATGAAAAGCTGGTTTATTGATTAAAGTACTCTTTTTTTTATCCAGTAGGCAAGAGGATTAAATTCTTAAACATATAGTTTGCTTGGCCAGAAATGTGTAATATTATTAGTCGCTATATGAACTAAATACTCTTGCTTTAACAGTTAGTCAGTCGGCTACAATGAGGGATCAGGCAATATATATACATCGGTTCTAGTTGCCATATATACCTCATTAGCACAACAAGATGGACACCGAATTCATAGGAGTGGTTAATTCAATGGTGGTAATATATAAAAGAAAGATTGCATACAAATATATAGTACAGGAAGAATGAATTGGTTCGTAGAAAAAAATATATAAAGCATTTTTAATCTCATAATCTAAGGGAAAACAGAGACTGTATACAGCTACGCCATTGTGGTCAATTCTGAGTCATGTCACACAGAGTTTTCAAACATTGGTTACAATAGTCATGTGGACCCCAATCAAGTAGTCTGAATCTACCAACATGGTTAAGACTAGAAGTTAGTGACTTCAAGCACTGATGCCACATTTTTGTTTGGCCGCCCCTAACGTTCTTCCAGCCATCCCCTACACTAGTCAGCATTACGCATCGTGGTAATCGATGTTCAGGCATATGTAACATGTGGCCCAACAATCCTAATCGATGAAGATTTACAACCTCATCAACTGATTTATCATCATTCCCTAATACCCTACATCTAATCTCACTATTACTTACCCGGTGATCCAAGCAGATGCGAAAAATATTTCTAAGGCACCTGTGATTAAATACTGGCAGCTTATGAGTATCTTCTACTTCTAATGGCCACGTTTCGCAGCCGTAAAATAGAACAGAACAAACTGTCACACAATTTACTCGTCCCTTAATTGATAGACGAATATCTCGCGTTCAACAGCGTATGTCAAATAATCATTCTTGTGAAATTGATTTTCTGATAAATCAAGTTCATTCAATCTTTTACTTTGACATAACCAAAATTCATAGGATTGTAAAATAGGTTGAGTTTACTTGTTATATAATTATGTGACTAAATTATGTAACATAAAAATAATGTTATACATTATTCATCAAATATAAGTAATATGATTTATTTCAAATCTAAACATAAATAAAATTTAGTTCATACTAATACTGGCCGGATATAATTTGTCGATGACATATAAGTATCATCAACTCATAACTATTAACTGAAAGTATGAAAAATGTTGCATTTCTGTTCAGTAAAAGCTCATAGATTGCATTCATAGTTCAATTTATATATATATATATATATATATATATATATATATATATATATATATATATATATATATTGCTTGCAGCATTCAGATCATATGTAATAAATCTAAATTATTTGTGAGCCTTGTATCACCTAACTATCCTTCCGTTTAAAAACACTATTACAACATTTGAATAATTTGACTATTAAAAAATGAAGATTATTTCAAGACAACATAAGAAAGAAGATAATCCAAACAAAGTATTTAATATAATAGTTTGTCAGAAGGGTTTTGTGAATATTATAGTAATTTCAATGGTTGAGATCATGAGTCCATTGAAGCTAGACCACCATGGAAAACCCGGAAGCACTGGACGGCCTTCTGATATGAAACAACATATGCTCACTAGTAACGGTCTCCAAGACATATTTCCTGGAGATCTAGTGAGAAGTAGTGACCAGTGAAATTCAACCGGGTCTATTATGAGATCGTAACTCACTGAAGGCATTGGTGGAAGTGTCGCTCAATTTCGTGGATCAGTTGAAGTTAGACATTAACACCTTTGTACGCCAACCGGCTCAGTGGTCTAGTTGGTTAACCGCTTGCACGCGAGACTGATAGGTTCTGGGTTGAAATCTCGCGAGGTGAGGTCGTGAATAAACACTACAATAGGAATAAAAATGGCCGTCTAATGCATCCAGGTTTTCTTTATTCGTCTATCTTCAATTGACTCATGATCTCAATCATTGAAATTACAATAGTTTATTTCGATTAGTATATATCTTTTGAAAATGAGATCATTTAAAAATGTAGGGAATGACAATAATGATACAATAAATAAATATAATATTTTTAATAAAATAATTGATGATTAAGGAATCTGACTGATATCATGAATAAATATCAGCGGCATTATTTATTTTAACATATGTAATCTACAAAAGTTATAATGGTTTAATTTTGTTACCATGGCAACAACAGATTTACTATACTTTCTTTCTGTATGCAAAAGGTATGATCCAAATATTTATTTTAAAAAAATCGAAATTCCTTTATCTAACAGTAACTTATTAACTATCAATTAAACTGTAAATTTTCATATATATATATATATATATATATATATAGGGAGAGAGAGAGAGAGAGGGAGAAGTTGGTTGCTAATACTATTTATACTATTTACTCGTAATTGAAGTGTATCTTGTTATCTTTCCCATCTAAATTATTTCTCTTTGTAATTATTCATTTATATTACATTTACATTATTTTTTTTTATTTATTATTTAATTAAAGTAGGCTAATTTATTATAATAATCACATTTAAATGTATTCCCTATTGTATACATGTATATTTTGCCAGAATGTTCAAATTAATTGAAACTAACTAACTAACTATCTAACTATTTAGACTTATTTTATATACGTTTATGATCTGATAATATTATAAAGGATTGTTTTTTTTTGGTCATTTTATAGCCTGATTCACTTAAGATAAAAAACAAACAAAAGAAGAATTAATTTAATGGATACAGAGGACTACTTAGGAACATGTATACATGTATACAACAACGTTGTCTTTATGTCAATTCTGTAGTACTTAAAACAATAAATGTAACATAAATATTAGACAAAAGTAATTTATTAATATCAGTAAGTAGTATTTTAGATTATTTGTATTCTAATCGTTAAACCAAACAAAAATAGGTTGCTATATTATATGAAACTACTAAACATGAAGATTACATTTCGATATGTATCCGGTAAGTCTATGAACCAATAAGTTGAATAAATTCAATGTAAATATGAAAAAGGAAAACAAAACAACAACAACAACAACGACGACAGAAACTGATAGTCATCGATTTGTAACTGTAGTTATTTCATTTTTATTGGATGAGTCCCAAAAAAAAATACTCCTTGTCAAAGCCTCTAGGGTTTTGAAAAAACACCAAGAAATATTTTATCCAATCAATTTTAAATAGAAACTACGCAAATAACATCTAGAAAATACCGAATCACATGTTACAGTTTTAATTGAATATTTACCTATACTCTTATTATAATTAATTTAATTTCAGAATCTTTTAAAAGATAACAATCATACGTAGATACAGTCCGATTTTTTTCTTCTGTGTATCAATGAACCATGGAATAATATGTTATTCTCTTTTGTGTATTCATTATATTTAATAGTTATACATAAAGCATTTCATGTCAACTTATCAACTAAATAAGAAATAATAATAATAATAATAGAATTTAGTTATTTTGATTAATGTTCTTAAATAAATGAACCATATATAGGTATAAATTGTCTCTAAGGAAATAAAATATTGAAAAAAATAAGATACATTTGATCCTTTTTAAAATATAAATTGAATATCATCTAACTTTTAGATAGATCCAATTACAATTCCCATGATATCTTTAGTTAAGAAAATCAACATCAATTCCTAATTAACTATATGTTATTGGCATGTAATATATTATGTAATGAATATTTCATTAATGATCATCTTTGATATATTTCAGCAGAAATTACAAGATCAATGTAATTTGTATTACACCTTTTAAAGTGTAAAATATAGTTCTCTTTAATTATTATTATTATTTCTGAAGTATCTTTTCTAAAGAATATTTGGTCGGTAATAAATAAGTATGAAATACGGTTTGAAAATATGAAAATATGATCATTTATGATATGATGACAAAGGGTAACAGTGTAAAGACCTGTTTCTAATAAGGTATCCACTAAGTTAATTGATACCTTTTTTTTCCAAAATAAATTGAATAACAATGTACTGATAAGCGTAGTTGGTTAGACTTATAAATATTTTCTGATTGAGATCATGAACCGATTAATGTTAGACCACTATTGAAAACCTGAAAGCACTGGACGATCGTTTCGTCTTATTGTGAGGCTCCTCAGCTGTGCGTATCCACGATCCTGCTCGCGGGGTTCGAGCCCAGGGCCTTCAGTTTTGCGCGAAAACGATTAACCTCTAGACCACGAAGTCGGTATCCAACGGTGCTAATGTTTAACCTCAACCAATCCGCTAATCCATGTCCGGTAGTTACAGGTACCAAACTCAGTACAATAGAATATAGTCATACAATTTTTGTTAGACATTAAGATAGTAGCCTAGAGTTCAAGCGATCGCGCGCGAGATTGACAGGTCTTAGGTTTTAATCCCGCGGGTGGGATCGTGGATGTGCAATGTTGAAGAGTCCCAAAATAGGACGAAACGGCGTTCCAGTGCTTCCAGGCTTTCAATGGTGGTCTGATATCAATCAATTCATGATATTAATCAAATACTTAATATTTCCACAACCCTATACTGTGACCTATAAATAACAATTTTTTTGTGTGAAAGATATTGATTCTTATTATATATATAATTTCCTCTATACGTTGGTGTAGGATGTTTATACAAAAAAAGTATTGTTTTATGTGAACCGGCGATATCTATTCATCAATGTATGACTTAATTTTACCTAACTTTATCAAGACTTTATGAATTTCGCTGTCATATCTTGTGATCGCTGATCAAAACCACGTAACCAATCATCAATCACTACCCAAAAACTCATTTGGTCTCTTATTTACTCTATAAATTAATGTCTCTGTATTGGCCATTCTTACGTCCGATAATCATTATTAACTTTGAGTCAACAGTTAAGTTCCTTATAGTTTACTTTCCACTAGACCCAGTTTATGTGTAGCCTTTGAGTCCAGAAGTAGTAACCAACATCAATTATATATATGAACTGGTTAAAAATCTCAAACAATAAATCATATGATATTAGTTTATGGATTAAAACTTTTAATAAATGGAATACACAAACATAGTCATTTGGTTACTCAACAGTTATATAACAAAATTATAATGAATAATAAATTTAAGAAGTCATTTCCAACTTCTGTTATAATGGTTTTAATTTATATTTAACATGAGAGCATGGAATTCAGAATATAAGTTTCAGTTCTTTCGAAAGACATTTCAACAACACATTTTGTTGACTTGTTAGGTAGGCATTCTAGAATTCAAACAGAAAATATCAAGTAATTCTCAGGTATTAAACCATTACAAAGCGTTTAATATCATGTGCGTAAAAGTACATTTCACACTAAATTAACCATACAATTGCATGGAATTCATTTATAACCATATACGAAACATAAAATATGATTACTAAATTATAAGCAACCTGCTTTATTAATATTCAGAGACCTATATCATGATATTTAACAAAAAAATTGAAGTTCATTATCTACTCATAAAAAAATCAACCCTCACACTTTGTATCTTTGAAATTTATCATTATGAGCTAAATGTTTATTGGTCTTAATTATATAGTTTATAGACCTATTTTCGATTCAAGTTAAGAAAACAAATTTCATTTATTTATAGCAATCAATCTAGATATGATCCTTCAGTCTTAAGTACAAATCATGTTAACCCTTTATATAATAAAATAAACCTTTCAGTATGAGCAGTCTTTTCCTTGAAATTTTATTCTTCTATAATACTTACATTAATAAAAGAATTCCATGATATCAATATTGATCTATTTGTAGATTATTGATTGACTCCAATGAAGAAAAAAAATAGAGATATTAAATAAGTAGTATGGGTAATTTTTAGATACCATACATAAACAATCTAATGCATGATAAACATGCAAACTAGAAATATTCATTGAACGATCAGAATATCGAATTCGGTTATAATTCATTAAACAAACAACTAGTTAAAAAATAAACATCTTTTCCCTTGAAAACTCTACAATCCACCATTTATAAAAATCTTAAGAAGTATCATAAATAAGAACTTTCGTCTAAAATTTGACCGAATAGTTTTACAATATTTGGGCGCCGAGTTCATGTGAAACATTAAAGTGGAATAATTTTGTATCATATAGTTTATATTACACAACTTCTAAAATATTGATTTATGGTTTCCTAAAACAAAAATCTATAAATAAAACTAGAAACCAGAAAATTGTTTATCATTAATTAATCAATAAATAAAAGAATAAATAAACAAAACGATTAACAATAGTATATAACCTGACTTAAACCACTTAAAACAATGAAAAATAAAATCAAAAGATATCAACTTATATATATATATATATATATATATATATATATATATATATATATATTGTTATAAGTCACTATTCCTTCAATATCATACATTAGATTCTTAATATTAAATTATACATTGACAAACTTCTCCAATTTCTCACAGGAACTAAACATTTTCCATTGCATGATCAATTTGTATTCTCATTTCAAAATGTTCAATCTTCAGTAATGAATCGTAAACAAATTTAAACATTACACATTTAATAAATAAGTTAAGTAGGGGAAATACACTTGAATACCTTTTATGATTCAATTCATCGTTTCAGAAAAAGTAATTTATCAATAATTCAGTGAATTAAAGTAAATAATACAAATGAAATAATTACTATCTATTGAGTAAATGCAAAGTGTTAATCAATTACAGTGACATGAAAGGGAGAGTTCGGTGAGATAGATATTTATCTAATGGAACTGATAAATTATCAAATTAGTTAAATGTGATATGGAATAGTTGATAAATTTGAATAATGCAATTGGAAACAAGAAGAAATGAAGTTGTTATGAATAGGGAATCAGCAAGTATGTGATGAGATGTTGTTATGGAAGTGAATTATTCTTTTAATTGGGATCGGACAGTCGTTTTTTCTTAATATGACACTCCTTTATCAAGCATACACAATTGTGTAGGTGGAATTCAATCTCACGACTTCTGTTCTCGTATGCGATTGTTTTAACTTTATGCTACTGAACCGTCATCAATCCATAAATCGCTTATCATTTTGATGTAAATGATATTGTAGACCGAGTCAGATATGTTCCATTCAGATATCTGATAAATTATTTGATATATGATGAAATTATCTTTTCTTCATAAGAATCACAATATTCATTTTTATTTTGTTATTTGTGTAATTCTATGTGTGTAAACGCTATTAAAACATAATGATATTATTTAGAGTATTTATTTCTGCATGTACAGTTTACGCTCTTTAATTTAGGAATTCAAAAATGGTCAAAACTTCTAGATTTTTGTCTGAGTAAGAACAATTACTACAGTATAACAATATAAGATTAATGGAAGCAACAACAAAGATTGGTGCAGAATATTATGAATTTATTTTGTTCCGTTAGGTTTTCATCAGCTTCTTACAGCCTAAAATATTTGAAAATTGACATACTTGTAAATACGATAGCGATTAGAGATGAATATATGTGTGTCATGATCTCGCGGAAATTACAATAGAGTTAATCAAGCTATAGAAAATCTTGTTTCGGATAAATAGACGAAGTTTGGCAGGTGAATTTCCAGAACATTTAACTAATGATTAGAACTCATGGAGTTATGAAGTAACTGAAAACAGATTAATCATAATAACGAAAGATATGAATTGAAATCAGTCATTTATGAATTGAGGAAAAATGGCGATGGTGTAATCAAACCTCAGAGAGAGTTGAAATAATGAATGACTCGATGCATAAGAAAGATGTAATGTTGCCAGGTCAAAGAAAGATTTGTTACTGCTTCTTTTTCGACACACATGCTCTTCGATAAAATTCAGAAGATAAGAGTTTGATTGTTTATTAGTCATCTTGAAAGACTTCAGTGTATTGACTTGATGTCTTGTGTCAAGTAGATAGCACTGCTGAATGCTTCTAATCTACTTGACCTAAGACGT
The DNA here is from genome assembly GCA_946903255.1 of Schistosoma spindalis. Lineage (NCBI taxonomy): Eukaryota > Metazoa > Platyhelminthes > Trematoda > Strigeidida > Schistosomatidae > Schistosoma > Schistosoma spindalis. The sequence goes on from OX336420.1 coordinate 7,313,494, forward strand.
TTTGAAATATGTAACAGGATCAATCAGTATGGGATTAAAAACTGCATTGGGATGAACTTATCCTGCAGCTAAACTGATTGTCCAATCCAAAACATTATCTTTAACACAATCAAAGATCAATAGATATTCCTTTCATAATACCATAAACTGGGTATACAAATTCACATGTATCAGCCAAAGCAGTTACAATGGTAGAGTGAGAAGGAGAACCTATACCCTATTTAAAAAATATTAAGTATGATTTATCGTCTTACATATCAGACATCACTGACACATTCAGTTCATTATTTTTAGTGGAAACACAATGATATTCATTACCTGAAAGTACTGAATTATTTATGAACTGTAGAAATGATTTAATAGATACCGTCTCGAAATGTATATTATCTACGAGACTATTATATAGTGATTCCATTGGAGAAGGAAATCAGGAAGAAGCGATGGAAGTGGATAGGACAAACAGTGAGGAAAGCACCCAACTGCGTTACAAGACAAGCCCTCACATGGAATCCTCAAGGCCAAAGGAGAAGTGGAAGACCAAAGAACACATTACGCCGAGAAATGGAGACAGATATGAGAAGAATGAACAACAATTGTACAGAACCAGAAAGGAAGACCCAGGATAGAGTGGGTTGGAGAATGCTGTTTGGCGGTCTATGCTCCATTAGAAGTAACGGGCGTAACAATTTTTTCACATTCATCGTTCAGTGAATTTGATTTTGTTAGATGGAATCATATAACTCGACTGTTTGGTGTTGATTTCGCTTTTGTTTAACTTAAGTAGTTGTATTTACCTTGAAACTTTCCTTAATACTCTATTATAATATACAGTATATTTCATAAAATTAAGAATAAAACCTATTACTTACTTACTTACGCCTGTTACTCCTCGTGAAGGAGCATAGGTCGCTCACCAGCACTCTTTATCCAACCCTATACTAGGCAATCCTTTCCAGCTCTTTCCAGTTGTTAATCATCCTTTTCATATCTGCTTCTATTTTCCGACGTAATTTGTTCTTTAACCTTCCTCTTTTCCGCTTCCCTTCAGGATTCCAAGTAAGCGCTTGTCTCGTGATGCGGTTTGGTGATTTCCGTTATATATGTCCTATCTATTCCCATCGTCTTTTCTTAATTTCTTCTTCAGCTGGAAACTGGTTTGTTCTCTCCCACAAAAGGCTGTTACTGATGGTATCCGGCCAATGGATGTTAAGTATTTTGCGTAGACAACTATTTATAAATACTTGTAAATTCATGATGATGGTTGTGGCAGTCCTTCAAATTTCAGCTCCGTACACTAGAACCGCCTTCACGTTCGTATTGAAAATTCTGACTTCGATGTTGGCTGATAGTTTCTTTTTGAGTTCCGTATGTTATCCAATTGTAGGAATGTGGCCTTTGCTTTGCCACTTCTCTCTTTTAGGTCAGCATCCAATCCTCCTTACTCATCGATGATGCTTCCCAGGCACGTGAAGGATTCTACATCTTCAAGAGTTTCTCCATCAAATGTGATTGGATTGGTATTCTCCGTATTGGTTGTCCCCTTGTGTGTGTTGAGGCCTACTGATGCCAAGATTGCTGCTACACTGAATAAAACCCATTAATGATTAATATTACATAACAACATTTATATAATATAGACTTCATGGATTTCACTTCATAATTTGATCTAAATATAAGAAAATACCAAAGTTTATCACATTTCTAAAACTATTTCAATTGATTATTCAAAATAATGTAAAACTGTGTAAATGATGATAATAAATTATCATCTTAAAACTATTGTTATAAGAAAGTTGATTTACTGAATGAAAATATAAGGAAGTAATGATTGAATAATGTATTGTACGGTAACATTATATACAATGTCATATATAAATGTTAATCTCCTTTGTAAATCATAACGTTCAATGTTGTAGATTATTTAAGTATATGTTGATAAATATATGATCATAATGTGTGTGTTTTTGTTTTCACATTTGTAAACTATCGGCGTATTGAGTTTCTTTTCTTCTTTTTCTTTTCTTTTTTTAGATGTATAATGTTACAATGTCTTCTCTTTAAATTACATTTGTCGTGATAGATTAGTTTTATAATTGACGATATATGCTTTCTTCTATTTTTATTAGTTCATATTATTAGTTGAACAACAATATAACTAACTGGTCAAATGGCTTACTAAAAACCCTTCCAAGTCACAAGGAGAAGACAGAAGACTAATGAAAAGAATATAATTCCAAACAGTGTCGATTATAGTACAAAACTGTTAGGTATTTATAGTTTTTAGTAAGAACGAAATCATCATTACAGTCGTCCGATTTGCATACAGGGGGTTAATAACATTGTCCAATCGGGAAGCTACACGTAGGAATTCTAGAATATTCTTCCGAAAGGTGATTGGATGGAATATCTTCGGCTCCTTCTGAGCCTCTTACAGCTTCCTCGAGTTCAATTGTGGTCCGTCGTCACACAAATAATAATCACGAATATATGATTTTCATTCAGTTACAATAGTTTTTAGTGATAATCTCAGTTTCATATAGACAATTCTATGGTCTAATGTAAATTCTTATTACAGTTTCAATCCGAATATTCTACCTAAACGAAATCAACTATCAGGTACTTGATTACACTTATATATATTCCAAATAGTTATATCAATATTTTTGCTGAAAAATATAAACATGTTTTCTTTAATGATTCTACTTTTCCTGGCTATGATGTGCTTCATTAGGGAAGATAAACACGACAAAGAGTTACACAATTAATTTGTTTAATCTATCTTATCACTTTAATGGTTATTTCATTAACTGTTCAGTATTACTCAATATCTGTTTAATGAAATCTTCAATCTCTTTGATTTGTTTATTCAAATTATAAATATAATCATGATTTTGACCCACTTCAGTAAACAAATTAAATGAGTGTTTATCTTTTGGATTGATTATTACGTATAACAATAACATTCTGATTTAGAATAAGAGATTTACTAGTAACTTTGTAACCCTTGTAAGCTACATAAATCCATTGTATAAATCTACGTACCGTAATAAACTTCTTTAATTATTACTGTATGTAAACTTACTGTCAGATAAGAAACTGAAAAATTGCAAACCTTACTCACAGTATCCCTTACATTTATCAGTATATCAGTAGTTTAAAAAAAACTTATCAGATAAATTACATTTATTATTGTTAAAAATGGTTACTATGTAATCACAAACACAGTTACAATAGACATTTTCCAAAGTCTCCCTGGTTTTCAACTAGATACAAGTTTTTCCTAAAAATATTTAATATTTTATTGTTAAATTTACGATTCAATTTAAGATAGACCACCATGGAAAACCTGAAAGTACTGGATGGCCGTTCCGCCCTATTGTGACACTCCTCAACAGTGCGGATTCACGATCTCGCCTCGCAAGATTCCAACCCAAGACCTATCGGTCTCGAGCTCGAACGCTGAACCTCTAGATCATTGAGCTGGCCGGTATCCAACGGGGTTAATGTCTAACTTCAGTTAATTCACGAAATTGAGCCACCATCTACCGTTGTCTTCAGTGAGCTACTATCTCACAACAGATCCGGTTAAACTAAGGATTTGCACGAACATTTATATTAATCCTAATAATTATGTAACAATACCGAATAATATTTTAACGTTTTATAAAGCGTTATAAGTAAACATGGATGATGGCTAGCAGTGAAATCTAAGACGCGCGTTTGTCCTATTTGGGACTCGTCAGCTAGATGTACCTGCATCCCATGGTTGACTGATAGATCCTGGGTTGAAATCCTGCGAGTCGGGTGAGCACTGCTAAATAGTCCCACAACAGGTCGAAACAACCATCCAGTGCTTCCACGTTTTCCATGGTGGTCTAGATTCAATTGACTCATGATCTCAATTATTGAAAATAATTATTTGTGTTTACTTTAAATATTTGTAATAAATTTATAATTCTAATGAATATAAACTTCATCATTAACATTGAAATGTATGTTTTTGTTTACAAAATTCATTTAATAATATAATTTAATGTGAATATTTATGTTAGTAACTATTATTCTATTTCTATAAAGGTTTGTTGTTGTGTTTGTTGTTGTTTTTCTCTTCATTTTATTTTCTTGTGTATCTTTTTCTTTCTATATATCTTGTCTATTACTACAATAATTAGTAGTTATGTTGACTTATTTTACAAATCGAACGTGGAAATTATTCATAACATGTAAATAACGATTTATTATAAATAAATAATTTATTATTTTTTACTACCTACATAATTATAATTTAATAAATAAATAAATTGAATAAATAAATATTCAATATTGTAACCATCAATTATAAGAACTAATCAATAAATATTAATATAGTTGTAATGTAAAAAAAAAGAAAAAAGAAAAAAAAACAACAACTATGGAATGATTTGGAAAACGGAAAAGAATATTTTAAAAATATTATGTTAGTAAAGTGAAATTGTTGTTTTCTTTACACGATGATATATATATATATATATATATATATATATATATTACTAAGTCATCTATTCAATATTAATAGATTTGAGATAAGGATAAATAAAATTATGACCCTAGAATTCATTTGAGTAGTTATACATACATGAATTTATATTTTTACTTTCAGTTAATCGAAGCAAAAAATTAATATTAATTAACGTTTTAGTATTATGAGTTATTGCTATTAACTGAGTGTTTTACAAAAGCTTGTTTTTTTAAAAAACAACAAAAAGGTTAAGCAAAGATGGATAGTGATTAGCAGTGGAATACAGGAAGCGCGTTTCGTCCTATTTGGGACCCTCTAGCTGGATGTACCTGCATCCTAGAGTAGATGTTCATTCCGGGACTCGGACCCAGTACTGTTCTATACAAATTCAGGTACATTGAGTTGACGAGTTACAAAGAGAACAAAACTCGCGTCCTGGATTTCATTGCTAGCCACTATACATATGTGCTTAAAAAGCTTGCAACTTAAGACTATATCGAGGCTATCCGAACAGGATGCACATATGACCACATGAGACTAATCAATTACAGTTCTAAATAACAATGGGAAGATACATGTAAAACAACATTAAGTGAGTTTAAAAAACGATTAAGTGTTTTTGGGTAGTATGACATTAATAATGATGAATTGGAACAGGAAAATATTTATTGATATCTATCATAATTGTTAACATTAACACTTAATACAAATTTTTAAGTGTATTCATATTACCAAATGTGGAAGTGAAACAGTCTTATTAATTCCTACACAACATATTTAACACTTTGATAAGAAATTTTAAAGGATGCATTAGAAATTTTCAGTACAAACAGTTTAGCAACAATGCATTTCATAGTGAAACTGGTTTATGATGTTTCGAAAACACTAATTGTTCTCAACATCGCAAGTATGTACTATTGATAAATACTAACTAGTACAAAACTTGAATCCAGAGTTACACATCAATTTTGTTTAGTCATGTAATATGAAGTTTTATAGAAGTTAAAAACCAGTAAAACAATTTTTATTTGCAATTTTATCATTCTTATCAAAGATCTATATTATAATATACACTGATAACTACAAACATAGCCTATTTGTACATTATTCTACTCTATCTGGATAGATTTAGAAAAAGTAATACATTAGAATTAATACAAATTTACAATTGATACTTCAGTACTTGTTTTAATCAGTGAAATTTAGTCAACTTCAATGTATGAGAGTTATCATTGATGACCATCAAAAATGTTTTTACCAATTTAAAAACTTACTAAATGAAATATTATGAACTATTGTATTCTAATTCAGTGGTTTAGATCGTGTCACGCTTTACTATTAAGTGTTTTGTTAAGATCTCATTAGATAAGGTGATAAAATGTACGTTCGAAAGTACCATAAATTTTGAAAGAAAAAAAGAATATCCACTTAATACTCTATCACATCTAACAGTTTTGAAAATCATTTCAATGAATAATGGTTAAGCGCTCGCATGCGAGACTGTTAGGTCCTGAATTTGAATCTCGCTAGGCGGGATCATGGATGCGCATGACTGAGGAGTCTCATACTGTAGGACGAAACGGCCATCCACTGATTTCAGTTTCTGCATCATGGTCTAGCTTCAATCGACTCATGATCTCAATTATTAAGAAGAAAAAGAACGATCCTCAAATAAGTAAATAAACACATCTTCCTTAAACCGTTCAAATTCTCTACAAGCATGTATTTTGCTGGGGTTTTTTTCTGTTGTTGTTGTTGTTGTTCAAAACTTACTGATAGTTCAATGAATTTTACACTTTAATTTTTCTTTTTAGTCTAAATTAATCAAGAAAGATTAATTAAATTATTTTTTTAAAAATTTCTATCTATTTACAAGTAAACAAAGTAATTTTGTTTACTTTTAATGAATAAATAAATAAACAAATAAATAATAATTACTCAAGGAAATAATGATTAAATCTATTTGTTTGTTTTTCAGTTTTGTTGTGAAAATAGAAAGGAAAAGATAGTTATGGACATAGATCATAAACTGATATCAATTTTTTTTAGAAAAAACACAACTATTCGAAAGTGGAAATTATCAGAAAGCTATCTAATTAAATTGTGGAACAATTAGCCTCCAAATGCCCTGATATAACCGAGAGTGGAGAGAGTCAGCTTTGTCTATCTCTCTCTCTCTTTCTCTAGAAATGCTCTCACATAGCTGTGTGAATACAACCACTGCCAAGGTATTCCTACCCACTACCTTCTTGCGGCATTATTATTGTTTACGAAATTGAGAGGACGAAAAGCGAATATCCGGTGCTTTAACCGGGTTGGTGGACACAGAGAGATCACCTAAGGGAGTTGGAAAACCCTAATTCCAAACCATTGGTGCATATGGGCTGACTCCAGTATCCTGAGGGAACAAATGACGTATGAACCAATTTCTGGTCAGTGGTTACCATGGGACTGCATTTCCTCATGTTGCTCCACTTTCTTGTGAATTAGACTTTTAGGTCGAAGGTTCCGGGTGTGACCTCCTAAGAAAACCGCCTACTACAGTTTGGACACCCGGAAAGTATTTCAGCCCTCACATAAATCAAGTGATTTATATGACGCATAAATTATATGTAACAATTATGTAATACTGACCAACGATCATCTAAACACTGAACTTAGTTCCTATAGACCCAAAACAGTTCTATACTAAATCAAAACAGATTTTTATCAATTTTTAATTGTCAATTATGCTTATATTTTAACTAGTACATTATGATTCCTTACTTAAAATTAATTCAGCTTTACTTTTATTGAAAAACCACACAAAAAAAAGAAAGAAAGAACAAAAAACTAACTTTTAGAAAAGAAAAATTCCATTATTTTACTAGTTTATCTTTAAACTTAATCAACCATTTTCATCATTACTGACAGTTCATGATTTAGATTTTCCTAATTATCACATATGTAGATAAGTTACATATTATTGGAAAAATTGTAAATTTATCTCATCCAATTATTTCTTATTAGTTCTTATTATAATTCTGATGTATATTTATTCTATGATTATATTTAAAGATTATAATTATAACTAATTGACCTTAGTTTAGGACGTTTCTTTTTTATTATAACAAAGAAGAGGTAAACAGTTGTTTTCTTTTATCTAAATGCTTCTTAGACTAACACATATACTACTTTACATAGAATTAAGTATAGAACTGATATAATCACCGATTCATATAAAATAGATCATGTATCCAAATTCGAACAAAACAAATTCGTGTATAATAAAGATTTATGGATATTTTACTGGATGGCTATTAATCAGAGTAAAGTTTATCAATATAAATAAGTTTTGTAATGAAAACATAGATATTTGAAATGTGATAATAATAATAATAAATACTTGTTTCTTTACAAATGTATCTATCCTTTTACAAGTTGAATATATAATGATTGATAGTTATGTAACCAGTTCTCAGATTGGTTAATTATAAAATTGTTATTATTTATAAAATATAAAATGTTTAATTTAAATTAGAATATGAACATTGTTCTTTAACAAAGATTGTTCATAGATGCAATAAAATTTGTTATGTCTTGATAAGCATAATAAATAGTAACTTTTTGGATCCATTTATGGACCAATCCTATAAGTACATTTTTATCCTATAATTGTTAAATAACTAAACTATTCATATACATATCCCTTTCATTATGAGCTTTATATTAATCTATGAACTATTATTATACCATTTACCATTCTTGAATTATACCCTGTCTATTACTTACTACCTTCCACATTTACAGCCACATTTGGCTAATTCTTGTACAAATGTTCTTTCATATTTTATGGTACGATGTGGTCTGTCTGGTTGATATATAAACCCAGTATGTTTAAAATAAATTATTCATATTGAAGAGGCTGAGATTGGTGGTCTGGACTTAACTGGCTGGGCCAGGCGGAAAGCAGGACCAACAAGGACTGTAGACTACTCGTACGGGTTTAATGCGTCACTGGTCCGATCGATAATTCACTGCTCTCTAATTGTCGGTATCACTACGTTATACAATAAACAGGGCACACAGGTAACAAGTTATAACAGAATTAACCTCTAAATAGAAATGTTTACTTAAAGTATTCTTAAATAACTAAACAGATCATTTTCATCTTTACATTCCATTGAATTTTACATGCCCAGTCTGAACTATTTAAACCTGTGATATAAAAAACACAATAATCTTAATTACACAGATAACACAGAATGTTTTCTGTCTGAAAAATTTTACATTACAAATCTTTTGTACAAAACAATAGGTCGAAATGAGTGGTCAAAAATAATAACCAATAATTCACACAAATATTTAAATTAAAATCTAAGATCACAGTCTAAACCAATTTAAAACTTTAGTTACCATGTAACAAGAACATTTCTGATAAGAGTTTAGACAACTTCATATGTAGTTTTCTTACGAGGAAAGGATATAATTAATAATAACTTTAGTCAAACTAGATCATACTATCTAAAATATACAGGAATAGCATATAACGACATTTTTGGTTAATATTGCTTGATATTTACAGATTAAAAATAATAAACACATTTTTGCTTATAATGCTTGTGATCTAAAGCAATATCGAGGTAATCCTCATAGGATGAACATATACTAACAAGAGACTGATCAATTGCAGTCTTAAATAACGATGGGAAGATACAAGTAAATAACACCAAGTGAATTTATAAACACATTATGTTTAGAAGTCATACTTTTCTCTCCGCATCTCCACCCAGTGACAGAAACTTCCAGAAAATAGTGCTATCTAGTAAGTCAAACCCATTCAAACACATACAGTTATAAATATACTTAAAGTAATGAAAACTTATTATATCTGTTTGATAAATTAAGCTAACATAAAAAATTTTGTGGAGTATAATACTTCTCAGTTCAATTTTATCGATTCCCCTTATTAAAGAATTTCAAGTTAACACAAATTATTTGTACATTTGGTCATAATTTTCTTCCCAAACCAATTACGGTCTTATAGTGTAAGTTATCTTAAAAACTATAGGTATTTGACTTCATCTACTTTTTATCTCAGTATACTGAGTGTATTTAACCATCATTTAACAAAGTGACTAGATAAGTGGAATTTGAATAAACGTCTTAGCATGATCGTAGAACTTATCTGATTGAACTGAATAATAAAAAAATATTGGATGTAGTCGAAATGTCCTCGTTTTTTTATCTAAGAAATAACTTTCCGTAAAATGTCGATAACTATCCGGTATATATTCTACGATAGTGTAGAAAAAAATCCATAATGTTTTGATGAAATTCTTACAAGCTTTACAAGAAGTTAATGCTCATTTTTCAAGAATATATCCAGTAATAAATAGTATGTATGATTTAAACAAACTAATGGTAATATTAGGTATCATATGAATTCTTTCAAGTATGAAACGACAAAACATGACAGAGGCTTATGATGCCATATGATATTGTTTAAAATCAAAATTTGCAATGAGCTGGTAAGCAACAACACCATTGAATGCCTGCTCAGTGATCAAGTAGGTTAGGCGTTCGCACGCTAGACTGAAAGCCCTGTGTTCGAATCCCGCGAGCAGGATCATGGATGAGCACTGCTGAGGGGTCCCATAATAGGACGAAATGGCCGTCCAGTGCTTCCACGTTTTCAATGGTGACCTAACATCAATCGGTTCGTGATCTCAATAAAAATATGATAAAAAATATTTAAATTAAAAGCTATCAGTTAATTTATAAATCTAATCATTGCATCGCTTGCAATTCTAAATTACATCGTCTATTACCTTGAGGTTGAATACAAAGTATTTTAATTTTACAGGCACATCTATCTGGAAATTTGTCATTTTACATGATAAAAATGAATGATAACTTTGATGTAGTTTTTTTTATCTTCAACTATTGAGAGCGTAATCTTTAAAGCTTGTGGAACTAACCATCAGTGTTTAACAAACGTCCAGTACCCGGCATATCAGAATATTTTTACGTTCAACAAGCAGGTAAGCACTTCATATGAAGTGTAATTTTCAATGGAGATTTTATTTTATACTCCAGCTTGTACTTTGTTCGTGTTTCTAACCTGGCATACTAGGATATGCTTCAATGATGTGTTTACAGTAAACAGCTACAAATAAGTTTAAATGCATGAAAAATGTTTCTGATAAAAATCACATTCTAATGCTCAGCACTGGGCAATTAGCTGAACGGGAAAATGATTGAAAATCTTGGACGTATTGAATCATGGAAAGTGAGTAGATACCTTTCAACAGTATGAACACATATAAATCATTTCCAAACTCATTTGTGTACCAAACAACAATGATATTACGTTTACCATTGTAACAGGAACAAACTTAAATCTAGCAATACATTGAAATTTTCACATAACTAATGTAATTTTAATTTATGATGTTATTATGTGTAACATTAAAATAAGTTTTAATCAAGAGAAATTGATTTATACTGTATATAGTTTGTAAGACAGAATAATTACGTTGTAAAAATTAACATACATTAAAGCAAAGGAAGGGATGTGCGAAACATTAAATATGATAAACAAAATCAAAATTACCGGAAAATAAGGAGATCACATTTGTGTGTTTATCCGGATAACATTTCTGAAATATATGTCCTATCGAGGCTGTACAAATGATATATATATATATATATATATATATATATATATATATATATATATATATATATATATATATATATATTAATGGATATAACAGCTACAAGCAGTTTACAGTTATCTATTGAATTTAGGAGCAAACATTCAATTTTATGTTACAGATTAAACTCTATACCAGCGTATTTGTCTAAAGAAAACTTTACTTATTTAGTTATTAAATATTATTGACTAATTTACTCTAAAGTAAATCTTATTTTTCTATTTTAATTCTAATAACCTAAGGCTATAATATTATACTTTATGACATAGTCAGCTGTAGATACCAGGATACAAACTTATGAGTAGTAATGCTTCATTACATATTTGGTTAAAGTATTGGCATTTGTCTGAAATAATCCGATAGTTTTAAAATTGGTCTTCTTCACATCAACTTATTGTATCTGGCACTGAAGTTCGACTGTAACCATCAAGACTGGGATGAAGATACATTTGACCAACGAGCCACTAATATGACGGAACTCATGTTCTTTCAATTACACAGAAGCAAATCTACCAAAGTTGAACAATTAGGTAACTTGACAAGAAAAGAAATATTTTAGTTAACATATATTGGAAGTCAGTACGATACATTTTCATTTATTAAATCATATATATATAAATATATATATATATATATATATATATATATATCAACAAAGGTGTACTATCTACCACTTTACATTTACATTTTTATCTAAGCGATTTGCAATTATTAATATCGTTTAAATAATTATTATTTAAGTCGTACTAAAAGAAATCAATACTCAGATGGCTCAGTTTTATTATTGTTGAGGGGATCTTAAAGTGTTCCAAAACAAGTTCTAAATTACCCAGCTTATTATTATTTTAGATTTCAATTTGCTAAACAAAACACATTAATTCGAGTAAACTGACTCACAGACGTTGTGTCTTAAGTGTTTAAGTGACATTGCAAAAAAACATTTAATGTGATACTATGATTATATTTGGGTAGGTTCCCTGATTTTACTAAAGTATCTCAGTGACCTGAAATGTAGTTTATCTTATTTAAACTAAACATCTATAAGTCTTAGCCACTCGACAGTTTAGGTCAAGTTTACTCTGTTAAAAAAAGGAGTCTGAATGACAAAACATCAAAACTATTTAATGCAATTCGTCGAGGTTTTAACGAGACAAATTTCACTAACAATTCTTAAACTATCCTTACAAAATATTTAACTTAACAAGTAATACCGACTTAGTACTACCACAATGCATAGAATACATCGAAATGGCAGGGCTTGGCAAGATAAATGAGATATCATAAAAACGCGGAAATTTTTGGACACTGACGGGCTTTTTCTAGCAGTTTTTAAACCGAAACAGTACTAATGCATTACTCCTCAAGGCTCTTTTTTTCACAAAACGTATTGTTTTCGTTATTTAATAGCTATTTGATAGTGGAGATAAAATTTTGAATTGAGTGAAAATAGAATCTATATTGAAGCTAAACTGATTGTCCAGTCCACAACAACATCTTTAACATAATCAAAAATCGATGTATATCTCTTTCATGTTACCACAAATTGTGTGTACAAGGTCACATGTATCTGTCAAAAAAGTAGTTACACTTGTGAAAGAGAAACGATAGTCTAAACCTGATTAAACGAACATATTCCGAAAAGTTTAGGGTCAAACGGATTGAAGGCACTTCGCAGTGCCATCTCAAGACATCTCCTTGACACAATACATCAAGTCAATACACTGAAGTCTTTCAAGATGACTAATAAACAATCAAACTCTTATCTTCTGAATGTTATCGAAGAGCCTATGTGTCGAAAAAGAAGCAGTAACAAATCTTTTTTTTGACCTGGCAACATTACATCTTTCTTGTGCATCGAGTCATTCATTATTTCAACTCTCTCTGAGGTTTGAATACATCATCGCCATTTTTCCTCAATTCATAAATGACAGATTTCAATTAATATCTTTCGTTATTACGAATAACCTGTTTTCAGTTACTTCATCACTCCATAACTCCATGAGTTCTAATCACTAGTTAAATGTTCTGGAAATTCACCTCCCAAACTTCATTTATCTATCTGAAACAAGAATTTTGAGGACCTGATTAACTCTACTGTAATCTTCGCAAGATCGTGACACACATATTCATCTCTGATCACCAATGTATTTTAAGTATGTCAATATCTGTAAAAACTTTGATTTTCAAATATTTTAGGCTGTAAGCAGCTGATGAGAACCTAATGAAATAATATGAATTCATATTATTCTGCACCAATCTTTTTTCCATTTCTTTTTAAAGCGTACAAACTGTGCCAAAAAAGAGGAACCACTCGACATTTAGTTAATATTAATTAAGACCTCGTTTAACAATTAAAATTTTATTTTTTAAATAATGTGGGTATATCTTACAGCGAAAAGTTGCGAGTTCCATCATCTTTGTCCAAAACATCGTGATTTAAGTACGATAAGTCAGCCAAAATGATAAAAAAGAAATTTTTCAAGGAATCAACCCAACTCTTATGGAGAACATATTAAAAAGCTTCAAATAGTTGCCCAATTTTAGTGAAATAGTCTACTTCTAATTAAATCGATAATTGATAACTTCAATCAAGAACTATAAAAGTAGCTTTATTGTCTTGCAGGGTGAAACATAAATATGGTGACAGAAAACATAAAAAGTCACAAACATTCTAGTGAAATAAGCAATAATATCATATGATATAAGTCAACATGATAGGTATAATTTAGTGGAAAAAGTTTGACACGACATGATGAGATATATGAAGTAAAAATCATGCATATTTAGACACCGATGTTCTAGAATTTTATTGGTAGTCAGGATAAAATCATTTTATTAAGTTTATCTGAGAAATTATTTCGTTTAAACAAACCTCACTCGGAGGAGTCATTATTTATTAAATACACACGCACTAACGAAATTATGACGGATAATGATTGGTGAAAAGCGTAAATACTACCTTTAAGTTCAAAATCGGTGGCCAGAAGAAAGCAATTTGATAACATACTAAAATTTGAAAGAAAAATCATCTGGTACTTTGTTGTTAACAGGATCTTAATAGACTTCAGACGTAATGTTTGATTTCTAACCATATAATGATAAGGTACTTTGGAGCCATTATTGTGTGTTAATACAACCTGTACCTTTGATACTGGTACTTACTCCAGACTTTGCAGCCTGACCTGACTTTTATTGTTGAATCATGTAAAGGGCCGGTTAGTCACTTGGCACCTTTCGAAAGTAAGTGTTTTGAGAGTGGCAGGAGGTGCTTGGAAGATGTATACAAACCCGTAAGTCTCCGGAAGCACTACGTAGCTTAAACCGAAATGCATTTTAACTAAGAAGGATTCTATACACTAAGAGACATCACTTGATTATTATGAAAACTTTTTCTTCTGAAACAAAGGATCACATTGCTAATAAAAACTAAGTTTCTTTAAGTGTCAGTGACGTCTAAATACACAGCATGGTTGTGTTCATACAAGAAAAAATGTACAGACGGAGGATAACTAGAGTTATGTACTAGTGCATATACCACTGCAAACAATCCAACCTGAGTGGTGTCAACTGAAATCCCACAGTCGAACTTCATTCTTGGTCAAGGTATATATATATATATATATATATATATATATATATATATATATATATTGTATATGAGATTTGACATCGCCTTACATGTAACTACTCAGAAGATCACTATAATTTCATATTCATAACATAGCCAGTTTTTCGTATCAAGATGTAGATTTCCGAGGTATAAACTGTCAGAATAGAATGATTCTAACAGAAAGACTGTTTGACACATTTATTTTATTTTATGAGAAGTGGAGTTACTTGGAGCTAAAAGTGAAAAGATATAAACTACGTTCGAGTAGGTTGTGAAGATTAATATACCACCATTATTGTGTTTCCCCGTACCTTTTGAAAGCACTTGACCAGGTCTTAAATGATTTTTTGAAATGGCAGTGGACTCAAACAGAGTATAATATTACCGAGTACATCCAGAGGCTTCACTGCATGTTTCGTTCCTTCCCATACTTATTACCGACCATTAAATGAACTTCAACCTTTAGAGAGTAAGCTATGGATTCACCACTAAAAGTGAAGAAGTTTTTTAATGGAAACTTTAGAAAAATTGGAATATAGAGCAGGAATAAATGAATAAGGTTATCTCACAATCAATACATAGATATATAGACATAAAAGTATTTTAGTTGCTTATGAGTCCGATACAATGTTTAATAGATTTTCAACCAATAAATTCTAACTTTAACAAATAATAAATTTAAATGCCATGTAAACTCCAATATTCATTACGTTATATACATTTATACATTAATGTGCAGCTCCATCATCTATGACCGTGCAAAATTGTCGAGCTTTGAAGAGATGAGTTTCACCTCCAAAATACCGATAGAAAATATCAACTGTGAACAGCCAGGTGTATGTCATCATAAAACTGTTTTTGAATTTTAACTCGCAAGTAGAACTACACTCAGTATTTTTTAAAAAAACGACTCAATAAACAAATTCCTTGAAGCGATAAGGTACACAATATGACACAATATTTTTTTAAAAAAATCATAGGCTCACCTACAGGATCGACGTGGCTGAAATGATCTATGAACGTTCTTCGGTCTAAGAAAAGTGATAACTATTTAGGTTACAATCTGAATTATAGGTTACCTTTCCATCTGGAGTGGATTTTTTTAAAAGGCTAAAAATAAAACTTAACTAAATGAACCAAAATTACTCGAAGTAGCGTCTGTGAGACCCTTCGGACACCATCTTAATCTTAAAACGATAACATCCACATACTTTCATAAATGTGAACACATCTTCAAAGTCCAATATCCAATATATTTAACAAGAGCCTGTATCAAATAATTGCTTTCTTTGCATTTTCTTATTTCTGTCTTTGTATAGTTTTAAGTATTTCATAATCTTGATTAATAATCTTTAGTTGGTCATTGTTTATCCACCCGACCTCACTAATTCTAGTCATGTGAATTCATTTATCATGTAGATTGTGTGAGTGCGTTTGTCTCAAAAAGTTCGGGTTTCCGGATGTCAGAAGCTATCACATTGCCAGGTAGTTGCAATGTGGAAATAATAAGGTGATAATTCAAGCTTTAATAGGAGACAGTTGTTTCAAGAGTAAATACTTAATTTACATAATTGATAACGTGTAGGAAGAGGGGAGTTGAATGAACAAGAGGAAAAAGGAGATGATAAGGAGGAGAATAGGACACTGTTACTTATTATGTGGTAATTATAATGTTGATCATTTATGAGGCATTCATCAAACATAGCCGGTCCAAGAGAGAGATAGTACGTGTTTGTCAGATTTCATGAATAGGTCACACACCGAACAGCTAAAGGTTTTCATGCACTGATTCATGATTAAAATTTGGATTTTTCACACTTTTTTAACTTTCCTAGGTGGAGAAATTTAAGTCTTTTTAATACGTATCCGGTAGCTGGTTGGATATCTCCCAAACCTTCAAGTGGTTCTAGAGTTCGACGCAGGTCATCTAGGTTAGTGATCTACTAGCTGTATGAGCCCTGAATGGTATCATTTAGGTTCTATCATTATTTGGATTTCACACCAATCAGATGTGGATCGTAGCGGAAGAAGTTACTGGACACACTAATTACCGTGGTGATGTGAAGGTTTTCGCCGAATGACACCTGACGCCCTTGTTGTGCATTGTGTCCTTTAGCTTCCTTCTGACCACCACCTATTAGCTCAGAGACTCCGTAAACCACCATTCTTGTTGGTTTTTGTGCGTCTACTGATCTTGTGGCATCCCTTATGACCCGCGGTTTGTTGCATTTAACTCAAATTTAGGAGGATCTCATAATCGATGGTCTCTGGCATGTCAGCAGGATTTCTTCAGGAAAATTCTGCCTCAAACTAGAATTACTTTCAATTGTCTGCATTCGGCTACATTCTAGTCCATAAGCAAGCGACACACTTTAGGTGGGGTTTTGCATTTTCCGAGCATTGTGCTGCATATAGCCCAGTGTTCTTCATTAAGTGCCGCCCGAATTTCTAGCAAGCTTCTTCTCGAAACTGAAACGATAAAAATATCCAAGGTTTCACCCGGTTTTTTCGTCTTCCATTTTTAGCGTTTTGGTAGCCATGTTCTTGCTTTTTCCCTTCTCAGAGCTCACACAATGCTTGTTAATGTTAACAACCACTGGGGTACTGGCAGTAGCTTGTGTTTCACCACTTGATTACGTCTGTTGGGATGGGTACCGATGCTTCAAATGGGGGTTTGCGCCCCATTTCAGTAGTTCCGTTGATGTATTTTTCTACATTGTAGATAAATGTAGCAGAACCACGAACAGAGGTGACTTAACACAGATTCGTAGCACTGGCTGGATGCTGACACACTACAGCGGTAGTTTGCCTAGCTCCCACAGAAACTACGATCATGCAACGGAATAACCATTTTCTTGTTGTTTCTCCCCACTGGTCAGCCTCACAGTCACCTTAGTATGCTTATTTCCCCTACTACTTACTTGTTGGGTAGGAGTGTGACCCTGAATATTTAGTTGGAGACTCAGTACCAGTGTTTAAGTTGAGTGATGCATACTGCGCACATTACACTGGGGCTCTTTATTTCGCATCATCCGGAGCCTCCTGAGTCACGATGACCAATTTCAAGAAACAAAGAGAAATATCGGATCCTTAATCAACTACTAGTGTTCCGCATGGTAAGATCAATGCAACTCTTAATCTACCACAAGATAATGTATGATGAATAAACTGTTATCAGTGTAGAAGTACTTCGAAACGTCAAAACCCTTCCAAAGCATTTCGCTCTAGCCGGATGTCGGTGGGTCGAAATTTAAACCCGTGTCTCACCATGACCTCTAACTCATTTGATGTGATAGCTAATGATGTTTCACGGCTTCATCAGTCATGCATTTAGCACACCCTACACTCACAGAAATACAAATAGGTGAAGTGTGAAGTGAGGTTTTGTTTCAGGTATGCCAACCACAACTTACAGACATGATTATACTCATTGTACTCGGCAGTTTTTTGTTGGATTTCTCATCACTTATATTAATGCCGTAATCTTCTTTTCATAGTGTTTAGTAGATAACTGACGTAAAAGTCGCAAATTAATGACTGTGCTGTTGCGTTTTCTGCCACCCATTTAATTACTGATTTCTCGGAAAAAACTTAAAATTTTTGAATACTGTTTGTATACAACCAATATGAAACTCTTTTATCCATCTAACGAGATGCACAGATTTCCTGCTTCACTACAACTTCAGCACACATTTTTAGTCAAGTAAGAGTAGGTTATCAAAAAGGTTCGTGTACCTCTTACATTTTTTATCATTTCGAATTTAATATTGAAAGTTTTATGTGTTCGAAAATAAGGTTTTCGCTCTCTCCGTGTTTCCTCACTAGATAGTAAACCTACTGCAGCCAACCTAATGCCTTCTAACGCCTAATGAACGAGAGGTAAATATAAGTCCAGTCTTTATACTGGATTTCTGTTATCTACAAATACTTCTCACTACCCGTTTACAAAAAAGAAGTTCATCGTTTAGAGCAAGTTGTCAGTAAGACTGCGTGGCACACTAGTCAGTAATAGGCAAATGTCTTGGGAGATCATAATAACCATTATGTGGTCATGTTCTTATAACTTTACTTGTTAAACTGATTATTTTGTATTTCGATGTGTTGTGAAAGACGACATTACTTTGAGGTAAAAGCTTTCGAAATTGGTTCTTTACGATTTGATTTATGTAGATTGACTGCATGCTTGTTAGGCCTTTAAATATTTTTATTTTTGTATGGCTTTAGTTCTGAGCTTTCCTTTGAACTGTGAATTACTGCCATAGCATTCTTTACCTATATACTAGAACTGATTATTTGTATACTCAATAATCAGCTTTTCCCACCATGAAACTTTTGTTCCATGTTAACCGTTGCTGTGACCCATTTGATCTGCTAAGTACTTATATAAATGAATGTTTGAAGTATGATAATAGTGCCACGCTGGTTAACATGTTTCCCATGTACCCCCTATTCATTCGGAAATAGTTAGTATCGGGTCTGCCGTCAGGCACAGATTGAAAGTCTTCTTCATCCTTGATTAGTATTGGTTGCTTAAAGTTGCCTACACGTATTGGTCGATTACTAGGATGAAAATTTGTATGTTGTCTGGATTCTGAGATGTAAATCAGGGTAACTATCTGATTGAGTGGTGACATTCTTTGAGTAATTACTAGAGGATTATTAATCTGGATTAAACGTTGTCTGAACAGACGTAGAGGTAATTGACTGAGTTCTATTGATCTAACCTGTAGCATTAAATGAATTCACGAAAATATTATACTAGTCTTCAACGCTGATGCTCACCTCATTAATTTTACTAGGCTTATCCTAGGTGAAGACTCTCGGTCACGCCTTTAACTTAGGTTACCTTTTGGTACGCCGTTCTACACATACTTCAAAATAACCAGCCAGCTTACACCGGACGTTTCCTCTACACATCGACAACCCACGTAATATATCATTGAATGCCTTCATTTCTAACTTTTGATTTGACTGGGTCAGTACCCTTTGATATGAAGGTGTTACAGACAAAAGTATTGTCAAAACTGGATATCTGTGTAATATTGATAGGTGAGCCCAACATGATACATCTGATTGCTAATTGAGAATCAAAGTCGTCACTGACTGACATACAGTACCGTACAAATTAATATATTTGGTAACGTTGAAACTGGAAGTAACAACAACTAACTGTATTATATACATATTATGAAGTTACACGGTCAAATGAAGGAATATTTATATCGACGAGATTGGGTTAAAAAGTTACAACACGGAAATACTAAATCGATAAAATGGATTTAGTTATCAAGTAAACAGTGCTGAGATGGTGGAGAAGATTTGAACCCATGTGAATGATTTTGATGGAGTTTTGTCCTCTAAGCTGGACGGTTTGGTCGTGAAGCTTTCTTCGTTCTTCTGGACGACATCATCAGCACAAACTCCAGATAGAAGTGAAGCGTTGAAATTTCTCCACATGTGGTTCACAGAGTTTCCTGTAAACCTCGATGTTGATTGGTTCTTGTTCACCATAAACCTGTCATTGTTTACTTAATTGTTTTAGTTGTATCTCCCAGTGGCTTGATTTTTGTTCCTACGTTTGTGCGTTATTTTCCTGATTGGTTGATAAATTGGATCGATTTCAATGTGTTTGTGGATTGCTGATTGACCTGAGTGCCAAGCCTCTAGAAATTCTCAAGTGTTTTTGTAATTTCCTCTATCCGAGATTTCCACACTTTTCCAGTGAAATAAGTGCCTGCAGTTTGGCACTCAGGTCAATCAGCGATCCACAAACACATTGAAATCGATCCAATTTATCAACCAATCAGGAAAATAACGCACAAACGTAGGAACAAAAATCAAGCCACTGGGAGATACAACTAAAACAATTAAGTAAACAATGACAGGTTTATGGTGAACAAGAACCAATCAACATCGAGGTTTACAGGAAACTCTGTGAACCACATGTGGAGAAATTTCAACGCTTCACTTCTATCTGGAGTTTGTGCTGATGATGTCGTCCAGAAGAACGAAGAAAGCTTCACGACCAAACCGTCCAGCTTAGAGGACAAAACTCCATCAAAATAAACAGCTCTATCAAAATCAGCATAAGCAAAATAAAGAACTCTATATTGCATGATTTGACAATCATGCACATTAAGCAATATCGTTAATACAATGAAATGGTTTAGAATGCGAACAACCGGACAATCGAAGGCCTCTAACGTATCACTTCGGCATATGCTTTGTACCTGGAATCGTGTCCCTGAACATTGCATTGAAACGCGCTGTCTAGATCACTGCAACAAAATGGATAGAAGGAAAAGTAATACAAACCTCATTAAATTGTATATTGTTAAATGAGTGACGAACGTGATAAACCACTACTAAGTGGTCAGTGCATGACAAACTAGCAGACTGATATATTTAGACTTGATCTTTTATTAAAAGTACGTGATAATGTACGTTTTACTAATAATTTGGACTGTTTTTATGGAAAAATCTAGACTTTCATACCATTCTTACCTGCGTTGATGACCCCTTCATAATAATCCTCTATCTCTTGACATGCATATAGTTTGTGAGTAGTCTCGAAAGCAGTAAAACTATGTTTATCTTAGGCGGGAAGTTTCTAAAGTGCTTTCTGGAAATCATTTCAAAGCATGCTAAGCTTGTTCAGAATTAGCGGTCTAAAGTTTTCGAGAACATGAAGCTACATATTTTCCTCCGAAAATAAATAGTAAGTCCCTATCATCGCATATAATTTAATTGACTGATATTATATTATCTGTGGAACCTAATGCAATCTCAAACGAAGCGTGTAAGAGGGAAGCTTTCTAATGGACAATTACTGAAAACAAATCCAATGTTTGAACAAAAAAAGTGGAACACTTAAAATGACCTTGAGCGACGTTTTAGGTTTTAACACGTTAATGGACTGTTAAGTAATTATGAATAAACTGCGGAATCATGCGACTACGCAATCACACAAACAACTAACCCCAAGCATTTCAAACACGGAATGTCCACCCTGGTGAACTTAGCCACTCAAAGTCGTGAAGGCATATTTCACTCAAACCTAAATTTCCATCCATCCCGTTACGTCTAAATTTCTCTCTAGC
Organism: Schistosoma spindalis; assembly: GCA_946903255.1. Classification (NCBI taxonomy): domain Eukaryota; kingdom Metazoa; phylum Platyhelminthes; class Trematoda; order Strigeidida; family Schistosomatidae; genus Schistosoma; species Schistosoma spindalis. The sequence continues at coordinate 7,335,400 of OX336420.1, forward strand.
CTGTTATTCAAGCATATTCGGTTGGTTCGCACGTGGTTTAACACATAAATAACCGGGTGAACCGAATTCCACTCTACGTACCAGGGGGTATTCATCATAAATTAAAAGTAATCAACCCAAACATATTGCTCTGATAATTATCATAGCAGTTGCATAACAAACCATCAATTTTCAAATTCTCGTAGCAAAACTACCATATGAATATACCATAGAAAAAACAGAAAGAAACTGCCCATATCCGAGATTAAATACCTAAGCAAACATTTCAAAATTTTTTGAGTAAAACAATTGAAATTAATGATATTCAATATGACAGTTATTAATCAACCAAATACTTCCAGTGCATACTGTATACACTGTATACGTGACACCTAAGATGTGTATTTGCGACGAACGAAATGCCAATATTCCGTTTGAACACAGAATTAACGAAGCAAATTTTAATCGATTTTAACGCACTACTTTCTTGTGTATAGCACACAAAGCGTTTTTCACTGACTCGTATGATGTAAAAACACAAACGGTTTTAATTTGAGAAAGAGAAAAGGTCATAAGGTCATAAGTACAAAACACTTCAAACGACACAGCCTATGTCATACAGTCAAGGGCTTCTCTAACACAAACTAGCGTGCTAAGCAACAAAAGAGCTGTTAATAATAAACAGTTCGACATTTGAGGATCAGTAAAAGTATTTCCAACAAGATGGGATCACATATCTAATTGTAAGGATCCTAGCATTCTCTCCAAGCAGACAGTCAAACGTTCACAGTCACACATGGAATCACGCCGTCACCTTGAGCTTAGTCAAACACAGCCTTATCGTCAATTGTCCGTCAATGTGAAGCAGTAATTTAAGTAACAAAAGGTAAGTAGTCCCTAAGGAAGAGCACATAATAAAACCTCAGACAAGGAAGACTAAACAACGTAAAGTGAGATTAATGGAGACCTAAACAAAGAATAAAATACAGGACAGAGAGAAAAAACAAACATTTAACCATCTCACTGCAAAGTAATGCTACAAACAAACTATCTGCATCTCTCGATCAGAATTTAGAAATCACCAAAACCCTCACTATCGAGGTTTGTTCTGTCTAAGACAAGCCGCTAACAACTTAGAAGAAATAACATAACCTTGTAATCCTCTCACTGTGAAGACCTTATCTTTTGGTCGTAGGTTGTGCCTAGTTACGGTATAATCGATACTCCACAGGCACCGTGAACTGTACATAAACGAGCGCAACTACCGCGTGTAATTGACAATGTTATGCATCATATCACGACTACAGGAACATCTGTATTTCCAAAAGCGTAAAGACTAGCTCACACATTAGATCATATGATAGGTTGGGGAATTGTCCATCAACCACGCAGCCCGTGAACAACTCATTTGGATATGGTGTCTAAAGAGTATGTCCAACTGGTGGATAAAGACGATTCGATGTGAAAATCACATCTGACCGTTATCAACCATATCACACCCATGACCTTACTACTACCTTCAAAGGCAAGACTGTGTCTCAAATAAATTTGTACAATGAGGGCATATAACCAAACTCCCTCGGCCTCCCGAATTGTGAGCAGGTAAACAATAGAGTAACTGTCTAATTTCAACCAATCTGTGAAGTTGCGCAACCCTTCATCCATTGTCTGATGTGGATAACTGCTTCTCTCACACATGACACCAATTCGAATTTAACCGGTCACCGCTTCTCGCAACAAATCCAATAGTTACATCATAAAGCTAGTCGACACACGAGACCAAAGTTCCTGGGTTTGAGTTCCACGTTCAGGATCGTGTATGCGCACCATTCAAGAGTTTCTCACTGAGAATAATTATTCAATGAAATGAGAGAGACAGTGTTGTTATATCCTAGTGAAGATCAAATTATGAGTAACTTCCGAGAACTATTAATGGACTAATATTATATATATTGTTATTGTATAACTATTCAGCAACAAGACTGTGTATATCTATATCCCTCTTATTATAAGCTTCATTTTGACCTATCGATTATAATTATTATACGATTTGCTGTTGTTATGTTATACTCAGTTGTCTGACTACAGTCTCCTATGTTCATAGCCAGTTTAGGCTTTATTTTGTATAAATGTTATTTCCTATTTTATGATGCACTGCGGTATGGTTGGCTGGTATGTAAACCAAGTATGTTTGAAGTAAATGATTCGCATGGAGGAAGCTGTTATTGGTGTTCTAGACTCAAATGGACGGGCTAGGCGAGCAGAGGATCAATAAGGACACTAGGCTGATCAGACTGGTCGAATGTTATTGGTTTAGTAAAGTGCAAGAGTGAATAAGTCGTATTTCGATTGGCGAATAAAGTACATGATAACTAGCCGGACTTAAAAGTCACAAGAAATGTTTTATTCACAACTGAATGAAGAATGAAATGGTTATTGAAATGGATGTGGAAACTCAACCAAAGTATTTAGATGGTATTTATCTTGTCTTTTTTTAATCAACATTAATTCTCACTGACAAGAGTTAAACCATTATCTATATAATTTATTACAACAACAACGGATCAAGAACGAAGAAATTCAACACAAGTCAAACATGATTTTCTTTTGTCGAGGACTTATCTAATTCAGCAATGTTCACTACATTTGGTGTCGACGCCAACCAAGAGAGGGGAAGTGTGCTTTTCTTCGGGCGTTGTTGTGGGCATGGAGCTGGGGCGCCAGTTGTGGCGGTCTGGTGCAGAGAGGTGACGTCGAGTGAAGTGTTCTGGCGGGTCGGCATTTACTGCAGCAGGTGCTGTAGACGGAGTGGAGTGGTGGGACTTATGACAAATGAAATTCAAACAAGTTAAGCATTATTTGTTTTTCGAGGACTTATATAAATCAACAACAATGTAAATAAAAAATAATTATGTATTTTATTCACAACAGCGATAACAAATCGCCAATTTGAATAAGCTGGTTGGTTATAGTAAATGAACTATGAAACGAAAAAGAAAACAAAACAATTCATATCCACAAACTGCACAATACACTATACAAATAGACAATTACAAATTTGATGATTAAACATTTCATCGATCTAACAGATGATCTACATCTCTTTTTAGAATACCAAGTGCATCAGACGCTTGATTATACCAGTGTTTTGTCCATTGTGAAAGTAATTCTTCTATTTCTTCATCGGTGAAATTGAAATTGAACTCTAGACTAGCAAAAAAACTGAGAGGATCGACGTTATTTATATCATAGTTTGGTGTTCCATTGATTGTATGGTATATACGATTCAGATTACGTCGAATATTATGGTGATAAGATCTATAAAAAGCATTATGATCGAAAGTAAATGCCCAAAAGTTTCGGCCAAAATGATGACATCTGAATGGTTCTCTCAAATGCTTTGGATTCATAGTGGTACAGATATTAGACGTTTTACCTCTACAAATGGGTACACATTTTGACTCACTAGTATTAATATCATTTAAAAGTGACATTGGATAAGCACTATTTGTGTTATTTGAATTTATGATTTCAACGATTCTGTCCAGTTCGTTTTTACTATTTTGTGTGATCTTTGGCTTTATATCAGGTGTTGTTGGTGATACTTCTCCAAAAGCTCCCGCAGTTGACATTTCTGCTTCAATCTGATTCACAAGTGGTTTGCAAAGTGGATGTTCTTTGTCTTTGATAAAACAAAGCTGGTCCTCACTTGATTTATTCCACTCGTCTGATTCTGCGTTGATATTTTCTTCGCTCAACACAACGCAAGTATCAAGCTCAACAGACCCCGAACAGGTAGATTCCGAAGGGCAGCCATCATTGCAAGTTTCTGGTGGCAAACTGTTCTTCAAGCACAAATTGAAATCGTTCACAGTTACTGTTGATGTAGGAGTAGATGATAATGAATCAACAGTGTCACAATACGTATCGCTTGTCTGACATGATCTAGTTGATAAAGATATACGAGCAGTTGGTAGTGCAGCTCTCTTACTGTAGCCGCTATATCCAGTTTTTAAACTCAGATTAACTCTACGAAGCATCTGCCTATTAAGTTGTTCGATTTTTCGCATCACTTCTCGTTGTTGTAAACGCCATGGGTTGATAAATGGGTTGAGCCATTGCATCATTGCTACTGTTGCTGTTGCAGCTACTGTCTCTAGTTCTTCATCAATAGTATGTTGATCGGTTAGTAAGTTGCGTAAATCGACTTTCAGTTTTGTTGCATTGAATAAACCAAGATCATAACCTAAAATATAGAAAATTAAAACGAACTACAGAGTTTAGTTCTGCATTCATCATAAAATATCATGTAGTTAAAATTGATTCAAATCGAAGTTTCCCGAGTTCAGCAAGATTATTAGGTGACTACTTATGTGTACGTAAAATTTTCTTTTGACTCAATCAAGTTGAGATTTCACCAGATAACTTTAGTACAGAAGTTATCACAATCGAAAAACGTTTATTTATAAACACAGTTGTGTGTTGACATAAAGGGAATTTTATCCTTTATACGAGCTAATGAGTTTTGAAGGGTGTTAGTTATATTGCATTATGTTAAAATAATAATATGAACAGACTCTTTGGAGTTCTTCTGTTGTATCCCAGGAACCATGTCTCACTCTATTCACATCTCACACTATTACCATACATACAAATCCACTTCTATCCATTCATATTACAAATGTCATATTTTTCACCCACTAAGAAACACACAAATGCACAAACATGTTTCATATAAATCACCTTGATCTCATTGATATGACATCGACTTGATCAAACCTCTTTTGATTAGCAGTACTAAATCACTTCTCTTTGTTCATTTTATCCTCTCACTATAATACGTACAAATATATTGTAAGTAATTATATACACTGGAAACTAAACAATACAGATTGTAAATAGCGGTACTCTGGTACTTTCAGTAGAATACAGACAAATGGGTTAGAAAACAGAATGGATTTACATAACTATTTAGTTTTGTCTAAATTCTCATACGCCGACGAATATTTCATAATCTTTTTGAAGTTTGAAGTAATAAATTCTGTATCAAATTGAATGACCTGAGATGATGGTAGCTAGCAGTGGAATCCAGGAAGCACGTTTCGTCACACTCTGTACTCGCCAACTGAATGTGCTTGCATCCCAGAGATGATGCCCACTTTGGGACTCGAACTCAGTACCGTTCGCTCCAAACACCATCACGTTATCCACTTAGCTACTGCATTCAAAATTAAGTGATGATAACACTATAGCCTAAATGATGATGAAACTTTAATTAAATTGGGTATGAGTTCCAATTTTATATATCACGTCCCATTCCATCCCATGTTATTAAATAATAGGGATTCATGGTAACTCATTCATAAGAAATGTTCATATTTCTTCAACAGTAAAATTTCTTCAGTATAGTTTAGTCAATCAATCTATATTCATTAGATTAAATAAGTATACCAACATAAAACAAAACAAAAAAAACCCAGATCCTATCAAAGAATCAAATGTAATTTAGACTTAGTTTACAGATAAACAATATTATTTACCTGCCATTAAACCAGCTACAGTATCTAACCAATCAAAATGTGATTGTTTTCTTTCTAATTGTTGAATTTTACTTCGTTTAACTTTATCAGCCATATGCTGAAATAATGACCAAGGTTTTTCAAATATTAATATACATGATTTACACCAATATATTTGTCCATATTCTAATTCAGCTCTTATTTTCACATATTTAACATGATCTCCTTCTTTATCCAAAAAACATTCTAAATAATGATTTTTTAATAGTGTGCAATCACTTTCATTTTGATGCTTTATAACCACTTGACTACAAGAACCTAGAAAATAAATATTTCTTTTTTGTATTAGTGTATTCAAATATGAAATAAAGAAATCTATACTTTCTAGAGTACAGTTTGATGGATTTGCTTGAATGATAAAATTCAATTGTTTATTGTTTCATATACAAGTGAATTTAGTATTTAAATGAATAAGGAATGCACTAGGTGTTATAAACAAAGTAAACATTAACAGAAGGATTCAAATGTATCATATTAATAAGTCTCAGATAAGATGATACGACAGTTTTAGATCATACTGCTAACCATTATCGAACTTTGTTTAAATAGATAAAAAAATATTACTTAAAAGTAGTATATAATATTACTTTGAAGAAGAACAGGAAGAAGAAATACAAAATATGAAATATACTGAGAATAATCAGCTTCAGTATTAGAAGTTGAACGGACTAGGCGAACAAAGGACTTATAAGGACGCAAGGCTGTTCAGACCGGTCGAATATTATTGGTTTGTCACAGTACAAGAGTGAATAAGGCGTATTTCGATTGACGGACTTAAAAGTTACAACATATTAGCTACAGGGATTTTGCAAAAAAAATACAAAAATTCGTGACGAGGATTTTGAATAGAAATAAGCTATAATAGTTGCCGGTAGTTTTGGGAGTTAAAATTATTTGCAGAAAAAGGAACGGCAATTTCTTTAGAACAATTGCAGTTATTATTAAAGCAACAGCAGATGTTAGCCATTCAAGAGCAACTAGTTGGAGCAGTTTTGGGTGGAATTTTTATTCAACCAGATATTATAGAATATAAGTAATCTAGTTATGATGCTGACAATGGTACAGTAACGGCCATTTGAGAAGCATGTCATGTGGAGGTTTAAAATCCCTTTATAACTGAAGCAAAATGTAAAAATGGTAAATTGGCTAGCTCACAGCAAGACAATATCTTGCTAAATGAAAATAAAGTTGTGATAACAACAGATGATCAAGAAACAGAAGATCCTGTAGATGAAATCCTGAGTCCAGAATTAAATGAAGTATTATTGAACTCGTCTAACTCTGAAAATAAACTTCAACCAGAACAAAGTTATGGTTCACGTGATATTAGTCGAACAAGATGTAGGGACTCGTATCCAGAAAATAACTGGAGCAGTACAATGAACTCAGTTATATCAAATGACACTCAAACTCACTAGAAGATAAAAGCTTCTAATGAACCAGCGTGTCTTATCCGATTTCTCATGTCAGTTTACCAGATATGGTTTCTCATAATGATACTTATAATTTTGATCAGATTTCTTATAAAAATGAGAACCGTATATCGGATGAATCAAATGATGATCAAAAATTATAATGCATTTGTTAGATGGGGATTCTCCTAGTGACTCATTATTCACTAATGAGATTCTTAATGAAATATAGGAAAGTTATTATTATTTAAAGATAATAAGAATAATCAGTTTCAATATTAGGAGATAAGTTAGTATGCTAAATAGTTACACTCCGGTGCAACTATAAATTGTAGATTATTTTAATGTCAACAAAAATTGTCATTAACGTAGTGATCTCACTGTTTAGAACTTTATTTAATTAACTTTAACACCTTTACACTATTGAGATAGGATACTAATCAAGCTTTACTTTTTTCGTTGTTCTCGTTGTTTGCTTATCTTTCAATTATGCAAAATCATATTTTGTTTTAATGTTCAAACAGTTTGTCTATTGATAAGTACTACTGTTGTGAACAAGAACACGAGTGGGGACAATCGAATGTATTTGAAAACAAAATTACAGAGCATCTCACTAAAATCTGAGAACCATATAATAAATCGTTAATCTTCAAAGTATCAGTCCATCGTGAGATTAGATGATGGTTGAAGGTAGTCGACAGGAAACCCTGGACCCGATTTTCGTGCTACTTGGCACTCGTCAGCAAGGTGTGCCAGTAATCTTGAGAGGACTGATGCTCTCTGACGGAATCAATCTCGTGTCACACAACCTCATAGTCAGAGACGTTACCACTAAGCTATCTAGTCCGAGACCGACCTCCTGTAGGACTGAGATGTAATCACAATTGATTGATCACTGGGTGGTGATCAATATCATGTGTGTCAAGTGCTTTTTAGTGTAGATCGAACGCTATCGACTAAGTTGCATTAAGGCCACTAGTCTAGGTGACTCGATACTGCGTGCACTATGTTGAGATTAGATGATAGTTGGAGGTAATCAACAGGAAACCCTGGAATTGACACACATGACATTGATCACCACCCAGTGATCAATCAATTACAATCAACCCATCGTCTCAAACTTAACTGTTCCTTTTTCAAATATCAATCCATTGTCTTAGATTTCATTGTTCATGCATTTTCTTACCAATTGCGTTCCGTTTCCGTTTTATCCTTATCGATCTTCTACTGAAATACATTCTATGCCTGACCACTGTTATATACTACTTATGTGGATATAAGTAACCCAAAAATGAATAATGATAAAGCATAAACAAAATAAGCTATACCACATAGCAACTGATTCTTCACGTTGGATAAATCATTTAAGTGTTCACAAACATCTGTAGATGTGACACCACTTTGAGAATTTCCTTTTACAGTTTGATTAATTAAATGTTTATTTGTGTATAAGTAATTTGGTGTACTATTAGCTTTTATTGAATAATCACCATCACCTTCACCATCATCATCTGGACATGCAGAACATGGTAATGATGATTCAGAATAATTTGTTTTATTTGTAGTAGTGATCAAATTCTTTGTGTACGATGAATTGGAACTTTCAACTTGTATATTATGATCTTCATGTAAATGGATTGAAACATTTTGATTAGATGATTGATCATGGTTACTTATTAAAGTTGTATTCTTTTTATCTTGATTGAAATCTAATGAATTTTCTATTGTTTTCTCTTGTTTATTATTTAAAATTGATGATTGTATAACATTGTTATTATTTGTCCCAATGAATTCACTTAATGTCATATTTGCCTTTAGAAGCTACAATCAGAAAATAACAAGAGGATAGTTTGAAAATAATGATACAACTAAACTAATATTCATAGTCAACATTATAATAGACGTTTGTGATGTGATGTGTTGATGAGAAATTATAAAATATTATTGGAAATAGTTCAATGAGTAATAGGTTGAATAACCCCATCGATCCGATTGATTTAAAGTATAAACATCTCAGTCATTCAGTCAGTCAGTCAGCAACAACAACGTAGAACTTTCTACGTACGTACATCAGTTCAAGTTGCCATGCCAAATTAGCACAGAAATACGATTGCTGATTCAAATCCCATGGTGGTAGAGGTAGTAAGAGTATAAGCAGTAATCGGAAACATTAAGGTTTGAAGATGATATTCAAGGAATATAATCCAGTGAAATAAATTTGGGAAGAGAAAAATAAAGGGATATGAAGAATTCAAAAGATTAGAATTTGGAAGAACACAAAGAGTAGATGCACCTGCGCTATTGCAAACGATTTTGAGCCATGTCATTCAAGGTCTCTAACCATCTGCTGTTATCGTCTCGCTGATCTCAACCAGGTAGTCTACACCTACCAGTATGGCTCAGTTCACTTGTCAATAACTTTATGGACTTGTGCCATGTTTTGATGTGGCAGCCCCTAGCTTTCTTCCAACCTACTCCTACACCATAAAACATCACATGTCGTGGTAGTCGGTGGTTGAGCATACGTAACACGTGTCCCAGCCATCTCATCTGATGAAGTTTCACTACTTCATCTGTTAGTTTGTCATCCATACCTAATACCCGTTTCCCAACAATCGCATTACTTACTCAGTGGTCCCAGGATATGCGAGCAATGCTTCAATTAATCCATGAATTTTTTTGTTGCTCGTAATATGACTCCAGTTGGGATAAACATATGAGTATGCTATGAACACTAATTTTACACTGAACTCCCTATATACCTAGGCTAGACCCATTGGTGTCAGCAGTGATCAGAAGCCAAATACACGTTGGATTAGAGGAATCTATTTCAAGCATTCGTTTATCCAAACAGATATTCAGAATAAGAAGCGCGGAAGCAAAGCGGAGAAGGTGAGTGAGAAAACTCCACTTGGTCAAGCGTGACTAGACATTTATAGTCAGACAAAATTAAGTCAGAGACACGCAATGAGTAGGATAAGTAATGCACACACATACGCTTAAATAAAAACACTTAAGCTCAATAAGAGAATAATTAATAAGGTCAAAATGTGGATCGAAGAGAATGAGTAAATCAGTTTGTCCAGCTAGAATAACTCTTATGGTCTTAACATAGTACCAGACACTACAAGCTTGCGCAATACTTTTTGAAAATTTACAAATCCCGAATTTACATCCTAGTTGTAGTTTCATGATATATATCAAGAATGTAACTACGAACTAACGAGAATGAAATACCTGGCTTAATGTTTATTCAAAATATATTTAATGAAAATAGATAGCTAATAAAGACTAATGATTCTAAAACAAAAAGAAATAGTCCGATCGATACTAAATTACATTCACTATGTGATGTAACTTATTCAGAAAAGCTTTGATGCCACGAACAAATATCAATCAGACAGTTTCGACTTGAAAGCAGTTCATCCAGTTTAAATGACTAAGAGTACTTGTTATGTATAATGACTCCAAAAATCCCATCATCTTCTGAAAAGTGTCCGACTTGTCACAAATAAATCGATGGGTATCAGTACATATAAACACCAGACAAGTAATTACTATCAAAATGACCATAAGCACCATTTTACAACAGCTTTAATGAATAAGATCGTGGTAAAGATCATTACTTTAGCTATGTTTTCTGACTTTTTATTAACGAGACTACTAAAAATGATATTGAACTCATTCCACTGATTGTTAGTTAAAACACTATTCATCGTTTGAAAACTAAAGCAGTTAGCTTTAACAAGGTTAGTAAGCACACTGTTATTCTCAAAATCAATTGGTCTAAATGTCAGTTTAAAGACGAAACCTGAGTGGCCTTGCATAGCAGTAAAATTGATTTAGTATTGTTTATTTGAATATCGCGATTGATGAATAGCACCGCAATAGAATATCATTTCTGGGATGCAGGTTCATTCAACTGACTAGTCCCAAATACGACGAAACACGTGTCCTAGATTCCACTGATAACCACTATTCATCTTTGTTCAATAAAATTGGATCCGGTATAAGATTTGAAATAATAAATCAATTTATGCGCCAAAGCAGTAGTAGTAGTACACTCAAAGTTTTAAATAACACAACAATAAATGATTTTTTGATTGAGATCATGAACCGATTGATGTTAGACCAATTGGACCACTGAGCCGGCATCCATCAGTGTTAATGTCTAACCTCAACCAATCCACGAAGTTGCGCGACCATCTTCCAATGTACTGAGATAGACACCTGTTTCTACTTAACACGATTAGCTCCACTGATCACGGCTTTTCACCAGAACCATATGAGGCATTCAATTAATGCAATCCGAAATAATACTAACTGTCACAAACTATTCAACCACTAGAACTCATCATCACAACTATCGAAATTTCTTCATCCTTACTTAACATGACTAACTGACTGATTGTAGTCAATAATAGTCCTATGTCAACTAGCACATTATATTACTAAGTTAGTGTATTTTGAAAGTAAGAAAACTCTTTCATAATATTCCCCTTTGTAAATCTTCAAAGTAATTAGATTAGTATTATTCTATCAGTTATACACCCCTTCATCATCAACTGACTATGATTTAAACAAATTAAGCAAACCTTTTCACTTTAGAATTAACTATCTCATCATATTAGACAAAATCATAAGAAAACCCAAAAAAAATTTTCAACAATTGAGAACTTACCCGTTTTATTAACTCCATAGAATGTGAATGATTATTATTATGATTATTAATATGATAGTTGTCAACTGATTTGAATGATGTTCTATCATGTGAAAAATGACAATTCTCACCATAGCAACATCCAGTTGTTAAACTAAAATTTCAATCAAAAAAAAACAAACATAATTAAAGATCAATTTCTTACTCATAAAATTTACATGGTGGTTTTTTATTTGGAATATGTAGAAATCTACAATTATCACCATACCAACAACCTCGTTTAGTATTAAAATAACGACATATTTGATTTCTTAAATAATCCGACATTTTCTGTCCATATGTTTAATAATGAATTCATTAACAATTTCAATGGATTATTGATTATTCGAAAGTTTAAAAAGTAAATAAAATCGATCTGTCAATCGATCAGTCAACCGATTGATAAATGAAATGATTTTATGCAATACTTTATTGAGTATTCAGAATTATGATAATAAGCAGGGATGACCAATCAATTTGTCATTCAAAGAATAAGTAATTCAGTTGAAGGTAATTCTTTCAATTCAACATTAAAATTGATTTTCGATGGACTTACTAACGCCTGTTACTCCTAATGGAGTATAGGCCGCCGACTAGCATTCTCCAATTCACACTTTCCTGGGCCTTCTTTTCTAGTTCCATACAATTTTTGTTCATTTTTCTCATGTTTGTCTCGAGTTAATGTGTTCTTTGATCTTCCTATTATCCATGGGCTTTGAGGGTTCCAAGTGAGGGCTTGCCTTGTGATGCAGTTGGGTGCTTTCCTCAATGTGTGTACTATCAACTTCCAGCACTTTTTCCTGATTCCTTCTTCAGATGGCATCGGGTTTGTTCTCTGCCATAGTATGTTGTTACTGATAATGTCTGGTCAACGGATCCAACGTATTTACGTAGATTATTGTAGACTAATTGACAACTTTATTGAAAACTATGCTGAATGAATGTGAATGGATGTCGTCAGATTATTCAAATTATTTGAAATGACTAGTCAAGCTACTTGTTCATCATAAACTTGATTGATATGAAGATAGTTATGAGTTAATTGATTTTGAGAATTGTATCAGATTGTTCAGTGACAATATAAAGTTGAAAGCAGACTAACAGCATGTCATTTAACTAGTAGCCAGTATACAAACTCAACTACTAAAACACCTTTCTGAAAAAAATTATTATCATATGTTCAGTATTGACTGGCTTCAAGAGGTATTTAGTGGGGTTGTAGTGAGAAGCCCTGACCAGTGGAATTCAACCGGATCTGTTGTGAGATAGTAACTCACTGAAGAAATTGGTGGTCTGTCGCTCATTTTGTGGATTGGCTGAAGTTAGACATTACCACGGTTGGATGCCGACCAGCTCGTCGATCTAGAGGTTAAGCGTTCGCACTCGAGACTGATAGATCTTGGATTGGAATCTCGCGAGACAGGGTCGTGGATGCGCACTGCTGAGGAGTCCCACACTGTTGGACGAAACGGTCATCCCGGGCTTTCAGGTTTTCCATCGTAGTCTAGCTTCAATTCACTCATGAACTCAACTATTAAATGTTTTGTTCGTTATATCCAATTGTCAATCGATTTTCAGTAGTTCATTTCAAAAAATTACTCCATTTTCATAACTATCTTAAATTAATTTCACTGTTCAAAGATAGATAATATTCAATATTGACTGAAAATATGTGACCATGAGATAGTAAGTTGTTGTTTAGATGGTGGTTGGAGGTAGTCGACAGGAAACCCTGGACTCAGGTTTCGTACTATTTGGCACTTGTCAGCAAAATGTACCTGTAGTCTTGAGAGAACTGGTGCTCTCAGTGATCAATCGGTTGTGATTACATCTTAGCCCTACAGGAGGTCGATCGTCGCCCGGATAGCTCAGCGGTAACGTCTCTGACTGTGAAGCTGGGTGACACGTTATAGAATCCGTCAGAGAGCATCAGTTACCTCAAGATTACAGGTACACCTTGCTGACAAGTGTCAAGTAGCATGAAACCCGGGTCCAGGGTTTCCTGTCGACTACCTCGAACCACCATCTAATCTCACAATAGTCCCCGCCGTGTCGAGTCACTTAGACTGGTGGCCACATTGCAACGTGATCGATAGCATTCGATCTGCACTAATAATAAGAACTAGACATGGATGACATTGGTCACCACCTAGTGATCAATCAATTGTGAGGTTGTTATTTATTTAAAGCAATGAATTAGATCTGAAGCATGTATTTTGATTTCATCCATATTGTATTATTTTTCTTCACTTTCAAATGATGATTAGTCTTATCTTAATGACATTGTTATTATTAAGTTGAGATATTTCAGATATGTTGATGGTTTGTTTGTACACTTTAAATCAGATTACATCTAAACTCAGTCTGATGTAATTTAAGTCATAAATGTTTGTTGAGGTCTAAACAACTATTTCTAAAACTACCCTTGTTGTGTGGGTTACTTATATCCACTCAAGTTGTATATAATGGTGGTCAGGTATAGAATGTATTTCAGTAGAAGGTCAATGAGGAAAGGTTGGCTTGAAAACGTATGAACAATGAAATCTGAGATAATGGATTGGGGTTCGCAACAGGAACAGTCAAGTTTGATATGATGGATTGATATTGATTTATAATGAATACTTGTACATTTTTGATGATGGCAGTAGTAATGTTTTCGATTTTTGATTTAAACAGCAGAACTTTCCTAACGTTTGTGTTGAAAATGCTGACGTGCAACTTGGGTAATAGTTCTTTTGAGTTTCAGATATTCATCAATTGTAAGTCTGTTACGTTTGCTTTACCAATTGGTCCCTTGATATCTCATTGAATGTTCTATTTCTACCATTGGTGCTCCCCATGTATGTAAATGTTTCAATCTTTTCCAGAACTTGTTTATTATATGTGATCTGGTTGGTACACATTACACTGTAAGTTTGGATTTAACTTTTTACACTGTTGTTATAAAATGTCTGAAGACATCTAACCTTTTGTCATTTTTCAGGTAAGTAACACATAATTCACAATTGCTTTATTGATTACGTTAATTGTTTGCTGTATTTTTATCTTTGTTATGATGACTCTAGGTATGCTGATTACATAACTATTTGAAAAATATATTCTGTTACCTAGTGATGGAGTGTGTTTATTTCTGAGAAGAAACTGCTCAATATAGTTTCGTTCGGGCTGGATGATGAAATCATTAAAGTCTTAAAACAAGTATACATTAGGTTCTGCCGTTCATCTGTTCAGTTATTATAAAAATTAATTGATGTATAATAGCTGAGGTTTATACTTCTAGTTTTTCATATTTTAATGTAATCTAAAAAGTAACTATAGATTCTAATTATGATTCTTGTTGACAGAAAAAATTCATGCATGAGAGACTGATAGGTCTTGCACTAGAGTCTCGCGAGGCGGGATCGTGGATGTGCTCTGCTGAGGAGTCCCACACTAGGACGAAACGGCCGTCCAGTGTTTTTAGGTATTCCATGGTGGTCTAGCTTCAAATGACTCATGATCTAAACCATTGAAATGAATTAACCATTTGAAAAAAAGGTAATCCAAATTAGATTTCTAATATATGCAAGATACTTATTATCCGTTGACCAGATATCATCAGAAATAAACTTCTGTGGGAGAAAACAAACCAGCTTTCAACTGAGGAGGGAGTTAGAAAAAGACGTTGGAAGTGAATAAGACATACATTACAGAAATCATCAAACTCTGTCATGAGACAAGCACTAACCTGAAATCTTGAAAGGAAACGGAAAAGAGGATGACGGAAGTACATACTGAGTCGGAAATTGGAAACAGACACGAAAAAGATGAATAGTAACTGGAAAGGACAGGAATGGATGGAGTACTGGTAGGTGGCCTATGCTTCTCAATGAAGAGTAAGAAGTGTAAGTAAGTGAGTAGGTTATGGGTTATCCCTAAGATTTAAGGTTAAGCAAAATATATATTTCTTCTTATTTTTAACTTCTTATTTGAGTATATTCAAATTTCCATTGTTAATGTTTTAACTGAGATTAATTCTAAGGTTATTTATAGCAACAACAACAACAACAACAAAAATTGTATCACTCGAACATTGAAATGTTTTCTTATCTAATTGCATTATGACGTAATGTCTGAATAGTGATTTATCACTAGACATATAAACATTTATTGCTTTATGACGAACTTGTACATTTTTATTTCTTATAATCTCAATCAAATATGATGATTTTATCTTGATTATTATTATTGATATGCATGTTTTTTATTGTTTGTCCAAAAACAAACCAAATGTCTAGCATAGTTAATTTACATGACAAGTTTTCACATTGCATAGAATTGAAAAATGTTTTCATTGAAACTTGTTAGTTGTGAAATACATCAAAATACCATAGGTAGTAGTGAACAGGAATAGATTTACAGTAGAGTTCAACTAGGTTAGTTGTGAGATATCAGCTCATTGAAGATAATGATGTACGGTGGCATAATTTCGTGGATTGGTTGAAGTTAGACATGAACACCTTTGGATGCCGGCTCAATGGTATAATATATTTACAATTATGTGATATAGTGAATAAAGATTTATTCCTTTGCAGTGTATGTGATATATGAAAGTGAATAGTTTTCTCCAAAACACATCAAAAAACTAGTACTGATTATTTAAACTACTGGATTACATGAAACAAGTAAGGAAATGAAGACATTAGATTAGGATCTGCTCAGGAATGCTAGATATTGCACTTTTAATTAAGACGGAAAAAGAACGATCGTCGTACATTCATTTACACTGATTAACTATCAGATTTATCTACATTAAACTGAGTATTATTCGACATTAATTACTCAATAAGTTATTGAATCATAAAAGTAATTTTTGTGGAGATTGTAGCAATTTAATATTTGGATTCATGAGTTGATTAAAGCTAGGCCATCATGGAAAACCTAGAACTGATGGACAGTCAGTTCATCTTGATATGGGACTTCTCAATAGTGCATATCCACGACCCTACACTTGGGATCGAAACCATGGACCTTCGCTATCGTCTGCGAACGCTTAACCTTTAAACCACTGAACCGACATCCAACAGTGCTAATGTCTAACCTCCACCAATCCAGAACATTGCATCACAGTCCACTATTGTCTTCAGTGAGTAATTGCTTCACAACAGACATGATTGAACTACACTAGTCAGAGATTCTCACTAAAACTCCATTAAATACATCTTGAAGCCAGTCACTAGTGAGTACTTCTGAGGCGTCTCATACTAAGAAGAAACGACGGTCCAGTACTTTCAGGTTTTCCATGGTGTTCTAGCTTGAATCGAATCATAAAGTCAATTATAAAATTAATTGTCTATGATCGACAGATATAAATAATAGGGTTGCTTCCTCTTAAAATGTCGTTATTTGTCATAAAAGCTGGAAAAAAGAAGATCAAGTTCTTAGGTCAGTTACACGTAAATGAATACAAATAGTTTCTTGCCTTATCAGACTTCATTTTATAATCTTATATTGAACCTACTGTGATTATTGATGAACACCAGTTGCTAAAATTCTTATGAATATAGACTATTTCAATGATAAGATGGCGAGACTATAATTTATGGACGAGCCAATCAAAAGCTTCTGAGGGATTTCAAGCTCACGTGATAATTGAGCGGCTACAACAAATGAGACTATTAATAACTTCCTTTATTTGTGATTGCGATAATCAAATGACTTGTGGACTTTGTGCAAACTACCTTAATGATGTTGTCTTTCGATGTAATATGTATTGGAGGAAGAATTCTGCTAGAATAGGATGTTTTGCTCGATCCAGTTCAAGACTATGGCAAATTATGACTTGATAAACTAAACTGGATAAAAAAGCACCAGTAACACTGGCTACAGCCGGGTACTAAAATATATACAGATGATTGGAGAGCGTACAAATGCCTATATAGACTTGGATATGTGCATCGTGTCGTTATCCACAAGCAGTATTTTGTGGATCCAACAACTGGAGTGCACATAAACAATATTGAAGCTATGTGGTCGAGGCTCATGGATCCAGAGGCCTACTATTATGGAGCCATATGGATGATTTCTTATAACGTATGTATTACGACTTCAGAACCTCTGAACCTCTTTCTAACCTTGACAAGTTTTTGAATTATGTAAAATGTGTCCACTTTAACTCTTTGGTTTTGCATAATATATTTTTACTCTATATTGACTGTTTGCCGAAGGTCACTTAAGATTTGTTTTGAGGTCATCCGTAAACTATACTTTCGTCCATAACATTAATAACTTCACTTGATTTGATCAGGTCATTTGGATTATTATGGACAATTTATACAATGATATATTTTCTAAAGCTATCTTATTGCATAAAACCACGTTCATTGTGAAGATTAAGAAAGTAACCATGTATGTAAAGTTAGAATCAATTTAAAAGCATTGTCTATTTGATTTTCATTTTATTCATCGAAAAAAGAAAATCCTTTTTATTACATAACAATCTGACTATAAATATTCATAAATAAGATTGTCCAAGAGAATATTGGAAGTATAATTTATGAACCAGCTAAAGAAACTTATGAAAGCAAGTCTTAGATTTCAGCTTGAAATTCATTTATCTATGGTAGCTAAATGACATCTGGGCATTATAACTGATATTTAATTTCAATGGTTCAGATCATGAGTCAGTTAAAGCTAGACTACCTCGGAAGACCTGGAAGCACTGGACTGCCTTTTCGTTTTAGTATGGGACTCCTCAGTAGTGCGCATCCACAATCTCGCTTACCGCGAGATTCGAATCCAGGATCTATCAGTCTCGCGCGCTAGCGCTGAACCACTAGATCACTGAGCCGGTATCCAATTCGTAATTCATAATGAAAACCTTAAATCCAAGTCTTAACCCAAACTTATAACTAAATAACTTAATCCTAATTCCTCACTCTGATATATTAATCTGTTTGACCCCAGTAAGTAGGTGGGTTTTCTCAAGGTCAACAGAGCCTTGCTCCAATATTAAAGATAAATTATATTCTAACCATTTAAACTAAAGGCCACAAATCAACTTACTCGATATTTTACCAAATAATCATTGAGACCAATTTATTATTACTACCATTACTATTAGTATTATTAATGGCTTTATTCAATATTATATTTTTGGTACAATAAAGAATTCTCAGCACAAAATATTTCAGCGAGTTTCCTTTTCTTATTTCTTGAATGATCCTTACGTTAAATATTGAGTGGTCAACAGTTAGATGTTAGCAGTTCAAGAATAGACATTTCAATAATGTATATTTTTTTCCATGCATATTGCCAGCAACCACTATGTCTTTGATTGGGCTTTTTTGTAACTTGTACAGTGAAACATTGTAAAGTTTTCACAAACTCATCTGAATAGATTATACGAATAATACGTATAATAATGCGTTAATACAAGCAAGAAAACCGATCACTTGTTTAAATATTCTAATGGTAGAAATAGATAGCCCAGATATTCAATCAGGTAGCCTTATATTATCATTTATGTTCGGTTATATTTCAGTAACTGAGACTTATACTTCATCTTAACATGAGAAAGGTAAAATAAATAACTAGCCTCAATTTCTTATGTCTTTTATCATAGATTCCGGTAGATATTGAATAAAAATGGATTTTAATGTTTTGTTAAAATAATTTTGTTTATTAACAGATCTATTTATTCTAAATTCAATCATTCTATTCTGAACTTAAACAAAGAAATTTATCTTATATCTTCTTATTCCAGGATGATGATAATCATGAATTCTGCAGCAATTTGGAAAGCTCTCTCAGTCTCTTACATTGTACGAGCATTCCATGTACCTAAATTATTGTTTGCTTTAGTTGTCAGAAAGAGACATCAACCTCGTGACTTCCGAAAGAACTTGGCTTTCACTATGAAGCATCATAACTCTTCTAAATAAAAAATCTTCTAACTCCTATGGCAGAGGTTATATAGTTTAAATTATTTTTTCTGGTTAACATTATCTTTTTTAACGAATTAATTTTCTACAGGATAAGGTCACTAACCTCATGCCAAACCCTCCTCTTTTATCCGGTCTTGAGACCGGCATTATCCTCAGAGGGGGTTTCAAGTGCAGTTATAGTAATCATTACATAATAAGATTGAATTGTGTTATATTCTCTATTCATTAATATTATTAATCATTATATTCACACTAGTTAATGAATTAGTTTAGAAACATGTTAATGTTTCAATAATTTAATAATGAATTTGTTTTCTTGATAATGAATTATATAAACATGTATTATATTCTTTAAAACATCGACAACGATAATTATGACGATATAATTCATTTAATAATGGAATTGGTTTTTTAAATGGCCATTCATAACAACCATAACGTTGACATAATTCATAACATTTTTTAGCAGTTGGTACAGTACACATAAAATTTCCAGTTGCTACAGAAAAAATTTAAAAAAAAAAACAAACAAACAAAAGATTTAGCATACACAATTTGTAATTAATAATATTCAATGAGAAATAATGAAAAACAAAAGATGTAAAAGTTGTTTCTACACTCTTTACTATTGTGTTGTATACCACTGTAGTGAAGAAAAACACCAATGGGGACAAACGAATGACTTTTTTACAAAAAATAACAGAACTAGTTATTAAAATCTAACAACCATATGGTGAATTGTTAATTTGCAAAATTACAATTCATCATATCAAACTGGACTGTTCCTGTTGCAAACATCAATTGATTGTCTGATATTTCATTGTTCATGAGTTTCCATACAAATTCCATTGTGTTCCCGCTCTTTCTTTGTTGATCTTCCCCTAACTTCTACTGGTAAACATTACGTTTAAAACTCGAGTCATATACTACTTATGTCTACATAAGTAGAACACACCACACTACTTATATGTATGTATATATCGACATAAATAGTATGTAATATCAATCAGAAGTAAAATAGCTTAACAGTAGAAGGTTGAGAAGATTGAATTAAAGAAAACAGAAATGTAACCAGTGAGTAATTGTGATAGAAATATAGGAACGATGAAAATTGAAGACAATCGTTGGAGAATTTGTAAATGATGTATTTACTGTAAGATTTTCTAACAATTTTGCATTGAATAATAAATTGGTTTTTCTCACCTAAATGTTCGTTCACAACACTACTACTACTACTGTTGTGTCTTTCGACCCGTTTTTTATCACGTAACTTATTAGCCAATCAAAATATGCCTTATTCACTCTTGTACTGTACTAAACTAATAACGTCCGTCCGGTCTGATCAGCCTAGCGTTTTATTGGTCCTTTGCTCGCCTAACCCGTTCAGTTGAGTCCAGAATGCCAATAACAGCCTTCACTATGTGAATCATTTATTTCAGACATACTTGGCTTGTATATCAACCAAACAGACCGCATCGCACCATAAAATAGGAAATAACATTTATACATAATAAAGTCAAAATTTGGCTGTGAACGTGGAAAACAGTAGTCAATAAACTGAACATAACTTGAGAACAGTAAATCGACTATAATAATCTATAGGTCAGAATGAAGCTTATAATAAGGGAAATATAGATAAATATAATCTAATTACTGAATAGTTATACCATAAGAATATATAGATAATATTTATCTATTAATAGGTCTCAAAAGTTAATCACAATCTAATATTCGCTAGGATATAACAACTACTACTCCAATTTATCACGTGTTCATTCCAGTGTTTTCCTGAGATAACAACCAGTGGTAACTAGAAAATACTAAATACGTTTGTGCCTTAGATTTCTTTTTTCTTGTTCGGATGTTGTTAATTTCTGTCTTTATGTTCATCCTTTTTTGAATCTTGTTCTGCATTTTGACATAGATCCATTGCTTATGATGATGCTTATTGCAGTTCAGCACTTCCTGACACGTTGAGGTTAATGCTTCATTGATTACTTTCCAATTATTCTCCATAGTTGTTTTCTGTTTTTTAGGTCTTATAAGGTTTGGAATCTGTTGTTGATAGCTATCTTAAATTTATTGACCTAGTCACTATCTCGAAATGCTGTTTCTGCTGTTGTTCAATGCTCTTTTAACTTCAGTTTCATCTTGGTCATCATAATCACATGGTGATTTTAACCTATATCAGCTCTTTTCTTTGTTCTCACATCTTCCATTAATCTGATTCGAATTACTATACCCTTTTCTTAAACATGTAGTACGTTTTTCGTCTATTTACAAACATTACCAACTATTACGATCACAATGATGGAAAACAAATAAGATGTAGATATACGTATTTAAAACAAAACAAAAACTAGAAATTTAAAGCAATTAGTCCCTTTCGTAAATTTTGATAATGTAATAAGAAGACGAAGATTATCAGAACTACGTGATGATATATTAGCGCAATACATTTCGAACAATCTGATCACACATAATGTACTTGTTAAGATATTTTTATATAAAAATAAAAACTCGACTAGACTGCGCATGGGATAAGAGGAGACAAAGATAATAATGAGAGTAATAATAATAATGGGAACACAATTCGAAACCTAATCACTCTAGATAATAAGTCAATATCAGCTCACTGAAGACAATGATGACGGTGGCGCAATTTCGTGGATTGGTTGAAGTTAGACATTAACACCTTTGGATGCCGACTCAGTGGTCTAATGTTTAGGCGGTCGCTCTCGAGACTGACAGGTCCTGGGTTCAGATCGCTCTGGGGCGGGATCGTGGATGCTCACTGCTGAGGAGTCCCATAGTACGACGAAACGGCCATCAAGTGCTTCCACTGTGGTCTATTATCGATTGACTCATGATTTTAACTATTGAAATATTTTTCCTGGTTAGGTTTAAGTTGAGAACAAACTGTTTTTGAATGCACAAAGAGGGTTTGAATTTTCGTTTGGCTAAGGCTTCAATAAACTTTAGTATACGCCGTTTTACACTTTTATACAACACTAAAAAAGCCAAGTTAAGATCAATCTACCGGCCTGTTTCGATTATATGTTTAGCAATAGAGGATGATGGATGTTTATCCTCTACTGTTAATGGGTTACGTGATTTTATTTGTTTCTGTAACCATTTTCACATGTTCTTACATCCTAATTTTGAGATCACGATTACTCCTCTCTACGTATGTGTGACTACACACACATTTAAATTGGTAAACACAGTGGGATGTGACACAGCCGTGTTGGATGAAGTATGCACCTTGTTCTTTCTTTGATAATGATCTTTACTGAGCAGTACGTTTTGTTGATGATTGATTTAAGCCTTTGTTTCAATAAAAAAAGGCTATTTGAATCACCTCTAAATGGTAAGACGATGTAGACAGGCTTTTTTTCTAACAAGGCTACAGTAGATCTCATTGTATCATGAACTTTT
The DNA here is from genome assembly GCA_946903255.1 of Schistosoma spindalis. Taxonomy (NCBI): domain Eukaryota; kingdom Metazoa; phylum Platyhelminthes; class Trematoda; order Strigeidida; family Schistosomatidae; genus Schistosoma; species Schistosoma spindalis. Next base: position 7,358,432 of record OX336420.1, read on the forward strand.
AATCTATATTTATGAATTTCAGAGGACAGTCATTTTAAATTAATATTTTATTTAGCAGATTGTTCGAAATGTATTGAGCTAATATATTATCATATAGTTGTGATAATCTTCGTCGGAGAACAAAAACTAGATTTATTTTGAAAACATAGAATACGTTCAAAAGTACTCATATTATCTGACTATTATCATAGTCTTTATTTATTTAATTATTATTACAATTATGTTTATTTTCAGCTAATAATAATTTCAAAAGTTGAGATAATGAGTCAATTGAAACTAGATCACCATGGAAAACCTGGAAGTATTGGACGGCCGTTTCGTCCTAGTATGGGACTCCTCAGCAGTGCGCGTAAACAACCCTGCCTTGAGAGATTCCAGGTTTTCTATCATGGTCTAGTTAACATCGACTCATGATCTCAACTATTGAAATTATTTCAATCTCCACATAACCCCTTCTGATATCAATTGAAATATGCTCACTAGTGACTGACTTTAAGAGGTATTTCCTGGAGTTCCAGTGAGAAGCAATGACCAGTAGAGTTCAACAGGGTTTGTTGTGTGGTAGTAACTCACCGAAGACAATAGTGGATGTGTCGCTCAATTTCGTGGATTAGTTGAAGTTAGACATTAACACTGTTGGATGCGGGCCAGCTCAGTTGTCTAGTGATTAATCATTGGCGCACAAGACTGGTAGGTATTCGGTTAGAATCTCGTGAGACGGGATTATGAATGGCCAATGCTGAGGAGTCCCACAATAAGACTAAACGGCCGTCAAATGCTTCCAGGTTTTTTCATCGTGGTCTCGCTTCAATTGACTCATGGTCTCAACCATTGAGAAACAGCATTTCTAATAAACATGATATACTTTACTTTCTATTAGAAAGTTTTTTTGAAGAAAAAGTAATATCGAAGATAGATATATTAATCACTCAATACATATGTTTGTGGATTGCATAACAGGTACTTTGCCAAAATCAGAATTTGAGGAGATTGTGGTAATTTTACCAGTGTGCTCACTAGTGACTAGATTCAAGATCAATTTACTGAGGTTCTAGTGAAAATCTGTGACCAGTGAGGTTCGATCCATGTACGGTGCGAGATATTTATCCACTTTAGATAATAGATGAAGTATTGTTCAAGATTATAGATTGATTCAAGTTAGATATTAACACTGTTGGATGTCGACTTAGAGTTCTAGATGTTAAGTGTTCACGCGCAAGACCGAAGGTTCTTGGTTTGAATCCCACGTGCAGAATCATCGATAGGAACTGCTGAAGAGTCCCGAACTGGAACGAAATGGCTATCTATTGCTTACAGGTTTTTCATGATGGTCTAGCTTAGATTGACGCATGAATTCAACTGTTACATAGGTTTTTGCATTTACTTCTGTTCAATAATAAGGTGTACAGTTATTATTATAATTTTCAAACAGTTTAGAATGAATAAAACTGAATTAATGATATGATTTACCAATTGTGTGACAAAATTTTCTCCTTATCTAGTTACAAATAACCTTAAAAATAAAAAATTTTAGTAATTTTCTATATTTAAAATGTAAATAATAAAATTCACTGGATAAACTGATGGAAAGAACAATATTATTGTTTCCCAGTAAGACTGATATCTTAGGGGCAGTTAAAGGTTTTCTTTGTATTGGATAATAAATGTGAACCATGAATAGTATATTTGAAACGTTTTTGTTTTTTTTTCCCAAATCCCATATTTTTAGGATACAATTGATTATTATTATTATTATCATTATTATTATGATTAGTGGCTTTATTCAATATTATATTTTTTGGTACAGTATAGAGTTCTCAGGACAAAGTATTTCAGCGAGTTTCCTTTTCTTATTTCTTGATCAGTTGCTTGCAATAAATATTGAGTGGTCACCAGTTAGATGTTAGCGGTTCAAGAATCGACATCTGATAAATGTATATCCTTTTCGATGCATATTGCCAGTAATCATAATGTCTCTGACTGAACTCTTTTGTAACATGTACAGCGAAATGTTGTAAACTTTTCACAAACGCACCTGAATAGGTTATGAGACTAATAAGCATAATGATGTGTTAAAACAAACAAGAAAACAGATAACTTGTTGAAATATCCAGATGGCAGGAACAGGTAGCCCAGATATTCAATATCTGTTCGTACTTGAGATCTTTTTGAGTAAGTGTTATTAGTTGGTTTGAAATATTTGTAACTGACAATTTTCTACCAGTATGAAATGTCAGGAAGGGGTTTTGTGGATATTATAGTAATTTTAATAGTTGAAATCATGATTCAATTAAAGCTAGACCCCCATGTAAGTACCTGAAAGCACTGGATGATCGTTTCATCCTACTGTGGAACTCCCCAGCAGTGAGCGTTCACGATCTCACTTCGCGAGATTTGAACCCAGGACCTTTCAGTCTCGCGCGCTAGCGCTTAATCATTAGACCAATGAGCCGATCGGCATCCAACGGTGTTAATGAAATGTATTTGGAAAATTTCGACTGATAACCAATATTCAAAATATAATTAACGAATCTGTTTTGTAATGATTTCAATGTTGTATGAAGATGTCGTGAACGTTTTCATCTGAAATTATAATATGACCTCAGACGATTCAATAATGAATATCCTTTTCTTAATATAGTCTCATGAGAAAATCAAAACTATCCAAGATAATTATTTACAAAAGGTTTAAAGTAAGATTTATACAAAATGTGTTAAGTTTGCTATTTAATTAACGCAGAATACCGTATACAACTATGACATTCGAACATATAGAAAAGCCACACTCGCAAATCAGATGAGAGAGGACTGGAGAAGTACTTGTTGGGTAAGAATTAAATTGTACAAAAAATCATGGGCACTTATAGATATTAGCGTTTATCATAACATCATTATAATTCAGCCAATCCGGAAAAAGGAAAGTTGTACTACTGTTCATTAGTAGCTACTATCCATTTTTGATTTGAATACTTGTGATTTAAGGTAATCCGATTACGATGCACATACACTAATAAGAGACTGATTAATTGCAGTAGTAAACGCCAATGGGAACACTCAGACAGCCAATACAAAAACGAATTAGTATATTATATGTTTAGAAGTTGTTTTTTTCGATTAAAAGTATGTTAAATATTGACAGTTCATATCATTTTACTGCTTCTCAACCTAGCTGTGAACATTAACACCGTGATTTAGGTATCTGCAACAAATGAATATCAGATGGTACCTACCGTACGCTTTGGTTTTCAACTTTTATCCTTAGTATACAGATATTAAGAAATTTTAGCTAAAACTCAGTTTATAGACTATTTGCTGATGACGAGTGATTACTAATAAATACTGATTAATTGAAGTCCTGAATATAAACAACGAGGTAATTACAAACGTTTAAAAGTAATTTAAATCACCCCATTAAATACGTTAGTAACCATCTGAATTTACTAAATTAATGCAATGCTCATTATTCTTTGAAGAGGTAAGCACTAATTTCAAAAGTTGAGATCATGAGTTAATTGAAGCTAGACCACCGTGAAAAACCTGGGAGCACTGGATGGCCGTTTCGTCTTATTGTGGGACTCCTCATCAGTTCGCATCCACGACCTCGCTTCGCGGGATTCGAACCCAGAACCTATCAGTTTAGTGGATAGATTTGTCAGTGTTCATAAAATCGATGTTTGACTATATTTAGTAACTAGTAAACGAATATAAGTACACTTCTTTAGAAACTAAATGATAGTGTAATATTCCTTTTAACTGAATTTACTATCTTCTATTGGTTGGATCCTTCATCAAACATCGAGTATCAATGAAAGTATATTTTTATGATAAATGTTGCATGTTTATTATTTGATATGATTTTTTTGAATGACTAAGTATCTTGTGTATAACATTAATATGTTACTTTATCCAAAAGAATTCAAGAACATTACGTGGTATGGTTAAGAAGACAAGGAAATGGCTCAATAAGAAGTTCAATAATCGAACACCTAATGAACACAGGTCACTCAATCAAGACGAACTCTGCATTCAAAGTTATTTACGAGGTAAGTAGAAATCTTCCAAAGGAAATTATATTGCATCTTTTTAACACTGCCGAAACAATAGCCAAACATCTGAGAAAACTAGAATTGTGTGTCCAAAAGGGATTGATACAACTTATTCTTCTACTATGGTCTTAATGCCTTATAATTTCTTTTCTTCGCACTTTTCTTCCTTTACAGCCAACTGTTTCCTCTTCCATCTTCTTCTTAAATCTTCTACTCACAACTGGTTCATTTCTGTTTTTATGATCCTTCTAATTACATTTAATCTCAATATCATGCTGAACCATTCTTTCCCAATGATAATTTCTATATCTATCTTTTGATGAATATTCAAACCATTAACAATCAGACGATTATTAAATTTTCCTTGTTTAGGAAAACTTATTTTTAATACCTTTGTTTATTTAACCTCATTGTCAACATACCTAACAGAAGTTTATTATCTGTATTATTATCATCTTGAAAACATAAGTATGTATACTTGAGATTGTACAGCTTTGAAAATGAATTTGCCGAAAAGAGAACTCTTCATTGAATCGAACATTCTTATTTAATGTAATAATAGGTGTATACTGTTTACAGCGAGACCATAATTTATGAACGAATCAATCAAGTATAAGATAACAAGTCTCAGGTTTTGATGTGAAATTCACTTATCCATTTAGATAAATACAGTTTTAACATTCTAGCTGATGTCAGTTTGTGATGAAAACATTAAATCTAAATTTCTAACGTTAATCATTAACTGCTAAAACATAACTTGAATTCCTCACATTAGTTTATAACTCTCATTTAGTCCTAGTTGTTAGGTGGATACACTCAAATTCACTCGAGCATCGATCAAACGTTATCCATAAATTATAGTTTCATCAATTAAATCACCAACAAAACTATCGTCCTTAACAACCTTCATTATTAGTTTAAATGAATAGCAAATTATAAAATGTTACATTATTAATATAATAGAATGTTTAAACATAACCATATTATATAAAATTATCTTTTATATCTTACCATTATCATATTTATAATTTAATTCAGGACATGGTTTGAAAAATTTCAATCCATCCTTTTTATGTATTTTACTTAACAGAACTACAATTAAAAAAATGTAATTGAATGATTAAATTTAAACATAATGAATGTGTTTATATAAAAAAGAAAAAAAAATACTATGCTCAGCTGATTATTTTAATGATAATACTGCGATGTATGCTACTGATATCCGTCGATATCAGTAGTATGTATCATTACACAAAAGTGAAATGCCTTAAGACAGAAGATTAAGAAGATAAAAGAAAAGAGAATGAGAATAATGAATGAATAGTGTGGAAACGAAAAAACAATGAAGTCTGAGATGATTGACTGATATTTGTAAAAGAAACAGTCAATTTTGAGACGATTGATTGATATTTTGCTAATGACGTATTTACTGTATGGTTCTCAATTTTGTGTTCAGATATTTTCAGTTGTCCCCATTTGTGTTCTCGTCCACCACAATGCTATGTACTAACTAATTAAACACTAATTAAATTTATGAAAGTTTGTATCCATTGGAAAAACAAATCATGATATCCGTGACTTATTAGCACTATTAACCATATTTTGATCGTTTTTACTTATTTAGAATAGGTCCAAGTCTCAATAAAGACATTAGCAGGAATACTGATACATTTACTTGACAAGTTGCTAACGAGATAGATTTAATTGTGTAGCATATGATTTAGTCAATGAAGTAGATCTTCACATTTGTATACATGTAAACACCGAAGCCGATAAATTCTTTATAATAATAGACCTAATCGTAAAATTGTAAATATGTCATGATGTGACTGCCTAATCTGTAAGATCTTACATGGAAGTCACATCATTGTCTACTGTGACTGATCGTATCGTAACAATCCGCAATATAACGTATGGCGTTTGTAAAGAACACATTTAGGCTGATGATAGAATAACATATATAAGGTGAGTAAAGACAAGTTATACAGAATCACCATGCCTGAAAGGCTGAGCTATGCCACCTGATTGAATTAAATTCATTTTCCCTCGTTCTCCATAGTTGACCTTTTCTTCATGTCAATTGTTGAATATGTCTTTTTAGTAATTATATGCTCGGCTTCAAAGGTCGTGTGGTTTGGGTTCGATGCTACTACATATCTATTTCTTCATTTGCATTTTCTTGTTTCAGTAAATAGTAGATAATTATGTTGACTGATCAATTAAGAATTTTTGATCAAAGTTATCTTATTTATTGTATACTCGTTTTCTTCACGGTTATTCATTCAACGAACTAAATGAATATTTCAGTTGCTTTTTCCTCTATTTCCCAAAAGTAGTGGTAGTATGATTAGAACTTGATGAACTGAAATATATATTTCAATCGTTGAGATCATGAGTCATTTGAAGCTAGACTACCATGGACGGTTGTTTCGTCCAAGTATGGGACTCCTCATCAGTGAGCATTCACGATCCCACCCCCTCGGGATTCGAACCCAAAACCTATCAGTCTTGCGCGAGACCGCTTAACCCTTAGACCACTGAGCCGGCTGGCATCCAACGGTTTTAGTGTATAACTTCAACGAATCCACGAAATTAAGCCACCGTACACCATTGTCTTCAGTGAACCATATCTCTCACAACAGACCTGGTTGAGCTCTACTGGTCACGGCTTCTGACTAAAATTTCAGGAAATCCTGCGTGGGTGGGTGGGATCGTGGATGCGCACTGCTGAGGAGTCCTATACTAGGTTGAAACGTCCATCCAGTACTTCCAGGTTTTCTATGGTGGTCTAGTTTTAATTGACTCATGATTTCAACTAATGAAATTTTTAAAATCTCCACAAAACTCCCTCCTCCACTTTCTAACAATAAACCATATGTTTACATTACATAATACTATATAGTAATATAATTGAACAAAATAATACAAATAAAATATTCTATTCACTTACATTGATTATAACTACAATTGGTGAGAATGAATATTTCCATGATTAAGTATAAACTAAAATAGATTGATTGTTCTTTAATATTTAACATTATCATTCAATTCAATTCAAATAAATCATTTCAATTATAAGTTGAATAGATCATTTATATTGTATTTTATTATTTGACATGTTATTCAAAGACATACCTATTCTAATATCTATCTATCTATCTATCTATCTATCTATCTATCTATTCTCTATTGTTTGATTGGGGAAAGATTGGTATTCGTTATATATAAGCAATAAAGGTATAAATAATATAAATAAATGAAATTGTTATTTTAATTATTTAAATAAAATTGAACCAATCATAATTCATTCAATAAAATAAATCACATTTAAATGTTTAATTTGTTTGTTCATTTTTCTATTTCTAAAAGAATATGATCTATTTTCTTAAAAAGTTAGACATTTCAATGAACATAATAGTTTAAGATGGTGAAGAAGAATTATAGAATCATCAGTATAGGGGTTGTGAAGATTGTTAAGTTTTGATTGATGTTAGACTTGAAGCTAATCCGTGTTGGATAGAAACAGGTGTCTACCTCAGTACAATGGAAGATGGTCGGGCAACTTTTTAGATTGGTTGAGGTTAGACATTAACACTATTGGATGTCGGCTCAGTAGTTCAGTTAGTTAAGCGTTCGCGCGCGAGACTGAAGGCTGTACATTCGAACCTCACAAAGAGGATCGTGAATGCGCAGTGCTGAGTAGTCCCACAATAGGACAAAACGGCCATTCAGTGTTTCCAGGTTTTCCATGGTGGTCTAACATCAATCAGTTCATAATCTTAATCAAAGTTTATAGCTCAGTTGGATGATTTTAAACAAAACTCCATCAACGTAATAGTTTATTCATTTGAACAGTAGAGATTGTGAGATTTCATGAAGATTCTTAGTTGCTATCATTTTAATGATTTTAATAAACGGTAAAGAAATCGCTTTGAAAAATGATATATGAAAGATTTGACTTTGAGTGAATAACACCATACCAACTGGATCAACGATCACTCTAATTTAAACATTTTGAACTTATAGCAAGATAGATATTACTGGAATAGATCAATGATAATAACTCAGTGAAATTATGTGATACTGATTTAAATCATAAAAGAGACTTATTGATGAGTGCTTGCTGGAATATAATCTAAATTCTAACAACGTTTGATCATTATCTAACATTATTATTATTTATTTATTTTAACATATAGATATTGGTACAAGGAGGTACCAAATAAATATGCGCCACACAGATCTCATTTGATATGTGTGAGGGCTGTGATACTGCCCGGGTGCCCAAACCGAAGCAGGATTATCTAACATAAAGAAAGTGAATAAACTGTCGAATTACCCAATGACGTTACTCTTAATTGAAAGACGAAATACAGTGAGCAGTAAAGATAAGCAGAATATGACAATGATCAGCATCCAGTAATCAATTAATTTAGTTATGTAAGACAATGGATATCAGATTACTTATAAGTTTAATTTTAATAAACATAAATTAAGACTAACATATCCCGTACCGGAATTAATATATTATTTATAAATTTATTTGAGCACATAAATATTGGTACAAGGGGGCACCAGATATATATGCACCACACAAAATAATGAGAATGGGAAGAGAAAAAGAAGGTAAGGTGCGTATAAAAAAGAACAATAATGACCACAGATTAGTGTATGTTGGCGTAATAATAATAATAGTAACAATAATAATAATAATAATAATGGGGGGAACGGAAAGGTACAATCAAAAGAAATCTTACAGTTAAGGAAAAAGCAACCAATTTTTATGAAGAAAGTAAAAGAAGGTTACAGCAGGATCGCAACTGGCTTCTATTCTGAGCCATATCTGATAACGTTTCTAGCCACTGTGTTACACCATCTCTTGGACCCCAACCAGGGAATCGTGAAGGACCAACACAAGCCAGCCCTTTGCAGCTTTCTTTCATACCACGACACCATGTCATAAACTGACCACCTCTCCGCTTTTTCCAACCAGTCCCAGAGTCGGCAAATAATTCACGATGAGGAATTCTCTGGGACGACATTCGTAGAACATGTCCAAGCCACCGAAGTCGGTGTTTCAAGATGGTGACACTAATTGTATTATCGTCTCTGTGCCCAAACACACGATGCCGAACCTCTGCATTACTAACATGGTGTTGCCACTGGATGTCATCAATCCTTCAGAGACAGCGATAATCGAACAGGGTACAAAAGTGACCTAAATACAGCTTTTAAAAGGTTGTACAGAAATTGTCAAGGGCAAATTCTCAAGTTTATTGTAGCCTCGGCCATTCGTAAATTTAAAGCCCCCTTATGTGTACAAAAATAATTTGTCGTATCCTAGAATTTACTTTGGTAATCCCTAAATCATTCCATGGCCTAGGATAATCCGACAATTTCTTATTCTTTCTATACGATGTAAAATGGTTTCTCTCCCTTTCGTTACTTTTTTACTTGAACTTTTATTTAATTGACCTTTATTAATTTTCATATAAAATGACCTGACAAGCGTATATATGTGACCAGATTGTTCGAAATGTATATCACAAATCATTGTTCTATCGATATTACATAATCAATTTAAAATTACACTCAACGGATCGAAACATCGAATAGGCTTTTTACTTCACAATCCCTATCAAACTCAATTGTCTTTTTATATAACTTAATAATGAATCTAAATGAATATTCAATAATCAATATTTTGATTATTGGAATTTATTCAACTACAATAGTGTTTACGTCTGTTTACGTAGGCGCAGATCGGCAAAGTAAGAGCAGCATATATACAATTGAAGAACATCTGGAACTCAAAACGATTGTCAACTAACATCAAAGTCAGAATTTTGAATACAAATGTCAAGATAGTTCTACTGTATGGAGTAAGGACTTGGAGAATTACGAAAACCATCATTCAGAAGATACAAGTGTTTATTAACAGTTATCTACGCAAAACATTTCGGGTGCGTTGACCAGACACTATCAGCAACAACCTATTGTGGGAGAAAACAAACCAGATGCCAGCAGAGGAAGAGGTCGAGAAAAAGCGCTGGAAGTGAATAGGACACACATTGAGGAAAGCACCCAACTGCGTCATAAGGCAAGCCCTCACATGGAGTCCTCAAGGCCCAAGAACAATAGGATGAAGATCAAAAAACACATTACGTCGAAAAATAGAGACAGACATGAGAAAAATGAACAATAATAGCATAGAACTGAAAAGGAGGGAGCAGGACAGAGTGAATTGGAGAATGCTGGTCGGCGGCCTATGATCCATTGAGAGTAACAGGCGTACGTAAGTAAGTCCATTTGCTTAGTGTCATGCTCAAGCCAATATACTAAAATTGTTACGACAGTTTAATATTAACAATGGAATTATTTTAATTATTATAAAAATAAATTAAATGTTGTACTTGTTTCTCAATTGAGTAGCTAAATAACTCGGTATCACAGTAGATAGAGTAAAACGAAGAATACTGAGTTCCATCTGACCAATTCCAAATGGAGTCAAACGTACGTTCTACATTCAATAACTAGCCACTAGCCAACTTCAATAAAAATTATTGACTAACTTAGCATATTTAAAAGATTTGCTAAGAATCAACATATAATATGGAAACTGATTAATTAACAACTAAATATCACAACTTCTTAATACTAATAAAGTAGACTTTTGTTCATTCAACTGGATTAGTTATTCTATAAAAATATGACCTACACTAAGTTGTGGAAAGTTAAATATTCAGTCTTCTACTTGTTAGGATATTACAAATATATTATTATTTAACAATTAGGAACTACTACCCACTCAACAATCAATTTATGCGAAATTACTACATCATACCTAGGTCCCAATACTTAAAAAACGTTACACCGTAGTAGCGTTCATTACTAACCAATCAATAATTTATTGTATAAATTGAATTAAACTGTATTACAATCAACATATCTAATTATATGTGAAAATTATATTTGAAATAATCTCAGCGATTAAAATTTAAATAATTCCAACGTTTCGTCCATCTAATTTGTCTGAACTTCTTCAGGGGTAATCATCAAAATTGATCTATTAATTTAAAATATTAACTGCTTTCGAACAAAAACCAACATATAATCAGTATATAGACTTGAACATCTAATGCATAATCAATCTTCCTGATTATATAATATTTAGAATTGTGACATATTTGTATCAGTATTTTATAGCAGATAATGTACAATTGAGTTTGTTCACCTTTAAATTTGGTTAAGCCCTTTTTGTTAACTTATTTAACGGAGAAAGTCATTTGTACAATAAAAATTAATCCATATCACTGTATCGTTATTATTGTTACACTTGTATGAATATGTATGCTTGAGCAATGCTTACTGCCTACGTATATATTCATTCTACTAGCCTTACTGTTAATCGCTTAATTGATTCGATGATTCATTCATTTCACTATGTGTATATATGTACATTTTAATCCTATTCATGGACTCATCTATTCACTCATTCGACTCGCACGCTCACTCGCTTGCTTGCTCGCATTTCGGAACTACTCTTTCATGCTTGCTTAACATACTTGTAAATTTAGTTATCTGTGCTTGGTGCAATAATAAATGTAATCAACACTTCGTATTCACCTTCTGATTAATGCACCACTGGGGCATTATCTAGTGGCGGCTATCAGGACGAACTGTATACAAAATTTAAAGGATATATTGAATACCAACCACCACTAAGGTTTAAACGTGTCCGATGCGAGAAAGAAACTAACTGAAAACGATGGATAATAGTTACGTACAGTTGTCAGTTTATTAGTCAGATATTTATATCACTGGTTTGAAGTCTGTGCGTTCATAGTGAGACGAAAGGTCTTGTGCTCGATCTTCGGTACTATAACATATGTAAACTGTTGAAGTTTATTATTATTAATATAAAATAATTCGTTGGAACTATAATTAATGGACGACGTTTGAGCGACGCTAAGATGACCTTTAGAACGTCCACATACTAACTAGGATCAAATGAAGGTTATAAACCATGGTGAGGAATTGGAAATATGATTTACCGTTGATGATTAATTGTTAGGAATTAAATTTATGGTTTTCACCACGAACTGACATCAGCTAAAATACCAAAAACATCCTTCAACCAAATGGATGATTGAATTTTGCACCAAAATCCAAGACCTTATATCTTATATCTGATTGGTTCATCCATAAATTAGTCCCGTCGATGGTTCATCAAAATAAAATAAGTAAATGAGATAAATAAAAGAAAGTTACATAATTATTTGTTTTTCATTTCCAAATTTACTATATGGATACTAAATTATTACTATTGAATTAGATCACATTCACATATCACTCAGAAATATAAAGAAACAACGATTATCATTGAATTATGAAGCTTCCTTCTATTGTACAGATTGAATAAAGATCATTCAGTGAGTCTATGACACAACTTACAGGAAACATACATCATAAAATGAAGAGTAACTCTTAGAGTCCTAGTGAGAAGCTGTGATCAGTGGAGTTCAATCTATGTCGGATGCGAGACAGATACTCACCGCACGCGATGGACAAATAGTTGCACAAGATTATGCTTTGATTGAAGTTAGACACTAACAGCGTTGGATACTGGCTCAGAATTCTAGAAGTTAGGTGTTGATATGATGGAAAGAAAAGTCAATTTTCGATTGATTTATTCAATATGAGTTTTATTCATCATTACATCCGTTTTGATTCAATGTGATGATCATTCAGTATAGTGTTTGATTTGTTTTCCCAGTATGATATTTTCTTCTGTATAATATACGATATTCTTGTATTCCATTGACCTGAACTATTTTCAGTATGTGATTTGGTATAACTTTGAGTATTTTTCACATATGTGACTTCATCCTAATTATTAATCAAAATGGGTGTACAATCAATATATAAATGAGTGTATTTTCTACTAGATTATCATAATCATCATCATCGTTGTTGCTGTTGTGTTTTAGGGGCTAATAAATCCTCAATTATACCAGTCTTTATGTTCTTACTTCTGCGTCGTGGGAATTTCAGGGGTCCTTCGTTCCGAGTATAAGTGCTAAGCGTTTCCGACATAACAATCAGCGACGACCAGTTATAACAGGTGTTCACACGCGAGATTGAAGATCTCGAGTTTGAATCTTCTGTCTAGAATTATGGATGTACATTGTTGATGAGTCTAATACTAGAACGAAACGTCCATCTGTTTTTCATTAATGGTATAGCTTAGATCAACTAACGATTTCAACTGTAAAAACATCACAAATATCATATAAAATCTTATTATTAAATAAAACTATAAAAATGATATATGACCTCTATTTACATCATTGTGTTATTCAATATTTTATTTATAAATCCCATTGTATATCCTTCTTTCTTTATTTTTTTTCTTTTATATTGCATTTGTCTCCAGTTTGAACTTCATTTTGTATACCCATCCATAATGCGATTATATTAAATAGATAACATCAACAAAATTGTTTATATAATTACGTTCACGTAATTATTTATCTCCAAAAATGTATCGGAAATTTAAACTATTTCCTTAGCAGTATTCTCTTACACTATTATTATTATTATTATTATTATTATTATCCCAATTAACATATTTCCACAATCCGTAAACAATAACCAAAGATGAATGTTATGAATTCACCCCCTATTTTTTATGAAATTCTTTCTAGTTGTTTACAATTAAGAAACAATAATAATTATACTGATTATTATGAAATAATGGTTGAATAAATTTTACGTTGAATTTAACAAAAAAAAATAATTTAGTTTAGTTACTAGGTCATATAGATATATACATTAGTAATTAAGATGGGGGAGGGCTATAGAAACATTGGTAAATTTGTTTATTTTTTGGTTATTTTTAGGAATATTATAAATCGTTTTGTGAACGAATTCGAAATTCCTAAACGTATTTTGATTACAAGTTATCAGTTGTATGTTTTTTGACCATTGAGACGTAAACAATTTCTATTTAGTTGATTATTAAATCTACTGGAAATAGGTATTTAAAAAAAGGGTAAAAAGTTTTGAATTTTCACTCGGATTCAACAAAATTGACGTATATGTACGATGTATATATGGACGGGGGCTCAATTTCATGGATTGATTGAAGTTAGACATTAACACCATTTTGATGACGCGTCAGTGGTCTAGAGGTTGAGCGCACGTGCACAAAACTGATAGGTCCTGGGTTTGAATCTCGCGTGGGGTGGGATCGTCGATGTTTACTGCTAAGGTTACCAACAATAAGACGGGATGGCTGTTCAGTGCTTCTAGGTTTTCCATGGTGGTCTAGCTTCAATTGACTCATGGATTGAACTATTACATTACTATAATATCCACATAAACCCTTTCTGATATATATATATATATATATATATATATATATATATATATAATTACCGAAATGGGGATTTGTGGAGATTGTAGTAATATTTTAACAGTTGAATTCATAAATCAATCTGAACTAGATTATTATTGAGAACCTGGAAGTAGTGGAAGACCGTTTTGTTCTAGTATGGAACTTCTCAATATTGCGTAAACACGATCCTGTATGTGTGACTTGAACCATGGACCTTCGGTCTCGTGCAAGAACGCTTAACCTCTAGACTACTGAGTCAACATCCAACGGTATTAATGTACGACTTCAAAAGATCCATGATCTTTCTCAACACTTCATTCATTGTTTAAGGTGAATAAATGGGTTAGAATAGATCTAAATTATTATAATATAATGTAAAGTTTTCTACGATTGTGTTAAAGCTAATCAATGACATTTTCAGAATATCTAGATCTAAACAGGAATACATTTTAATTTATTCTATTATCTTAAACTAACTAGTTCAATGTAGACTATGTCAATCATTATCAAGTATAACCTTATCACGATGTTGACAAGTTTGAATAACAAAAAGAGTTTTAATCAACTAAACTTGAGTAATATTACGTTCGAATAATTGTGGGTAATCTATAACTACTTATTAAGTTCTCATTCAGTATGGTTTCTCGAGTTATTCTAGTAAAGTTAATTGATTTTTATTACTGACTCATATTACTATTTTCCTATTAGAATCATAACTAACATGTTATATAGATAAATTTGGCAATATATCTATTTATCTAATACTCAATTCCGATCAAAATCTATCGATAATTCTTCAAACCATATAGAAAACACACCATAATCCTGATTTTATAATTGAGCTTTTAAACTCCTCTAATATTAAAAAAGCCTATCATAAAAATACTACATTTTGAAGGAACCAAGAACAAAGAATTTGATCTTTAAGTACAAGCAGCTGAGGAAACTGTATATGATAATTAGAAGTATTTGAATTATAGCATGAACTAATAATCCCAGAAATAACGTAAGTGGATCAAGAACTACTAGATAAGCACGAACAAATGTACTGTATTTAGAATTCGAAATCAGGCATTTAACAAGTACAATGGAGTCATTAGTTCATTCAAACACCACACTTTAGTATCATGAATATTATTCGTTTGATAATGAAATTCAATAAAGCAGCACATGAAATTAATACGTTTAAGATTCTATTGATTTATTCATGTTGCATAACCTTACGTTAGTAATGGCTACTTTTCACTTGAAATGCAGACTAGTTCAGTCATCAATAATGTTGAACCTATAATTCCTCTAAGTTAAGATACCAAAAGCCATATTGATAACAAGCCTTATTTTCCTATCACATTATCTACAGTGAATCAATACTGACAGCTTTATTTTTTGTTTTAAAGGCAATTACTCACTGAAGACAATGGTGGAATGTGGTGCAATATCGTGAATTAGTTGAAGTTAGACATTAACACCATTAGATATAGATTGAATGGTCTAGAGGTTAAGTGTTTGCGCACAAGATCGATAGGTCCTGGGCTTGAGTTTCGCTTTCGGGATCGTGGATGCACACTGATGAGAAGTCCCATACTAGGATGAAACGGCTGTCCAGTGCTTCTAGGTTTTCGATGGTGGTGGACTAACATCCATCCTTTCAAGATATCAATTAAAACCCAACAATCACCTTAACTCTATACAGATAACTATTCATAATCATTCAATAATTATTATCAAATCTGTTCTAATGAACCTTGTAAGGTTACGAGACAGTACCTTTTGAAAATTACAAACAATTCATTACGATTAAAAGTAAAGGAAATAATCCCTTAACATCAGAACGTTGAAGAATTTAAATTTTATTTTAAAGATTCAATCATAAGGTAAATTTTGATACAACGCATAGTTATTATTGTGGTGTGCATTACTTATATCCACACAATTAATATATAACAGTGATCAGGCATCGAATGTATTTCAGTAGAAGGTCGATGAAGAAAGAACAGGAACAGAACGCGATTGGCTTGAAAACGTATGAACAATGAAATCTGAGATAATGGATTGATGTTTGCAACAGGAACAGTCAAATTTGAGACGATGGGTTGATATTTTACAAATTAACGATTTATTATATGGTTCTCAGAATTCAGTAGGATGCTCTGTAACTTTGTGCTCAAATACTTTCGATTGTCTCGCACATGTGTTATTGTTCACTACATTATTACTGAAATAAGTTTTCTACAGACCTTAAAATTTCATCTGAACTTATCATCAGGTTATGTTACAGTAACTTATTACTGTAATTCACTTATATATTTTGTCAGAAGGGGTTTTGTGGAGATTTTAGTAATTTCAACAGTTGAAATCATGAGTCATTTGAAGCTAGACCACCATGGTAAACTTAAAATCCCTGGACGGCCGTTTCGTCCTAGTATGGGACTCCTCAGAAGGGCGCATCCACGATAAAGAATAGTAAAAAATAATAATAATAACAATAAAACAAAATGTTATATTTGTATCAAATTGTAAATGTTTCATACACAAGTATTTACTTGATATTATCTATTTCATCAATACATTCATATTCATTCTCGGTTATTTCTTGTTTTGGAAGACTCAATAAATTAAAAGCTATTAGTATACAACTAGTGAACAAATCTGAGTTACGATGATTACTTATTTATTACTTGGAGTAAACAACAATTGAAAATGGTTAAAAAAATAATACATTCGATAATAAACAAAAACAAAAAAAAAACAAGGAACTAATTTTTTTTCATAAAACTTACTTGATTGTTTCATATAATAAAAAATATTGGTCAAAAATGTTTGTTTTCTTTTTTCTAAGAAAGAAAATAACAATTGAGTGTTCAAGAATAATAATATATATATATGTATATATGATATGATATTGATTTGCCCTGACTCGGAATCCTTAAGGCCCAAAATGTGGAGAGGAAGACCGAAGAACACATTACATCAAAATATAAAGACAGATATGAAAAGAATGAACAAAAAAATTGGATAGAACTAGAAAGGAAGACGTAGAATAAAGTGGGTTACAGAACACTGGTCAGCGGCCTATACTCTATTAAGAGTCACAGGCGTAAATAAGTAATTCAGTAAGTAATATCATTACTTTTTAATTAATAATAATAATCATAATAGTAACTTATGCAATTCATGATTGTTATATCATCGTAATCAGTCAGTAAGTCAGTCCATCAGTTAGCAACAACATAGAACTTCGTAGATCCATCCATCCATCCATCCATACATACATACAATTCAAGTTACCATACCGCATCGCAACACATTGAAATAAATGCATTTCAATAAAAGATAGGGGAGGATATGTTTAATTCAATATTCTATTTTATTCATTCAGTAGTATTTGTATTATTATTATTATTTTGTTGTTGTTGTTGTTGTTTTGCATGATATATTTGATTACGTGAAAAATTAACAAATACTTGATCTAATGTTGTTTGTTTTACAGAATAATGTTCAATTATATGATTTAATTGCATTTTATTTAATAATTTAAATAATATTGATAATTGAATATCTTTATCCATTTGATATTCATAATAATATGATTGTAATTCATTTAATATTGAATTAGGAAATTTTTTAGAAAATTTATTTTTTAATTGATTAATTTTTTCATTAGTTATTAAATGATTTAAACGTATTTCAACACGATAACCATTACCATAAAGATTTTTTAAATGTTGTATACTACCATAACATTTTAATTGTCCATTTATCATAATACCAATAGATTGACATAATGCTTCACATTCTTCCATACTATGAGTTGTTAATATAATAGATCGACCATTTTTAATAAGTGATATAATTTGATCCCACATAAAACGTTTAGCAATTGGATCCATTCCACTAGTTGGTTCATCAAGTAATATTACTTTTGGTTTACCAATAATAGCAATAGCAGTTGATAATTTTCTACGATTACCACCAGAATAAATTGATGTAATTCGATCAGCATATGGTAATAAACCCATATTTTGTAATAATTCATTAACAGTTATTGAAATTTGTTTTTCAGGAAAACCACGTAAACGAGCATATAAAGTAAGTGTTTCTCTACCAGTTAAAAGATCATGAACAGCATCAAATTGTGGACAATATCCTAAATTTTTAAGTGCATTCTTAGTTTGTGTAACTACATTAAATCCATTTACATATACAGTTCCCATGGATGGATTTAATTTACCAGTAATCATATTAAATGTAGTAGTTTTACCTGCTCCATTAACTCCAAGTAATCCAAAACATTCTCCTGGACGAACTCCAAATGTTAAACGATTGACAGATGGTTTCTTTTTCCGAGGGAAAAATTTAGTTAAATCAATAACAGCAACTGAATATAGAGAATTGATATAACCTTCTTTGTCAGCCTAGTTAAAAATAAAAGACAATATTCAAATGATATAACATATATTCCATAAAAAATTGATGGTTTCACTGAAAACATTTATCCTTGAATACATTGAAAGTATATATTTAAGTGTTTCAATCACTCTGCATCGAAAGCTCACTTATGAAATCTGTGTTAATATTATCGATCACTGAAGATTATTAGTCGTGTCTAAAGAACACTTAGATCATTATATATTCAGTTAAATCTTTAAACAACATCTCAAATTTGAAGATACATTTTCTGTGCACAAGATTAATAAACATTTTCATTCAAAATATCAATCACTACGATTCGTCAGGAATGTTTTTCATTTGACCATATATGTATCCTATAAACTAATTATTTGTTATGGAAATGGATGCTTCCACAAACTAAGACGTAGTATTGAGAAGATTTGCTTAGCATGAACGTAATAGAAATTGATCAATTCACAGTACAAAAAATTAGTAAAGTACAAACCCTTACAAGTAAGACTGATAATCATGGAATATATTTTGTATCACATCTGTGTCAATGAAATTACACAGAAAGCTTTATGTAGGGTGAAGAGATTTTCAAAGACTGTTAACGTAAACTAATAGTGAAACGTCACCAGCTAGCGTTAAATAACAAAAGTAGTGTCTGGTTCGAGACAAAATGTTTCTACACGTATTTTATACTTGGCATAAAGAATTCTGCTTTCGCAAACGTTAATAATTTATCAATATTATGCTTACGCTTTGCCATTAAAAAATCTGTGCACGTAAAATATAAGATGACTCTTGTGAAATGTTATCTGTTCACATCACTATCTGATGCTACACAGTTGCTTACTTTCAAAATTATATCGTACATATTTAGAAATTCCCAAGAGAAATTTTTTGGTCAAACTTGAAACGTGTACAGTAAAAAACATAAAAACAATTCAAAATAATCAAAATTTGTACCACATCAATACTGAAGCTTAAGCAAATCTGCCTAATGTTACACTTAAATGGTGTATTAAACAAAGAATTGGTGGGAAAAAGTAATTCATCGTTTTATATAAAATCAAACAGCAGCTTTGTAAAATATGTAGATTATACATTAAGTACATCATTTGTATTTATTCCTTGAGTTGTCCTTTACATAATTCCTCGTTTTTCTAATCCCGTTTTTTTTTCCGATCGCTCTGTGCATTCTTCCTTTTCTCGCTCTTTTACTTTTCTGTTGGTAAGCATTCAACTTCCAATTCCTGCTACATTCTACTCAAATCTGTTCATATAATTAGCGTAAACCACAATGGCGCCTATTCATAAGCCTTTCAATTGTATGAAGTTTATTTTCATTGTGTTACGCTGTTTTGCTATAGTAATTTAGAATATCTCATATTCATTCAGAACTCAGAGCCCATTAATAGTCATAATCGAATCATCTTCAAGTTATAGCTACTACAATATAATGGATGTTTGAAATGTACCCATAAAATTCAAAACAATGTTTCAATACTACACGAAACGTTATCATCCTTCGATGAGTGCACAAGCTTCAATAGTTGGAATGAAACAGAACGATGGAAAAGTACTTTATTTGATCTTTCCTAAAAGCATGAAAATTAATGGACAAAATTATTGTTTATTTTCCATGAAATCATGTACGTAGGATATAAATTATCATGAACAATCACATTTAGTAATCTGTTAATGTAAAACCATGTACAAGATACCCAAATGTAAGATATTTCGTTGGAAACAATGAGAAGTGGTCAATAGAAACTAATCAATTGTCTTTACATCCCTTTTAAAAAGAAAATGATTTTCTGGACGGTTTTGAAGATAGCAGTCTAAATAACGAGTGAAAATTCAGTGAATTGCACGCATACTTCAAACTGAACAGTATGATGAGTGTGAAGTCAACTGACAAGCAAATGAAAATGATCATAGTAGTTGGCTTCATAGAATCAAATGTGATTATAATTGGTTACTGGAACAAATTAAAGGAAATAATCTGATATTATGACCAGGGTGTAAACGTTCCTTATTTAGTTTTTAGTTACTCATAAGTAGTATAATATAAGAATGAAGTAAACAAATTCTCTGGTGTAATAAGAAGTATAAAGGGACAAAATTTGAAGTATAAAATGTAACTTACCATCATTTCTACCTTATTGGTAGACGAATTTAAGTGGAATGTTTACCTTTCATCTAATAAATGTTAGATAAATGATTTTTTTTATACGAACGATACGAACATTGATCAATATAATAAATTATCAAATTTATTTGATCTTTAGAATTTCAAGTCGAATGATAAGTCATAAAAGTAGTTGATAACATACAAAATCGTGAAAACGTAATTTTTAATAGATTTCAGTAATAGGTTGATTCTTGATTGTGTAACTATACTGCACAATGTTCTGGAAATATATCAGTATAGGGGGTTGCGGAGATTAATAAATTTTCTATCGAGATCATGAACCCATTAATGTTAGACTACCATTAAAAACCTGGAAGCACCGGACGGCCGTTTCGTCCTACTGTGGGACTCTTCAGTAGTGCGCATCCACGATCCCGCTCGCGGGATTCCAACCCAGGGCCTTCAGTTTTGCCCAAGAACGCTTATCCTACTGGACCACTGAGCTGGCATCTAATAATGTTAATGTCTAACACCAACCAATCCACAAAATTGCATGACCATCTTCCATTGTACTGAGGTAGATACCTATCTCTACACGACACAGATTAGCTCCACTGGTCACGACGGCTCACTAGAACTCCGAGAATTGCCTCACGAAGTTAGTCACTAGTAAGCGTATGTTAATTATCAGTTTTGGGAGTTGTGGAGATTATTAAGTTTTTGATTGAGATCATGAACCGATTGATGTTAGATTACTGCTGGAAACCTGGAAGCACTGGACCGCCGTTTCATCCTATTTTGGGACTCTTCAAAAATTAAGACAATATATTTATTACTGGGAAAAATTTTCCAAATCATATCATAAAAGGTTCATGTTCATGACAATGAATATGTTATCTATGTTCCTATCCTTAATAATAAAGTATACCAATATAGAAATAATCATTACAATTATTTCCACAACATAATATCTAATGTATAATATTTGCTTTACCAAACAAATACATCAACAATGAATATCAGTAGATTTAAGTAGACAGAACAACTAGTTTTATATCAATTATTACCATATTCAATATTAATCTATTCATATTTAACAATGACATCATATTATCATCAAATAGATTCCAAAAGTTTTATTAACATTTCAAAAACAACAACAAAAACACCAACATCAACAATAACAAAACTTAACACATACCTTTAAAATACGTAATCTTTCAGCGTGTACATCTTCATCTTCAGAATTATTTTGTTCATCATTATCAATAATTGATTCATTAATATTATTTCTTTGATCATTATCATTATTATTATTATGATTAGATTTTATTTGATCAAGTTTTTTAATCAATATTCTATTATGTTTAGATAATAATTTTGGATAATTCATATATAAATAATATTTTATAGATTGTATAAAAAAATTATTCTCTTTTAATAAAACAAATAAAAAAAATAAAAATGCTTCAATGGATAATGCAAATAATTTATTACCAAGTATATTCCAATTCAATGGATTAGTATCATAATGTATAAATGATGATGATGATGATGAGGAGGAGGATGAGGAGGCAGAGGATGATTTATTTATATCCATTGTATATTGTTTTATTGTATTTATAATATAATAACGTTTAGCTAAATCAAATAAACCACGACTTAAACAATATTGTGGAAATATAGTAAATATAATTTTTAATATATTATTAATTAATTCTAATAATATATTATTTTTTGAAAAATCATCTAATATTAATGTACACATACATGTAATAGAACCAATTAATAAATTAAATATTGATAATATTACTAATGATGTACTTGATGATTTAATAAAAAATGTTGTTATATATAACATTGGTATAATAGCTATACCATATAATATAATTAATAATATAAATGAATAAATTACATCTATATGAATATAGGCTAATTTTTCAAAGATTATAAATATTATAATACATAATATACCACATATTATATAATTTATAATATCCCATAAATAACATGTAAACCAATATATAAATGGTTTTAAACCGGATACAATTTGTAAATGTTTTGAACCAATATTATTTTCTTTAACTAAATATGATATAAAACTTGCTGGTATTAAAGATAAACTAAGTAATGTAAATAAAGATAATGTTAAATCAACAAATAATTCTTTAGGTAAACCTAAACTATAATATTTTTTCTCTGGTAATGTTAATGGATAATTAATAAATATAATATGTGTTAAATTATTTTGATGAATATAATTTGTTTGATTATATAATAACATATGTAATTGTAAATTATGTAATGAATTTAAATAAACTGGACCAGATACATAACCTTTATTATTAAACCATATACGTAAATATGATATAGATGGAAGTGATAAACGTAAAAATGTTATAAAATTATTCCAAAATGTATCTATTCTTGTTAAATTATTATTTAAATCATAGATACTAGTAACATTAGTTAATAAATATATTAATATATTATTTGGATGTAATAAATATTTTGAAATTTTACGAAATGATGGATAATTTAATGTATGATAACTTAATCCACCATATCTTTGTCTTATATATTGATTTTGTGTATTTAATAAATAATTTGATACTTTATATGATGTTAAATTATAAAAAATATCTTTAGTTGCTAATATCTTAGAACTTGGTTGTTGATTATTAGATATAAAACTATTTAATGAACATGATAAATTACATAAACATTCATATGGTTGAATAGAACGTATATATTTCATTTCATTATATGTTAGCTCTTTTTTAATTAATTTTATATTAGATAAATTACATTGATCATAAATTTTATAATAATATCCATTCAATTGTTTTAATGTTTCATTAGATAAACATCCTATACTAGTCCATCCATATGGTTTTTTTAATATATTCTCATAATTCCATGCTATATTTAAAATAGATTTAAAAAGATATGATCTATTCATTAAATTTTCAATAGGATCATTAAATTCATATAAATTATTTTCATAAAATGTATTTAATGGTAATTTATTTTTATTATCTATCATAAGCCATGGTGTTATAATCATTGGTTGATTAGATGATGATTTTATAAATAATTGTGATGATTTTATAGCTAAAATTAATACACCTATTGGTAATATAAATTCAATAAATATACTTAATTTAGATCGTTTAAAATAATGTAAACGTTTTATAAACATTGCTTTCATTTGTTGTTTTATATTAGATTGATTAAATGATATATTTTCATTAAATATTGAATTCATATTTGTTATATCATTGGATTGTTTTATTTTATTATTTGTTTTATGATAATATTTATGATAAAGATGATGTTTTAATAATGTTGATGATATTGAACGTTGTGTACAAGTTAATATTTGTTGTTGTTGTGGTGGTTGTTGTTGTTGTTGTTGTGTTTGATTCGCTGATATATTGTATTGATTTTTATCTATTTCATATTGATTATCATTTTGATTACTAGTTGTTATATTATTACATAATTGATTATTTGTATCTTGTGATAATATTGCAGGATCATCAGCCATACTAAGAAATATTTCTTCTAATGATGTATCCGTTAAACCATAACTCATTATACCATGTGATGTTAATTCAATAGGTAATTTCATTGGATTATTATTATTATTATTATCAGATTGTTGACAATCGAATTGTTTTAATAATTCAATTAATGAACCATCATTCACATTATGTATTGGTATACGAAATATCATTTCATTTTGATTAAAATCCATTAAACTAATATCATTAATATATTGTTTTAAATAATTATTAATATAATTAAAATCTTCATTTGTTATAGTATCATTATGAGAACTTTCAATCGAATTATTATTATTATTATTATCTAATAATTGATTTTGATATTCTAATATTAAATAATAATCTTGACCATATATTGATTTTAAATATAAATTAGAACCATAACATTTTAATTTACCTTGTGATATAATAGCTATACGATCACCAAGTATATCAGCTTCATCCATATGATGTGTTGTTATAATAATAGTTTTATTTAATTTCATTTTTATTATTAAATCCCATATTGATCTACGTGAATATGGATCAATACCAGTTGTTGGTTCATCTAATAATATAATTGATGAATAACCAATAAATGCTATAGCTATTGATAATTTACGTTTTTGTCCACCAGATAAATTTTTGACTTGTTCATAAAGTTTATTTTTTAAATTTAATAATTTTGTAAAATATTTCAATTCATTATTTATTTGTTTTTCATTAAAACCTTTTAATTTAGCATAAAATTTAATATGTTCAATAACTGTTAAATAATCATAAAGTATATTATATTGTGGACAATAACCTAAATTTCTACGTATTATATTCATTTGATTAAGTATATTATAACCACAAATTAATGCTGTACCATTAGATGGTTTATGTATACCAGTTAATATAGATATTAATGTAGATTTTCCAGATCCATTATGACCTAATAATGATGTAATTTGATTTTGATAAAAATTTATATTTAATTGATTTAATGCTGGTTTGGTTTTTTTAGTATATATTTTACTTATATTCTCTATAGATATACTAATTGGCAAGCATTCTGTATTACATTCTATATAGAATGGAAAATTTCTATCATTTTCATAAACAACATTATTAATTGAATCTATTGAATGTTTTTCATGTTTTCTTATCATTTTCCAATTATAATATTTAATTCTTGAATAAAATGATTGATATATATAATATTTATTTGATATAATCCATTCAATTATAAGTGTTATACATAAATATAATATAGAATCAATCCATAACATAATAATACATTTACCTGGTGAATATAATGTATCACTTAATTTTAATTTCCATATATTATTCCATTGTATACCAAAACCTTGTGATTCTGATTTTAATAATGAATATAAACCTAAACAAAATGCTACTTGATTTGATAATGATGTTAATAAAATTATAAATTCATTAATTGATTTTTCATTCATTAATATAATTGGTAATGGTATATATAATATAAAATAAAATAAACCAGTTATAATAGCACTTAAATTAGCTTTATAAAAAAATATTGAACATAAAAAACAAAACATTATAATTGATATAATATATGAAATAAATAATAAAAAGATAATAAATATACTACTTAATATAATAATATTACCATATTTTAATATAATTGTAATGATTATAGTTATAGGGAATACAATAATAATAGTACTACTAAACCAACTAAACCAATGTATTATATTTGTAAAACCCATAATTTTAGTAAATTCTTTTATATATAATTCTTTTTCTTCTACAATATATTTAGTTAATAACATAGATGTTAATATCCATGTAAGTATTAATAATTGTGGTAATAATTTTGTTATTTTATATAAAAATTTATCATTGATATAACATGTGGTTGGAAAAAATTTCATTTGTTTACCAATCAATAAATCCATTGATGATGATGAAGATGATGATGATGATGATGATGATGATGATGATGGAGATGTATTCCATATATTCCATGAATCATTTAAACGTTTGATACGTTCTGGTATATTATTAGATATTTCTATAATAGCATTACTAATTAAATCTTGTATATCTAAAAAACCACTTGTAAAATATTTTGTATCCCCATCATGAATATTATTACGTGGTCCTGGATGCCATGTATAATCTAATACTTTATAATTATTTGTATCATCAATAAGATATGGACTTTGACGTATTGTTACTATAGTTGATGAATTTTTTAACATATCTAATGTATAATTATTATTATGATTAGATGAAAATATTGTATTATTAAAAATAATACCTTGAACAATTGGATGTACTTGTGATTTAAATAAATCCATAAATAAATTAAAATTTGTTATATTATTTACACCATATATATGTGTTGCTAAAGGAAAACATTCTAATAATTGTATAATCATATCAATAATATTATTAATTCGATTAAAAATTATTGGTTGATTTAATAAATCATTAGTTTCATTAGAATAATTGTTTAATTCAGGACTTAACCAATATAATGCTTTCATACAAATACTTCTAATGGTATTACGTAATATGGTATTATGATTATTATCATTATGATTATTATTATTATTATTAGAATGTAATATACAAAGGTTTAATAACTTTCTAATTTGTATTATTATTGATGTATTTGATAAATAATAATTTAATATTGGTTTTGTATGTAATTGATATTGTTTTAATGTATTTTTTAATAATATTAATAAACGTTGTGGTTCCATTACCCTATACATAATTTCATTAGTCCATTGATTAACAGGATAATAAAATATATAACCATTTAATAAAAATCTTATACGTCCTGTATATTTTATAAATAATGGATTACGTAATAATTTCTCTAATGTAATACAATTAATTTTATAATTATTATTTATTGAATTTATATAATTCATTGTTTTTGTCAATGATATTGAACGTTGAATTCGTGTTAATTTTTTTTCTATATCAAATAAATTAGAAAAATCAATATCTTTTAAAAATTCCATTAATTGACCAATGTCATTTAAATTTGATGTTTTTGTACCGCATATAAATCGTGAGATAGTGGATAACCAATGAATTTGTTTAATAGTTATATTAAATATACCAAAATTAATTGTTTTATTATTATGTAATTCATTTAATTGATTATTGTTATTTTCATTTGTAGTATCATTTTCATAAATTAATTCATTAAAAATATCTTGATAAATTTGTTGAATATTGAATAAGATAAATTTTAATTGTTTGAATGATTGACTATTGGAATTATTAATAAATTGTAAGAAATTTGAAACATTATAATGCTGAAAATCTTTTGTTCTAATAAATATAAAAAAATTTGAAAAAAGAATGATAATCATTTTTCATTATAATAAATTGTAGTATTATCATATGAGCTACTTATATTCATATAAGTAGTATATAACAATTGTCAAAAATAGAATATATTTTAATAGAAGATTGAGGAAAGAAATGGAAATGGAAAGAAATTGGTATGAAAATGCATAAACAATGAATGGAAAACAATAAATTATGTAACATTCGTTTGTTTATTTCATTTTTTTGTTTCATTTTGATGAATCATCAGCAAGACTATAATTTATGGATGAGCCAATCAGATATAAAATAAAATATCTTGAATTTTTGGTGCAAAATTCACTAATCCATTTGGTTGAAGGATATTTTTGGCATTTTAGCTGATGTCAGTTCGTGATGAAAACCATAAAACTAATCCCTAACAATTAATCATCAATAGTAAATATTAATTTTAGTTTCTCACCATGGTTTATAAACCTCATATGATACTACTTAGTATGTGAACAGTCTCTTGATCACTTTAGCGTCGCTCAAAGGTTGTCCATAAATTATAGTCTCACCAAACTTTGATAATAATAATAGTTTATAATAAGTGATATACGTTTGTCATTTATTTTAAAAATGTAAACTGATAACAGATATGTTTTAATTAATGGTATTGTGGTATGTGCTACTAATATCGACAGATATGTGTAGTATATATCATCAATCAGAAGTGAAATGCCTGGAGACAGAAGGTTAAGGAAATCAAGGAAATTGGAATGAAAACAACGAATAATCAGTGTGGAAACGAGTGAACAATGAAGTCTGAGACGATTGACTGATATCTACAAAAGGGATAGTCAAGTTTGGGACAATGGATTGATATTTTGCAAATTAAGTATTTACTGTATTGCTCTCAGATTTTAGTCAGATATTCAGTAATTTCGTGTTCAAATACATTCGGTTGTTCACATCAGTTAATGATGTCAATTAAAACTCAGAAATTTTCACAACTCTATATTGATTTAATAATTAAATTTGTTTAAATAGTTTCTTTGCTTCTGTTACGATTACAAAAAAGAAGGACCGTTCAACTATGTTCATTTATCAGTAGGGTAGTGATCAAATAATACATCAATAATATTTTTAATTAATGGATCGTTAACAACCAGCGCAAAAATTTTTATAGGTACATCGAACGTCCGCACAATGTGAGATACCGGGAAGATTAGTCAAATAGCAACGGAAGTGAGGAGATACAACTTGGTAATACTCGTTATCAGAAAAACCCATTGGATCCAAATTGGACAGCAAATATGCTGCTGTACTCCTATCACGAAGAAGAAGATGCTCCACACATTCAGAGAGTGGATCTGATGCTGTCCAAAGGGGTATGTAATGCGCGTATAGGATTGGAATCTCATGGATCTAGAATCATCAAAGCATCCTTCAAAGCAAAGAAGGAAGGAATCCTGATGAATTTTATCCAGTGTTATGCACCCACAAATAATAGCAAAGACGACGATAAAGATCAGTTCTATGAGGGGCTGAAATCAATCATAACCAAGTGCACAAGAAAGGATCTCACCGTTCTGATGGGAGACCTAAACGTCAAAGTTGGAATGGACAACGCCGGATATGAAGTTATCATGGGACGACATCAACTAGGAGAAAGGAACGTGAATGGATAGTGATTTGCAAATTTACGTGCATTTAGCACAATATTCCCACACAAAGCTACATGTATCTCCCCAGATCACACAACGGAAAAAACAGATAGATCACATTTGCATCACTAAAAAACTCACAAGGTCAGTGGAAGATGTGAGAACCAGGAGAGGAGCTGAAATAGCTTCAGATCACTACCTGGTTGCGGCCGAGATGAAACTGAAGCGAAACATTGGACAGTTGAAGAAACAGTAGTACAAAGATTCAATGCACCCTTCCATAGATGTACTGACAAATTCAACGAATTCAAAATAACTATCAACTACAGGTTCTAATCAAAGAATAGAAAACTACTATAGAGGACAAATGGAAGGGGTTCAAAGAAGCATTAACTTCAAAGTGTCAGGAGGTGCTGGGCCGCAACAAGCATCATCATAAGGAACGGATCTCTATCGAAACCCTGGACAAGATTAAAGAATGGAAAGACACAAAAACAGTAATCAACGGCAGCCGAAAAAAAGCAGAGAAAGTTAAGGCATAGATTCAATGCAAGGAGTAAACAAACGAGTGAAGTGGAGCATTAGAGCCGACAATCAGAAATACGTGGAAGAGTTAGTAAGGACAGCAGTAAAAACTGTATTAAAAAAATATGAGAAAGTTATATGACACGACGAGGAAACTAGCAGTAAAATATAGTAAACGAGAGAGATCGATCAAGGACAAAACAAGACAATCACCGAAATTCAAGAACAGAGAAAGAGATAGGTAGAATACTTAAATAGACTAGCTCCACTGAACCCACCGGATATTCAAGCAGCACACACGGACCTTCCCATAGACGTCACCACACCAATAAAGAGTGGGAAAGCGGCAGAACCTGACAATGAATCAGCTGAAGTTTTGAAGTCAGTTATAATGTAGTGAACAAGAACACGAGTGGCGGCGATATAATGTATTTGAATACAAAATTACAGCATTTCTTAGTAAAATCTGAGAACCATACAGTAAATACTCAATATGCAGAATGTCAATCATTTGTCTCAGACTTTACTGATCCTTCATTTTCACAGCAATCAGTCTCCGTTCTCGTTCTCTTTTCTTCGATCTTCTTAGCCTTCTGCCTCTAGACATTTTACTTTCGATTGGCAATACATACTACTTATATCTATCGATATCAGTAGCACACACCACAATAGAAGTAATTGCAAACATGCTTCACGTTCTGTCCATAAAGATTTGAGAGGAAGAACAAGTTTCGGCCGAATGGAAAGGAGGGTACCTCATCAAGATACTAAAGAAAGGAGATCTGAAAAAATGTGAAGCTACTGAGGCATCAAACTACCGTCAGTACCAGGAAAGGTTTTCAGCAGTCCCGTAGTTGAAGAACATATGGAACTCAAAACAACTGTCAACCAATATCAAAGTAACAATCTCCAATATGAACGTCAAGACAGTTCTACTTTACGGGGCTGAAACTTCGAGAACAACCGCAACCATCATCAAAAGGGTACAAGTATTTATAAACAATTGTCTACGAATGATACTCGATGTCCATTCGTCGGATATCATCATCAACAACCTACTATGGTAGAGAACAAATCAGCTTCCATTTGGGGAGGAGATTAAGAAAAAATTTTGGAGATTGATAAGACATACATTACGGTAATCACCAAACTGCATCACGAGACAAGTCCTAACTTGTTATCCTGAAGGGAAACGGAAAAGAGGAAGAACAAGGAACACACTGCTCTGAGAACTGGGAGCAGATATGAAATAAATGAATAGCAACTGGAAAGAACTGGGAAGGATTATCCAGGACAAATTTGGACAGAGAATGCTGTTGAGTGGCCTTTGCTCCTTGACGAGGGGTAACAGGCGTAAGTAAGTAATGTAGAAATGAACGATTGTGTTAACTACGTCTGCATTTTTGTGTCCCTTAGTCCCTCTGGATTGAATGTTACTTAATCAGCTGCGGAATAGCATATACACCGTCAAATCTCATAAATCCTTCAAGAATCAACAATTTGTAACAGATCGCACACTACCATCAGCCAGTCTACCTAACATTTATTGAACGACCATGTTTCAAGCGTTCCTATACCTTGAAATTTATAGTGGTTACAATGAAATTAAAACGATATTACTGTCGAGTCTAAACTAAATTTATTGGTATATAACTCGATAGACATTCAATATATAATATCGAATTTGTCATTTTTTATGATATTTAACTAGTTGAAGTCGTGTAGTCAAACACCAGTTCATTTTATGGAACAACACGAGATGTATACGAGATGTATCATTTATTCACTCAACGATCAGTTTATAGATTTAAATCTCGTTCACCTATGCATGTAATCATATATATCACTTCTTTCAATCAATATCACTTTCTTACGAACCGATTGTTAATTTAATCAGTATCATTTAAAAACAACGTTCAACAAAGCCTGACTTCAGTCTCGTTAGTTCCTTTCATATCAACTTATCTTCATAAACACTGACTTATCATAAATACTTGATCTATCAAAAAATCCCTTGTTAAAATAGTAAAACCTTCGATACTTTCACCTCAATTCAAAGCTAAACTAACAGTTAAATGATTTTTTATTCAGAGATGGATGGTGGCTAGCAGTGGTATCCAAGATGTTCGTTTCGCCCCATATATAACTCTTCAATAAAATATATGATATATGCTAAAAAGAGACTGGTTAATTGAACTCGTAAATATCAATAGGAAGATTCAAACAACAAATGCATATCAACTATACGATTCATACAAAATTCTATTGGCTTGAAAGAATCAGTCAGTCGGCTACTACGTAGGACCAGGCACATATGTTCATTGGTTCAAGTTGCCATACCGCGGAAGCACAAGAACATGAATACCGGATTCATAGAAGTAGTTTATTCACTGGTGGTAATATATAAGTGAAAGATTGCACATAAGGACATAATACAGCAGGAAAGAATTATTTCGTAGAAAGAAAGATATGAAGCGATTTTAATCTCATAATTTAAGGGAAAACATAAAGTGATTGTGATCGATTCTGAGCCATATCACCCAGAGTCTCCAACCATTGGTTATGATAGTCACGTGGACTTTAATCAAGTAGTCTGAGTCTACTAATATGGCTCAGACCAGAAGTTGGTGGCTTTGTGGACAGATGCCACATTCTGGTTTGACCGACCCTAACTTTCTTCCAGCCATCCCCAACACTAGTCAGAATTGCGCGTCGAGGTAATCGCTGTTCAGGCATAAGTAACACGTGGCCCAACCATCTCAGTCGATGAACGTTTACAACCTCATCAACTGACTTACCATCATTTCCTAATACCCCAAGTCTAACCTCACTATTACTTACCCGGTGATCCCAGCAGATGCGACTAATAATTCTAAGACAACTGTGGTCAAATACTAGTAGCTTACGGATATCTTCTACTCTTAATGGCCACGTTTCACAGCCGTAAAGTAGGACGGAACGAACTGTCGCACAGTATACTCGTCCCTTAATTGATAGACAGATATCTCGTCTTCGTCATATATAACGTTAGTTGGCAAAAGCCAAAAGAGCTTTTCGAATCCATGCTGAGATTTCATCACACATCAACCTATTAGGGCTGATTAGACTTCCAATATATGTGAAGCATTTAGAGAAGGAGGAGTGCATCTTAAACATTCTGGCATTGTTGCTTAGTACTATCAAAAGAATAAATAATCATTGAGAATTCCAAAACATCCATAGTAATTCTGTATACAGAAACTATCAAATACCAGTTTATCCTTACTTACTGAATAATTATCATGATACAACTATTCCTAATTAGTAACACTATTGATAATATCATGTTTAACAAATCATAAACTAAATATTAAACAATAATGACGTCAACTTTTTCAATGTCAATGATAAACTAATTAACTTAACAAATTGATATATCCATCCCTTCAGTTATTATTTGTATAAAATACATCTTTAAGATATCAATTAATTAGTATGATTTTTCAATGATCATAATTATTAGTAATGCAATTGTATTCTATTGCTAAGTATCAAACGTATTATTACAATAAAACCGTGTACATCAGTGACCATACATAGTATTGAGAAAAAAGACATTAACGATACTTTATAGAACCCGTGTTGGTAGTCGGTGATACACATTCGTTAGCTTCAATCAGTAGATACAATAACGTACCTCTTATAATACAGTGAAACCATAGGATAAACATATGATGCTCGTTTACAATTTTATTATTATGAAAGAAAGATTAGTTTAAACTTAAAAGTAAAATTAATTTAATATGACCTGCTTTCTTACAGTCATTATCAATCAAACACTCATTTCAATATATATATATGTATATATATATATATACTTGAAATGTAGCAATATGCATGTCACAATTGAAACTATTGAACGACACCAAAAAAATTGCTTTAATCTAGATAAGTTCAATACCGAGTAATATCAATCAAATTGTCAAAACTGTTAAGTTCTAAGATACTTAAAATGATCAAAGCTTTATTTAAGATGATCATTGAAATATTGAATGACAGATTTTTATGAATTCACTAATTTCATACCTTAAGTAATGCATTTTATAGTATTACATACATATTGAGTGTTTATACACTATTAATTAATCCAGTAATTCCATATAGGCAACAATTTCTTTGATAATCGTTTTGATAATTAACAAAGAATAAGACGATTATTTATAAGAAACGTAAATTCAAAACTGAAACTGCTTCTTATAGTTTCATTATTCGTTGTTTGTATAATGGCGTAAGATAGTCCCACTTGTGTTGACGAATAAATTAATATCGTGAATTACTGAAATAAACATTATATAGTTGAATTCATGAGTCACTTGAAGCCAAACCACCATGGTAAATCTGGAAGCACTGGATGGCCGTTTCGTCCTTGTATGGAACTTTTCAGCAGTGCACACCCACGATCCTGCCTCGCGAGATTCGAACCCATGACCTTCGACCTCACGTACGAACGCTTAACCTCTACACCACTGAGCCGGTCCGCATCCAACGGTGTTAATGTCTAACTTCAATTAATCCACAAAATTGAAGCACCGTACACCATTGTCTTCACAGAGCAACTATCTCACAACTGACCCGATTGAACTCCACTGGTCACTGCCTCTCATAAGAACTCCAGGAAATACCTCTTGAAGTCAGTCACTAGTGAGCCTACAAGTATAATTATCAGAAACGGGGTTTTGTGAAGATTTTAGTAACTTTATAGTTGAATCCATGAGGAGTCCCATACTCGGAAAAAAAGGCCATCCAGTGCTTCCAAGTTTTCCATAGTGGTCTAACTCCAATTGACTTATGAATTCAACTATAAAATTACTAAGATCTCCATAAAACCTTTTTTAAAAGTAGACATTAGTCAGAATACTTAAGTTTATTTATTTGCAGTGACATATTTTATTGTGTATAAACCAATTACGTTTGTTATGTATAATAGGCAGTTGACTGTTTTAGATGAAGCCTAAGTTAACAAACATTTTGGGTGTATTCCAAGGGTTCGAAAACAATTTATCCGCATTCTGAACATAGATCTAATAGTCCTTAATCTCGTCAGCATTCGAAGGAATGTGCGAACTGATATTTCATTCTGTACTATACTCTATCCGTCTTTGATTCATTTTCCTTTCATCAACACATTAATTTTTAAACTTGATAAGTAACTGGCTTATCGAATTTCCTTAAATATGCTGTATAAATGCGCTCCATTTTTAAATGATAGTAGTCATTTCATTACACAATCTGAAGGTTATATAACTGTGGACACATTATTTT
The DNA here is from genome assembly GCA_946903255.1 of Schistosoma spindalis. Lineage (NCBI taxonomy): Eukaryota > Metazoa > Platyhelminthes > Trematoda > Strigeidida > Schistosomatidae > Schistosoma > Schistosoma spindalis. The sequence continues at coordinate 7,393,747 of OX336420.1, forward strand.
TTATATGGTATAAAATGACGATAAGTAATATATTTTAATAAAGTAATACTTACACATTTTCAGCCAACAAATCTCCAATAATACTAGAAATATTCTCAAGTAAATTACCAAACACAGTATAATTATACTGTTGAGAAGTACTATCAGGATCTATAGAATGACAACGATAAAGGAAATTACAAACAATTGACTGTAGATAACTGAATAAACCCATTGTTGGAAGATTTACTGAACGAACATGGCATGTGTTCTCATTTACTGGTGGTGATTCAGTTCGTATTCCAACTAAAATAATTGGGATCATCAAAGGGACTAAGATTTCAACTAAAAGAAATCCAGGGCGTCGTTTACGAAGTAAGAAATTTTTCCACATCAACAATTGATAATGTATAAAGAATTCCTTGGATTTTGACAATGAAATTTTAGTATCTTTATAATTTGAATCTTTCATAGTTAAACTGTTTTAAATTTATTGATAGAAATTCATGGGATAATCTGAAAAGTTAAGATAAAACAAATTCCGAAGGATAAACTATCAAGTTATAATAAAAAGAATCAACGTTCATACAATTCAAAAATTCTTTATATCAACCAATCTAATATAGATATCAACCTGAATGAGTCGAGATATCAGAATCCACTACATTTACAGTCAAATGATTCAGATATAAAGCAGATGATTGATTTTATCATACGTTGATATTAACTGGAGAACTATTAAGAAGCAGAAAGTACTAGGTAGACTCTCTATTTGAACAATGTACATCACTGACCACACATGGTATTGAAAAAGATTAACGATACTTCATGGAACCTATGTTGGTATTCCGTGATACACATTCGTTAGCTTCAGTCAGTAAATAAAATAACGTACCTCTTGTAACACAGTGAAACCATAGGATGAATATCATGCTTCTCTGTGAATCGACCCCGTGAGTCACAGCTTTCGACAAAGACTTTGTGAAATTTACTAAGAACTAAATGTTCATTGAAAGTCGTAGAATTTTATCGTTGAAAAGCTTCCGAATCCTACTTGTTTTTCAACGATTCTTCAAATGATATGAACACGTGCTATAAGCTCACTTCCGAGAAATTTCCACAATTTAAATCAAAATCTGATCTAAGTTAGACCACCATTGAAAACGTGCATTCAATGAACGACCGTCTCGTCCTAGTGTGGAGCTCCTTAGAAGTGCGTGTCCGGGACCTGGCATGCAGGAATAAAATCCAGGACCTCCCGTCTCGACATCTAACGCTAAAAGCAGCTAGCGAGTTCAACTGTGAAAATGTTACAATCAAGAAATTACTCAACCAAAGTTTTAGTATCTTAGGTAATAAAATTCTGCCAGCGCTTCTATGAAAATATTCACGATTACACGATAATAACAAATAAGTATTTTTCAAAGATCACTAGGCTGATTCGATTCTAAACATGCGGGAGTGCATAGAGGATAAAATAAGTTAGGATGAAGGATAGATTTTTATAAACAATTTACCTATATTTATATTTCTGGTAAAGAATATAAAAAAAGTAAATACCTTCATTATTTTATAACCATAAACAGTCTGAATTCACTTGATATTATTTGTTTGAATCTTCCCATTGATGTTTAGGACTGCAATCGATCAGTCTCTTATTGGCATATGTGCATACTGTGCCTTAATTCACAAGCATTATACGCAAAGACAGATAGTTACTAGCAGTGGACCCAGTAGCTAAGTGGATAACGCGATGGCGTTTAAGTTCGAGCCACAGAGTGAACATTAACTCTGAGGTCCAGGCACATCCAACTAACGAGTCCCAAATAGGACGAAACAGGTGTTCTGGATTCCACTGCTGGTCACCATCCTCCTTTTACATAAACAGCAGATTTAAATTGATATTTCACTAATGAATTTAGTTTGTAATATTTTTTAAAAGTATTCAGGAATCGATTCAAAGCTGTACCATTATAAATTGTGTTAATAACATATAATATAATGACAACAAATATATATCTAACGCATTTGAAAAAGGAAGTGTTCTGTAAATATATTCATAGGTCACTACCAGCATTCTAAACACTATACCTTTCTTCAAGCAAATATAATTTCGCATTCATATTGATTATTTAGAAGGGTCAAATTGATAGACTTTTATTTGGCTTACGACAAACTTCATCTGCTATCAACACATTTTAATATCAACATATAAAATTTAACTAAATTACGCGCTAATGTAGAATATATAGAATTTCATTTGTGGTGAATTCTGATCAATGAATAATAAGGTGAAAAAGATTAGATCCGCAGTGACTTGTTTTTGTTCAACTTTTTTAAAGTACGTTTTAACAACAGTACTCTTTGAGTAATAACAGCTTAAGTAAGTACACTGTTTAATAGGACAAAATAAGTGCAACTTAAGCAGATAGAAGATCAATTGACATTACTCTGCAGTCCGGTTATAATTCTTGAATTATCAAATGAATTGTATGATATTTCAATATATATTTTTGATACTGTTAACCATAAAAAAACATTATAGGATTTCTTTACATCACAACTATACCTTAAAAGCATAAACGTACAGAGATGAATCATTTGAGTTATGCACTAAGCTCTTTGAGGCAGAAACCTAGCAATAATAACGTTATAAATAAAAAACCAATCAAGTACGAATGTAATGGATCAAATAGTTAATTCATCATAATAAAATACTTTTATATATGTTATGCCCGGATAAAAATAATGAGTGGTAATTTTTGGGATCCATTTGTGGACCAATACCAAACGTATATTTTATCATATAATTGTTGATTAACTAAACAATTCATATTCATGTCTCTCTTATTATAAGCTTTATTTTAACCTATGAACTGTTATTATACGATTTTCCATTCCTGAATTATTCCCTGTCTATTAATCACTAACTCCCTCATTCACAGACACTTTTGGCCAAAACTTGTACAAATGTTATTTCCTATTTTATAGCACGTTGTGGTCTGGTTGATTGGTATATAAACAGAGTATGTTTGAAATACATGATTCATATCGCAGAGGCTCGGATTAGTGTTCTGGACTTAACTGACTGGGCTGGACAGGAAGCGAGACCAATCAAGACTCTAGACTGCTCGTACGGGTTTTACGCGTCATTGATTCGATCGATAATTCACTGCTCTTCAATCGGCAGTCACAAGTTATAACAATATATCAGTATAATTTACCATAGGACATCGATACACTGAGATGAAATTAACAACAATAATACCAAAAAAGTTGAAGTAATGATAATATCTATGATTTTTTCAAAAATAAAACTATGTATATGTAGAATATGATTTGAAAAGAAAATATAGTAAACAAATATTCAATCTTTCATACGCATAGTTCCCTTTACCATTTTGAAAAGAACAAAAATCAACGAATCTTTTCTCTTTACTCTTTTCAATATATTTGAACCTTGACATTTATTACTAAAACAACATATATAATCAAACTATATTTCTGTATATAAAATATTATATCACTAAAAACTTAATCGAATTTGGGATTACAGGGATCAATTCTATATATTCCATTTCATTATCATTTCACTAGTACTAAATAAGTGGAATTCAAAGAAAATAAATACATCTTTTACAAACTTCATGGTAACCAAGTTTACGCTATCCTGTTAACATGATATTACAACTACCCTATCACCTACAAAATTGTAATTTTAACAAATTGTTATGTAGTCTATAATAATAAAATTACACTATAAACATATTGTCTTGAATGTAAATAAATTAATTCATAAATAATTTTATAAATTAATAAGCGTAAGGGGTTTTGTGGATAATTTTCAGTAATTTCAATTGTTAAAATCATGAGTCAATTAAAGCTAGACCACTATGGAAAGCCTGGAAGCATTGGATGGCTGTTTCGTCCTAGCATAGGACTTCTCAGCAGCGCGCATCCACGATCCCACCCCTCGCGAGATCCGAACCCAGGACCTATAAGTCTCGCGCAAGAGCGCTTAACCATCATACCACTGAGCCAGCATCTAATGATGTTAATGTCTAACTTCAACTCCATGGTGGTCTAGCTTCAATTGACTCATGATTTCAGCTATTGAAATTACTACAATCTCCACAAAACCCCGTTTCTGATAATTATTATTGTAGGCTCACTAGTGACTGACTTCAAGAGGTATTTCCTGGAGTTCTAGTGAGAGGCAGTGACCAGTGGAGTTCAACCGGGTCAGTTGTGAGATAGTAACTCTGTGAAGACAATGGTGTACGGTGCCTCAATTTTGTGGATTAATTGAAGTTAGACATTAACACCGTTGGATGCGGACCGGCTCAGCGCGCAAGACTGATAGGTCTCGGATTCGGATCTCATGGAGGCAGGACTCGCACTGTTAATGTGTCCCAGACTAGGACGAAATGGCCTTCCAGTGCTTCCAGGTTTTCCATAGTGGTCGAGCTTCAACTGACTCATGTTTTAAACTATTGAAATTAATAATCCTTAAATTCCATAATACAATAGGATAAAAATGAAAACTGATTATATGAAGAAAGTTTTATAAAACTCTTCGATCCTATTTACGTCTAGTTAAATTATTATCATAAAAGTCCATTTGAATTATTAATTAATCTATTCTTGTATTTAAGGTCAAATTTATTTTTATATTATTGCTTTACCTAATAGTGTACATTGATTAAAACATAATAAGTATCAAGGTAAACATATGAATAAATTATTTAGAAATTCTACATTTTAAATATTCAACAAACGTTTGTTGATTTAATTACATTATAAATAAATAGAGATATTTTCTAGTTGACTTCATGAGTTAATTTAAGTTAAACCACTATAGAAAACCTAAAAGTATTAGATGGCGATTTCATCCCAGTATGGGACTCCTCAGCAGTGCGCATCCACAATCCCGCTCCGCGAGATTCGAACCTAAGTCTTACCAGTCTGGCGCGAGAACGCTTAACCTCTACACCACTGAACTGGCTGGCATCCAACGGTGTTAATGTCTAACTTCAACCACTCCATGAAATTGAGCCACCGAGATATTTTCATCAAACTAAATTACTTAAGACAAAAAACATTATGCTGAACTTATTAAATTAAGATTTGAACATTACCGTATTTACTCATCATTACTACAATAACTTGTAGTGAAGCTGGTTTACGTCTCTAGAGAAGTACCTTTTATCATAGGATTTCACATACATCTTAATAGTAGGTGTTAACTGGCGAGAAATCTATGACTACACATTATTTCTTGAATATATAAGAACTAATAATTAAGGCTGTCAAACTAGATTTTATTGAAATTTAACTTAAATGATCAAAATTAAATAAATCTCATCCATCAGTACTTCAATGAAAAAAATAATGTTCTTTCATTCAGATTTCCCTTTTAAGAAATTCTTAAAACTACTTACTAAAGATAATTTGTCCATTTAGATCATTTGAACTATACAGATGTATTTCACTTACTTATTATATTCTTTTGATAATACTTTTACAGGATCTTATCACTGAAAATATTGAGAAACCTATTAAACTTGTTCAACTTCTACTATGCGATATATTATTCGTGAACTATGAATCAAATACAATCAATTAAAACTAAACATAAATATGTAGTTGTTCAAATCATCAATAAAATTGAATGCCAATTCAAAATATATTCGGTTAAAAGAAATCATTGAACATAGAATAATAAGTAAACAATAATAAAATTCTTAAAAATTGTAAACAAGGTTTAAAAAAATGTATGAATCAAGGTCATCATTATTGTTCATAATTCGTATTAACTTAATTTGATTAGGGTAATTTTAAAAATAAAAATGTGATTTATATTACATTTCATATAGCTTCATCCTTTGGTTATGATCATTTCTTAATAATTAAGAGTAGAATGTTAAATTGCAGTTAAATTTATAAGTAAAACTAACTTGTAGAATTGTAATGTCTAGTTCTTGATATAAGAATAGTTAGAACTGATTGCTGACCCTATAATATGCTTTATGTAGATTAAACATTATCGATATAGAACTGGTTTAACCAATGAGCTACGGAAAAAAAATAGATTACTAAATATCGCTTTAGATCTGTTTAAAGATCCCCATCGAATTATACATCCTTCAAAAAAAGTTAATTGATGTAACATAGATCGTTAATGCTTTAATGTTACAGAAGAAAATATAGAAGGATATGCAATTGAAGTAATATGAGTATGTTTGATATTCATTGGATAATTAGATCACTAGGTTGTGAATAATGTTACATTACTGGAAAAACAAAATAATTAGTTAACTTTCAAATATAATGTGACTACTTCGATAAATCTGTAGATATAACATGGTTTTGCTTTGAGGACTATCATCAACTGTGCACTGATGGGTAATCAACAAAATATCCATTGTGTTAAAAGTAATTGACTTGGTTGATGCGTTTATTTTTTACGTTGGTTGACCATAAAAAATTTGTTTCAGAATATTTCTTGTAACCCAATGAAATTTATTACAATCCTAGTTGAAGATTCTCTGGAATTACTCTGTAAATAGCTTATATGTTAGCTGGAACAAACTATCTATGGATAAACTCTGTTCTCTGCTAAATAGAAAATTAATAATCCATTAGTAAATAGTAATCTCGTAAGAGTTTGACATCTTAGAATTCTGGTATAAAACTATATAAGTGAGAAACTATCATTCTAACATTCTGAATTTTTGGTTGAATGAACTTTTTTTGACCTAATTTAAATCACATTTAGTTCAATCGATAATATGTTTTTAATCGAGTGATTCGAGACAGGTATATGTCTTCTAAGAACATTTATTGTCTATTCAGACTGTTGAAATTCTAAAAGAAAACGGTGTTTCAATAAGAATAAGGATAATTTAGAGAAAAAATTTTTTTGACAGTTTCATTTACCTAGGATAAGTACTCAAACTTTTAGGTAATTTTTTTCTAAGGATAATTTGGTCGGTTGAATTTGAAGTCAACTATTTTATTAATACAGATTCATCAAGCCCTAGTATATAGAGAAAGGACCATGTTTCTCTTTTGATTCAGTGGGACTGACGTTGTATTGGTCATACAAGACGAGACATTTCACTTTGAGATTAGATGATAGTTGGAGGTAGTTGACAGGAAACTGTGGAACTGGTTTTCGTGCTAATTGGCACTCGTCAGCAAGGTGTACCTGTAATCTTGGAGGAACTGGTGCTCCCCGACGGATTCAATCTCGTGTCGGTCGCGGCCCGGATAGCTCAGTGGTAACGTCTCTGACTGTGAAGCTGGGTGACAGGGTTTCGTGTCGACTACCTCCAACCACCACCTAATCCCAACGTAGTGCACGCAGTATCGAGCTACCTAGACTGGTGGCCACATTACAACATGGTCGATAGCATTCAATCTGCACTAATAAAGACTTCACACACATTACATTGATCACCGCCTAGTGATCAATCAATTGTGATTACATTCCAGGTTGATTTTCCACATATCGATTTTCATAGAGAATGATCAAGTCCTCTTTTTGATCAGTCATCTTAAAAGTGAAATTGTGATTCTCGTTCTATTGTGATAACTTATCGTAACCTTTAATTGAGTAGATACATTTTAAGTACATTTTAATTGTTACTTTGATGATGTAACATTTTAGAAATTGAATTCAATGAGATTACATAACACCATTTATTTTATATAATCAACTAAACAGAATACTACTTTTTCAATTATATATTAATGTAATTAGTGATATTATGACCTCATCTTATTATGTAATCATATGATGTTTTAGAATCATAATTAACATATTTATTTCATGTTTTAACCTAAAAAAAATAAGCAAAAAAAAAACGTGTTTCGAAGATAAAAGATTTCGATTATATTTAATACATAAGGTATGTTAGTTAATATTTTTTTTAAAAATGAATTCAGTTCATTTAGTAACTATAAAACTGAATTTAATCATTGTAAATACAGATATAGTTTGCTTTTAATGCTTATGAATAAAAACAATATCGAAGCAATACGCAAAGTATACACATATGCCAATAAGGGGAGAGACTGATCAATTGCAGTCCTAAATATCAATGAGTAGGTTTAAGTAAACAATACCAAGTGAACAGATATAGTTTCTCTAAATAATATGGAAAAGAGACCTAAACCTATTTTCTTTCAAGAAGAAAAGGTGATACAGTTGGTCAATCAGATACGATTCAAACGAAAAACCCAGATGATTAACCAAGATTTGGCTCCATTTTTAGGAGATGAGATATATGCGATTGGTGATAAGATATTGTTTAAATTTACATATACGTATAGTTGTGCACAGTTAGTTCTTGATTTGGTTGACCAGTAGAAAGAATCCCTTTCATTATAATTCTTCACATTCAGGTAGTTGGTTAGCCCTGTGAATAAAAACCTTGTGTATCAAGCAACAGAATCGAACATTGCACAACACAATATATATGTATATATACTCACCAATAAACTGTGTATTATTTGACCTTAAATTAAAAATAATTTCATTTTGATTAAAGATATTCACGTCAGTTCAGATGTATTATTCAAAGTTAATGAGTGAATGAACTAAGGTCAAGAAAAATTGAAGATAAGTTATGAGGTTAATTTTTATGACTGATGAATGGAAACAAAGGATTGGATTGTTAGAATTTAGATCTAGATTATCCCTTCTGTAGTTTCGATAGCAAAACCCGGATGTAAAACCTTTTCTATTACGGTCCAACGTGTGATTAGTGAGGAAAACTTGAGTAAAGCAATATTAAGGAAAACTTGCTCTGTAAAAATAAATAGAAGCATATTTTTTTTTATCTAAATCACTTCATTTGTGACCGGTTTCTTGCATGCTCTTGATATACACGTAATAAATTTGCTGAAGGAAAGACAATGTTTTTCTCTTACTTACCCTCTTTCTGTAATCACAAATCCAGCATAAAGATTAGAACAATTTTTACTTTAGACCACTCTACCCAAAAAAGCCAATTATAGAACTCAGCAAATTTTCAAGTTGATCTGATTATTTAGATCATTTTCATCACAAACTGAAGTTGTTTGGAGGTAAGAGGACTACTATGGAGAGTCAAATAGTTTTTTTTACCTTATTTTGCAACTCGTAAACATTTGCATACATACTCAGAATGGAATCTAGTAAGTTCAGATCATCACGAGATGACTCTGAAATGGATGGTAAACTGACCCTAAAACTCCGACTCATGTATTTTTAGCTTTACGATTGACCATAAAATCAGAGTTATCTTCGGCAAAATGTATGACTGATCTGTATTACTGAGTAACTTGTTTACTTCTAGAATCAGTAGTATTTTCGTCACTTAGCAACGATTTTAAAAACGTAAGGTGATTGAGGAAAATAAAATATTTGGGTGTGACCCTTTTGATTACTTTATTGTTCTAGAATATTTCTACATCAAAGATCAGTATAAATCAGGAAACTATTGAAGAACCTTTGAAACACTGAAGAGTTACTTTTTTTTAACCTGGGTCTTCTAAAATCTGTTTATTGTAAGATTTATACTAAAATAATATTCGTCCTACCTCAAAATAATATTGAATACCACCGAAGCACAACCGTACTTTCAGGTGTTTTAAAAAAGTGAACCATTATCTACGAAAAGAATTATATAAAAGTCATTCCCTGTTATTTCTTAATAGGGTTGATAGTTCAAATATGAATAAGTAGACCGATGAATCCTACGGGAAAGTTCAGTTGCTTTTCTAATTAGCAAAAATATGTGAAGCTTTTTAGACTTCCATAATTTTTGATTTCGTTTTTAGGGTAACTAATCATTGTAAATATGCCTATGTAAAAAATATTTATTTAAATTTATGTAGGTTCTCTAGAAATGAATCCACAAATTTAGTAAGGACGGTTGATTCAAAAAGAAGTGAATATTCTCTTATTAATATACTTAATTTGTGGAAGGCTAACTGTTTCTAAGTCTGAATTATACAACAACAACAACAACAAGTAACTGTCAGTCTAAGGTTGTGGAGATTGTTGAGTTTTGAATGAAATCATAAATCGATCAATGTCAGACCACTATTCAAAGCACGAAAGCACTAAACGGCCGTCTAGTCCTATCACGGGACTTCTCAAAACTACGCATCCACAATCCTACACATAAGACTCGAACCAAGGACCTCCGATTTTGTATGTAAACGCATAACCATTAGACTAATGAGCCGACATCCAAAGGTGTTAATATCTAATTTCAAACAATCCATCTCCCATTGTTTTCAGGTGTGAGGCGGTTACCGACCGAAGACAATGGAAGATGATTGCGCACTATCATGGATTATTTTAAGTTAAATTTTAACACCTTCGGATGCCGACTCATTGGTCTAATGGTTATGCGTTTGCATGAGAAATCGAAGGTTCTTGGTTCGAGTCTTATGTGTAGGATTGTGGATGCGTAGTTTTGAGAAGTCCCGTGATAGAACTAGACGGCCGTTTAGTGCTTTCATGCTTTGAATAGTGGTCTGACATTGATCAATTTATGATCTCAGTTAAAATAACGAGTAGAACAAGAGTGTATGTTGCATCATACAAGCCGGTAACAGTAAATTCTTTAAATGGTAATGTTTATCTGGAAGTAAGCAGTATTCTTATGGAAAAGATCACTGGATGGACATTCTGGAGATTGAAACAATTCGATTAGAAATCACCTAGGACCTAAAATTTGACAAAATTAGTTATATAGTAACTGATAATACAGTTTTAGAGAATTCACACACACTAACTAGTTGAATGAAGGGATAAGGCCCGTGCAACGAGATCAACACCATTTTGAGGTGGACCAGATAATTGAGGAATAGACAAACAAGCATACTAAGGAGGATTAGTTACCGAAGCTAAAGCAATACAAATAAATTGACAACTGCTCGCTTTTAGGCACACAAGATGAGTTTCACTGCATTGATAGTAACCATCTCATCAGAGAAAAATAGCATTCTTTATCTCGTCAACTGTTTGAATAATCCCTGAGACACCATTGTCTAATAACTTTAAAATTTCAAGCAAACCAAATGGGTCATTTCTGAATACTAAGGGTTTTCTCGTCTGGAAAGTCCAGTGTCTTATTTCTAAAATGAACTAAAACCGAGATCATAAGGGGCTTCCTTAGTCCCTATAGACTTGTTATTACTAATGGTACAATGATTATAAAGGGCGACAAACATTGTAGACTAATAAATCCTAAAATAAGTAATTAACGTAATGAAATGTTACTGCTATTCCTGACAAGGAGAAAATGTAATTTCACTATGAGGTAGGCATTGTCTTACAATCCAACCATAAATTGAAGTCTACTAGTAAAGCATATTGTAGTACAAAGGAGAATATTCAAAACTTAATCGATAAGTTGACCTTAAGAGTCAGTAATCTTGCTCAAAAAACTTCTTTACCCGATTTTAGTAAATATTTAGGGATTATTTTTCAAAAAAACTTTAAAACGTTGCAGACGGCTGAATAGCTTTTGAAATGTTGTACTGCTAAAATAATAGTGCCATGTTTTAAACCACCAAGTAAATAATATGAGCCTTGTAGTGTTCTGAAGTCCGTTCATTAGACTTTAATCAGACTTTACCAATGTTGCCTTTTAAAGTAAATTGAATTACGAAATACACGTTTTCAATATCGTAGTCAACATTCAAAAATTGATAAATGATCTACCAAATGATTGATTCTAAAGTTTATAGGTTGTTTTAAAAACATTCTGTCATCTTTTCACTTGAAAATCGTCAAATACCTTCAGTTGTCTAAAATTTATATTTAAAACAACTTAAGATCAGAAGAAGTGAGGGTATAACTTAAACAGTAGATGGATATCTAACAGCAATATAAACTTATTGTCGTGTGATTCAAGCAAACATTCTCTGCTATAAGGTTTAACTAATTAACATAAATAAAACAAAACCAAATAATTTATATCATAAAATCCATATCCACAACCTGAATCTTGTTTAACCAGACGATATTTTTCATTTTGATTTACAGATAATCAAATAAATGTGCATGTTTACAGTAAGATAAAGCTGATGATTCGCTTTAATAGCGTCCAGCAATCTATTGCAGGACGTTCTGTATACTGTTCTATATTATTACACAAATTAACGTTGACGTCTACAAGACTACTCCTTTAAGAATGTGTGGAAATTAAAAAAAACATATTCGTGAATGGACTTTAACGGGAATAGAAATAGCATTTCGATAAGTTATTTTGCATCAATTACATTTACTAATAAAGATTCTGGATTTGCTTTCCATCTATACCTTGATGGTTGTGATGAAGTAAGACTAAGTTCACAGTATTTTATGACAATATAGTTATATAAGCAAATGTTATCACATCATATTTTCCAAGTGTTTTTGTAAATGTGCTAAATAATTCGGTGCATCTAATGTTCATCACACCAATCACAAAGAAATGTTTGCTTTTCCTGTATCTATGAAGAATATCTTGTGGCTAAATTCATAAGCTGACTGAAGTTAGATACAACCCATATGATTTTTTGAATTCACTAACATCCATCAAACATCACTTTATTTATTGTTGAGTTTATTGGCAGAAAAATGTTTTGATTTGTTTGTTCACACTTTGCAGACACTTTTGGTGTGATCGAGCGGCAATTTGTCAAACTCCAATTTATTAACTTGATGACACCATAAATGAACAACAGCTTTCTCCTAGAAACCGGATGAAAGATTTTCTGAAGAAATTATATAGCTAGTTTTGGTATCGTTTGAATACCAGTAAAGGAAGCAAGCGATTCTTTTGTTTCATATCTCAACTACACCGTAACCTGTCAAAGTTGTATGCCTTACGAAGTAAGGCATTAAATCTCCCTATTAGGAGCAAAGTTCACGTGATTTTAGCTTTGAATGCCACACCCATGAAGGAGTTCATTTATATGGCCCTGGCGTGTTCATAAATATATGGAGATATTTTGAGTTTTCCGAATTAGGGGGCTAGTTGCGTTTTCGAACCCAAATTAATTCAGCATTCCTAAGCTAAAGATAAGCTCAAACCTGCAACATTAGAAGGTCCGGTACAGCAAAAATTTGTTGAGTTAAAATAAACCGCTCTACTCACTACCTCAGGACAAATAATATGTGACTTACAGTTTAACTGAAAAGCTTTGTTGTATATACAGTAGAACGGGATCAGTCATTTAAAAATGTCAAATGTAGTAGATTGAGCTATCTGCTTCGAGTTTCGATTCTAAAATTGTCGTAATCCGACTCTTGTGTTATTTCAGCTCCTTATTTGCCGCTTCGCTTGATAAATTTAAGTGTATTGCGTGCACGTTCTGTATAACATACTCATCTTTTCTTTTGGTCTCATTTGCAACCCTCCTCACTCTATGCCGCACGCTCCTCTAGTGCATAAAGTACATTCTGGTTAGACGAGAACTGCTACGGAAACCAAAACAAGCGAAAAATAAGATCTATCGCTTTTTTCATAGAAAAGTTACAGATTCTCCGAAAAGTTGTTTTACAAATTTAAAGATACAAAAGTCAAATATGGTTCATCGCTGAACCATACGCCCGATCGAGCGCATGATAATAAAATGACTTGAGATCCAGAAAACAAATGAACCTGTGAAAACTCTCCACATACCACTCATAAGATCATGAGTACTAGCTTGCATAGCCGTTATGAAACAAGAGTTGAGGTTTCAACAAATTTCTGTGTCAAGATTGTACACTCACTTCCTGGAAGTATTGTGCTTTAAATTCTGTAATGCTCATTTCAAATAAGCATTTAAGTCCTACATTATGATCGCATATTTTGACTTGCAGAAAAATAACCCAATATATCCAAAAATAAAGAACGTTTGGTACACATAAATAAAATTTATTCACAAAGAAATACTAGTTTAGCTAATATTATTACCTTGAAACAAATTAGTTGATTTATTGTCAACTAAAAACTGGAAACATATTTTTGTTAACACGTTTGTTTCAAATTTGTTTTCGAACAGCTCTATTCAACACGACAATTGACTAATAAAATATCCCAAGATTGAATTCTTTTCAAAACTACAACATTTGCAGTTATTGCGATAGTTTGTACAATAGTCAATAACATGGCTGGTAACAAAATGTCTTTGATAATAAGAGTAATAAATTCACAAACTTATGTCCGCTTCGTTTTGGAAATAATTTTAAACGTCCCTTAGCTACACTGCTGACCTCTTCAAATCCTTGAACCATCCTAAACACTAGTAATCGCTAACTAATGTGAAAAAATCAGAAATAAACTTTAAAAGACTTTTAGATTATAACGGATACACAAAATCGTTCCGCAACTATAGATCACCAGTCATTTTTTAGAACCAAACCTTATGACAAAAGCCAACCGTGATAAAACACTGATGTAGTAGCGATTGTTCCCATTCGCATCAATAATTAAAAGAGACAGAGTTACCCCAGTATGAAGCAGTGTTCTAACTATCCACATCTAATGAGAAATCTATATCCGGACAATGGAAACTGTACAACTCTCAATGTTATTGCAAGTTAACTCAGGAAACGTAGTCTTAATATTACAGGTTTTTCAATGCTTGCCATAGAGAAAAATTTGTTAAAACATCGAAAAGTAGATGTTGATACAAGATAACAGAGAATAATAGATAGAGAGACCTGTAGCAGCAAATAAAGCTCCAAAATAAATGATTCCCTATGTCTTCAACAATGATGTTTTACTGGACACACCCTAGCTAAAAGCGTTGTCAAATCCGAAATGCCTGTGGCATCTTTAGTGTTGATCTTGGCGTGATCTGGTACACAAAACAGTAACCCGTGAGCCTGTTTTTTGTAACGTTATAAACTGCTTTTTTAATTTTATCTCAACAAATAATAACTCTAGTTTCCTATATGCGGGTATTTTTCACGCATATGTGTAATTTAGCTCTCTTATGATGAAACAGACACCAAAGCCGTTTGAGTTTAAGAAGTTTTCACCTCACATTTCAACTCATCCCATTTCAAACCCGGTACTCACAAATGGACGTCCTTGAGCACGGTTTGATAGGCCCGTTTGCACGATTCCTCGAAGTAATGAAGGCACTGCCGCGCAATTTTAACAGATAAGTCACACCTAGTATGATTGTCAGTAGTTTTTCCGAAACTTGTGTCAATTCAAAAATTTGTCTGCGAATGTGCAGACCTAACCAACCAACAAAGGTTAGATCAGCTGTTCCGCTACACCGAATTTTAACATGGCTCAGCAACAGAAATGTTTATACCTATGCGAGGGATCAACGAGAATCCTTTTAGACAGCTCTTCTCTGTGGCTCCTCAGTAAGTTCGGACAATTCTCATCCAAAAAAATACGCCCTATGAGAACTAGTTTCATCTTCCAAGCGGATTCAGGAAATTACCAAAACTTTAACACGGGTTTATTCTGTGAAAAATAGCCCCAGATAGCGAAATGACGTAACAGATCCCAGTCATACGCTGACTCACTATCGTTATATTCATCGTAACCACAGACACTCCCATACTCCTCGAAGAAGCTTGTCATGAAAAAGATCTGTATCTAGACAACGGGAGGCAGATAAAGTTGATTAGCACCTTAATACGTATAGTAAGTCTTCAAGGAATTGGGGTGAATTCTGCAATTTCTCAATCGTTAAACTGTCCTACACAAAAAGCTTTCACAAAACTTATTTCCGAGTTGTGTTAACAGCAACCATAGACACGGACATAGCTGTTTGTTACATATCGCTGAAGAGGTGATGACTGTTCGCTATCTCGCCTATACTGACACGACAGTAGGCCGGAACACCTGAAAGAACAGACCTTCAACTTACGAGTGGCAAATGAAGAACCAATCGCCACATACGGCAGGAAATATTTCTTTCCTATAGTGGATCTAATCAAACCTAATAACTGAATTTTCGTTACTTAAAATGTTTCTATTCTAACCAAAACTGATATACTGATTTTCCGTTTGTGAAACTTCATTTTCTGGCTATGGACTATCATGAGTCACTGTTAAGTGACCCATTCTATCAACGGACACTTGACAAGTATTCCAAACTGTAAAAAACGCGTCCAAAATCATCGTGTGTAGCAAACAAGGTAATAAACCACATCACGACAACTGGAGCACTTTTTTTTCGAAAGCGCGTAGGAAAGCAATAGTTGGAAATAAAAGAATTTTAACATACTATCAGTTTGGTAATTGTCCGACCACCAAACTGCCACGAGCATCTCCCTTATACGTGGCTTTTTAAAATGACAGTAACTGTTGACGTCCATCTGGTGACTGTCAGAGACTGATTACAAAAACATTGGAAGTAAAAATATCGCAGACATTCAGGGTTTGACAAAGCGCTTGCCAGTAAAAATTTTATGGTCAAAATTTTAGCTAGACCGGAAATCAGGAACAAAGATGGTTCATATATCGGGAAGTGTATGGTCTGAACTGGCTCATTCCCTACAATTCGTTTCATATTTCGAGTTCGCTCCACCTCGCCAAAATGAAGCAGACAGTCGATGAGTTAACAGTATAATTTCCAATGCGTCGGATGTCAGTACCAGTGTTCTCATGCTGCTATGTGATTTAGTTATTGATTAGGAAGACCATCAAATAATTGAATTGTGGGTAACCGTTTTCCAAATTCAATCCATCAAAGCTAATAAGCTTATATGAAATACTGCTTAATTTTAAACTTTGCCGATTTTTATATTTTGACTTAAGACTTGAGGGTATTGTATTACTCAACGATGTGTGGACAATTGGGATTTCATTCTTCTCAAACCCGTAATGATGATTTACATTATGCTCCATATAAATGCACCTTGGAGTGATGACTGCAGTAATACTGGACCAAAATTATCCATATCTTTTTACGACAGCCTATTAATTCATAGAATTTAAGTCACTCAATAAACATTTGTAGTGACTGATAACCCAGGTACAGTGAACTATATTTGTTGGCATAAGTAGTGCACACCAAACTATCACTAGGATGATTGCAAATCATTCAGAACAATTTTCCCTTAAACTCATCCAAAATCACTCAAAACATAGAGTAAGAACTCAGAAAATTATAATAAAAATATCACTTAATTATTTCTAAACCCTGCGATTTGTGCATTAGACGAAAAGCATACTTGAACACAACAAAAGTGTATTTGAATCCAACTTCGCGCTACTTTTCTCACATATAAGATGATTACGAATATTCTAAAGACGTTATGCATTCATTCGATCCGGTTTTAAATCCAGATCGTCCTACGAAGCGTATGACATAATGGTGCATATAAACTGGGACGTCAGGTACATCTGTGGAATATGGTGTAAGACAAAGGGTTCCGAGTAGGTACAAGAC
Organism: Schistosoma spindalis; assembly: GCA_946903255.1. Taxonomy (NCBI): domain Eukaryota; kingdom Metazoa; phylum Platyhelminthes; class Trematoda; order Strigeidida; family Schistosomatidae; genus Schistosoma; species Schistosoma spindalis. Next base: position 7,411,123 of record OX336420.1, read on the forward strand.
AAAACAAATAGTTCATCATTGAAATAAAATAAAAGATAGTTTTGCTCATTCGTACTGATTCCTTGCGCTAATGTAATAAAATCTTCAATGAGAATGGGCAAGCTGTATTTTTCAGAAAAACTTATGAACACGTCTAGGTTCACCCATAAACCAAAAGTACAATTTATTTTGTTAGAAATGACTTTCATGATTTTCATGCATTGACACACTAGGTGGACATGAGGACAGCTGAACACTGCGTTACACTACACTTGCTCAAGTGAACTCAATAACTTCTAACACAAAGTGTTCGTAATGAATTAATACATTTCACATTCCTGAAACAGAATATGGTGTCCTGCGAAAAGTTCGGGATGCATGATGAAATGACAACAAAAAACTAGATATGTTATAGCTATCGGAACAGATAGCAAAGATCAATGATCTTTGATAATAAAAGATTATATAGTTCGAAAGTTTTGAGAACTACTTATGATTCTGCAACAAATTTTAAAACATCACCGTGAGCACAATCGGCTTGTAATAATCATAAATGAAATTTAGAAAAGTAACAATTATATATAAGTGCCACACGTTGTACTTGATGTTACGGTTTGTTTGCATAAATTATTCTAAGTACGAATTTTTTATCATCCTTAATACTGGATAGATACACTCACTTCCGACTGTTAAGAGGATGCATATTTGCACAAACTACTGCGTTTCACAGACAAATAAATTCGAACAAATAGTTTCCAGCAAAACAGAATTCGTATGAGGGGGTTTTGTGAAGATTCTGGTAATCTTATGGTTGAATTCAGGATTCGATTAAATCTAGACCACTATGGAAAACCAGAAGCGTTATATGGCCGTTTCGTTCTAGCGTGGGACTCCTCAACGGTGAGCAACCACGATCCTGCTCCGCGTGACTGGAACGCAGGAACTGTCGGTTAGAATTTTCAAACGTGGAATACAGTTGAAGGTGATGTGCCATGCATAATTCAACAACGCGAAAAGTGTGATGTAAAATGTATATGATAGCTTTAAAAGTGATCTGTCACTGTAATGGCTGATTGAGTAGAAATGAAATATCAGTTGAGTAGTGTATTTTTGAGTTAGTGTGTCTTACAACCCCTTGTTTGTGACTACTTATGAGTCGATAAGAGGTACAGTGCGATAAATAGATGTAATTAAATAATTGTACTATCTATGAATTATCAAAATTTCGCAATTTACAGCAAGTAGAACCAGATGCGCATAAACGGACGCATCGCATTCGGAGTTCGAAATCAGGCACACATCGAGCACGAAGTAGTTGTGGGACCAGTTAAATGTCACTGAGCCCTAGTCAAGTCACCCGGCAGTTGGGTCACTCAATGTCGAACGGTTCATACGTCCCCGTCAATGTCGAGGACAACCCACACTCGTCAGTTGATCGTATTTTATGCCATAGACTGGCCTATTCGGTGTTGATCACTCTATCGCTTCTCTACACTCTAACCAATATATTTCTGTTATAATGTCATTTGTGTTGTACGATCTTTCAAGCAGCAATAGTATCTTAATACGACAACAGGTAGTCACCGTTACGTGCTGACCGCGTGGTTTGACTTAGAAGTTAGTTCTTAGTCACACCATTCCCGTCTAACTCGAGTAGAGCCCAAATCGTTCGATATAGATCATCTACGTTAGTGATCCATAGAATCATTAGTTCATAGAAACACCACAAACTCCATAGCCTAAGCTGGGATATAAGTTTGTATAATCATTTGGACGTCTTCTACTCATCTTCACTGAATGTCTGTCATACTGTGTATTGAATACAGACTATGTATGATCTAGAATATGCTAACTTGTGTTAGAATTAACGACCAAAATTGGAAAGGAATCATCACCATGACGGTTGTTTACCGAAATTACCGTTATGTTGAATTTGGACAATTGATCTTCTCACATTATTCTCTCCCATGAAACAATGTTGGATCTTTATACTCTCAAGTTATAAATGATGTGCCTTCGTTTAAAAAACAATCCACATATTGACCAGAGTATTCATTAGACATGACATTGTGATGAAGATATACAAAATTCGCTATGAAGCCATCCAGACTGTAATCAAAATCGAGCTAATCTAGGAATCGTGTTTCGAATTGAACACGTATCACACAAAAAGGATGCATTAATAAAACAAATAACATTTGATATGAAATTAGGACTTCATTCTTCTAAAACATTTTACTCAATTTTCTTATGACCTTCGTTTGAAAACAAAGGATCACTAAAACGATCAGCACTTATTAGAAGTGCATCAGATTTTCGATCACGATTTGATTCACTCAACATATTTTAATCAAAAATATGCGAATCGTTAGGACAACTTACATCTAGTACAGTAACGTGAGAAGTCCGACTGGAAGTTGATTGACTAGAAGCTATTTTCTCTCAATGATTCTATTTTTCACTCGATGCACTTGTATTCATCGTGTTGCTCCATTCATTTTCTGAATACGAGACTCTCCAGATTTCTAGATAAATACCTCGTGAAATATAAGCTTGTATTGACTGGAGTTAAGTTTTAGTTTCATACGATGCTAACAACCAAATGTACTGTCATTGGAATTCAAAGTCGAGTAAACATCGAGTGCGAAAGAATCATTATTTCATGCAAACACCATAGAAATACGATATGCTCTATAATCCAAGCTGTGATGTTAGATCCATTTAACCATAGTGGTGTTACAGGAATCCCCAAAGTAATTCTCAGAGAAAAAGTTACCAAAGAGTGATTATCTTAACTCGATCACACCGCCAAGCGGTCGAGCATCAAAGAACTGATTACTGCAATAACCGCTTTCACGTACATTAGTCGCTGAAAACTTGCACATTCACAGATCATGTTGATATAACAAATAGACTTGCTCTCATTCGGTTAATCAGCACCTCGTAGTCAATTTTCGGGCCCTATTTCTTCGTCTATGGCTTATCGTTATTCTGATTTACTCGCTCACGTTTGCATATTTGTCTACATACTAATTTATTTCGTTAGTGTATCACAAAAGATTTATATATTTAATGCAACAAATTCAAGAACTGAACAGTAATTTAACATTCTATAGTATTAAAATCATTCTTACTTAAAACTAGTGTGATGGCTCGCTCTTCAGAAAGATACTGTTTGTTTTTCTCTACTACTAAATACACAGTTGTTGTTTTATCCGCGACACTCGGTTAGTATTTTTGTTTGCGTGAGTTGCTCCATCAATTACCTTTTTCAGACAGCCGTCTTTAACCATAAGCAGTAAGAGTGTTTCGAAAATTGTAAGGATCCTAAAATCATCTTTAAGTTCACAATATCAGCTGTCGAGAGTTATATTTTTCCGTCTAAATCAGACATAGCAAATGAACCTAAATTTATCTCATCAGGTATCAACTTATATGAATAATAGGGTGCTTAATGTTTTTAAAATAAATGCTAATGGTTTTCTTCATTAAGTTGCTGATCACTCAATTCTATTACGGTGAGAATTATATATTTCAAGAAAATTCAAGAATGCATAGTTAAATTTTAACTAAACTCACAGGTAAAACTACTCATAGCTGACAAGCATCGGCACAACATATTAACGGTTAACAAAAACAGTTAGGCTTTTTGAATTTTTGTGATCTGAGTGTATCTAATTTCCATATTAGGTTACAATTTCCCGAAGTAATTCCTACAGAAATTGTAGCCTGACGTCGACCACTTCATGGTTTTCGAAAGCCAGTCCTGAGGAACTAAGTTCTCAAATCACAGGCACTCTCAAAGCTTTTAATAATGGTTTCATTCACTCGCAGGCACTTCTGTCACTTTAATTCTTAGAATTATATACTTGGTAGCCAAAATGATAAGTAATTGCATACTGCAAACAGACTGATGAAATTTTGAGCATAACCTTGTACAGGCAGTTGTGATTTTACTGCTGTAACACAAAAATTACTAAAAGTTATAAAATGTTGGAAATTGTCGGTTCTTTCTAAAGACGACAAAATGATTATAATTTCCCGAAATAATATCAGTTAGGTCATATCCGTCGGTAATCTAAGCCTCTTTTTAGCACTAGATTTAATAACCTGTAAGTGGTCTACTCAATGAAAACAAGACTCAAATCATATGTCCGCGTTTTTCACATGATTCAAAACTACAAAATGTTCACCAAGGGTCTAAGTGCCATATCATAGGATTGGATGAATAAAAACTGATAAATTTGTATATAAGTATATTTATAATTTTTTGCGGTTCAGTTAGTAGGTTGCATTGTATTCCTTTGCTAGACACTCGGTATAAAACTTAGCTTATTGTTTCGAAGGGGTTAAGAACTCAATCGGATTGTTAGTCTCAAAGTAGATAAAATTATAGTTAATAATACGCGTGATAAGTGTCAAAAGTGGGGTATTAAAATGTCCATTTTGCACGCCTTGTTTAAATAATGGTAGATCTGTTGCTTAAATGTTATATTAATATAAAATAGTTTGATTTCAAAGCCGGTTAAGTGACAGTACTGCTTAGAAGAGAAGAGGTCTGGTACAAAATGTAACTACTTGTCGCTAATTATACTATAAAAGCACTGAGCTTAATATTCAAGCGTTTCGAGATGTCGTTTAAGTTTTGCTGATACTTTCCCAATTTTAAAGCTCTGTTGCATATCAAACTACAGTTTAATCTTTGTTTGGTTCACAAAGTTTAGTTACATTTGGTTCACTGGATTTTTTTCCATAATGCAGTGGTAAATGTGTTTTGTTAATAGTTAGGAAGGTTCATTTACACTAATATCACCATAAAATTAATCCAAAAACCGCCCCTAACTGCTCTGGTATGGCTGAAAGTGCGGAGAGTCCGCCCACCCTCTCGAAATACTCTTACATGGTCACACGTATATAGCCTCTGCCAGGGAAGTCCTACTCACTGCCTTCTCGACGATGGGGGTGTTGTTTACGAAATCGAGAGGGCAAAAAGCGAATGTCTGGCGCTTCAACCGGTTCAGTGGACATGGAGATTGCACCTAGGGAAGTTGGAAAACCTTGGTTCCAAACCAATGGTGTACATGAGCTCCAGTATCCTGAAGGAACAAATAGAGTATGAACCAATCGTTGCTCACCGGCTACCATGGGACTGCATCTCCTAACGATGCTCCACTGCCTTGTGGATCAGAGCTTTAGGTCGAAGGCTTAGGTGTGATCCTCTAAGAAAACGGCCTGCTTCTGTTTGAGCACACGTTCAGTATCACAGCCCTTGCACAAATCAAATGAGATTTGTGTGGCGCATATGTATTTGGTGCTTCCTTGTATCAATATCTATGTGTTAAAATAAATAATATGAATAAATAATCCAAAAACCGCCTGTATTTTTAAATTTATCAAAGAAATTGACGTAAGAAACTGAACAAAAGTTATAAATTTCAATGATATTCATCAATGAAAGGTAAAGGTGTTTTTAAGAATCTAATGCTTCTTCTAAGACTTTAATTCAAGTTTCCAGGGTGCAGTTATTGTTCAAAGTAATTGTCTGAAATTTAGTTGCTGCAATCAAGTTTTGTTCACTTCTTATCAGCGAAAACACTGAATAGATTAACTTTAATCATTATCTTCACGTTCTGATATCAAGTTATCATTTTTTCTCTCTAAAACCTTGGCTAAAATTTCATATTTGTAAACTCCCATTAATGTTGCTGAGTTATATTACCTATGTTAAAACCTATGAAACTCTCATATTAAAGTTCACGGATTTTTTTATTGCTTTATTTTTAGACATGTTGTGCACTGTTATACTAATCTGTCGTAAATCAAATCATTTTAGTAAAAACTGGTATTTTAAACGAGTCACATAGTGTAAACTGTGTACACAAAAACATACTGACTTGGTTCTAAATTCTAGTAAATATCATCCAGCTGTGAGCGAGAATTTTGAAAAATAAATTTTATACAGTTATCAGGGATTAATTTTTATTGCTCTTGAATATGCATAATCTGCAACTTTCAACTCATGGAAACAAAAGTCGAATATTTCGGTTATGGAGACATTATCGTACACTACTATGGAAAGACTACTTGCTACGTCGTCGGGGTTTTTGGCTCATAGTAGCTGAGTCACTCTTTGTCTTAATATTTGTTGTTGCTATCGCTATTATTCGAAGGCGTCATGCAGTTGACATTAAATCACCATGTTTCTTTCAAAGCCAAAGTATGTCAAGTATGGGATTATTGAACTATATCCAGTCATTAGTCTGTAATTTCAATTACACATGTAATGAAAAAAATCCACGGAGTTTTGTTACGTTAAATGGTTTCGCTCCCATGATTTATTTTCTTGATAACTTAACGCATGTGGCAGAAGATCCTGTTTTCAATAAATGGTGAGTAAAGTTTCTTATCCTTTTGAATTGAGACGCTATTTATCTTATTTCGTTAGATTTTGCTGGTATTCAACATTATTTCTTGTTCTATGATAGGGAAGGGGTTTAAACAGAAGCAAAAGTTGCGGCTGATTTCAAATCATTACCATGATGTGTTGTTGATTTTGTCCTCTACCAGACAAGCTAAAAACCTCGTTTGATAACATAGTAAGGGTATCATTTAGCTGCTGTTAAATGCATTCTTATTTTACTTCTATTTCTTCGCTAAAACATAGATTGTTCAATCAATTTATGAAACCATGTAAATACGGGTAAAACCAAGTAAGTTAAATTGACTTGACAATACTCTCTTTAAATGTTTAAATGACAACAGTCAGTCAGTCAGTCAGCTGCAACGTAGGACCAGGCACGTATATGCATCGGTCCAAGTTGCCATACCGCATTAGCACAACAATTTGAACACCGGATTCATAGAAGTAGTTAATTCAGTGGTGATACTATATAGAAGAAAGATTGTGTATAAGGATATAGTAAAGGAAGAAAGAATTAGTTCCTAGACAGATATGAAGCGATTTTAATCTCTTAATTTAAAGGAAGACAGAGAGTGTATACACCGACGCCATTGTGATCGATTCTGAGCCATGTCACCAAGAGTCTCCAACCATTGGTTACGATAGTCACGCGGACCCCAACCAGGCAGTCTGAATCTCCCAACATGGCTCAGCCCAGAAGTTAGTGACTTCAAGCACTGATGCCACGTTTTGGTTTGGCCGCCCCTAACTTTCTTCCAATTATCCCCTGCACTAGTCAGCATTGCGCGTCGTGGTAATCGGTGTTCAGGCATACGCAACACGTGGCCCAACCATCTCAGTCGATGAAGATTCATAACCTCATCAACTGATTTACCATCATTCCCTAATACCCTACGTCTAACCTCACTATTACTTACCCGGTGATCCCAGCAGATACCTGCAATGTTTCTAAGGCACCTGTGATCAAATACCAGTAACTTACGAATATCTTCCACTCTTAAAGGCCATGTTTCGCAGCCGTATAGAAGGACGGAACGAACTGCCGCGCAGTATACTCGTCCCTTAATTGATAGACGGATATCTCGCCTTCGCCATAGATGACGTAAGTTGGCAAAGGCCAACCGAGCTTTTCGAATCCGTTCTGAGATTTCGTCAGACACCAACCCATTAGGGCTGATCAGACTTCCAAGATAAGTGAAGTTGTCAATGCGTTCGACTACTTCACCCCCTATCCTTAGTTTAGGTGTTGATGCAGACCAGTCCTGAAGCAACAACTTGCATTTAGAGGGAGAAAAGCGCATCCCAAACATTCCAGCATTGTTGCTCAGTGCTACCAAAAGACTCTGCATTCCATCAGCGTCTTCACCAAACAGGACTATGTCATCTGCGTATTCTAAGTCAATAAGTGGACCTCCTGGTAGGAGATCAATACCCGAGAAGTCAGTCGATGAGAGCGTTATTTCCATCAGTAGATCTATGATGAAGTTAAACAAAAAAGGAGAAAGTGGACAGCCTTGACGGACGCCACTTGAGGTTGCAAAAGCAGATGACAGTTCGCCATAGGCTCTGACCCGACTAGTAGTGTTCGAGTAAAGAGCCTTCACAAGGTTTATGACAACAGTTATATCCCGTGATTTACTTAGTTCTGCTTAACGGATGACATTGATTTACTCACCTTTCTTGGGTGATCTACTCATTTGTTTGCTTATTGATCTCAATAGATGCTCATTTCTTAATTATACAAAATACAATATCCAATCACTAAGACTAATTATTAACTCTCAAATTTCATGTTATGCGCCATCGGTGTACATCAGTTATTATGCGCAGCCATTCCTTGTCAATATATGAACCCCACAGTTATCTCGTTTGTTAAGAAATCTTTAGTAACGAGTCTTAATGGGTGGTGGAGCTGAGCTTTATAAGTTGTGTTGTTACCTTGACTGAGACTATCCCGAAAAGTCAAATTTGCCAAATAAATAATTTGTTGTATCATGAACAATTACCTTTTAGAATTATGGTCTACTCCGACTTTAGTACTGCTCTAATAACAGACCTAATCCTAAAATCGTAGATTTCTCATGATGTTACTATCTAAGATCATACGTGGAAGTCACATCATTGTCTACAATGACTCTTCCTGTCGTAATCATCACCAATATATGATGGAGAACACATTTACGCTGGAGATAGAACAATATATTTAATGTGAATAAAAGAGACAAGTTACACAAGAATGACCATGTCTGAAAGGCTGAGCCATGTGATCCGATGAATTGAATTAATGTTACCGCGTTCTCCATAGTTGGCTTTCTCTTCGTGTCAATTGTGGAACATAAGTCGGTTTCAAAAGTCGTTTGGTTCGGGTTCAATGCCACTACAACCTGCGCAGAATATTAAATTATTTTTATTGGTTTACTTGTTAGTAAAAATTAACTCAGCGACAAAAAACACGGATGTAAACATTCTTAGATCTTTTTCGACATGAACTGTTCTCCCAACTTGTAATTCATTCTTGCCAGGATATTATCATGGGACTGTGGTTTATACCTATGTTCAAATTTATTTTTAAAACCGCATTTTATGTATAGGACCACCTCGTTAAGAAGCCCATTATCAAATTAATACCTATGCTGTCGAATTTCATAACGTCATGGAACCAGAAGTAAAATTTGTCTCAGATACATTCTTTAAAATGTTAGTGTACTTTGAAGTAAGATGAAATGATATCCGTAAGAAATAAACACGTGAATTTATGTTGATATATTTTTCTGTAATTAAAGAGAGATAAAAAGCGACTGAATTTATACTATAAATTCACTTCGAGAAATGTAACTTACGTTTTCTAACCAACAGTTTCCACTAACTCACAAATTTTGGAACCCAGAAAGCGATCGCAAACGTTCAGTAAGTTACCCTTTGACTGCATGATATTATCCATGTTGATTAAATCAATGCGTAGTTCATTAGATTAGACACTTATTACTCAATTATGCAGTCAAGACGTTTAACATTTCGGACCTTCCTACTGTCTAGTAGAACAAATAGTATCATTATCACTTCTCTTTAGCCTAAACAAACGACCTCATTCGTTTACTGCCATCAATTTGTTCCTAATATACTTCGATAACTGGTCATAAGGACCTCATGAGTTTTGTAATTACATTTTAAACAAACATTTTGTTCGTGTGAAATTCCTACATAATTTACAACATAGTTTTAGCACCTCTTTTAACCAATTAACTTATACACTGTAGCTGAAAAGCTAAAAGTTTTTGATTAGATATTCAGCGATAAATTTCAAAATACTGCACTCACCGAACTTAAGTAGTTTTTCAGTGCTAATGTAATAATGACATTGGAAACCTATCAGGATTTGACATTGATTTCCTCACCACTTATAAATTATTTATGTAGGGTTTTAGATACGGTTTTTTACATTTTAAAATCAAAAAAGCTACCGGTATTTCGAAAGAAATCAAGATGTATTCATTAAATATTTCTTGCCTAATGTTTTGTTTAGTTCAAAATTTTAGGCTGTGGTTGCGTGCTTAATTTATTGGTTATAAAGTTATCAGTCTGAACCTGGTATAGGTCTATCAGCTTATACACAATTTATATGGCCGAATAAAAGTGTTTATAGGAATTGGGATACACTTAATTTTGTAGCTAGTATAAGAATTAATTTTATCTTATGGTATTAACATTAGTTAAGTGTTATTTTTTTAATAAATGAGTGCAGTTTAACAAAATCCTACATATTTAAATTTCAGTAAGCTGCATGAACGCAGAATACTTTAAACTAACAAAACTGTCAGGTTCGAAAGACTGATCACCAAACGTAGTTAAACATTTAGCAAATAATTTAAAAACATATCAAAATGTAGGCTAATGGTCTATAAAGAGCACCTCACAATGCAAAATGTTTTAGTGATAAGACGAATCTATGATTTGATATTTATGTAATATCAAAACCATTTAAACTAACTTCTGTGTCATAGAAGTATACTGTTTTCCATAAAAGTACTATTAATAAATTACAATATCTTCATCTTCAGAATGCAGTTTTTTAACACTTAATGACCGAAGCGAACTATATATATATATATATATATATATATATATATATATATATATATATATATATATATATATATATATATAAGGTAATTCATAAATAGACCAGTTACAGACAAACCATAAACATTATATTTTCAATGAACCATTAATAATATTCTAAATTTGTATCCATCTTGCATCGAACTCATCATTTTTCATTTGTTGATTCATGTATTCCTTTGATAGACAATACATCAGACAAGAGTTTCTTATCTTGATCTTTTACTAATAACTTTTAGATATTTGGGTTAGTTTAACATCAACTGTAGTAACAGTAAATGTGCCTTAGTGATTCAGCTACTCAGTTTTTAACAATTGTATTTATTTTATTATGAGAAACTGATTAATATTATAAACTTCTACTCTTAGGGATTCACATACCTAAAATAAAAAAAGTTATGAACATTATTGGACAAATGATCAGTACATGATCGTTTTTTGTTCATAGTTTTGATTATTTATTCAAAGTAGATCAAACCAGACTGTAGTTTTATAGATATATCATCAATCTAATATCTTAAACAAATATTGTGGAATTTCGAGTCTCACCAATGTCTAACACTTTTAATCTCCATAAATTAATGTTATTTGACAAAATAACATTAATAATAATAACCTATTGATTTGTGTTTCATTCTGTTTTTCCATATTCATGATCTTGACTCAAAAGTTTACATGTACAGCTAACACCAAGTTACAAAACACCGGAAATTAGATTTTACTGCCCATTGGATTAGCATTAAATAAGTTGCTATCGTCAATAATCTAATTTATAACGTTTTACTTTATACCGTTGTTGGTATTCTTGACTGAGTTTTGATCAATGTACATTGGTATATGTACATCTTGTGCAGGTTACCTCAATATTACCATTATATCACAAGTTTTTACAAAATAGATGAGATCTGTTGAAAACTAGAATCCAGGGCGCCCATTTTATCCTATTTAGGACTGACTATTAAAATGTACCTTCACTCCATGTCTGATGTTGACATCAGGACTCTGACCTAGTAGCTTTTGTTTTTGGCTACTGGACACATTACCTCAGTAGATAAGGAATTTTGCTTTTGAGGTTAAAGGCACTGGATTTTAACTCCATGCGTGAACATGAAACATAGGGTACAGGTTCATATGGCTGAAGGGAATTACTCTGTGGGCCTTATTTAATACATACTGTATTTTCATAATGATGAACGAAGAATGACTCCCATTTTTTGTCTGTTTGAGGAACATATTTCATTTCAAACATTTGTCTCTAGCTTACTAAATCATGCATCCTACTAAAAACCTCGGTCGAAATTGTTCTGCCTAAGTAAATTCATCTGACGGTAATTTATTAGCCATTATGCATCATCTAATTAAAGTTTGGATGCATCTTAAAATGAGTTCTGCTACAAAATAAATTATCTTAAACAATTACACATGAGAAGTATTGTAGTATTAATTGTGTAATTGAAATATAATTGTTTTTGAAAAATGTATGTTTGATTGATAACTATTCGTTGATATCATTTTAATTTTAAGAATCATCGTTTTTCATCTTTAATGAAACAATTTTGCTTACTTGGATGAATACATAGAAAGTTGTACAAGTATCAACTGACCAACAACATTATTCAAACACCATATAAAAAGCATGCAATAATGTTTTTTTTTGCACTCATCTTTGATGGTTAGTCGTTCGAAACTATCGAAATGTTTGTGTATGTCATTAATTATATGACTGAAGACAAGGCTACTGTTACCAATTTTCATATATCTAACCGCAAAAATATGAATATTGATTTAGCTTTTTCCTTGAAAAGGTCAATTATGCAGTACTTTGATTATATCAATGTTACTCTATGTTCATGAACTCTGTGTTATTCAAGCTTTAGTTATATAAGTTTTTTAGGTTTAATTCCTACTTCCAACCTATAATGTTACCTGATTTGAGCTTGTGTTTTATGCACTATCATCGATTTTAAGAAAAGATTAACGAAATATAAAACCCAATTAAGTTTGTATTCACTAAGCTATTTCCTTTGATACTATTACTATTGTCTGGTTTACATAAATGACTTGTCCATAAAGAATCTATTGTTACTGATAAGTTTTGGGGCCACCAAATGCCGTGTTACGACCGCGGGTGGGTAAATCCAACTCTCCCTCACAAAATGTTCTCACATGGCCACTTATATGCAGCCACTGTCAGGGAAGTCCTACCCACTGCCATTATCGTGGCGGGGGTATTGTTTACGAAATCGAGAGTATGAAAGGCGAATATCCGGTACTTTAACCGAGTTGGTGGATATGGAGGATCCACTTAGGGGAGTTAAAATCCCTGATTCCAAACCAATGATGTACATTGGTTTCAGGATTTTGAGGGAACAAATAACATATGAACCTATTGTTGGTCGCCGACTACCATGGGACTTCATCTCCTAACGTTGCTCTACTGCCTTATGGATTAGATTCTCAGGTCAAATGCTCGGGTAGTGGCTCCCCTAAGGAAACCACCTGCCTCGATTTGGCCACCCGGGCACTATCATAGTCCTCGCACAAATCACTGATAACTACTAATGGCCTGATTGTTACAGTGTGGCGCATATTCATTCAGTGCTTTCATGTACCAATGTCCATATGAACAAATAAATCAAATAAATAGATATGTTATTTGGTCTTGAATTTCTTTCACATGACAACTAAGGTCATTTTCAAGTCAGTTTTGAGTTACATACAGTAATCTGTGATTGCAAACGTTTTGTGGGTTATTTCAAAGTTGATCACAATAATGATAAGATGTATTCATTATTATTCTTTTCATTGTTTATAACTAGAATATGATTACATAATGTTTCAATCTCATTTGTTTTACTTGACATGTGCTTGATTTCATAGTTTCAAAAACAATATTTGTTTTTCACATCTATGTTAATCTAAGAAATAAGACAATTTACATTTGATATAAACTTGTTTCAAATCATTTAATGTTTCATTTATGATACATGTATTTAATTTCTGATGAATTCAGTCACATGATGTACATAAGAATTGATCTTATTATTCAATGAACAATTTCAAGTTACTTATTATTTCCTCTGACCATTTATGAAAGAAAAATTAAACAAGGATAATAACATTTTATATGGCTGACTATGTTCATCAATGTGGCTCAATATAAACATTATATAGTTTAATATAGGTGCAAACTACTTAATTGGTGTTTGAGTGATTATTATAATCAGTGATTTGAAATATTGAAGGAAATGATTCAGCATAGTTTACAATAACATGGATGTATTGATACTTTGTTTTCATTTAAATCTTTAGTTTCTACATCAGATTATACTTTTTCTCTTTCGATACTTTTTTTTCTGATACTAATATTGTTACTTCTTTTACTACTCTGGGATTTGTCTCTATGTCAATGTTCTGTATTAACTTGAACTGATGAACACATTCTATGTTACACACGATTGATTGATTATATTTTAGTTATGATGATATGTAATAAACTGTGTATATTTAGTATCTGATGTGGTAAATATTGCTTTTGATAAATCTGATTTACAAAAAGAAGTCATTTCATGCAACATTTAACCATAAACCAGATTTTATATCAATTTAATGATTCTATTTTCTAATCAGATAGAAATTTTGTGGATATTGTTGTAATTTAATAATTGAATTCATGAGTTAATTAAAGCTAGACCACCATGGAAAACCTGAAAGCAATGGACGGCCGTTTCATTCTAATATGGGGGTCTACGTTCAATTGACTTATGAATTCAATTTTATTTTCTAATGTTAACCCTATTATATATAAATGTTATGAAAGTGTTATGAAATCATTTATTTCATTAGCTAGGGATATATGTTTAAAAACACTATTTAATGGAATAGAATATATGTTGTAAAACTACACTTTGTATCCACTTTTAAAAAAAGCTACCCATAGTATTCTTATAGTATGTATGGTTTGTGCGATTTCATAAAAAAAGTTACAAATGTGAAAAAAAAATGAGATCCAACAATCAATAAACAAGATGATAATCATTGAACATACATTATGAACTATCAGTACCGAGTTGTGGAGAATGTTGAGTTTTGATTGACGTCATGAATTGATCGGTATTAAACCAGCATTGAAAACAATACACTATTGTTACATTAATTTTATTCCTATAACTCTGATCAAACATATAAGTATCTGATTTAGTTTATTGGAGTAAATAATTAAAAACAAGACTTTGTTTAAATCTCCAGAATTATAGAATTGATAAATACTAGAATAATATTTTTTCGTTTCTATTCATATCGTGCTAATTTACCTTTTGTTCAAAATTAGCTTAAACATTTATAGATTGCCTGTTAACTAGTTTAGATATTCAGTTCAATACAAATTTATTTGCCCATAAGTTTGATCAATAAATTTAATCATTCTGAGGCCTATATGACAATTACCTTCCAAGAACTACGTAACAGATCTATAGTCAATGGATTTCAACTCAATTTATTTGTATGTTGACTAAATACTGTTTTAAAATCTTAGATTGTTTTAATTTTTCCTAATATATTATTGCTATCTCTTCTATTTATAATTGTATTGTTCAAACTCCATGTTTTGATCAAATTAATCAACCGTTGATCATTGTTAATCATCTATAACTTGTTGATTTCATAATGTCCTATCCTTCCATGTATACTTCTTTATGTTATACATTTTTCTACTTTTATATTTTTTTATTATTAATTTACACTAACTTACAGTTGGAACAAACTTATTAATTTTTTCTATGTCATTTCATAAGAAAATCGCTTTATAACTATAACTATTACTATTTTCAGTGTGTTACCATCAATTTGTGTATATTTACATTAGACAGTAAAAATACATTTCTACTAGTAAATCTGAAACAATTTCCTCCTCGTCATTACTAAACGTAGCATCCTAATCAATGTATGTTTCATAGTTGGTGAGTGCCGTCTGTTGGATCAGCGGCATTGTAACATCTGTGGGAATGGAAGCCTCGATCTGAAACGGTGTTGCAGGCATTTTACTGTAAACAACCTAATACATATTGTTATACACTGCAATACATTATTCTTCGGACATACGTCCTACTAAGCACACTTACCTGTCCCACTCATTTAAATTCAGCATCCGTCGACCCACGCATCCAATAATTACTATCGTACCTCAGGGAATCACACACATGATTTTGACGCACATCCTAACGAGCAACTGTCCAGTAATCTTCAATAAACCTACAAAATATGAAGGCCGGACATTGAATGTTCATGGAAGTTCTTCATGAAAAATATAATAACACTAATCAAATTATCTCCTTCATCTAATCGGCTTTGAGGAACCGCTAGGTGTTCCACGGACATTTCTCCAACATACAAATTTAATGTAAGGCTTCCGATCTCTCATTGCATAATGACAGTACGTAACTCTTTCATAAGTTCTGATGGCGCTCTTTAACGCTTCAGGTGATTGGAACGCTATGAGATACAATGTATTCAATAATACGTCCCCCGTTTCTGTGACAGCGTAAGAAATGACAGAGTTTGCACTTTGTACGTTAATATCGTTTATATTTTAAAGAGAATGCACTCTGTCGACAAGTAATGACGTTTTATAACAATTTTAATAAATAATTGACCAATTATAACGAATTTAAAACTAGCCAATTAATTGGACGAAACGGAATGAAAATGTTGGAAAATGGGATGAAAAATTTTTCCAAAAGGGATGAAAAAAATTAATTAAAAAATTACAAAAATGACCGGGCGTTTAACGATATTCCCCACTGAATGTCATATATAGAATAGCTTTATTTGGATAAGTATTTAGTTACTATATTAATTATATTATTCAACTTATTTTTCGTTTATGATCAGTGAAACCTTGATTGTAATGAAGAATTAACATTGGTGGACATGATCTAGTAACAGGTTGGAGAGAGTTAAGGATAACCTCACCCGTATCATTATTAAAACTGCCATATTACTTAAATTGCCACCAATGTGTTATATTTTTTTAAGTACTTCAACTAGTATAAATTTACTCCCATATCTGTATTCGGTTATCATATATTTATGTTTACCGATTCGTAGTCAACCTTTGTAATAACCCAAATGATAACTAGCAATCAGTAAACCCTTCTTATAACTTCGGTCATATTTAGTTTCTTTGTTAGTAATAAAATTCAAGTTAACTGAAATAAAATGGATGATATTTTGTTGTTCTATGATAATCAAACTGAATCATCGACTGACTTAAAAATATTAGTGTTCTTTATGATATTGATAATGTAATTCGGATTTTTACACTAAAATCAATCATTTTATACAGAGATAACCAGTTTTACGTTCCTAAGCAAATCTTCATAGTTTATTTTATTTGTAGGTTAAATGAACCAGCTACATTTGGAACAGAACAATTTATTGATTGGTTATCACTTGGCTTAAAGTTAACTCGTTTACAAACTTCTGCTGTTAATCTACGAATATGGATAAATGATTATCTTTTAGTATTTAGAAATAGTTCTAGTATGCAATCACTGGAATATATGTCACAATTAATTTGTGGTTCACCAGCGAATGAAAATGATTTAGGTCGATTTTTCATTGAACTAAACCAAATGAACATGGAACAAGGTGCTTCAAAATCATCTAACAATATTCCAATAATTGATCATTTAATGTCTCAATTTAATGATCTACTTGATATATCAACTTCAGAAAAATTATTAACTGAGAAATCATTACCAAATCTTAATTTATGTCCTATAATTAAACATTTATTAAATTCAAAACCATTTTTTATAACAATGGGTCGTTTACGTTATTTTCTATTTGGTAATATAGCATATTATCCATCAAATCAATATACAGATGAAATCATTTATAATATGGGTATCTATACACGTATATTACGTAATCTACGTCAATTAATTAAATTATATTTTAATGAATTACGTCCATGGTTACTAAATATTGATTTTATTAATAATAATAATCAAACCAATTTCATACAAATAAAAAATCAATTAAAATATTGTAAAGATAATAAATTTGGTATAATTCCAAATGAAATACAAAAATTATGTAATTATTTTTATGATTATTTTATACAACAATATAATAATGATAATCAATATAACAATAATCAATATAATAATAATCAATTCAATTGGAAATTATTATTAAATATTATTGATTTTTTTATGAATTTATTTAATGATTTATTAACAAATTGTTTACAAATTGATAAAAAATTTATTCCATTTAATAATTATAAACAATTTCATGAATATATGATAACACAACAAAATAATTTATTATCATCACCAATTGGAATTATATTTAATCAATTACCTGGTTATTTAAATAATACAATTTATAATCAATCAATCAATGATAATAATAATAATAATGATAATGTTTTAAAAAAATTAATAAAATATCCTAATATTTTATCAATAACATTACGTAATAATCCGTTATTTATATATGAAACAAATAATTATCAATTAAAATCAAAATATTCTATAACAATGCCAAATCGTGATCCACAAACTGAAATGAAATATTTTACAAGTGGTTTTATAGATATACAAGAACAATTAATTCAATCATTTTTATATGTTACATCATCTAAATTAAATATAATGAATATATATAATCAATTAATTAATAATATTGGTATAGAAATGAAAATGTTTCCTACTGGTACATATAATTTTGATCCATTATTAATGAATATAATATTTTTATTACCACAATTAATGATATTAAATTGGATATTATCAATTATATTAACTGTTAAATATATGGTAGATGAAAAAGAAAATCGATTAATTGATTATTTACGTATATTTAATATTAAAATCTATATGAATTGGTTAGCATGGATAACTATATCATTTATATTAATGTCTATATTATCATTATTTATTATAATTATATTAAAATATGGTAATATATTACCATTAAGTAATATAATATTGATATATTTTATAATAATGAATTATATAATATCATGTTTATTTTATTGTGTTATATTTACATTATTAAATGTTAAATCAACAATTGCATCAATATTATCTGGTATAATATATTTTTTATTATTTATGCCAGCATCTGTATTATTAAGATATAATGAATTACCAAATGATATATCATTAATACCATTTTGTTTTATACCACAAGTTAGTTATTCATTATGTTGGATATTTATAAATCGTTTAGAATTCAAAGGTATTGGTGCACAATGGGCAAACATATGGGAAACAAATCATTCTAATAGTATATTATCATTAGGTAGTTCAATTATATTTTTATGGATTGGTATAATTGTATTAAGTATATTAACATTTTGGGGTATACCATTGATAACTAAATGTTATATAATCATTATACATAAATTACAATCAAATTGTATTATAAATCATTCAACATCAATGAATAATGTTAAAAAACGAAAAAAACGTAAAATAAGCAGTGGTAATCAATTAGAAATATCTGTGAATACTTCACAATTATTAATGAATACATTTCAAACAGAAAGACAAAATTTATTAAATTCTACGATTATGACAACAATAAATAATGATAACTCTCATTCAATTATGATACCACCATCTGTAATTATTGATAATTTATCTAAAATATATCCATCATCAAAATATGCAGCATTATGTAATATTAATATGAATTTTTATGAAGATCAAATTACTGTGATACTGGGACGTAATGGAGCTGGTAAAACTACTCTACTTTCTATACTAGTTGGAATACTTCAACCTACACAAGGTAAAATAATTATGCATGGAGAAGTGACCAATAAACGTTTAGATATTTTACGTCAAATGTTAGGATATTGTCCTCAATATGATATTTTATATGATTCATTAACAGTTACTGAACACATTCATTTATTTGGTACATTAAAAGGAATGAGTCGTGTAAGTATCAATCAAAAATTAGGTGATTATTTACAGAAACTCGGATTATCTGATAAACGAAATGAACAAACTTCTAGACTTTCTGGTGGTCAACGAAGAAAATTATCATTATTTTTAGCCTTTTTAGGCAATTCATCTGTAATAGTACTTGATGAACCAACAGCTTCATTAGATCCATTTTCACGACGTGCTGTTTGGGATTTATTAAAATCGTTACGTAAAGGACGTACAATCATATTAAGTTCACATCATATGTATGAAACTGATTTATTAGCTGATCAAATTTCTATTATTTCTGAAGGCAAATTACTTTGTTCTGGTTCTAGTTTATCATTAAAATCAGCTTTTGGTTCAGGATATCATTTATCATTGGAAGTTGATTCTGGATCTTCTGGAAACAACGACAGTTTCTCAGAATTACTAAAAGCTATACAAATACATGTTAATGATGCCCGTATATTGAGTCGAAATGCAAATAAATTAATTATTCATTTACCAACATGTGATGCATTAACTGGAAAATTTACAAATTTATTTCAACAATTAGATAATGATGAATTTCGTCAATCACATCATATAAAACATTATGAAATAGCTAATTCATCATTAGAAGAAGTATTTCTTTCAATTACTGGTGATATACAAATAACTAGAAATCATTCAAATGATGATGAATATATAGAAAACTACGATGATGAATATAATGGTAATATTGAATTCAATCATAAATCAAATATTGAGGAGATTGGATTTATTAATAATAATTATTCACCTTATCAACATGAAAATACTTCAAGAAGGAAGCCTTCTCTTCTAAATATGATAAAAGCAATGTTTTATAAACGTTTTATTTATTTAAAACGTAATAAATTATCATGGATTATTGAATTTATATTTCCATGTTTATTAGTATTAACTGGTATTGGATTTTTAGAATATTTTAAACCAAATAATATACAACCACCATTGGATATTAATCATTGGATTATGAAAAATACACATACTACTAATGAATTAGTACATTTCTATACACATAATCCTCATAATGACGAAGATGTTTCATTTCAATCTTATTTAAAATCATTAAATAATCCATTAAGTTTAACTGGTGTTGGTTGTATTTCATCAAAATTACATACGTTTCAACCAAAAATTAATACAAATTGTTTAATTCAAACAAATAATCAAAAATATTTAACAAAAAATTGTGAAAAATATTCATTCAATCATAAATTTCCTTGTTATCCATTAGCTACTGGTGATATACTACTTAATTTAAGTAGTATTAATATATCTGATTATTTAATGAATAATACAAAATTATTATATAATATTATGTATGGTGGTATTGAATTTAAAACTAATGAAAAATATGAATTAAATGAAATAATTTATAATTTATTTATTAAATTAAATAATTATTCAGTTAAATTACATCAATCTAATGATTGGAAACAATTCTTAATTGATTTAAAATTAATTTTACCACCAAAAAATATAATACGTTTATGGTATGATAATCGTGGTTATATATCATCAGTAGCTTATTTAAATTTATTACAAAATTTACAATATCGTATGTTATTATCAAATGGATTAATGACATTAAATAAACAATATAATGATGTAAACATCAATTATAATGATAATAATAATGATGTAATAAATCCAACAAATTCTGGTATAATTATCACTACCCATCCATTACCATATCCAGATACATTTGAAAATAGTAAAATAAATGATGATATTAAAGCAGATTATTTATTATCATTATTTCTTATATTAGCTTTATCATTTATACCAGCTAGTTTTATTAGTTTACCTGTATATGAACGTAATAATAATTCAAAACATTTACAAACTTTATCTGGTCTATTACCTTCAATTTATTGGTCAATCAATTATATTAATGATTATATCACCTATTTATTCTCATCAACATTATGTATAATAATAATTATTATACATGGTAATTCAGCATATATTCAATCAGATACAATCTATCCATTTATATTAACTATATATTTATATGGTTTAGCTATGGTCTCTTTAATTTATTTGGCAAGTTTTTTATTTAAATCATCTAGTACAGCATTTGTATTAATATGTGGTTTAAATTTAGTAATTGGTGCAGTGACAACATTTGTACGTTTCTTTCTTGAAATACTTACACTTGATAGTACAAATTATCAAACAACAAGAGGAACTACAGGAACGACAACAACTCAATTAATCAATATGTGGTTACGTATATCACCGCATTATTGTTTAAGTGGTAGTTTTTTTACAATAGCATTAAGAGATTTTTTTAATAAACTTAATATATCATATAAAAATAATACATCATTATGGAATTTATTGAAACTTGATATGGGATGCCTATTATTACATTCATTATTATTATTTATCATTGTATTATTATTAGAAAAACAATTTTATATAATACAAATAATACATTGGAAAAGAAATAAATTAAAATGGAATCGTTTAATGAATTCATATGTTGGTATACATTATGCAGATCTGGAATCAAATATACAAGTAAGTTATGTGTGTGTGTATTACATTTTGTTATGCAAATAATTTCATCTTTGATTTTCATGTATACATTAAATGAAATTAAATCATCTTAATATGTTCTTTAGTAAACTTTTCTGGGTTCCAGGTTCGAATCCTGTGAGTGGGATAGTGGATGCACACTACTGAGGAGTTTCATACTAGAACGAAAAGGCCGTTCAGTGCTTCCAGTTTTTTCATGGTGGTCTAGCTTTAATTGACTAATGAATTCAACTAATAAATTACTAAAATCTCCACAAAATCCCCTTCTGATAATAATTATTAGGTGCTCACTCCTAACTAACTTTAAAAGGTATTTATTGTAGTTTTATTTAGGAGCGGTGGTCGATGGAGTTCAACCAGGTCTGTTGTGAGACAGTAAATAACTGGCCCCCAAATGCCCTGATACGGCCGAGAGTGATGTGGGTTCGCCCTCCCTCTCCAAATACTCCCACACGGCTACGCGTATACAGCCTCTGCCAGGGAAGTACTACTCATTGCCTTCTCGTGACACCGGTGTTGTTTACGAAAATGAAAGGACGAAAAGCGAATGTCCGGCGCTATAACCGGATCCCAAATCAATGGTGCACATGGACTCCAGTATCCTGCGGGAACAAATGGCGTATGAACCAATTTTTGATCACCAGCTTCCATGGGACTGCATCTCCTCACGATGCCCCACTGCCTTGTGGGTTAGACCTTTAGGTCGAAGGCTCGGGGTGTGGCCCCCTAAGAAAACCACCTGCTTCGGTTTGGGCAATCGGGCAGTATCACAGCCCACACATAAATATAATGAAAATGATGATATTCTCCAAAAACTCTATTCTCACCGCGATTTACTGTCAAACAATTCACATTATTATTATTATTTACCACGTCATCTATTCACTCTCTTTTATTTCCACTCTATCTATCCATATTTTTCGACTTATACAGCAGCTCACCTATGGTGGACATTCGGTTCTATATAAACGTTCTGGAGTCACTGCCTGGTTGAAAATTGTATGTTACCACTGAATTCGAGTACTGAAGCAGTTTTTCTGAAACCACGCGCACCATTCAAACTGGCTGCTTTTAACGTTCGCACACTTATGCAGGTCGGACAACAGATAAGGCTGGCTATGTCTTTGGAAAGTCTTAATATCGACGTTTGTTGTCTATCCGAGACCCGTATTCAAGACTCTGGTGAAGTACTACAAATTCGCTCTCCATCTGTCACTTCAAAAAGCTTGTTTTATGTGCGTTTATCCGGGGACCCTGTGGCATCTTCGTCTGGTCTTGCTGGCGTTGGTGTCGCACTAAGCGCTAGAGCTGAGGCAGCACTAATCGACTGGATCCCCATTAACAGTCGGTTATGTGCTGTTAGATTAGAAAGTTCCATCAAAGAGAGAAGAAATCGGCGTGAGAAACGATGTCTTGTCATCATCTCCGCCTATGTCCCGACAGATTGCAGCCCGGATGCAACCAAGGATGAATTCTACCACCAGTTATCTGTTCTTCTCCAAAAAGTGAGTTCCACAGATATTGTAGTACTAGCCGGAGACTTGAATGCTCGGGTCGGGCGTCTAGACACAGAAGAGAGTTGTTTAGGTGGCCGATGGGGACTTGTTGGTCGCAGGACAGATAACAGGGAACGTCTACTGCAACTATGCACAGACCACAACCTGTTTCTGGCTAGCACTAACTTTTGGTACAGCCATCGCCGATGTGCCACCTGGCGTCCTCCCTCTGCATCTCAAGCCTGGACTCAGATTGATCACATCGCGATCAGCTACCGCTGGTGTGGTTGTGTACAAGACCGCCGCTCCTTTGGGAGTACCTATCTGGAATCTAATCATACTCTGGTCTGCACCAATCTTACCTTACTTTTCAGTGGACAACGAAGTGACCGCCACCAAAGGATTGATGTTAGTAAGCTGGTTGCAAATTCTGTTGCTAGTAAGTGCCGAACCGAGCTATCTTCTAGGCTAGCTACCATTCCACCGAAAAGTATAGATGAGCATTGGTTGCAATTGTATGACTCCATGAAAATGGCGGGTAAAGCCAGTTGTGGGTTCGCGAAACGTCCCGCTTATAAGCACTGGGTTTCTTCTGGTTCCTTACAACTCATTAAACCCCGTCGGTCTACTCCGGGTGATCGTGAGTTTGACCACAAACGAAGGATGTTACGTAATGAAATCGGGCAAAGCTTGCGTGAGGACCGAGAAGCCTGGTGGTCGGAGCGTGCCAGTGAGTTGGAAGCAGCAGCTGCATCTGGTAATTACCGGAAGCTCTTCCAACTCATCCGAGCCACTGGCAGTAAGAAGTCTGGTGTGAGCGAAACAATCTGAGAGGATGACGGAACGCCAATCACTAACATCCATAGACGTCTTGGACGATTGACAGAATTTTTCGAAGGGCAGTTCAATTGGCCTCCTGCTCCGGCAACGTCGTTCAGACTGTCGTGCCCTCCATGGCCGGTGAGGAATGATCCACCAAATGAGGCGGAAGTCCGCAAGGAACTCCAACTCTTGAAACGTTACAAATCACCGGGCCCAGACGACTTACCTCCGGCTCTTTTTAAAGATGGTGGTGACTTTCTGACTAAGGGACTGACGACGTTGTTTGCAAAGATCTGGGAACTAGAGAGTGTACCAACATCATGGAATGAGTCGATAGTTGTCCCTATCTTTAAAAAGAGTTCACGTCGTTCCTGTAACAACTATCGGGGGATAATTCTACTTCCGATTGCGTCCAAGCTATTGGCTTCCGTTTTATTTCGTAGGTTGTTCAAAACCCGAGAAGGATTGACTCGCGAGGAGCAGGCTAATTTTCATTCCGGTCGAGGATGTTTTGATCATATCTTCACCCTCCGCCAAATGTTAGAAAACCGCCATACTTATCAAAGGCTAACAATCGTAGTGTTTCTTGATATCAGGGCTGCCTTCGATTCGTTGGACAGAACTGTTCTCTGGGATTGTCTATTGAAGAAGGGTGTGCCTGAGAAGTTTATTAACATCCTAAAAGCCTTATATACAAACACCTCAGGCAGAGTGAGGGCATACAACCACCTTTCTCCATTGTTCCATTCAAGCAGTGGGGTTAGACAGGGTTGTCCAATCTCACCATTCCTCCTCAACTTTGCCATCGACGACATTCTAGAAACAGCTCTGATGGATGTAAGTAATGGTGGAGTGGATCTGTTACCTGGAGAAAGACTTATCGACCTTGAGTTTGCGGATGATATTGTCTTACTGTGCGATAATGCCCAAGCCATGCAATCCACACTTGATCAGTTGGCAATCGATGTCCGTAGGTATGGTATGTGCTTTGCATCTTCGAAGTGCAAAGTACTTCTACAAGACTGGCAGGATTCTAATCCTGTGCTCACTTTGGATGGTGAGCAGATAGAAGTAGTCGAGAAGTTCATGTATCTAGGTAGCTGCATAAATGCTGGTGGTGACGTGAGTGATGAGATCAATGCACGTATAGTGAAAGCCAGAGCAGCCCACGCCAATCTGGGCCATCTCTGGCGCCTTCGTGATGTTAGTCTGGCTGTAAAAGGTCGGATCTAAAACGCGTCTGTGAGAGCAGTTTTGCTCTATGCTTGTGAAATCTGGCCTCTCCGAGTTGAGGATGTCAGACGTCTCTCTGTATTCGATCACGGCTATCTCCGAAGGATTGCTGACATTCAGTGGCAACACCATGTCAGTAATGCAGAGGTTCGGCATCATGTGTTCGGGCACAGAGACGATAATGCAAGTGGTGTCACCATCTTGAAACACCGACTTCGGTGGCTTGGATATGTTCTGCGAGTGTCGTCCCAGAGAATTCCACGTCGTGCATTATTTGCCAACTCTGGGACTGGTTGGAAAAAGCGGAGAGGCGTCAGTGTATGACATGGTGTCGTGGTATGAAAGAAAGCTGCAAAGGGCTGGCTTGTGTTGGTCCTTCACGACTCCCTGGCTGGGGTCCGAGAGATGGTGTAACACAGTGGCTAGAAACGTTATCAGATATGGCTCAGATCCTGCTGTAACCTTCTTTTACTTTCTTCGTAAAAAGTGGTTGTATCTTCCTTAACTGTAAGATTTCTTCTGAGTGTACCTTTTCGTCTCCCCCATTATCGTTCTGTTTTTCTATAATTCCCTACGTTCCTTACCTTTTTTCCCTTCTTAAATTCTCATTGTTTTGTGTGGCGCATATATATTTTGTGCCCCCCTGTACCAATATTTATGTGTTCAAATAAATAAATAAATAAGTAAATATCTGACGATATTGGCGGACGGTGGAAAAATTTCGTGGGTTGGTTGAAGTTAGGTATTAACACCGCTGGATGCCGGCTCAGTAGTCTAGAGCATAAGTGTTCGCGCACGAGACCGAAAGATCCTGGGTTCCAATCCCACGAGCAGGATCGTAGATGTGAACTGCTGAGGAGTCCAGTGCTTCCAGGTTTTCCATGGTGGTCTAGGTTTAATTGACTAATGAATTCGACTATAACAGTTTCTTTATTTACCTATTTAATTAAATCATTATAATACAACGAAAATGTCAAATACACTCATTATCAACATATTAACTAGAGTGTAGCATATCATCAATCTGTGTAGGTATTATGAAGAAATTTTAAGATTTCTTTAATCTAGACGTACGTAGACTTTATTTTTTCTTTCGTTTATTTCTTATTTTGTATTGTGTAAGATTTCTGTTAGAATCTTAATAACTTAATTTAAGGTTATTAGCTTCAATAATTTTGTTACTTAGATTAAATAAACTTTTATACCAGGTTCATGGCTGTTAGCATGTACTGGTAAGAGATTTGCAGTTAATTTTCATGCGAAAAAGAACAAACAAACAGATTGATAGAAAAAGTCCCCTTACAATCTATCACAGCCAAGGTATGCGAGACTATAATTTATGGACGAACCAATCAGATATAAGATAACGAGTCATGTAATTTGGCGCGAAATTCATGCATCCAGTTGGCTGACTAGAGTTTTGGCATTATAGCTGATGTCATTTCGGGATGAAAACCCTAAATCTAATTTTTAACCCTAGCTATCAACTTTAATTCATAATTCTAACTGGTTTATAACTCTCATCAGTAGGCGTCCATTCTCAAGGTCATTTCAGCGTCGCTCGAAGGTCGTCCATAAATTATAGTCTCGTCCTATTGTAATTCATTAGGCTTGTTGGAATATTTGTGACATACGAATTCGCTCAATTAAATTGTGGAGTGAATTTCAGAAATGTTACAATTGAAATATTTACCAGTTATTTGTTATCTAACCATCTGGTGGTTAGATATAATAAACTTGTTTTTGATAATAGTAAAATTTCTCATGTTAACAGCTTCATCGATATATGACCTTAAGCTCTCGATGTTTTCTTAAGCTGTATTTTGTGAAGTGTATCTGTTATAAACGAGAATACAGGTAGGGACAACCAATGTATTTAAATATATGATTACAGAACATCTTGGTAAAATATGAGGACAATGCATTGAATACATCATTCACAAATTTCCATCATTTGTTCTTCACATTCTGTGTGATTTTTTCTATTCGCAATTCCTTTTTATTTCCTTATCTATTCTTTTCAACTTGATCTTCTTAGGCTTCTGATGCCATGGATTTCACTTCCGACTGGTGTTACATACTACTTATGTGTGTCAACATATGTAACATACACCACATATCGAATTTCGAAAACTTCATCAATCATCTGGTCAATTTACTTGAGATTTGTAATTACTTACTTTTATACTATGTAGCTGATTGACGGATAGCCTCCAATTGCAGTGTATTTCTGAATACTCTAAATATCTAATCCTACCCATGCAACAACAGGTCATTGAAGGCGTAGACAACTATACTCTACTCAAAATCACCAGATTTATTTCCTTGAGTTCATATTTATACTGAAATGACTAGTAATATCAGACATTCGATGATTTTTTATATGCTATGATCAATGAATTCATCAGTATTCAACAAACTGGTTCTTGAAAGTAAATAATTACAGCTAGAATTTTTATTGAAGGCTATCTACCACAAGTCTGATAAAAATTGATGACAGACTATTATCTAAATAGACTGAATCCTACGACCTTCATCAAAGCTGTCTACTTTCCGTACTCCTATTTAATTTATATGACTGACATGCTTTTTAAGATAATACTTTTCCTTGCCTTTATTTGTAATTATCTTCTCAAACTGAACTTCTAACTGGTTAATTACAATTAGAAGGAAATGATTTATTGAAAGAAACATACGTAATATGAACAGATGAAAAGCCGTTGGTTTTCGTGTATTCAGACTGATACAATAACTTAAAATGTGTTTGCATAATCGGTTGTTAGTTAAACTTACTGTATTTCCAGAAGGGGTTGTGTGGAGATTTTTGAAATTTCGCTGGTTGAAATCATGAGTCAATTGAAGCTCGACTACCATGGAAAACCTGGAAGCACTGTATTTACTGCCCACAGCCAGTGTTGAAACCTATAAATCACAGTTTTCATGTTAACAGATCTAAACTACATATTATTAATTCGCATAAGGTTACCAAATGCATTTGAATATAAAACTACAGAATCTTTTAGTAAAATCAGAGAACATTACAGTAAATTCTTCATTTGCAAGATATCGGTCAATTGTCTCCGAATTCATTGTTCCCTCATTTCCTTATCAATCATTCTCTGTTATTGTTCTTATTCTCTTCAATCTTCTCAACCTTTTGCCTTCAGACATTTCACTTTCGATTAGTTCTACATACTACTTATGTCTATCGACTTCAATAGCATACACCACAATCAGTATCATGAAAATAATTATACTAGAGTAAAATTCTAGTTTACATTTATTGTAATGATAAGTTTTAATTTATTATACTTCCGAAAAAAAGATCACTGCATCAGAAACTTAACAATAACACTAGAATACTTGATCATAATTTCTTTATCGTATTTAAGATATTTCCTCTTACATACATACTTGAATATACAGTTGGCTAACTTTCAAACGATTACATATATGTAATATACGTTAGTCATTGAATAAATACATATGATTCATTATAATTAATCTCTATTAGAACAAATCACACAATTAACTGTCTATTAATTGAAAAATGTATATCTCAATTATTATCTCAAGTATTCTTCAGTAAAGAAGTGAAACGAAAACAAAAAAAGTGTGTGGGGGGCAACGTTCTATGCAGTTGAATCTTCTAAAAATTCTTACTGCATATAGAATGAATTCATCTTAATAAATATTTTCATTATAATGTGATTTCACACTGTAGTTTAGTTTGGTTTAAATAAACTTATTTCTCAAAAGATCAATGTAATAGAGTTTCATTATGGTTGTGAATTTAGTATACATAATAGGAGGTTGTGACCTGTGGTAAACGCGTTATCTATTAGATCGTTTCGTGACTGTTATTCACCAAGCTCACAGATAAAGGTGTAAATACTATCTTATTACCTCATCTATCTGAAAAGAAAAATTTTTTAAATGCTGAAATTAGAAACATGTTGATACATATGAATAAGTGCCATTTGTAAATTGAAATCTGAACAGTGTAACAGTAAAGTTACCATATCAAATAAGAAAATTAAAAGTTTTACATAGAATGCAACTCCCACTACTCGAAAATCTAGTTTTTGTCGTCAATATATATTCAGAAATTACTTGTGATGTACATCAACTTTGTACGGTCAAATTTATTACAGCATGGGGATGTGGAAATTGATCAGTTGTTTTTCACTAAGTCCATAAATCTATTGATTTTAGATCACCATTAAAAAACCTGAAAGCACTGAACGGCCATTTCTCCCTAGTATGGCACTCCTTAGCAATGCGAGATTTTTAACTTAATCTGTGCAACCCCATACTAAAAATAATCATCATGTTCCCAATAGTGACTGGCTCTAAGATAATTCCTTGGATTTCTAGTGAGAAGCCATGAACAATGGAGCCCAACCCATGTAGGGCGGTGACGGTTATCCACTTCAGAAATCAACGAATAGTTGCGCAGCTATTCATAGATTGATGGAAGTTAGACATTAACACCGTTAGATGCCAGTTCAGTAGTCTAGAGGTTAAGCGTTCATGCACGAGACTAATAAGTCCTGAGTTCGAGTCGCGTGTGCGAGATCATGGATACGCACTGCTGAGGACTCCCATACTAGAAAGAAATGGCCGTCCATTGCTCCCAAGTTTTCCATGATGGTCTAGGTTTAATCGACTCATGAATTCAACTATTAAATATGAACTGTTTCATTTATTATTGACATATTATCATTGGGCTGAATAATGTAATGTTTCATATTTCTAAATTAATTCTGTTCATTTACTTTTTGTGTGCATTTTATTTTTATTTCATTTACCCCTTTTTTATAAAAGAAGAAAACAGAAGATTCATCTTTAAAACCAAAATATGCAATCAACGTAAAATCAGTATGTAAACATTATTGGTCTCAAAAGAAACCAACAGTAGAACAATTAAATTTCACTGTTCAACCAGGTCAATGTTATGGTTTACTTGGTGTAAATGGTGCTGGAAAATCAACTACATATTCTATGTTAACTGGTCATTCTACAATAACACATGGAAATATTTATTTAAATGGTTATGATATAACATTAGATAAAGAGAAAGCATGTGAAAATATTGGTTATTGTCCACAACAAGATGCTTTATGTGAATTTATGACACCACGTGAACTATTAACATTTTATAGTTATTTAAGACATCCTAATCATCACCATAATCATCATTATCATCATCGTCATCATCATCATCATCATCAACAACAATCATTCAATCATACAAATCAAGTTAATGAAATGATTGAATTAATTGGTTTACAACAATATGCTGATTGTTTAATACATACATTATCTGGTGGTAATAAACGTAAATTATCTAGTGGTATAGCATTTATTGGTAATCCATCAATAATATTTTTAGATGAACCATCAACTGGTATGGATCCACAAGGAAAATATTTATTATGGAATAATATAAAAAATGCTATCAAATTAAATTGTACTATATTATTAAGTTCACATTGTATGGAAGAATGTGAATTATTATGTAATCATATTGGTTTATTAATTAATGGTAAAATATGTTGTCATGGTAGTCCATTAGAATTAAAACAAAAATATGGTTTAGGTTATTATATTGATTTACAATTTAAATCAAATATATTAAAATATATAAATCATGTAAATGATTTACAAATATTATTACATAATTATTTACCTAATTTTCAATTACGTTATCCATTATTAACAAGACAAGAATATCATTATAATACTAATACTACTACTACTACTACTACTACTAATAATAATAATAATACAAAACCATTATGGAAATTGTTTAATGCATTAGATCATTTAAATAAATATAATATCATTGAAAATATATCAATAAGACAGTCAACATTAGAAGATGTATTTGTTAATTTTATTAAATTATATGAAAATAATGAATTGTCTAAAGAATAATATGATAATCATTTGGAGTAGGTTGTTTGTTTTGTTTGTTTTTTCGACGGTTTTTCTTTGTTTTTTTTTCGTTTTCTTTTGTTTGGAAATTATTGTAATGACAAATGATCACGTAACAAGGTGGATGATAGTCTTTCCAATAATGATAAAAGCAAATCCGCTTTATGAATATTGAAATTACAATGGATTATGTAATAAAGAGAATGACAGTCTTTCCATTAATAATTAAGGCAAATCTGTTATATATAATTAAAATAATCCATAATGTCATTGAATAAGAAAAAGAGAATTCAATGAAGAAAATTTTCTTTTCGACAAAATCATTTAGTTAGGCTGTACATTCGTATATGTAGTTATATATAGAAAATATATATCCCTTAATGGGTATGTTTCTGTTTTTTTTCTTGTTTTTCTGCACCTCTATTTGATTATTATTATTATTACCAGTATACAAGTTTGCTTGATTATCATACAGTCTTTTCTTATTATTATGGCCTTTGTGTTTGTCGCTTTTCATGTCTGTCAATTGGTCTATTATCTTTACCCTTTGATTAGTACATTAACCTCATCTGTTATTTAGTCTCGAATCCATTTTTGGTGATGCAATCTTTTCTATTCTCCTATAGACAGATGTTTTCCATATATAACTTTATATACTAATGTACAGCTTAAGCAAATGATTTCGTCGAAAAGAAAATTTTCTTCACTGAATTCCCTTTTTCTGTTATATATATTGAAATGACAAATGATTATGTAATAGAGAGAATGATAGTCATTCCAGTAATAATAAAAGCAAATCTGTTATATGTGTATACACGTTGGATTGTAATAAAACATTAAACATAGATATTCTCTATTCTCTAAATTTATATTTCATTTATTTACGTATTTGTGTTCATTGTTTAATTGTCAATGAATTTACTGTATGGTTTCTGTACACAAATTGTATAGATTCAATCTTTTTGTTTTGTTTTTTTTAAGATAAAATGGTTTCATATTTTTTAAAATTATGTTTATCATTTTAAAAAACAAATGTGATATCCTATTCTTACCTATATGGTTATATTTGTTTATGGCAAGTTATTGCTCTTTCCTCTCTCTCTCTCTCTCTCTCTCCATTTTATTGATGTTTATTACTTTTATGATAAAAGTATGTATGATATGATCTTGGATCATAAATTGTTGAAAAATTTTTGATGAGATCCATTGTATTAATATACAGTTTATTATTTGATTGTATTTGTTGTTTAATAAATGGAGAATTCGATATTTTGTCTTTTATATATGTAATATATTTTATGTTTTTTTTTGTTGGAATCAAGTTCAGTAAATTATGTAATTAATAAACGAATTGATTCGGTTGAATGATAAGTGAAATAAATAAAACTTATTGTAAATATGAGAAAAGTTACTGAATTATTAGAATCATTTGGAGTCAAACATGTAAATCATTAGATGATAGATCAGTGGTTTAGAGGTTGAGTGTTGACGTATAAAATCGAAAATCGTAGGCTCGACTTCCGGATACGACGTCGAGGATGTGCACTGCCTGAGAATTCTACACTAGAATGTAACGACCGTTCAGTGCTTTCTGGTTTTCATTGTATAATTATGAAAATCACTACATAGAAACCAGAGAACAGTTACGCCATCTAAGAGTAAATAGCAATTGGTTTCATTTTTATTACTTTAACCGATCTCTGTTATATCTTTATCACCCAGTTTTTTCATAGGTTCAGTTGTAAATAATATTTCAGTGCAAAATTAAAAATTGAATAGCAACTGTTTATTTATTTATTTGAACACATAAATATTGGTACAAGGAGGCATCAGATACATATGCACCACACAAATCTCATTTGATTTGTGTGAGGGATGTGATACTGATCGGGTGCCCAAACCGAAGGTGGTTTTCTTAGGGGGCCACACTCAGAGTTTTTGATCTAAAAATCTGATCCACAAAGCAGTGGAGCAACATCAGTAGATGCAGTCCCATAGTAACCGGTAATCAACGATTGTTCATACGCTATTTGTTCCTTCAGGATACTGGAGCCCATGCGCACCATTGGTTTGGAATCATGGCTTTCCAACTCCTTCATGTGGACTCTCCGCGTCCAAGAACCCGGTTAAAGTGCTGAACATTCGCTTTTCGTCCTCTCGATTCCGTAAACAACACCCCCATCACGCGAGGGCAGTGAGTAGTACTTCCCTGGCAGAGGCTATATACGCGTGGTCATGTGAAAGCATTTCGAGAGGGAGAGCTGACTCTCCCCACTTTCGGCCGTGCCAGGGCATTTGGGGGCGAATAGCAACTGTACGATTTATCCATTCTTATGACGATGAAATCGGTTATTATATAAGTACATATATATTTTTTTCAGGCATGTGTGATCGATATCACAATGGAAATGAGTATAAGAAATGCCTGCTGCCCTACTGTTTTGGTTATGTAGCTAAATTTATTACTACATAAATCTCAACGGTAACGTTTAAGATCATGGAACCGGCTATTTTGGGATAAAATCCCTCAGGAAGCACATTTTTCTTCTCTCCTCCCCAAGGCGCCAGATATGCTTTGCCGACAAGTATTAGCTAGATTAAAATCTAGATACACAGGTTTATCGTAAAAACTTGCAAGCATTCTACATCTTTGCAAGTACCCGAATACTATTTAAAATCTAATTAACTAAATATTATATCAAACTAAAATCCAACTTACAATACGTTTAACTAAGATCATGAGCAAATGAATGTAAGACCATCGTTGATAACCTGGAAGCACTGGAAGGCTGTTTTGACCTAGTATGGAATGCCCCAGCAATGCGAATCCATATCCAGTGCTTCCAAGTTTCCAATGTGAGTCTAACATTTATCGGTTTATCATCTGAATTAAAACTCAACAACGTCCACAGACATATACTGATTATAATACGTTGTTCTCCCCAGTTTTGTAAATGACAAATTTGAATGAAAGCTGCAAAGTTTATGTACGTTTGATATGTCAATTCCATCAATAATTACTCAATTTGAAGTTTCTCTAACAGTGGATTGTTAACAACTGCGAAACGAATAAAGGCTGAAAATTACTGGACGGCTGTCTTGTTTAACATAAAACTTCTAAATATTAAACAGGTGGTTGGGGGTAGTCAACAATAGACTCTGAACTTAGGGTTCATGGTATATGACACTCGTTAGCACCGTGTACCTGGCAGATCCGACCACATGTCACCCAGCTTCACGGTCAGAGACATTATCACTGAGATTTCAAGTCACTATTGACCTCCTGCTGGCACGAAGTGTATATACAATTGATTAGTTACTGGGAAATGACCGATGTCATATGTATCAGGTTTTCTTAATACTGATCGGATTTCATCAATCAAACTCATGAAATTTCAGTTATTTAATCAATATCAATTCTTATTCTGTAATAACTAATTGAACAGACACTAGGATTGCCCTACTATATACATTAGTTATTTTCATTAAGTAAGATTATCTCGACAGAAATATCAGTCTTGTTTTATCACTATGTTAGTTAATATTTTAATGAAACACTAGAAATATGAACAAATTTATGCTTGCTCCTAGTTCAAGATGCGCTTTGAATAATTTTGATTTACATATAAAACAGTGATGTAATTTAATAGTTGAATTCATAAATCCATTGATGTTAGACCAACATGGAAATCCTAGGAGCACTATATAACTGTCTCGTTTTATTGTGGGACCCCTCGGCAGTACGCATCCACGACCCCGCCTAGCGAGGTTCGAACCCAGGACCTATCGGTCTTGCGCGCAAACGCTTAACCACTAGACCACTGAGCCAGCACTCACTATTATCATCAGTGAGTTACTATCTCACTGTTTACTACTTGTCACTACAGCTCCAGCAAATACCTCTTGGAGACCGTCACTAGTGAGATATGATGATTATAATCAGAAAGGGATTTTTATGAATATTATAGTAATTTAATAGTTGAATTCATGTGTCGTCTAACATATTACTAAACTCAAAATGATAATTAAAGATGGCATATGCATATGAAATACACTGAATGTTTACCTTATATCACCTATGTATAGTCAATTTGATTTTTTACACTAGATAAATATGATTCATGCTTATAGAATCGTTTAACATTTAATTTTTAATAAACCCTTTTAATTAGAGAGGGGTTTTATGGAGATTAGAGTAAGTTAATATTAGTATCTTTAATGTTAATCATAATTTGTTACAAATAAATTGTAAGGTGCGCAAATCATTATGTAATTGGATTTATTATAACATTTCATTTCTTGCATATAAAATAATTAACGAAGTCCTCATTTTGTCAATTATAAAGTTACTATCTTTATTACTTCAATATTGAAAACAATTGAGTTTCACTGCTCAATAATAATTCGAATGAAACAGTATGGATTGGTACTGTAGGTTTACTATACCGTTATGGTCAAACAGAAGAATTTTAAGACAGCACAGAATTAAAGTATATTACAAAAAAACGAACACCCTTCGAAATACTCTTGTTCGCTTAAAACATATACTCCCATTTATGTCAATATAGAATTGTATCTACGCATTAGAATATGTCAATTGTGATGCCTTCTATATTTGGAGAATCGTCTTGTGAAATCATGACTTGAACTAAAAAACATATTAGGTACATAAAAAGACCACCTAATAATCCTGTAGAATTGGATAGACTTCAAATTAAATCGACAATAACATTTCACGCCATTTTGAACAAACATCAAATGAATTTTAATAGTTGAGATCATGGGTCAATTGAAGCTAGACAACTATGAAAAACCTCGAAGCACTGAACGGCCGTTCCGTCCTATTGTGGAACTCCTCACCAATGTTTATCCACGATCCGGAATCGTGAGATTCGAACCTAGGTCTTGCTTCAATTGACTCATGATCTAAACTATTAAAATTACTATAATATCTACAAAACCCCTTCTGATACTAACCACCAAAATGTTAGATACAAAGGAAATTGTACTTATCTACTTAATCTTGAATCTCTATTTGTACTGTAGAATATATCTCTAAAACAACATACGACTTATATTTTGAACTTTCTTCATAGGTATTTTTACTAAAGTTTGACTTGATACTTTCGAATAAATATTTGTAATATTCCCATGAGTTCAAGGCCTTTTTAATAACCACCAAATCGATTTCAAAAATATCAAGATATTACAAAACGGCTATTCCAACTACAAAGAAAAGAGCGTAACTGAAGCTTTCCATATAATGCTTTATCCTACTACTCTCAATCGAAAAGAAGGCCTCACTATCCATCCGACGTGGATCATCCATCCTAGCTACCATGTCTGATATTATTCACATTTCACACTATTATCTTACATATATATTAATCTCTATCCTTACTTACCACAAAAGTCACATTTTTTCATCCCCAACCTTACATACACCCACGAATTTACATACATATCATTTATAAATCATCTTGAGCGAAATGACATGACATTGACTTGTTCAGACCTGTTTTTTATGATTAATCGCACATAATAATTTGCGTTGTTCCTTTGTACTATTTGGTTATTTATTCTCTGAAGAAGTGGCTTACACTGAGTCACGAAACGTCAGAAATTCTAGTATGTCTTTCCATTAAAATATTACAAGCATATTATTTTTATTCTTAGCTTTCTTTATGTCCAGAAATAACACTTAATTCATGTAATAGTAATCTTTATTATGAGTTGATGCTATACAGAGAAAGAGAGTCCTTGAAAGCATTTTAGTTTTGCTTTCAGACAAATTAGTAATACACATATGAGAATAGAACCCAGACCATCCATTTCATCTGAAAACACAATATCTTTTCACTTTATAAGCTAAGATGGATAGTGGTTAGCAGTGGAATCCAGGACGTGCGTTTCGACTAATTTGGGACTCGTCAGCTGGATGTACATGCATCCCAGAGTTCATGTTCATTTCGGGATTCAAACCCAGTACTATTCGCTTCGAACGCTATCGCGTCCTGCATTCAACTACTGAGTTCAGATTGCTTAAAAAGCTTGCGACTTAAGGCAATATCGAGGCAGTTCACACAATATGCACATATACCAACAAGAGACGAATCAATTGCTGTTCTAAACTACAATGGGTAGATACAGGCAAACAATACCAAATGAATTAGATTTTAACGTTCTTTTCGAAATTCACTGATCATTAATCTAATTTTAGTGAATTAAATAAATAATATGATTGTATTCAAAATATTACTACTGAATTTATGCCAGATATTTGATTTTGTTGACTCTTTAGTTTGTGTGATCTTGGAAAACTCAGTGAAATACATTAATAAGTGATTTCGTTATTTAGCATTAAGTAAAGTTGTTCCGTAGAGACTGTGTCGACATTTGAATCTATATATATATATTAATTATCGTCAATTAGAGAAACTGATAAAATCACCAGTTCCATTCAATTGAAAATATTTCACCAAAGTATTCATTTATGATCAGAACTCATCAGCAATTCATCAATGAATGATATGTTATGATGGGAAGAATTTCAGATACTCCTGTAGTGAACTACTTTTATGAAGTGAACGTGATTGGTATAATGGAAACAATTATTATTATAACCAATTGTACCAGTGATCGTTTTACTGTAATTGTTTGATTAAATGTTGAACGAAAAACACACTTCCATTGTTTGTGATCTTGCATGAACTCTCATACGCTCGGTAGTCTCGCTTGTAGATTTTGGCACGACATCGGAATCATTTCGATACCACGAGATCGCCAACAAATACATCTTACTACAAACTTCAACTGCCGTCTGATATTTGGTTTACGGAGGGGTTAACCTGGTAACTGGCACGTAGACTTCTTGTACTGGTGACCATAAACAACCGCGACTTGACACCTACTACACTTTAATGGTAGGAACGACAACAGACACTCATAGACGATGGATACCAAGATTATTCAAACGCTACAGGAAACCAGTTATCAAGTTGCAAGTACGTATGAAAAACAGATGGTACTTTTTGAAAGAACGGGAGGTAATATAATGAGAAGAAAAGTCACAATCAGATTGATTTACTCATTATAATTTTTATTCAACATTAATTACGTTCTAATTCGATGGGATGTTTATTCAATCTAGTAGTTGTTTCTGTTTTCCCATATAACATTTTATTCTGTATTGACATTAACTATGCTCAGCATGATATGCAACATGTGATCCTGTTATCACCCTAAGTATTCTTTCATGTACATAATTTCATCCTAATTATTAATCAAAATGGGTGTACAGTCATCATACAAATGAGTGTATTTTCGACTGGGGTCGTTTTCGTCGTGATGGTGTTTGGGGTTAGCTAATCTTCATTTGTATCAGTCTTTGTGTTCTTAATTTCGCGTCGTGGGAACTGCGATGATTCATCGATTTCGAGTACAAGTGATAAGCGATTGCGATATAATAATCTGGGACGACAATATATATCAAAGTAACGTTCAATCAACATATCTCAAGAAATATTTCGTCACTTTTCTAAATTTTATTCAAAATATAAATTCTCCGTTGTTATCCATAAAAATGAGTATTTCATCACTCCTTTCTCAACACATTGGATTGTCAACATTGTCGTTAGCTCATATTACAAACTAACTTAAGCTATCACTGAAAACCGGAAAATACTAGACAGTCATTTTGCCTTAGTATAAGGCACATCTAATAAAAATGTTGCCTTAATGACCACTTAATAAGCATCTAACGGCTTACATTTCACTATTGAGCTACACAAATGATAAAACGAATGTCTGCTCTTAATTTTTATTTTGCGTCGCAAAAAGTCACGGAAGATTTCAAGAAGGTCAATTAATATTCTTCTTAGTAAAATTCAGAAGTATTAATATAGTCATATCTTTCTATAACACCGAGGTTATATCGTTGACGATACGTATTGATGGTTGAACCAAACACCTACTTCCAACATATTCAATCGTAAAACTCCAACATTATCCATGAAAATATTTCCAAAAACAATACGATTCAACAAGTTCAAATGTTTTGTTGAAACATTAAACCCTATAAAAACGAGAAGCCGCATATACAAAGAAATCGACGTTTTCTTCGACGAACAAAACCTTCTTATTATAGGTATCATCTGAGAATTGCAAAGATCCTCCTGCAAGAGATCGTCCAGTCAAGGTAACACAAACTGAAATTTGGGTTCCTTACAAAACATTCAATAAACCAGATAGAAACAATGTATGATCAACATATACGTCAAAGTTATTTCACTATTATAACATGAATTTACCTAACACACATAACTTTAAATTTGCTGAATACAATGAACTCTAAAGATTGATTCACTTTCTTCCTAATAAACTTGTAAATCACTGAAAATAATGTTGTAGTTTTCAAGAAATCGGTAGACATTCTTCATAATTCGGTGAAGTTACGCGAATGCGAAATCGTTAAACAATAAATGAGCAGGAATGCATGATTTCCTGAAGTTCAATGGTTCATCAACTGATATCAACTTCTAATCATCAGAATAGTCTAACTTGAAACTTGAAAGGGTAGAAAATAATAATAGCCGATTAATCAAATTACTTGTTATCATTATGATGTTATTTTCAGACATGTTAGGACATGTCAATGATGAATTATTCAATGAAGTATCATAATTTAAATTATACACACACGCACACACATCATGCAGATGAATATGACTAAACTAACAAACTATTATGTTCCAGAGAGATTGAACACACCCATTTTCATTTCTTCAACTATGAAATAGTTATTCATCTATTCGTAATACCATAACACCTTGAACAAATAACAACAGAGTTATTCTGTCATTATGTCAATAATTATATAAACATGTTAGATGATATTGATGATTTATTAATCAAAATGTTATTTACAGTAGTAACAGAGATGTTTATTGAAGATAATAGAGTTGGTTGATCAGATATCAAGTTGAACACTGATCACGATGAGTATTACTGATGCACATCCTCACAGGAGACTAAACTCAACACCTTCGATCTCACAGCAACAGCCTAATATTTAGATCACCGAATCGGCATGTGATGGTGTATATGTCTAGATTCAATCAATTCGAGACACTTGAAGTGGTATCTATTAAGTTTGAGTCTCACTGTGAATATCAATTCTGTGGTACATGTATAATACACTGACGAGCCTCGGACAACTTGGATAGACATTCTAGATCCCGTTGATTGCCATGTACCAGTATTGTAAATGGTGTAAACAAATAGAAATTTTCAGTTTACTACAGTTATTAAGTAACAATGATTTCGATTTGATGCGAAGTTGGTCTTACATAAGTTGATGTACTATTGTAAATAGCTATTCTGTCGTAGTTTATGATCAATTAGTATTACAGACACACACACACACATACACACATACACACACGATGTCCCAAACTAAATCGAATGCAAAAACCATGGATATCATGACGAATTCACATTTATCACACCACCAACCATGAATTTTATCGTAAGCATTTTCACTTTCATTCCACTTATACTGTGATTGTCATTCACAATTGCATCTATCATATCTTTCTCAGTCATAAATGAGAAATTCAATCATCTCCACACATTTCTCATTCTTCTAATTATTTATTACCGGAAGATATTCTTTGCATTCGGTATAACTTTCTATAAATAGTACCCTACTAAATAAGACCACAAAT
Organism: Schistosoma spindalis; assembly: GCA_946903255.1. Lineage (NCBI taxonomy): Eukaryota > Metazoa > Platyhelminthes > Trematoda > Strigeidida > Schistosomatidae > Schistosoma > Schistosoma spindalis. The sequence continues at coordinate 7,452,377 of OX336420.1, forward strand.
TAGTCTCCCGGTTGGAAAAAACATGTGGTCTGTGTGTGTTTCGCTCAATCTAAGTTTTCAACTTCATATTTTACTCAACTAAACTCATCCTCACAAAGTCACAACCTATGGAATTCATCGAAGCTAGAAGTATGGCAGTTGCTTTTAGTGTTAACGGATGATTCTTCCAGATATATATTACCAATTGAAGAGTAATGAAAATAAGGATTGGTCGATTTTTCACTCATTTAAATGCAACATCTTGTTGAGTAACAGCAGTCCATAGTTTGATGTTATTTGAATTCCTCACGATTGCAATATTGATGCATTTCAGACAGAAGTTAAAACGGTTATTATTTCGCAATTTAAGCTCTCTGTAAATTGAGCAAATCTTCACAGTTCACTAATAAAAATCTTAAGAGCAATGTATATTTCAGTTGAATGTAACCAGAAGATAAGCAGAGAAACACATTTTCCAACTGTAATTATTGATCATTCGTCCTCACTCACAAAATCAATTAACCGTATCCTGCTTCAGTAACTAGTTCATCAATCCATTGTACTGCAGATTGATTGAAGTTGGATTGTTTTGCTTTGTAGGAAAATCGGACAGCACTGATCACGGTTTCTCAATAGAATTCCAAGAGTCACTTTTGGATGCTAGTTGCCTCGTGAGTTTTGATGGATGGAAATCGTGGACGCGCATTGCTGAAGAAAATCACGATAGGACTAAAAGGCTGTCCAGCGCTTCCAGGTTTTCCATGGTGGTCTAACTCCAATTGACTCATGATCTCAACTAGTGGAATTACTTTAATATTCACAAAAACCCATTCTGATTTTAAAATTCATTGATTAGTTCCTCAAACACCGTATTTCTTCGAAAATGTACTATTCACTGTAATCAAATCAACAACAAAAAATCTATCGAAAGATTTATCGATGCTGAAATTGATTAGAATGTGTTCTCCGTGTTCTTCTAAACAATCATGAAAGTAAATAATTCCCGATATATATAGACACATTATGACAATATTGTTCAAATTATGTAGGATTAATGTAATCATCTATGAAATTGAACACTGAATATTCTTCCATCATATCAAGTTTTCGAAATACTACTAATATTATTTGATGAGTGAATGTAGTGGACAATCCGGAACACATTTTTCTTCTTCATTTTTGTGTTAACTGAATTTTATTAGTTTCCAAGGTTTCCGGACAACAGATATGATAATGATGTAACATTTGATAGTTGTATAAACAATCGCCTGACGCTTACGTTACGAGGCAGCTCCCGAAATATTCTCTTCCTCGCTTTTTAATTTGTTTTAGAAAATATTAGGTAAGTTTGTGAATCAAGATGAAGAGATATTCTGTGTGAATTCGATAGCACACTCTCCTGCTGTGAAATAAATGACTCGTTTCCCTTATACTATGATTATTTTTACTTTAGTTTTGTAAATAAAGCTTCAACATACACATGGGATAAATCCATGGCTCCAAATACAACTCAGAGAACACCAACCCAACCACACTTGGTGGAGAAACTTTGTAAGAGGTGGCAAGGTTCAAGTATCTGAGTAGCATCATCGATGAACATGGAGGATCGGATGAAGACGTAAAGACAACGATTGAAAAAGCCAGGGTAGAATTTTTACAGTCGAAGAACATATGGAATTCAAAACAACTATTAGGCAACATCATAGTCACAATCTTCAGTATGAAAGTTAAGACTTCTACTGTATGGGGCTGAAACGTGGAGGACTACCACAAACATTATCAAAAAGGTACAAGTATTTATCAGCACATGCCTATGAAAGATAGTCAATGTCCGTTGACCAGATACCATCAGCCTACTATTGGACATAACAAACCAGTTTCCAGCTGAGAAGGAAGTTAGGTAAAGACATTGGAAATGGATAGAACATATATTACGAGAATCACCAAAGTGCAAACCCTAACTTGGAATACTAAGAGGAAACCGAAGAGAGGAAGACGGAAGAATACACTGCGCCGAAAATTGGAAGCAGACATAAGAGGGATGAATGACAGCTGGAAACAACTGGAAAAGATTCCCCAGGATAGAGTTGGATGGAAAATGCTGGTGAGTGGCTTACGCTCCTCAACGAGGGGTAACCACAGGCGAAAGTAAGTAAGTCTGTAAATAAAACACGAGCAATTAAACGAGAGGATACACCTTCATATTCTCTTGTCCAGGAAGCGAGGAAATGTTTATTTTTTTATAGGAGATTCTCTAGAACTCTAATCAATCAGTTCTCTTTATAAGCTTCCGTTCTTCGTCTCTACAATCAAATTACTAACAGCATCGTAATATAATTGTTGGGATTCAGGTATTAACTAGCTGAATAAACTTATTTAATATGATTTGTAAAATTGATTTTGACTAATTAACCAAAGTTGACATAGTTTAATTTCACTATTAACCTAAATGGTTAACGTTCATAGCTGACAACTGAAGTGTGTGTGAGCAGTTATGCATTCGAATACCATACACTTGATATAAAGCAAGCATAAACGCTGTTCACATGAACCTAATTACAAGTATATATCTCCAGAAATGAACGAACATTTTCAAAAATAGAACAAGTGATCATTGTAATTGAAATCTCAAGTCAACCCTTAACATCATACTTGTCATTGCCTTCATAATATAATCTCTTTAATTATGTTATACATGATTAATCAACAATAACAACAAAAAGAAACAGGACATATTACCTACGATTATTTTTATTCCGAAAATGTAATAAGAAGACTGAGATTATCAGAACTATATGATATATTAGAGCAATACATTTCGAACAATCTGATCACACATATACTTGTTAAGAACAGTTATATATAAAAATAAAAAAGTCAACTAGACTGAAAATGAAGTAAGACGTGATTCAAATAGCCTTTTATTCAAACAAAAACTTAAATCAGTCATCAATAAAACGTATTGCGCAGCAAAGGTCATTATCAAAGAAAGAACAACATGCATACTTCATCCAAAACCTAAAAGACATGAAAACGATTGTGTCACATTCCACTGTGTTTACCAATTTAAATATGTGTGTGGTCACATATACATAGGGAGGAACAATCGTGTTCTCAACATTAGGCTGAGTGAACATGTGAAGAAGATTTGTAGCTCAATAAGAACCAATCAACATCAAGGTGTACAGAACAAGCTGTGAAACGCATATGGAGAAATTAGAACACTTCACTTCTATCTTAAGTTTGTGCTGATGATGTCGTTCAGAAGAACGATGAAAGCTCCACGACCAAACCATCCAGCTCAGAGAACAAAACTCCATCGAGTGAACATGTACTCAACTGACTGCAGAAACAAATACAATCAAGTGACCCAATAAGAGTGGAGGAGAAACACCCATCATCCTCTATTGCTAAACATATAATTGAAACAGGCCATAAGATTGATCTTAACTCGGCTTTTGTGGTATTGTATAAAAGTGTAAAAGGGCGTATACTAAGGTTTATTGAAGCCTTAGCCATACAAAGATTCAAACCCCCTTTGTGTATTCAAAAACAGTTTGTTCTTACCTTAAACCTACCCTGGTAATATTGATTTATTATCCAGAGTGATTAGGTTTTGAATTGTGTTCACATTATTATTACAGGCGGCCTGCTTGAATATCTGGTCTATCTGTTCCTGCCATCTGGATATTTCAACAAGTTATCTGTTTTCTTGTTTGTTTTAACACATCATTATGCTTATTAGTCTCATAACCTATTCAGGTGCGTTTGTGAAAAGTTTACAACATTTCGCTGTACAAGTTACAAAAGAGCTCAATCAGAGACATCATGGTTACTGGCAATATGCATCGAAAAGGATATACATTTATCAGATGTCGATTCTTGAACCGCTAACATCTAACTGGCGACCACTCAATATTTATCGCAAGGAACTGATCAAGAAATAAGAAAGGCAAAGTTGTTGAAATACTTTGTCCTGAGAATTCTATATTGTACCAAAAAATTTAATATTGAATAAAGCCACTAATCATAATAACAAACTATTACTCTTATTATTATTATCCTTATCTCCTCTTACCCGATTTCCAATCTAGTTGACCTTTCATTTTTATATATAAATGTTCTTAACAAGTATATGTGTTATCGAAATGTTCGAAATGTATTGCTCTAATATATCATTACATAGTTCTGATAATCTTCGTCTTCTTATTACCCTATTGAAATTTATCAAAGGAACTAATTGCTTTAGATTATTTTTATTTTCTTTAATGACTTATTCAATCATTCACTTAACAACATAAATCTATCATGAAACAATCTGTTAATCAATAAACATCGAATTATTTGCATAGAAAAGAAGTCCTCATTATTTATACTATGTCATATATATATATATATATATATATATATATATATATATATATATATATATATATATATATATATATATATATATATATATATATATATATATATATATATATATATATATATATATATATATGCGTAGTTGTGCTAAACAGAAAGTATAACAATCGAAATGTTGTTGTTTTTGTTTGTTTGTTTGTCTGTTTGTTTGTTTATTTGCTTGTTTGTTTTTGTGTTTTCCACATCATAAAATGAATTTCATAATATGTTCCTTGTGTTGTAAATTAGAAAACCCCTTTTATTATTAGTAATATTCATTTAATACTACTGATGTAATCATGTAATAATGTAAACTCTATTGAAAAAAATAATAATTAAGTTTATTTGTATAGTATATTGTTACATAATAATTAATAAAATGTTGAGAATTTCATCTGGAAGGTTACGTAATGTTTTACTATGTAAATGTCAATACAAATGAGAATAATGTACACTAATTCATTGTGTAACAATTACATATTGTACTTCATGTACTGCCCATATATATAAATTAAGTAGTTATAGAAATAAAATAAAATTCAAGTGATTAATACTTTCAAGTATCAGGAGGGGTTTCGGTGGAGATTGTAGTAATTTCAACAGTTGGGATCATGAGTCAATGCTCAACAGTGACTTGTTTCAAGAGGCATTTCTTGGAGTTCTAGTGAGAAGCAATGACCAGTAGGGTTCAACAGCGTCAGTTGTGAGATAGTAACTCACTGATGACAATGGTGGATGTGTCGTTGAATTTCGTGGACTAGTTGGTGTTAGACATTAAAAACGTTAGATGCTGGCCAGCTCAGTGGTATTGAGGTCAAACGCTCGTGAGTGAGTCTGATGGGTTTTGGGTTCGAATCCCACGAGGCGGAATTGTGAATGCGCATTGCTGAAGAGTCCCATACTAGGATAAAATGGCCGTCCAGTGCTTCCAGGTTTTCCATGGTTGTCTAGCTTCAATTGGCTCATGATCTTAACTGTTGAAATTGCTTTCAAGTATGTTTTAATGATGAAAATCATTACTGGAACTTGTTAATATGCGGAGGAAGTTGTCGAAAATAGATAGTTATTATCAGAAAAGGGGGTTTTATGGAGAATTTAATAATTTGGTTTTAATTGAATTTACGAATCAATTGAAGCTAAGTCATAATGGAAAACCTGGAAGTATTTGATGGCGAGATCATGGATGCACACTACTGAGGAGTCCCATAATAGGACGAAACGACCTTCCAGTGATTCCAGGTTTTCCATGGTGGTCTAGTTTAAACTGGCTGGTGAATTCAACTTTAAAAACTGATAAGAGTGTTTTTTTAATTCTGAAGAAAATATGTCAGTGTATATATATACTCTTCATTGTTAGAACATCGAGAAAAAATGATGTTGATGTTAGAAACTGACACCATTGGATGCCGGCTCAGTGGTCCAGTACGTTAGGCGCTTGCGCGCTAGACTGAAGGCCCTGGGTTCAAATCCCGTTGATGGGATCGTGGATGCACCTTGCTGAGGCGTCCCATGACAAGACAAACGACCATCCAGTGTTTTCAAGTTTCTAATGGTGGGTTAACATCAATCGGTTTATGATCAAAATCAAAAATGGATAAAAGAGTTGCTTCATAAAACTGGTGATAAAAACTTCTGACTGTGTATATAAAATTACATTAAAATTATAAAAATCAAACGTGTAGCGTCACTTCTTAATATTGGCTCTCACAAATCAGTTTTTGAAAAGATAAAAATTTCGAAGAATTTCAAGTGTTGATTACAAGGAGTCGAAAATTGTTTATCTATGCTTAAACACAGTTAGCAATTGAAAATACCATCTATATTTCAAACATTCACATACGTTGTGGAAACGCATCCATCCACTTGTTTATACTGTTGTGAAAGAAGTCAATATATAGTATAAATCAATGAAGTAACCTTAGTGTGTATCCCAGTCTTTCTAACGACGATTGATAATATGTGTGGAATTTATTGAATGAGTACTTGTATAAATCACTTGGTATTGTTTTATTTGAAGCTCCCCATTGATGTTTAAAACTACAATTGATCAGTCTCTTACTGGTATATGTGGTTTTAAGTCCCAGAGAGAACATCAACTCTGAGATGCAGGTACATCCAGCTGAAGAGTCCCAAATAGGACGAAACTCGAGTCCTGGATTCCACTGCTAGCTACTATCCATCTTTGCTTATTGTTAGAATCAATCTGATATATATATATATATATATATATATATATATATATATATATATATATATATATATATATATATATATATATATATAATTTATATGTTTCATTCAGAACCCGAGATGTTACAATATAAATTAATCGAAAAAAGTATTCAGTTTTAAATTTCAAACTGATCTTAACTAAACCACCATCGAAAATCTATCAGTACTGGATATTCATCTAATCCTAGTATGTGACGCCTGGGTAGCGCTCATCCATAACTCCCTTTATGGGATTCAAGCACAATACCATCAATCTCACATACGAATGTTTAACTTCTAGACCACTGACTTGACGCCCGATGGATATAATGTCTAACTTTTATTACCCTACGATCTATTGTGCAATCATCATCCACTCCTTGTGGTGGACAACGGCGTCCCATCCAATACAGTGGAATTACATTGGTCACTACTTTCCACTAAGACTCCGGATGTACATCATGAAGCCCGTCACTATTGTGCATCTGTTCACTATTATTAATATATGGGGCTATGAAGATTGAAAGATCTTCATAGTTTTACTGATGAGTCTCATACTATGACGAAACGACCGTCCATTGCTTCCACTTTTTCAAACGGCAATCTAGCTAACCTCACTTTGTGATTAAAAACTGTGAAGAATTTATAATCTCTCCCTTTATACTATAAATATTCGTTTATTGTTGGATTGTATTCATATAGTTACACATTCAGTTCGATATGATAGAACGTTCAGATAAACCAGTTTATGGACGCTCATTTGATTTCTCTTAAAATTTCACTAAAGTTTAACATATGTTTTTAAACATAATTTCTCAATAAACCACATAATTTCCTTCATAATATCAGTTGACATTGATTTCTTGTTGATTTTAATGAAAAAGACAATAAATCATTGGATCATCTTTCTTTGAACACATTCCTCGAAACATATGTTAAGATCAGAGGAAATGTTTGGTATTTGCTACTATGAGGAATATACCGGATATAGGACGTAAAAATGGTGAAAAAAATTCAAAATATGTAACGAATAAGGAGTGACAGTTTTACCTAAACCCTGCACTTAGCTTTTCCAACCTGCACACAGAAAGAAAACGTGGTCAATTTTTTTTTGTCGTAGTTACAAGCATTTCTATCCTTTATTTATACTATTTTCTATCTGTCTATTAAAGTCCAAAACGTTTTCGAATACAAAGCTAAACAAGTTTCGTCTTTTATCCCAAGTATTAGTGATTATGACCTCACCTGTAATTTGTTCAACTTCACCATTAATAATTAAATGGGTAAAAACTTCAACCACTGGGTTTTCATTTAGTTATGTTTGCTTCCACGTGATTGATTGATTCTATAAAGAAGGTTACATTTTTGCGCAGAAATCTATTGATTACAAAACTAAAAAATCACTTGGAAGTAAACATGTAGAAATGACGAGAGGCGATTGTCTGTGTTTATGCAGATGTTTGTCATAAATTGTATATCAGTTACAATCGAGGGTTCCATGTAGCTGTATATCAATCGCAATCAGCTACTAGATAGTCTCATTTAATTTACGGCTCCTGACCTAGAGTAACATTAATCAAGACATCATAATTAGGAATCAAGAAGCTTCGAATATCTGTCTCGCCTTAGTATAATACTAACCTAAGACAGACACCCACGACCCTCCTTCTAGGATCGAACCTAGAATGTTTATGTTTTTTTTCGGTAAATTCTTAGTCTTTAGGTATCTAAAATCTAGTGATCTCAATGATTTCAATGTTTTTTCTGAATGTTTCTTTGGATATAGGCAAAAAGTGGTAGAAACTAAATAACTTCATCATTAATTCTGCACTCACTCTTTATAATGTAATTAAAAGTATCTCGAATCGAATAGTTTTCTTATTTCAGATACAGATAACACTGAGAGAGAATATATCTTTTTGTGAAATACATAAATTTACTTTAATATACTATTTGATAGAATTGAAGTTTACAACCCTATTATCCTATTCCTAAAGTTTAAAAGACAATTGTTCACTGAAACATCAAAGAGAATCAAAATGAAATTTGGATAGTGAATTACTATGAGAAAGTGGTGAGACTATAATTTATGGACGAACCAATCAGGTGTTGGATTTTGCAGCGAAATTCACTCATTCGTTTGGCTAAATAGAGCTTTGACATTATAACTGATGTCCGTTCGTGACAAAAACCCTAATCATCAAATGAAAATCATAATTTTAATTCCTCACACATGTTTATAACCCTTATTTGGTCCAAGTGATTAGGTGAACACTCTCAACGTCAGTTTGGCGTCGTTCAAAGGCTCGTTCACAATTTATAATCTCATCCAATAACCTTAGTCCTTATTATACGCTAAGTATGAATGAAAGGCTTCTTCCCAAATAACTGAACCTGGAACTTAAACTTTGATCAATCAATATTTAAAAATCAAACCAATGACTTGTAAATATTCTGACAGAATAGAATGGATTCCTTCCTTTTTCGTAGGTTCTCGTCAGATGCTTACAATCTGTGATATTTATAAATCATAATTATATAATGGGTTTAAATTACTTACATGAGATCGTTTAGTTGGAGGTTATATGGAAGTCATACTAGTACAGTATAGCAAGGGTGTAAATAAATGGAATGGACTGAATATTGTAAATATATATATTCCTTATTTGAAAGAACATTCTACAACATTGATTGTGACAGTGGTTCAAATGGCCAGAAACAATTGATTACATAATGAGTAAACATTGACAGGAATATAGTGAGTAGAGCTCAGTTGATAAAATAAGATTATTAATTTGGATGATAGTTGAAATAAAACTCAATGATGTGATAAATGCAAGAAAGAGTTTCATGAAAAAGAAAAAAAAAGTGAAACTATAATTTATGGACGACCTCTGAGCGACGCTAGACTAACCTTGAAAGTATCCCCTTAATAACCAGGAACAAATGAGGTTTATAAACCAGGGTGAGGAATTATAATTATAATTTACAGTTGATAATTAAGGTTAGGAATTATATTTCAGGTTTTCATCACGAACTGACATCAGCTATAATGTCAAAACTATTTAACCAAATTGGATGAGTTAAATTAGCGCCAATATCCGAGGCCTATTATCTTATACCTGATTGAATCGTCCATAAATTATAGTCCCTCTGAAAAAAATTTTTTAAGATGCAGCGAAGGAATATTTGTCACCAAGGCAAGAAAAGATTAACAACCATCTCTTTTTGAACCCATAAGTCAGGTTTTGGACGCATAATATCAACGGTTTCAGCAAACTTCAGAAGACTAATCACCTTAAAGGATTGCTCTTTTCAAAATGATAAAAGGAACTTTTTGTATTATATTAGAAATCTATCTTTCAATGATACAATGATATAAGTTTTCAATTCCATACAAATTATTTACATAAGTTTTCATTGAATCATATGAACAATCTATTCAATAAAACCAATGTAATGAATAGTTAATTGTTTCATTTGTAAAACATGTAGGTGTATAAAATAATAGATTAAATAAAGTAAACAAAGTATATGAAAGATTCATACATCATATGATCATTAAATGAATATAGATAATGATAGTTTAATTTAACTAATAATATTATGGTGTATACTATTGATGTTAATAGATATAAGTAGTATGTAGTATTAATTAAAAGTGAAATGTATGATAGTAGATAGTTAAGAAGATTGAAGAGAAAAGAATGAGAATGAAAAGTATGATTAATGTGAAAAGGAAAGAATAATAAAGTCCAAGACAATTGATGAATATTTTAAAAATAAAGTATTTAATGTATTGTTCTTGGATTTTAGAGCCACATTCCTACAATTGAAGAACATTTCGAACTCAAAACAACTTTCAACCAATATCAAAGTCATATAGTTATTTCTACTGTACGAAGCTGAAAAGTGGAGAACTACTACAACCACCATCAATAAGATTCAAGTATCTATAAATAGTTGTCTACGCAAGATACTCAACATCCATTGGCCGGCCACCATCAGTAACAGCCTACTGTGAGAGAGAACAAACCAGGTTCCAGCTGAAGGGGAAATTAGGAAAAGACGATGAAAGTGGATAGGACATACATTACGGAAGTCACCAAACTGCATCACGAGGCAAGCCCTAACTTGGAATCCTGAAGGGAAGCGGAAAAGAGCACATTACGTCGGGAAATAGAAGCAGATATAAAGAGGATGAATAACAAGTGGAAAGAGCTGGAAAAAAATTGCCTGGGACAAGGTTGGATGGAGAATACTGGTGAGCGGCCTATGCTCCTTCATGTGGAGTAACAGGAGTAAGTAAGTAAGTCTTGGATTTTACTAAGAGATTCTATAATTTTGTATTCAGATGGGATCGATTGTTCACCATTGGTGTTCTCGTTCAAGACAATATGATTGTCTGGTTGACTATTTGATTATTCAGTAATTTCAGTAAAATATTTTGTTTTCCTATAAGAAATTTTAAGTGGCTGTAATTAATAATATTAAATTACATCATTGACTTACTTCAGATCAGCTTCATTTTCCTGTAAGGGTACTTTGAACAAACTGATCGATATTAGTTTTAATAGTTGAAATCATGAGTCGATTGAAGCTAGACCACCATGGAAAACCTGCGTCAAGAGGTTAAGCACTCGCACGCGAAACTGATAAGTCCTGGGTTGGAATCCCGCGAGGCGGGATCATGGATGCGCACTTCTGAAGAGTCCTATACTAGGATAAATCCGCCGTCCAGTGCTTCCAGGCTTTCCATGGTGGTCTAACTTCAATTGACTCATAGTCTCAACTATTAAAATTATTATGATATCCACAAAACCCCTTCTGTTATTAATCGATATTATCTTCAATTTAATTAAAGTAAAGAAATGTAGCTGAAGTGAATGATTATGGTGTTGAGTTTTTTCAGGTTTAACAATTATTTGTAAAGCTTTCATTGTAATTTCTGATAATAATAATAATAACAATAATAATAATAAAAACAGCGCTTAGTTCAAGTTTGAATCTGAGATTTTGTACTGCTGAAGTATTCTTAGCTGATGTACGTTCTTGATATAAATTACACTTTATACATATCTATTTATTAGTATTAAGAAACTTCATAAAATTCTAAATACAATTCAGCATTCCTTTGTGTTATATCCTAATGAGAATAATGAATGGCGGTAACTGTCGGAATCTATTACTGAACGAATACTAAATGTATATTTTTATCGTATGATTGTTAAATAACTGAACTATTCGTATTCATATCCCTCTTATTATGAGCTTTATTTTGACCTATGAACTATTATTATACGATCTACCATTCTTCAATTATACCCAGTCTATCAATTACTATCTCCCACATTCACAGCCACATTTGGTTAAATCTTGTACAAATGCTGTTTCCTATTTTATTGGTACGGTGTGGTCTGTTTGGTTTTGTATATAGATCCAGTATGTTTGAAATACATGATTCATATCGCAGAGGTTAATATTGGTGTTCTGGACTTGACAGGCAGACAGGGCTAGGCAGGAAGCAGGACTGATAAGGACTCTAGACTGCTCGTAGTTGTTCTATGAGTCATTGGTCCAGTCGATAAATCACTATTCTCTAATTGGAGGTATCTTTACGTTATACATTAATAAGGGCACAAACCCACAAATTATAACACTTTCACATTGACATTTACTTATGACGATTATTTTTATGTATTAATAATACTACTGTAATGAATGAAGACACGGTAGATACAATCAATTTATTGTTTTATGCAAAATTATACAACGCCTTTGTAAAATATGAAAATCATACATGAAATACATCTTCCTTGAGTTGTCCTTTACAAACTTCATTATCCTTATAATTCTGTTGTTATTTTAATCACTCTCCGCTTTTCTCTCTGTTCTATTTATTTCAATTTTTTGCTAGTAAGCATTCCACTCCCTATTCCTGCTATATACTACTTATATCTATTCACAAAAGAAACATACACCACACTAGTATAGGACTACATAAAGGTATTATTACTGTCATAGGCCGCTCACCGACATTCTTCATCCAACTCTGTCCTGGTCAGTTCTTTCCAGTTGCTATTCGTCCTTTTGATGTCTGCTCCCAGTTCTCAAAGCAGTGTGTTCTTTGATCTACCTCTTTACCGTTACTCAAAGTGCTCCCGCGCCATGAGTCGAACTTGGGTCACCTAAGTGAAAGCCAGGAAACCTTACCACTAAATCACGGTGTAATATCATTACAAACATCAATGAAGTCTAGTTGGAAACATCATAAGAAGTTAGATTAAACGACGTATTCATCATAATAGTTAAAATTGATTAGTATTGATATGGATGAAGATGAAATCATAAAAAAAACGGGGGAAGAGATGAAGTTTTAAGTGATAACAAAGGGATAATTTATAAAAATAAATTGGGAACAAACGGGTGATAATCAAGGCATATAAAATTAACGCTAACTTTGTGAGCGAATGTTAGTGAAATATTTCATGTTTTAAGTTACCAACTACTGAAATTGGCAAATATTAAAGTAACATAACTATCTTATCATGACAATGAGAGGTTTACCAAACTTTTTCCCTGTGTCCAACTATCAAACACAGAGCACATCTGCAAAGCTGAGTGTAAGTAGTATACGCTGCTTGTCAATTATTTTAAACGCTTTCGAGACAACGGCTCTGGGTTCACTAACCATTACATGTTTAGTAATCGCACTTGTAAATACTTCTTTTTAGACATAACTTACGGCGAATATATTCGGCAAAACTTATAGATGCCTTTTTTCAGTACATCCTATGTACTTGCCTCCACAAATACCTGCACATTTCTGAATACATTTGGAGATGACCTCAGAAGAACACTGATCCACTTTTCATTAATGCAAGAAACATCTGGCGTTATACATTGAAAATAGGTGGTGGGTTGAAAAAAAATCTATTTAAAGCTACTTTAATAGATCACGTCAGACATTTCCTCACCTTCAAATTCAAGACGGATGAAGACAGGTTTCCTATTAACAGCTATGAATAGTTCATGAATAGTTAAAATTTTCATCCGACATTCATTTAATCTCATTTAATTAAAATGTGTTTTCGTTTTATTAACTTTGTAGCTTATGAACGGCCCCCTAAATACCTTGGTATGGCCGGGGGTGGGAAGAGTCCGCTCTCCCTCTCAAAACGCTCTCACGTATCCACTTCTATACAGCCGCTGCCAGCGAAGTCCTACTCACTGCCTTCTCGCAGCATTATTGTTGTTTGCGCAATTGAGAGGACAAAAAGCCAATGTCCAGTGCTTTAATTATGTCGGTGGATACAGGAGATTTACCTAGCGGAGTTGGAAAACCCTGATTCCAAACAAATGGTGAACATGGGCTGGCTCCAGTATCCTGAAGGAACAAATGACGTATGAACCAATCGTTGGTCACCGACTATCATGGGACTGCGTCTCCTTATGTTGCTTCACTACCTTGTGGATTAAACCTTTAGGTCAAAGGCTCTGGCTGTAGCCCCTAAGAAAACTACCTGCATCGGTGTGAGCGCCCCAGCAGTTTCACAGCCCACACACATATCAATGATTCTGCTATTGGCCTCACTGTTATTGTGTAGTGCATGTGTATTTAATGCCCCCTCGTACTAATGTTTATATGTTTAAATAAATAAATAAAAGCTTACAAATAAAAGTTAAAAGCTAATTCAACATTGAATTTGTTGATAATCGAGTCAATTTGTTCTTTTCATTGAATTATTAAATCTGATTGTTTATCTCTTATTGCTACTTTTAAGGAATAATTTACCTTATTTTTAAGAATTTCGAATTTTCTTCAGTTTATATATTTTATTCTAAAATCTGTTAAATATTAATATCAAAGATTTGTCAATGGGAAACTAGTGATATTCTACAGCACTAAGCCAGCATCAATCGATCCATGATCTTGCACAACTCTTCATTTATTATCTAAGTTGGATATCTGTCTCCATCCAATATGGATAGAACTCCAATAGTCATAATCTTGTAACTTTTATGATGAAAAGATTTTGGGTACATATTCTCAATTAAAATATCCCTAGAGATGTTGAATTTGCCTTTCATACTGTTAGATATGTATATACTCCAAACTATATGATAAAAGAAATGAAGTAGTAACCCTAAGAGTTCTAACATATATTCAGCTGTGAATGTTCTTGATCTGACAATCTCATATCTTTTCTTTATTAACAAATCTTTTCACCTACACTTAAGAGCTGACTTTCTCATTCGTATTAATTCACTGTTTGCACAACATTGGAGACTTGTTCAGTAGAAAATCAGTACTGTTATCTGTTATCTTCTACCTACTAACAATTCATCTATTCATTGTAAACTCTCTTTAGACTTAATCCAATTATCATAAATCTTTATTTACAAAGAATAATGAACATTTCAGTCTTTATCAACTTAATTACGTAATAGTAACCATATATAGATACTTAGTAAATAAATAAAGTTTCAATTTTCATAAATTATGTTTCACCATTCATCATTGAATTGATTTTGAAATTGAAAAAGAGAATAAAACAAAAACAATAGTTTAATTATAATGTACATAAACATTAAATCATATCTATTTCATTCCATTTATTTTCATAATAGATATTTAAAAATAATGTTGATCTAAATTCACTTAATAATGTTTGCTTGTATCTTTCAATGGTTGGTTAGAACTGCAATTGATCAGTCTCTTATTGACATATGTGTATACTGTGAATGTTGCCTCGATATTGCCTTAATTTACAAGTATTATAAGTAAAGATGAATGGTAGCTAGCAGTAGAATCCACGACGCTCGTTTTGTTCTATTTGAGACTCGT
Organism: Schistosoma spindalis; assembly: GCA_946903255.1. NCBI lineage: Eukaryota > Metazoa > Platyhelminthes > Trematoda > Strigeidida > Schistosomatidae > Schistosoma > Schistosoma spindalis. Next base: position 7,467,822 of record OX336420.1, read on the forward strand.
CAGCTGGAAGTAACTGCATCTCAGTTGATATTCACTCCGAGACTCGAACCCAGTACCGTTCACTTTAAATATCATTGTAATACGCACAGTATTCACGTATGCTAATAAGAGAATGCTCAATCGCAGTCCTAAATATCGATGAGAAGATACAAGTAAAACAATACCAAGTGAATTTAAATTTTACTCCGTTGCACAAGCAAGTGGCTATCAGGGCTCAGTATCTAAGTGGATAACACGATGACGTTAGAAGCGAACGGTACTGGGTTCGAGTCCCAGTATTATTATTTCAGTAAATACCGTCATTTTTTTACGTGGGCTGTAATGGTGTCCGGGTGACCAAACCGAAGCAGGTGGTTTTCTTAGGTGGCCACACCCCAAGCCTTTGACCTAAAGATCTAATCCACAAGGCGGTGGAGCATCGTGAGAAGATGCGGTCCCATGGTAGCCGGTGATCAACAATTGCTTCATACTCCATTTGTTCCTTCAGGATACTGGAGCCAGCCCATGTGCACCATTTGTTTAGAATCAGGGTTTTCCGATTCCCCTAGGTGGACTCACCGGTTAAAGCACCGGACATTCGCTTTTTGTCCTCCGGATTTCGTCAACAACAATAATGTTGCGAGAAGGCAGTGAGTAGGACTTCGCTGGCAGAGGCTGTATACGCGTAGCCGTGTGAGAGCGTTTCGAGAGAGAGGGCAGGCCCTCCTCACTCTCGGTCGTACCACGGTATTTGGTGGCGAAGGAACTAGCGGGGTTCGAACCCAAGGCTTTCAATCTCGCGCGCGAACGCTTAACCTACTGGACTACTAAGCCAGCATCTAGTGGTGTTAGTGTCTAACATCAACCAATCCACGAAATTGGGCGACCATCTTTCATTGTACTGAGGTAGATATCTGTCTCTGCCCCACACGGATTAGCTCCACTGGTCATGGCTTCTCACTAGCACTCTGAGAACATCAACTCTGGGATGCAGGTACATCCAGCTGACGAGTCCTAAACAGGACGAAACGTGCGTCCTGGGTTCCACTGCTAGCCACTATCCGTCCTTCCTTATGATGTTCATCTAACTAGAGTTACTAATAAATGGTATTTATGAAAATGTGTGTCATTTAGTACACTTATTCTGCTTATCGCGTGTAATTAGCTGGCACAAGAAGTATGTGGTTTGTATTTGTCCGAAGCTTTTTTGTGATTGAAAGTTTGAAAACATTTAGTTATCAGCTAACGTGTATATCATATTTTAATTATTTTGAGGTAAGCAAGAAGAAAACCTTTATTGAACAAGGTGTTACTTCTTTTACTATCTGAACCCAAATCATTCAACTTCATAAACTGAGATGTTACCACCGAGCTATTCCGATCAAAACTGACCTTATATAGGACTAAATTTTTTACAATTGATTGATAACTAAATAATTAACATTGTCATATTTATCTAGTTTTTAATTCTGATGATATGTAGTCTAGCATTATTGTTCTTAGTCTTCAGAAATTTATTAGATCCCTATGCTCAAATTTCTGACCCAACGTATATGCCTAATGGTGCAAATATCGTAACGAATTTCCATACATGGAATTTTGCTAAGTTCTCCTTCAAATAGAAGTTACAGAAATGGTATCAAGTGAAAATTAGATAGACATTATCAAACTTGTTGATATTATTTATGATTGTCTATCATTTAGAACTAAACGTATAGCATGAAAATCCGAGAATCGGTTACATTGTGCATTTTAACAGAAATCATAAACCGATCAGTGTTAGAACACCCTTACTTTTTTAATCGTTGTCTTTACGTCTTCATCCGATCCTCCATGTTCATCGATGATGCTACTCAGATACTTGAACCTTGCCACCTCTTACAAAGTTTCTCCACCAAGTGTGGTTGGGTTGGTGTTCTCTGAGTTGTATTTGGAGCCATGGATTTATCCCATGTGTATGTTGAAGCTTTATTTACAAAACTAAAGTAAAAATAATCATAGTATCAGGGAAACGAGTCATTTATTTCACAGCAGGAGAGTGTGCTATCGAATTCACACAGAATATCTCTTCATCTTGATTCACAAACTTACCTAATATTTTCTAAAACAAATTAAAAAGCGAGGAAGAGAATATTTCGGGAGCTGCCTCGTAACGTAAGCGTCAGGCGATTGTTTATACAACTATCAAATGTTACATCATTATCATATCTGTTGTCCGGAAACCTTGGAAACTAATAAAATTCAGTTAACACAAAAATGAAGAAGAAAAATGTGTTCCGGATTGTCCACTACATTCACTCATCAAATAATATTAGTAGTATTTCGAAAACTTGATATGATGGAAGAATATTCAGTGTTCAATTTCATAGATGATTACATTAATCCTACATAATTTGAACAATATTGTCATAATGTGCCTATATATATCGGGAATTATTTATTTTCATGATTGTTTAGAAGAACACGGAGAACACATTCTAGTCAATTTCAGCATCGATAAATCTTTCGATAGATTTTTTGTTGTTGATTTGATTACAGTGAATAGTACATTTTCGAAGAAATACGGTGTTTGAGGAACTAATCAATGAATTTTAAAATCAGAATGGGTTTTTGTGAATATTAAAGTAATTCCATTAGTTGAGATCATGAGTCAATTGGAGTTAGACCACCATGGAAAACCTGGAAGCGCTGGACAGCCTTTTAGTCCTATCGTGATTTTCTTCAGCAATGCGCATCCACGATTTCCATCCATCAAAACTCACGAGGCAACTAGCATCCAAAAGTGACTCTTGGAATTCTATTGAGAAACCGTGATCAGTGCTGTCCGATTTTCCTACAAAGCAAAATAATCCAACTTCAATCAATCTGCAGTACAATGGATTGATGAACTAGTTACTGAAGCAGGATACGGTTAATTGATTTTGTGACTGAGGACGAATGATCAATAATTACAGTTGGAAAATGTGTTTCTCTGCTTATCTTCTGGTTACATTCAACTGAAATATACATTGCTCTTAAGATTTTTATTAGTGAACTGTGAAGATTTGCTCAATTTACAGAGAGCTTAAATTGCGAAACAATAACCGTTTTAACTTCTGTTTGAAATGCATCAATATTGCAATCGTGAGGAATTCAAATAACATCAAACTATGGACTGCTGTTACTCAACAAGAAGATGTTGCATTTAAATGAGTGAAAAATCGACCAATCCTTATTTTCATTACTCTTCAATTGGTAATATATATCTGGAAGAATCATCCGTTAACACTAAAAGCAACTGCCATACTTCTAGCTTCGATGAATTCCATAGGTTGTGACATTGTGAGGATGAGTTTAGTTGAGTAAAATATGAAGTTGAAAACTTAGATTGAGCGAAACACACACAGACCACATGTTTTTTCCAACCGGGAGACTAATTTGTGGTCTTATTTAGTAGGGTACTATTTATAGAAAGTTATACCGAATGCAAAGAATATCTTCCGGTAATAAATAATTAGAAGAATGAGAAATGTGTGGAGATGATTGAATTTCTCATTTATGACTGAGAAAGATATGATAGATGCAATTGTGAATGACAATCACAGTATAAGTGGAATGAAAGTGAAAATGCTTACGATAAAATTCATAGTTGGTGGTGTGATAAATGTGAATTCGTCATGATATCCATGGGTTTTGCATTCGATGTAGTTTGGGACATCGTGTGTGTATGTGTGTATGTGTGTGTGTGTGTCTGTAATACTAATTGATCATAAACTACGACAGAATAGCTATTTACAATAGTACATCAACTTATGTAAGACCAACTTCGCATCAAATCGAAATCATTGTTACTTAATAACTGTAGTAAACTGAAAATTTCTATTTGTTTACACCATTTACAATACTGGTACATGGCAATCAACGGGATCTAGAATGTCTATCCAAGTTGTCCGAGGCTCGTCAGTGTATTATACATGTACCACAGAATTGATATTCACAGTGAGACTCAAACTTAATAGATACCACTTCAAGTGTCTCGAATTGATTGAATCTAGACATATACACCATCACATGCCGATTCGGTGATCTAAATATTAGGCTGTTGCTGTGAGATCGAAGGTGTTGAGTTTAGTCTCCTGTGAGGATGTGCATCAGTAATACTCATCGTGATCAGTGTTCAACTTGATATCTGATCAACCAACTCTATTATCTTCAATAAACATCTCTGTTACTACTGTAAATAACATTTTGATTAATAAATCATCAATATCATCTAACATGTTTACATAATTATTGACATAATGACAGAATAACTCTGTTGTTATTTGTTCAAGGTGTTATGGTATTACGAATAGATGAATAACTATTTCATAGTTGAAGAAATGAAAATGGGTGTGTTCAATCTCTCTGGAACATAATAGTTTGTTAGTTTAGTCATATTCATCTGCATGATGTGTGTGCGTGTGTGTATAATTTAAATTATGATACTTCATTAAATAATTCATCATTGACATGTCCTAACATGTCTGAAAATAACATCATAATGATAACAAGTAATTTGATTAATCGGCTATTATTATTTTCTACCCTTTCAAGTTTCAAGTTAGACTATTCTGATGATTAGAAGTTGATATCAGTTGATGAACCATTGAACTTCAGGAAATCATGCATTCCTGCTCATTTATTGTTTAACGATTTCGCATTCGCGTAACTTCACCGAATTATGAAGAATGTCTACTGATTTCTTGAAAACTACAACATTATTTTCAGTGAGTTACAAGTTTATCAGGAACAAAGTGAATCGATCTTTAGAGTTCATTGTATTCAGCAAATTTAAAGTTATGTGTGTTAGGTAAATTCATGTTATAATAGTGAAATAACTTTGACGTATATGTTGATCATACATTGTTTCTATCTGGTTTATTGAATGTTTTGTAAGGAACCCAAATTTCAGTTTGTGTTACCTTGATCGGACGTTTTCTTACAGGAGCATTTTACAGTTCTTAGAAAATAATTATAATGAGAAGATTTTGTCCGTGAATAAATCTTCGGTTCCTCTGCATATGTGGCTTTTTGCTTATATAGGGTTGAGTATTTTGACAAAACATTTGAATTTGCTAAATCGTATTGTTTTAGGAATCATTTTCATGAATAATGTTGGATTTTAACTGTGGAGTAGGTTGGAAGTAGGTGTTTGGTTCAACCGTCAATACGTGTCAGGAACGATATGACTTCAGTGTTATAGAATGATGTGAGGATATCAATACTTCTGAATATTAATAAGAAGAATATTCATTGACCTTCATGAAATCTTCATATTTCAAAGTAACTATTTGTGATAATAAACTTCAACACTATCTCATCTTTATCTTATTCCTTCGATTATTTTTATGGAGTGCCAGTGTTTTAAGATTTCTTAAATGCATAGATGTTAACATGGAATTATCACAGTCAAATATCGTATGGACTAAGTTTAAATAAGTAAAATAACAAATCTTACTACCAGAATATTAGCTCATCCACAGTACTTAAGTTAGAAGATTTGATATTACAATTAACAATGTGTATATTATTACTTAATTAGTTACTTACAACTGTCACCCCTCATGGAGGAGCATAGGTTGCCCATCAGCATTCTCCATCCAACCCTTTCGTGGTTAATCCTTTCCAGTTGCTATTCATCCTTTTCATGTATTCTCCCGATTATCGGTGCAGTGCGTTCTATGTTCTTCCTCTTTTCCGTTTCTCCATGTTGGCGCTTGTTCCGTGATGCAGATTGAGGATTTCCGTAATGTATTTCCAATCCATTTCCATTGTCTTTTCCCAATTTTCATCCTCAGCCGGAAGTTGTTTGTCCTCTCCTATAGTAAATTGTTGCTGATGATATGCGACCAACGGACATTGAGTTCCCTTCGTATACAAATGTTTATAGATACTTGTACATTTCTAATGATGGCTGTATTAGTTCTCCACGTTTCAGCTCCGTACAGTAGAACTGTTTTGACGTTCGTATAGAAGATTGTTATTTTGATATTGATGGACAATTGTTTTGAGTTCCACATGTTCTTCAACTGCAAGAATGCAGCCCATGTTTTGTCAAACCTTGTCTTTACATCTGCCTAGGATCCTCCTTGTTAGTCGGTGATGCTTCACATGTGCATGAAAGATTCTACGTGTTCCAGGGCTTCTCTATCAAGTGTGATTGCGTTGGCGCTCTCCGTGTTTTATTTCAGGATCTTGATTTTTCCCTTGTTTTCCATCACTTTTGATTCATCAATTTCTTTATTTACCTAAGTCAATTCACGACGTCCATACTGCTCTGAATGTCAGATAACCTGTTCTTGTGTAGTATGTTCACAGTACAAACCAGGAGCAAATGCTGACGAATATCTCGATGAAACAGAATCACATTTATGATGTGAAAGCGGATAAAAATCTCTGTGCCACAAGTAAATACAGTATTATTGGGTTATAATATACCACGCTCATCACATCACTTGTATTAGTTTTTACCACATTTCTGTACAATCTATTTATGTTGGAATAGGCCTAGATATTTATTCTGTCATTCCCGTCTTTTCAGGTATTTTCAGCCTTTTACTTCATACTTTTCTTACTCACCATAGCTTGACAATATATATATATGCTTTATATACGCACATATATCTGTACACTTATGTCTTATCCACTCTCTATGTCCTTGATTATATTGCTCATCTTCTATCTTGACTAGCAAAATTCCGAATAAATAGCTAATTTTATATAGGGCTGATGTCGGTTGCACCCGTGTATGCTAGCATAATTCTCAGGCGTTTGTGTATTTAGGTAGTCTGCAGTAGCCTGAAAACCACCAAAGTCGTTGCTATTAACGTAAAGTATGTCCTTTCTCTTTTTTTACTGTTGTTTGCTACTGTATAACATTTTCTGAAGAACATGGACTTGAAACTATTGTTGAAGAATCTATTATAGCCTGCCTGGTATGTAAATAATATGATCGAAGATAGTCACAAGCTGTTCTATAGATTAATAATCTGTATCACACGACGTTCGATTCAAAGTTCATACGTTCCACATGCGCGAAAACAGCAGAAATTGTTTTCCTACCGTACTAATTATTTTTCACACTTGTTGATGAGTACTGTGTCTTTCATGCAATTACTTAATCAGTAATATGTCTGAAACTGGCAAGCGCATTTACTGTCCCACACATTTCATAACTGTCTACCTGTTTTATCTGAATGATAATGTATCCAGTTAGTGAGGGCTACTTAAAGGACAGTGGTATTGTTTCTCGTTGAGTTAAATTAACTGTCTTGATCGTAAATTACGCATCAGAACTACTGTTTACGCTTTAATTGAATCTACTCCAGTTAAAGTGATACTGTATTGAGTGTTTTGATTTCGCTTTTGTGTGTTTATTGCATCAAAGCATACTTAATCGACTTTTACTTGGTTTATTGAGTTAAGGTTTGATAATTCTTTTACATATCCTGTTTGTGTCACCATTGTAGGTGATTTTCAAGATGGCCAGCTCTACTCATAAATATGGACATCTATATTGCTTATTCCCTATGGAGGAAGGGACGCAATGTGATGAGTGTAATAAGTGGTTCCATAAGATGTGCACCCGATTAAGCCCCACTGCATATAAAAGGTTCTCCACACCCGAGTTTCATTGGCTTTGTATGTTTTGTTGCTCGAGCAAAACATTACTCATCAAGGAAGCAATTAGCCTCCTAGAGTTGGCTAATATGAAGGTTGACGAGGGCTGTACCAGTAACATGGGTACTGAAGACGATGATTGAGTCAGTGTCTTAAGTGCTGTCACGGCATGAGCCAGACATCTAACTGCGCAACCCACACTTGAACGTCCTACCCCGAAACAATCAATGTGCAACACGTCATTAGATATTGATGGTCATGTTGCTACAGTAGCGACCGGTGATCCAGACAAAACAATTACTGTCCCGAGCAGTGATGATGTAGATGCTACGACTGATGGAAAACGAATGTCGTGTAGAGCAGCAGAGTAGGAAAGATAGCTTGTAGCGGTGAACAAATCCCCAAAGTAAATAACTCTGCAAGTTTTCGACATTGGATGCTGACCACATTAGTTCTAATGGACTCATCTAGCTGAAGGCGCTCGGTCAGGCATCCGCACCAGATCACGTGTGTGAACGCCGTGCTCAACATCTACTGCAATCGCTAGCCAGGTTAGTTTAGACGGTCCTCGATGTATTGATAGCTTATCAAATATATCTTTGAACCTCCTCGCTTCTGTCCTTTGATTTCACTTGGTGGGTACGCTTCATATTAGAAGGTGTTACTGGTTAAAGTGTCGTCAAATTTCGAATCTTCAAGCTAAAATTAATGCCCGTTTACTTGAAAAGGCATTGGTGGACCCACAGACTACTCCGCCGAAGTCCCAAAGTAAAGCCTCATCAAACATTGTTGTGAGTCACTCGCTCGACTCCCATGACTATGTTACAATAAAAACTAAGTGTAAGATGCCAGTAGTTAATATTCAGGATCTTACATCACGACCGAAAGTCGTGAGCACGATTTCAAAAGAAACTAAATCCCTTCCTAGTATAATAATTTGGAATCTATAGGGGTCGAAAGACAATGACCCTGCTAAAAGACATGCACACGATCTGCGGTTAGTGGAATCTGTGGTAATAAATGTACCACCTGAAGAGGTTTCAGGGGTACATAGCACGAAGGTAATACGACTTAAAGCTGGTTCTTGGGAATTTTGAAGAAAGAGATATATTATTGAAAGACGCACAAAAAATTCGTGATTCAAATATTCGCATCTAACCTAATTGGCCGCTTGAGGATCGAATCAAGTGAAAGAATGCTCTAACAGATTCAAGAAATCGCAAGTGGCGAAACAAACCTTACCATTAGTGTTTTCGGGTAGTCAGGTCTTGGAAGCCAACGCTGCCGAGGCCTATATGGGTAAAACGAATGATTCCCAAAACACCTTAAGTGTGTGCTACACAAACGTCCGTAGTCTTAGAAACAAAACTTCTGAGCTATGTCTGATGGTGGATTATTTATGTCCCGATATAATTGTTGTTACAGAAAATTAGTTCACCATAAATGTAGAATGTTCTCCCATCATTGCAGGCTATATGTGTATTAAAATTGATGGAGTTTTAAGTCGCAAGGGGGAGGCATGATGTTTTACGTTAGAGATCGCTTTCGCATACAATCAATCATATCGGAGGCTCATGTTAGTGGTACATGTGAGGTAGAATGATGTAAGATTAAATCTAGAAATGGGTTAGCGACTACAGGGGGAAAATACCGTACTCCATATTGTCTTGCTGACGACTTTATCTTAAGACACGTCTGTTCTTGGAGTATGGTGGATTGTTCTCACCATTGGGGACTTTAACGCACCGCATATCAACTGGATAGAGCTTACGGCTCTAGGTGGTGGTTTCGACAGCGACCTTTTATGAACCGTTGTTCAGTGTGCACTTGTACAATATATCGCACAACCGACAAATATTGACTTGAAACATGATCCGTCACTGCTGGACCTCGCCCTCATCCACCACTGTAAGGATGTCTTTAATATTCAGCACCTTCCCCCTACTAGTGAACAGCGATCACGCTGTACTTCACTTTAAGTTTAGGATACATGATATACAGTTTTTAACTGCTCAAACATCTGTCCCAGTATCTGGCGAGCTAATATTCAGGCAACCAGAGACTGTGCTATCTCGACTGATTGGTCAGTCAACGCGGATGAATCGATCGAAGTCTAATGGAATAAGTTCAAGGCTACATTCAAGTCCGTAATGTTTCCGTTTATCCCATGGTCAGCATGTAATCTATCACATTGCCCTCCATGGATCAATAAGAAAACCCGAAAGCAGTTAAAGCGTAAGAAACACTTCTGGGACGTATTTTTGTTGACAGGTCACGCATTATTTAAGTGTGAATATAACGAAATCCGAACTACTTGTAAAAAGACCATAACTATATCCCGTACTACTTACGAACGACAGTCGTTATATGATAGCCATACTTGTCCGAAACGGCTGTTAAACGACTAACGAAACGTAGTGATGTTATTCCCGTGTTACTGTTACGCGAAAATTCAGATTTACTAGCTGAATCAGATCGTGCGAAAGCTGAGACTTTTTAAACTATTTTAGCGAAGTTTACTCTATGTTTATTGTAACAAATACTTGTCCCAATCACATCGAGATACCAGCCATTGAATCTGTGCATGTGACTGAGGAAACTGTCCCTCCGTTGATAACTAACCTCAAACCTTGTAAGATACCGAGCCCTGACGGGTTACATCCACGGCTGCTAACATCTCTTGTGGACATTATTTTAAAATCACTCGCGACACTCTTCAACATGTCCCTCTCCTTCGCTCAACTTCCAAGAGATTGGAAAGACGCTGTAGCCAGTCATATATTTAAGGATTGTCAGAGACAGATCTTATCTAACTACCGGCCTGTCAGTCTAAATAGCATTGTCGTTAGGCTACTTTAAAAGATAATTCGGATTAGGTTGCCAATTCACATAGATTCACACAACCTGTTAGCTCCTGAGCAACATGGATTTCGTAACATGCATTCATGCTTGACTAACTTACTTATTTCGAAAGAGGATTAGACAGCAGACTTAGATAAAGGTCGGTCTGTCGATGTGATATTCAAAAATTTTAGCAAAGCATTTGACAAGGTTTCACACTTAGGTCTTATACATATGCTCACGAGCTTCGGAATAATAGGTACTGTACATGAGTGAATAGGAAACTTCTTATTTGACCGCAAACAGAGAGTTAGGACCAATGGAACGCTATCCGATTGAAAGCTGGTTGAAAGTTGTGTACCTGAAGGCACCATCTTAGGCCTTCTGCTCTTCTTTCTCTATGTCAACGAGTTACCGCTGTTGCTTGAGTCGTCCAAATTATTGTTTGCGGATGACATAAAAATCTGGAGAACACTAAAAAGTGAGGCTGATAATTTTATTCGGCAAACTAACTTGGACGATTTAGTTAGATGGGCTCGAGGTTGGGGCTTAGAAATCAATTCTAGGAAGAGTGCTCATGCACATCAGTCACTGTAATAGTCACTATTATACTATTGATGGTAAACCTCTTCCATGCGTTCAAGAACATAAAGACTTAGGAGTAATAATAAGTCATGACTTAGAAACAACTACGCATTGCAACGCAGACGCTGTCAAAGGTTTTCGTGCGCTATGGTCTCTTCGCCAAACGTTCAAATCTCTTGACGTGGAGATGTTTCGAATTTTACATCCCACCTATGTAAGACCACATATAAATTATTGTGTCCAAGCCGATAGATCATGTCTGGTAAGGGATACTAATTCGCTTGAGCGTGTTCAGTGTGTAAGAACAAAATTAGTGAAGGATCTTTCTAAACTTTCTAATAATGAGAGTTTAAAAGTCTTAGACCTTTTCCCCTTGTAGTATTGTAGGACGCGAGGTGACCTTATACTGGCATTTCGTATCTTTAATCATGATTTGGGTGTTAATATGTTTTGTCTTTTTGCTCCGTCTAGCGCTAATAATCTCCGAGGTCATAGCGAGAAGGTTCACAAACCGCGATCTAATAAACTTAAAGTGTGGTCCCGTTTTTCTCATCAAGTAGTCAATGATTGGAACGCCTTATTCGAACAAGTGGTATCAGCCTTATCAGTGAATATTTTCAAGGAGAAGCTGAACCTTCGCTGGAAAGCAATCTGTCAGGACTAACACAGGTTCACCAACCTACTATCCTTATTACTGAAGACTAAAGTTGTAAGCGGCTAGTTGAATATTGCGTTACTTCGGAATGCCGATAATTTGATTCTGTTTACTATGTCGGGGAAGTATCTACAGTTTATGTACTTTGCCTTCTTGTGTTCCGCACACCTTTGCAGTGGTGATAAAAATACATCGGTAGTTTATGCCGTCAAAAACTGTGTGTTGTCGGAAAATGCTTCATTTCTTCATGGAATTGTTGGGCATTTGTAAGATATTTCTTTCGTTTTGAAAATTGCTACAGATTTTCCGATGAGTCTGACGAAAAAGCGGACTATTATTTTAGCGTTTGTGGTTTCAAAACGGAGGAAAATTCATCAATATCATTAAATCAATCGATTATCGCAGTTAGCGAAGCCAGTGTTGTGGAATTAGGATCATTCACTAATTTTACCGTTTCTAACAAAGGTACTGTTAAATTATTGAAACTTATTGGCAGGTGATCGACATCTGGTAAGGTTCAATGATTCAGAAATTATAACAGACTTAATTCTTGGGTGTGGTAGTATGGTAAGATCAAGCACCAAGAACTCTAACTGTTAGTAGGCAGCCTTTCATCTCATCAGTCATGAAAACGATAAGTCCTACAGTTTTGATTTGTTCCATCCCAGTCTTTGTTCTGTTCAACAATCTATGAAGTACACTTTCACTGTCATTCTTGTATGGTACGTTTGTGGCTTTTGTTCGTATAAAAATTACAAAGTTAACTTTTCTCTAACGCATTTAGCAACTTCTCGGTTCTTAGTTTTCAAATTCATGAGGTTTAACTAAGCATAACTTTCTTGGTTTAATGCCACGGATCTTTGAGAAAATGAACACTAAAGATCACAGTACATATTTTGAATAAACATTTTGTCGAGAACTAAAATATATCATGTTTTGTTACTAATTTTCAATCCTCATTAATTGTTATGTACTATATTATATTGAAGAAGACTTATCGTATCAAGTCAATGTATAAATTTCTATAATACTATCAAATGTGTCCATGTGTGTGACCGTATCTGATTATGTGAACAAATAAACTTGGTCGTACTATTGTAGTAATGCTTTTAACTAGTTGAAAAGTAGGCTGCTGTTCCGTTTTTAGTTGCTGAAGTGTTCAGTGAAAATCTTAATATGGATTCCGTAATGCCATTATTTTGTATCCGCAAAGTCTAATGTTCCAGTTTACTTTGCGATGCTTAGCATCACTGGTCTGACGGTGTAGAACCGAGAGTTGAATGAGGATATTTATGACAGTGTACTTTTTGTTACTAGTAAGTCTAAAAACGACATCAATATAAACTAACCAAAGCATGTTTCAAACCAAAAAGAGAGACTGTAAATCACCAATCCCAGGGAAATGAACGTAGACTTTTTAGGGGTTACGTTAAAAGTCCAGATGAACGTCAAACATGGCTTCTGTATATAGTGATATCGGTAATAATAATAATGATAGTAATAGTTATTCGCATTTACCGAGTCTCAACAAGAGTTACTTTGCATATAAGATATCAGCATAGCCTGGTCCCAAAAATATTCACGATATTGTGTAATTACTTTTATATAGGCATAACATAGTATATATTCTAGATGTATCCTAATAAGCAATATTTTTTGGTCTGAATAATTTCAGAATATATTTTGTTTATAAACACTGCACCATTCATTTTATGTTCGTATCATTGTGTGCCTTTCTTAATTTAGTTGTTTAGCTTTCATTGTTGGATATTGTGTTCTAAGTTCTTTAATAAAGAGATGCTTATATGGACGATCGTGGCATCAGTCTGTTCCATTCATCAATACATTTGAACATATGAAAAGTCGATTTCAGGTAAATTCAAATTAATTGTCTTTTAGATCCCTGATATTAATCCACTCCTCCAGTTTTCATTTGAAATTACTTTCATTTAGTGGCATACTATTTACTTCGTACTTTATGTTTAGACATCCACTGAAAATCTTTATTTAATTTGTGTTTACAGTTTTTCGATACTAATTGGGAGCATTGTACCGTTTCAAAGAAAATTACCCTACAAATATTTGAACCTGAGTTACTGAGTGTTGAAACTGGAGACTTTACTATTAATCTTATTTCACATTGCTAAGCGCTGATCATACTGTACCCTTAAATCAATCAAATCCAGTCAACATAGAACTAGTTCATCCTATAGATGGCCATTACATGGTTGCAAAATATAATTTATCGATATTTACTAATAATTTTGAATGGAAATAATTCCTTAGATATTGAATAAACAGATAAAATCAAAATCAACAGATACGGTCTTGTGCCCATTCGTTCAATATAACACCGTTATCAAAGTATGTTTAAAAAATGATTCAATGGTTCTCGCACCTAAGTCAGTTGCAATCTACTTAATTCTTTCTGTGCTGTTAAGTAACATAATTTTTCTCAGCATACGCTCATTCCAAATTATAGTTCAGTATACGAACTTGTACCATATGTATTCGAAACCATGATGATCGCCAAAAAATTCAACTCAATAAGTACTTCTAGTCCTATGTAAACAAATTTTGCAAACGTTACTTATACTAAGCAATTGGTCTTATCGTTATTTCATAACTAACAGTTGTTTTTAGGGATAATAATCTAATGATAGTTAGAACAAGTGTAGCAAAACATTTATGTCATTTAAAAAAATCGAAAAGTCCTGTTTTTGGAATTGATAAGTATACCATATGTAGATAGTTTGTAATAAAACTTAGCAGCTAACTAAAGGTTCTGGTCATCATTTTCAAAGCAAATTTTCGTGGAAAGGCTAATATTACTACCTAGTTATCTAAATCAAAATTGGTCTAGTAAAAAAGAATGCTATGTTGCCTGTTTACAGAAAAATTAATTTTCAACAAGTGATTGTATTTTTTTCATGTTCGGCTAAATTTTACTTCATTAATGGTCTTAGCCTTAAACTATCAACTGCCCATACCTAAGTCTATATCTTTTTGCAATGTCACTAGGTAGATGAGTGCTTAGTAATCAAATCAATACTGTTGAAAATTCAATCGTCGATCCACACTGATGTATTCTCAACGGTTACACTGATAAGGCCCCTAAATGCTCTGGCATGGCCGAGAGTGAGGAGGGACCGCCCTCTCTAAATGCTCTTACACGGCTATGCCTATACAGCCTCTGCTAGGTTAGTCCTACTCACTGCCTTCTCGTAGTGGGGGTGTTGTTTACGAAATTGAGAGGACGAAAAGCGAATGTCCGGTGCTTTAACCGGGATGGTGGACACGGTGAGTTCACCTAGAGGAGTTAAAAAACCCTGATTCCAAACCAATAACGCACATAGGTTCTAGTATACTGAAGGAACAAATGGCGTATGAAGCAATTGTTGGTCACCAGCTACCATAAGACTGCATCTCCTAACGGTGCTCCATTGCCTTGTGGGTCAGACGTTTAGGTCAAAGGCTCGGGGTGTGGCCCCGACCGTCGTTGCTACCTTGACGTGATGGTCGGGCTTGCCTATCGTGATGAAGCAACTGAGCTGTACTGGCTGGAACAACCGTTCCTCAAGGTCCTACCATGCCAGACAGGTCGGTTAAAGAGCTGTAAAACCAAAAGCATCTAATCCAAGGTCCGAAGGTGAAGTCGTACTGCTGACTGTACAGAGGTGTGACAGCAGTAAGGTGTTTCCTTCAGACAACCAGCATGACAGCGATGCTGCCATCCCACAAGGAGGGGTGGGGTTAGAAAAGGTTGACCCTAAAAATGCACACCGCCTTATTCCACGGATATCCGTCTCCGACAGTAAGGTCTCAACAAGTACGGAACTATTACAAAAACTACTCATAAAAAGGTCGTGTGTGACCGACCTTGAGCAGCTGTCTCTTGGAAACTAAGGTCACGCTCTCAGGTCACTATGACCACCTCTAATCCAATTTCCTTTTCAGGTACCTCCAGGAGAACCTTTCCACGGTGTGGGCAACCGGGAAGTAATAACCGCCCTCATTCCTCTAACAGTACTCAAGACCACTGTATTCATAATCGACCTCCCTCTTCAATTCCTATTATTCCTCCTACATCGACTTTCAAACTTAAACTTCCTCCTTTGGTTTCCTCCTCAAGTATCACTATAGCCAACGATTCTAGTGCTCAAAACGCTGTCCCAGGTCTACTGAAACCTCGCTCCAAACTACATATTGGAGCATTCAACGTACGCACACTATGTCAAATTGGTTAGCAAGCATCCTTGGCTAAAACCCTAAAGTCTCGTACAATTGATGTATGCTGTGTCTCCGAAACACGCATACAGTGCGGTCATTCACTTGACCTCACCTCGGCAAAACGGAGAGCCGACGATATACACCCTCCGATGGCTAGTTCTCGTGGACTGGCAGGTGTAGGCATAGCACTAAGCATGAGGGCAGAACAAGCGCTATTAGAGTGAATCCCTGTTAACAGTCGTCTATGCGCTGTTCGGCTAAACGGCTCTGTAAGAACTCGAAAGGATAGGGACACACATCGTTGCCTTTTCGTCGTTTCTGCCTACGCTCCCACTGACTGCAGTTCGGATAAAGTGAAAGATGGACCTAACAGAAAACTCTCTGAACTTCTTCAGAAAGCTAAACGTTCAGACATAGTACTCGTAGCAGATGACTTTAATGCCCAGGTAGGTAGCTTAAACGTAACAGAAAGACATTTAAGAGGGTATTTTAGTATTCCGGCGCGGCGAACAGATAATGGTGATCGTCTGCTACAACTCTGCTCAGACGACTGTTTATTTTTAGCAAACACAAATTTTAAGCATAAGGAGAGACACCGTTTAACATGGTGACCCCCTGCACCAAATCAACGATGAACTCAAATAGATCATATTGCCATCAGTCATCGTTGGAGAGGGTCGATAGAACCTGTTTAGACTCCGACCATGCCCTAATACGAGCACGCATCTGCTTGCACCTCACTGGACGCAGAAAAGACTCATTGGAACTGAATTGAGTAACGAGAAAAGCAAAAGTAGGTTCCATGAACAACTGATGTCGCATTTAGGTAGTTCTGAAAACGAGGCTGACCCTGATGTTGCTTGGAAAGATATACAAACAGCTGTGGGAACAGCACTGACATCTATTAGTGATTTAAACCAAAGGGTTACGAAGAAACAATAGATTTCTTCAAGGTCTATTACACTGATGGATTTTCGTAAACTCATTCCATCAGGATCTGAACACGATGATGAGCGAAAACAAATCAGATCTAGGTTAACCAAAAGTCTAAGGAATGATCGTGAGCAGTGGTGGGCAACGAAAGCAAAAGAGATGGAAAAGGCGGCGGCTATAGGGAACACAAGACAGCTCTTCAGACTCATAAAAGAAACTGGAGCTAAAAAGTCAGGTGTAAGTGAGACTATCTCGGAAAAAGACGACGTTCTTATCTGCTTCCAGTCCAAACGTTTAGAACGATGGGTGGAACACTTTAAGGAGCAGTTCAGCTGGCCTTCAGCTACTATACAACTACCCACCATTCCCAGACAGTGTGAACGGAACATTGAAGTAGGTCCTCCAACTCTAGCTGAAGTTCAAAAGGCTATAGCTAATCTGAACCGAGGAAGGGCAGCTGGTCCAGATGGATTGGCCCCAGAGGTCTTTAAGGATGGTGGTCTAGTTTTAGTGATTAGGTTGACTAATATTTTAGCTAAAATCTGGGAGTTAGACGTTATCCCATCTAACTGGTCACAATCACTTATCGTCCCAATATTTAAGAAAGGGTCAAAATCATCCTGTGACAACCATAGAGGGATTAGTTTGACTAATATAGTATCTAAAATACTAGCCTCGATAATTTTCGGACGCCTAACTAAGACTCATGAACTGCAAACACGTGAAAATCAGGCTGGCTTCAGACCTGGTCGTGGCTGCATCGACCACATATTCACCATTCGTCAGGTTCTAGAACACAGGCATACTTATCGGCGTCCGACAATGGTGGTATTCCTTGACTTAAAAGCAACGTTTGACTTTGTAGACCGAGAGGTTCTGTGGCAGTGACTGTCATTGAAAGGCGTACCTCAGAAGTACATAAACCTTATGAAGATTCTTTACTCGAACACTACAAGTCGAGTCAGAGCTTATGGCGAACTGTCATCCGCTTTTGCAACCTCAAGTGGTGTCTGGCAAGACTGTCCACTTTCTCCATTTTTGTTTAACTTTATCATAGACCTCCTGATGGAAATAACGCTCTCATCGACTGAATTCTCGGGTATTGATCTCCTACCAGGAGGTTCACTTATTGACTTAGAATACACAGATGACATAGTCCTGTTTGGTGAAGACGCTTATAAAATGCAGAGTCTTTTAGTAGCACTGAGCAACAATGCCAGAATGTTTGGGATGCACTTCTCTCCCTCTAAATGCAAGTTGTTGCTTCAGGACTGGTCTGAATCAACACCTGAACTAAGGATAGGGAGTGAAGTAGTCGAACGCGTTGACAACTTCACTTATCTTGGAAGCCTGATCAGCCCTAATGGGTTGGTGTCTGACGAAATCTCAGCACGAATTCTAAAAGCTCGTTTGGCTTTCGCCAACTTACGTAACCTATGGCGAAGGCGAGATATCCGTCTATCAATTAAGGGTCGAGTATACTGCGTGGCAGTTCGTTCCGTTCTACTATACGGCTGCGAAACATGGCTATTAAGAGTAGAAGATATTCTTAAGTTACTAGTATTTGACCACAGATGCCTTAGAAATATTGCTGGGATCACCGGGTAAGTAATAGTGAGGTTAGACGCAGGGTATTAGGGAATGATGGTAAATCAGTTGATGAGGTTATGAATCTTCATTGACTGAGATGGTTTGGCCACGTGCTGCGTATGCCTGAACACCGATTATCACGACGCGCAATGCTAACCGGTGTCAGTGATAATTGGAAGAAAGTTAGGGGCGACCAAACCAAAACGTGACATCAGAGCTTGAAGTCACTAACTTCTGGTTTGAGCCATGTTGGTAGATGCAGACTACCTGGTTGGGGTCCGCGTGACTATCGTAACCAATGGTTGGAGACTCTTGGTGACATGGCTCAGAATCGATCACGATGGCGTCGGTGTATACACTCTCTGTCTTCCTTTAAACTAAGAGAATAAGATCGCTTCATGTTTTTCTTTCTACGAACTAATTATTTCTTCCTGTATTATATCCTTATACACAATCTTTCTTTTATATACTACTACCTTTGAAGTGACTACTTCTATGAATCCGGTGTTCATGTTGTTGTGCTAATGCGGTATGGCAACTTGGACCGATTCATATATGTGTCTGGTCCTACGTTGCAGCTGACTGACGGAGTGTGGCCCCCTGAGAAAACCACCTGCTTCGGTTTGGGCACCCGGGTAGTATCACAGCCCACACACAAATAGAATAAATAAAATAAATGAATAAAGCACCGATAAAACTAAAGGATTTCAGCTTAAATATAGGTTAAAGCACGATCGATACAGACTTTTACAGATTTAGAATAAACAGTCCAGCATTCTATCAGGTTCATACGTAATTTTTTTACCCTGGAATATCATAGAATATCTAGTTTTTACTACTGTTATCATCATTCTTCTGTCTTTCATATCCAGGACTATATTGTTCTTCATTGTCATCGTCCACAAATTCGCCTTGTTGAACCAGTATATATGCCTGTACCGAATGATTCACCAGAACGATTTAAAACTAAAAAAAATGAAACAATATGCGAAAATTCATTAGAACAAAAACAGTTATTACTGTCGAATTCAGATGAACAACAAGATGATATATTATTGACTCTTTAACACAGTAAACCAATTATACAAATTGATTTCATATATTAATGGATTTTATTGGAATATTTTAAATCATTATGTTTTATTTAACACTATCTTCAGATGAACATTATGTCAATTAACTTAAATAACCTACATTTCTTTTATGTTTTGTTCTATTTGTTCTATTCTGTTTTCCCGTGATAAAATAACACACTTGTCATGATGGTAATCCGGTGCCTTGAAGTATCTTAGTAATATCATTGTTAACTGAATATAGATTGTGTATTATTAATATTTAGTAAGATGTTCGAAAGTCAAGTAATATATGTATTAAGACATTCCGTTTGATTTTTCTCTTTTCTTTTTCAAAATGTACCGACAACTGTTCTCTATTCTCTTTTAGATTTTATTTACTCCATATTTCCCGAGTTCCCATTTTATATCAATTCCCCTTCCGTTTTTTCCTTGTGGATAAGATGTATAAGATAATTGGATTGCAAAATATACAAAACGTTGTTTGTTTTATTGCTTGGAGCTTAGAAAATATATTAACATAGCTTAGTAATTAAAGCAATTAGCTTTCACTCAGTAGCTTATGGGTCCGAACCCTGAACTACCCACTTATGTTTTGAGTAAGCGAGTAGTATCGCCATCACTCACCCACTCAATGTGGCTTATAGCTGAGCTCATGAACTTGTATTTTGCAAATCAGTCACATCAATTTTAGCCCCTGGTTCCGTTAAGGTATTTAATCCCACCAATCTAACTTTCAAACGATCATATACTGGACATCTATATTTGATCCTGCTGTTATTCGAAATCATTTTAATGCGAATTTACTTGAAATTAATCTAATTTGTTCATTAAGCTAGTGACAGCTCTAATTTATATGACCGGAACATATTAGAGACAACCCACTCGCTATATTTTGTCTTCTGATCTTTATTTCTTTCACCAATTCATTCCAACTCAAATCGAGCCTCATAGATTTTTATACTGAAATGTACAGTGCTTTCTAGATAACATTAATTATAAAGAAACTTATTCATTAGGCAAGTGTTCATATCCTACTTATGTTTTGATAACGAAAATCTTGTTTGATCAGTTACTGATAAGTAATAATAATAATATAGGTTATAATTATCTCCTCCAAGAGAACGTTAGCTTTGTGGCTAAAGAACTTGATGTTTAGCTACTGGATTTCACATTCAAATATCCCCCTCATCTACTACAGTTTGTAGACGACCGACTAGACACTTAAGTAGTATTCCTAGCCTTCAGACACTAAATCATGTACCGTAAAGCGTGGTTGTCACATGAATGTTTATTTAGTTTTCAAATATAATCGGGTCATATGGGTAGTAAGTCAATGAACTGAAAATAAAATCAATTTAGCTTTATTATGTTACACTTGGTTTTTGAGTGTTAATAACATTAAGCTGCCGTATACTTTTCGAAGAAATCTTTTAAACTCAATATTAATCCTAGTCGAAGTACACAGTCATGTAACCAATCCACAAACAGACTAATTACAAACAAAATGAGCAGGTAGTTGTTTATTTGCCATAGTTTGACCCAGCATTTATCTTATTCCACTTAAACAGACGAGACATTATGTGCTAAAGTCCTTTTTTGTTGCTAATACCATTTAGAATGTAATTATTCGTCATATTTCTAAATGATGAGTGCTTCGTAGACACTTTTTATAGAGTGCTTTCCCATGAACCTCTACACTAATTGGAATCTCGTATCGTCTACATAATTGGAAATCTTGGTTATAGTGTGTTTTTAAAAAAACATTCGAGACTTGGTACTTCTTAACGTATGCCATCAAATATTTTCATTAGACATCATTAATTGATCGGATTTAACTGAGTATCACACAGTGTTAGACATTTCTTTAAGAAGATTCTTTTCCACGGGATGTAGTCGCTAACCTCTTTCTCTACTCTTCTCCTTTATCCGAATTCGGGACAGCTAGTAACCCTAACAGGGTTTCAGGAAAAGTGTTGTTGTAACTTTTATGGACATTTAAAATAATATCAAGTGATCCCTTGTTAATATCCTCTTCCCATTGATTAGCATACAATATATAGCATATTACCTGCCAATTTACATCTTATTACTTAAGTAATCAAACCTTTTAATTATTTCCCTTAAACAGTTAATTCAATTCTGATTTAATTTGATCAATTATCTATTATATTTGACATAACTTTAATCCAACTTAAATACATTAAAATTCATTCTTTTCCATAGTTACTAAAGTGTGAATTCTTTGATTATCGGGTCTTATTGTAAAACGACTTGATTTGATACTAAAAATCGTTCATTATTAACATTTTAACATATAACAGAATTTAATATATTCATTGTTTTCGATTGTTTGAGTGTATACAATGTATTATATTGTGAAAAAAACATTGGTTTTTATAGTTCCAGTTAGTTATTGTATTCACTTATTAACCATTTTGTTTATATCGCTTGTAAGATCAATGATAACGATCGTGACCTTAATGTCTATTGATCTTCGAGTTCCTTCTATCCTATTCCTTAATTAAAAGATGAAGATAGGAAACATATATGTTATCTGTTATGCAGTAGTTCTTGCGTCTTAGTCAATTTATACGATAATATAGAGTGATTTATTTTTGATTAAAAATAAATACGATATCACAGTGGGAGCATTATTATATCATAGGTGAAAGAGAAACTAAGTAATAGGTTTGTAATTAATTAATAATAACTTAAGTAAAACGTACAACAATAGTTTATGTGCCAAATAAAATTTGTTTATTTGAACACATGAATATTGGTACAAAGGGGCACCAAATACATATGCGCTACACAAGTCACTTGGTTTCTGTGTGTGAGCTGTGGTACTACTCGGGTGTCCAGACCGAAGCAGATGGTTTTTTTAGAGGGCCACACACGTAGCCTTCGACCTGATCCACAAGGCAATGGAGCAACGTCAAGAGATGCAGTCAAATGGTAGCCGATGACCAACAATAGGTTCATATGTCAGTTGTTCCCTCATGATCCTGGAGCCCATGTACGCTATTGGCTTGGAATCAGGGTTTACCAACTCCCCTAGGTGGAACCTCCATATCCACTAACCCGGTCAAAGCGCCGGACATCCGCTTTTTGTCCTCTCAATTTCGTAAATAACAGTAATGCCGCGAGTAGGCAGTGAGTAGGACTTTCCTGGTAGTGGTTGTATAGGCGTGGCTATGTGAGAGCATTTTGAGAGGGAGAGTGGACTCTTCATAATCGGCCGTACTAGGACATTTGGGGGCAAAATGAAAGATTAAAACAGAAGGATATCAAAATGTAATAATCTGAGTATTTAATAATTATATAATAAGATATATATATATATATATAATAATAATTCATTAGGATATTTGAAATGAACACTTGTCAAAATTTGAGCGAATAATTTGATAGAGATTGGTTGTCGATTATATAGAAGACGATTAGTGTAATAAATTGTATTTAGATAATTTTAGCAAAATTTAGCTAATTCCAACGTTTCACCTGAAGTACCATCCGAACTTCTTCAAGGAGGAACATGATCGAAACCGACGCTATCAAAGAAGATATCAAGCATAAATAATGAAATTACACGAAAGTCTTATTCAACCGTGCTTATTTTGTTTACAATAAGATCGCAAGATAATACAATACTTTTGTATCCGGGTCGCTTATTACTTATACCTGAAACGTGGGACCACTACAATTCCCACAATGCGAAGTAAGAACACAAAAGACTAGCTCAAGCGGAGGTTTATTCCCTCTAAAACAACGCGAAGATGAATGTGGTCGAAGGTACGGCTGGAAATAAACTCAACTCCAGTTCACACTTTCGGCAGTCTACTTAGAGACCAATCAGAATGAAGCGGGAATTATCGTCTTCGGCTTGCCTCGTTCTGTGTTTGTCCATTGGCCTTTTCGTGTTGCTGCAAAATTTAATCCTTTAGTGTGCTGAAATCCCGCAACTTATGTGATACTCTAAGTGTTGGCGCCAAATATTTTTTGAATCAACACCAAGAATTAAACTTGACGTCAAACGTATCCTCACTAACATGATTCACTGACGGTCTATTTCAAAACAACCACAACATTTATTAAGCTTTCTATGACTTGGCATATCAATCCAGTATCTAATGCGTGTCCGACGTCACAGTCTGATGTAATGAATAAAAATGTACAGCCATAGGGAAATTCATGGCATAATGTAGCTTTTTAATATAAATTACATCAATTTGACAATTCGATTGACTACATGAACGTAAACATGACCATTATCGCAGCCTAAGATACACTAAGTTGTCGTAACAACGTTGAGTATGTTTCCACTCAAAAATACACCCATGTATAGATTGATTTGTACGTTCATTAATTAGAAAAGAGTTACATATGTAAAAATAAAATGCTCATAATTATAACAAATCACATGCTGTATGTTATGCTAAACATTATCCATGTTAATTTGATACACGGAAAATTGTATCTTGAATGAACATCACACGGAAGTAAATCATTGTTATTTCGTTTTTGTATTGGTTGTTTGAATCTTCCGATTGATGTTTTAGGACTACAATTGATCAGTCCTCTTATTGAGATATGTGCTTCCTGTGAGGATTGCCTTAAGTTACAAACATTATAAGCAAAGATAGATGGTGGCTAGCAATGGAATCCAGGACATACGTTTCTTTCTGTTTTGAAGTAAATGGTATTAGGTTTAAGTCACGGAGTGAACATCAACTCTAGGATGCAGGCACATCTAGCTGACGAGTCCCATGATGGGACGAAACGCACGTCCTAGATTTGACTGCTAATCATCATCCATCTCTACTTATAAATCAATGTTATTCTTAACCAAATATCATACTGAAAATAAAATAAATATTACATTGAATAATCATGTAACTGAATTAAAAACAGTAGTACTGTTTCCTTTTTACCCGCCTCCCCCCTCATACCAGATATGAAAAAGCTGTTTATTTATTTGTATGTCATTGTTATTAAAAAAAGTAGATGTCTTTGTTCGCATTCAAGGACAGTTAATCGTTTATGTTTGTCGGAAGTATAAGTCGTAGGATGCATAGAATTAGATCGTTCACATAATTAATTCTGGTGTTAAAATTGAATGATTGGAATAATAATCACAGATTAAATAAAATATAACGTCTCAATAAGTATTCATGGATATCGATGCCGATCTTTAGGCAATGGAAGTTTAAGGTCTTATGATTTATCCATTAGTTAGGAATTTCCAAGGTGTAGCTCACTGTATTCCGTCTATAAAACCTTTTTTGAAGTAGTTCCATTCCTTGAAAATCGATCTTATACCCAAATTCTAATGCATGTAATGCTTTTACAGATCTATTCTCAAGCTTATGAATGATTATTGAACATGTTTTAAAGATTATTTGTGTTCCTTAACTGTGACATTCAACTACCTGAGTGTTTCTCTTACATATAGTACATTATATTCAGAACTCTTAATTTTATAAACACATTCTTGTTGTTCCTCTATCGGTACCCAATGTTTCCCATTCACTAACTTTGATTTAATGGAAACACTAACTTGAAAATTAACATTTATATTTGCATCCATCAAGAATCCTTCTTATTTCCTCTAATGTTTCTCCAGAATATGGAATGAATCCTGTGTTGTTAAATTCCCTCAGTGAGCATTCTGATTTATTTTTCTTTTCATTCCCAAAACATTTTCCAGCAATTGTTAATGGTAGTTATTCACCCTAAATTAGTTTCAGTTTGTTTATTCGCTGCTTCCATAGCAAGCTTATTGTTTTTGTTTATCAGATTTCTAAAAATTTTATATTCTTCATTGACTCATGATCTCAACTATTGAAATTACTACAATCTTCACAAAACCCCTTCTGATATTAATCAACATATGCTCACTAGTGACTGGTTTGAAGATGTATATCCTGGAGTTCTAATGAGAAGCAATAACCAGTAGAGCTCAAACGTGTCAGTTGTGAGATAGTAACTCACTGATGGCAATGGTGGATATGTCGCTGAATTTTTTGGATTAGTTGAAGTTACACGTTAACACCGCTTGATGCCGGCCGGCTCAGTGTTCTAGAGGTTAGGCGTTCGCGCGCGAGATCGATGGGTCCTGGGTTCAAATCCCGAGAAACGGTTCGTGGGTGCTCACTGCTGAGGAGTCCCACAATAGGACGTGGTGGCCGTTCAGTGCTTCCAGGTTTTCCATGGTGATCTAGCTTCAATGGATTCATAATTTCAACCAGCGAAATTTCTAAAAGTCTCGACACAATCCCTTCTAATAAAACTATCCGATATAGTATTAACCAGTTCAAGCATTTTTAAGACCATTTCGGCTGAATACAACAAATATGTTACCGTAACTAAGTGATTACTCACAACATTGTCCTTAACCTCACTACGTTCGGCCTTCCATAACATAATTTGTGGTCATCTTGATTAAAATATATATTGAATTCCCTTTGTCCTAATCATTTAGATGCTACGATTTTTGTGTTTATCTATCTGAATAAGCATGTTATATTTTTGAAGTATGTTACTGAAAGGAACATCAGTAGTTTGGCATCGTTTGCATTGAAAATAGGTTTGTTTGTTTTTTAGTGACATTGATTAGAGAAAGTCAAACATAATGTATGTGAAGATGATGCTTGATTGTTTGTTTAAACGTTTTCAAAGTCAAAACAATTATTATCAATGAGTTTGCTTAATTGGATTTGGACAAAATTAGGTACGCGTTGCATTTCATTGGTTTATATTTAACTCATCTATCAGAAATGACTATGAAAATAAAATGGATTTCCGACAATTTTTATACACTTCTAGGTTAGATATGATGTCAAATTTTCAGAAACCTAGTCTGTATAA
This sequence comes from Schistosoma spindalis, assembly GCA_946903255.1. Classification (NCBI taxonomy): domain Eukaryota; kingdom Metazoa; phylum Platyhelminthes; class Trematoda; order Strigeidida; family Schistosomatidae; genus Schistosoma; species Schistosoma spindalis. The sequence continues at coordinate 7,494,219 of OX336420.1, forward strand.
CACATGTCAGTATAAAATTGATCAGTTGTGTAACTTCTCGACAAAACTAATTGACTTCATTATCAGAGGGGGTTTTGTGGAGATTGTAGTGATTTCAATCATTAAGATCATGAGTCAGTTGAAACTAGACCACCATGGAAAACCTGGAAGCACTGGACGGCCGTTTCGTCCTATTGTGAGACTCCTCAGCAGTGCGCATCCACGACCTCGCCCCCTGCGAGATTCGAACCCATTTTACAATCTTAGGATGATATGTTAATTTTTAAGAACTAGGCTATAGCATTTTAAAAGATGAAACTTGTTATAACTCGTGCCCTGTGTTCTAATAATGTATAACGTAATGATACCACCAATTAGAGAACAGGGAATTATCGATCGGACCAATGACACATAAAACCCGTACGAGCAGTCTAGAGTCTTTATCCGTCCTGCTTCCTGCCTAGCCCTGCTTACCTGTCAAGTCCAGAACTCTGATCTCAACCTCTGCGTTATGAATCATATATTTCAAACATACTGGGTTTATATACAAAACCAAACAGACCACATCGTACCATGAAATAAGAAATAAAATTTGTACAAGATTTAACCAAATGTAGCTGTGAATGTGGGAGATAGTAATTGATAGACTGGGTATAACTCAAGAATGGTAAATTTTGAATAGTTTTCGTCTAGGACTTGACAATGTTTTTGTTGTAGTAAGAGTGTGAACTTAGAGAAAAAAACTCGTGAACTATTGAAACTACAACAGATATCATTGTCTTTAATTAATTTATGAAAAGATTTGTTTTAATTAAAACTGTGATAACTTGTGCCCTATGTCCTTATCAATGTATAACGTAATGATACTGTCAATTATAGAACAGTGCTGTCCAGAGTCCTTGTCGATCCAGCTTCCTGCCTAGACCCACCTTTCAAGTCCAGAATACCAATCCCAGCATCAGTGATATGTATCATTTATTCCAAACATACTGGGTTTATATACAGATCACATCGTACCATAAAATAGGAAACAACATTTGTACAAGATTTAGCCGAAAGTGGCTGTGAATGTGGGAGATATTAATTGATAGACCAGATATAACGCAAGAATGGTAAACCGTATAATAATAGTTTATAGGTCAAAATAAAGCTTATGATAACAGGAACACGAATATTATTAGTTTAGACACTTAATAATTATACGGTAAAAATATATGTATAGTATTGGCCCATAAATGGATCTTAAAAGTTACCATTCATTATCCCCATCGTGATATAACAAAACTGATAAATAGTATCAGGGTATCAGCATAAAATATCTAATACAAATCTCAACTATGTAATTTAAATTTTTGGAAATGACGGAGAAGATTCGTAGTTCAACAGGTGAATTTCGGTACTGTAGTTTTCTTTGGATCAAATAGTGTAATCGTCTTCCTTGATTACATTATTAATAGAATTACTACACCTGAGATAAGTTATTGTTTTGCCATGACCAGCGGCTATCAGCCTCTTCTGTAGACATTTTAAGCAACTGATCACTACAAGCAATTTGGACATTTTTATTGTCTATCTATTCATCGTTCATAAACCATATTAGCAGAACAAGCTATAACTTGGGGGAAATTTCTAGACGTCTAATTCTTTTCAAACTTTGTGGATATTATAGTAACATCCACAAAACCCATTATAATACTAATCAACATATGCTCACTAGTGACTGGTTTCAAGAGGAATATCCTAGAGTTCTAGTAAGAAGCGATGACCAGTAGGGTTCAACCGAGTCTTTTGTGAGATAATACCTCATTAATGACAATGGAAGCATAAATTGTCGATTCGGTGTTCAAACATCTTTTATGGTCAAACTAGTTCGATATCTCGAACTAAATTGCTTTCAATTTCTTATACACACTTTTTCTCAATCTCAATAATTACACTATAAACTGATTGTTGAAATGCGTTTGCCACTAGATGATACTTAAGATTGCTCCATTAATTATACAAAATGTCGTAAGATTTGTATTGCTCTATGTTTTATGGTGTTTTTTTGTGTGGAGATTTTACCCAATTAAACCTTCATTCGCATTACAGATCGATGTTAACTGGGGAATCAATAAACACTAGATACTACCGAAAAAATTGTTGCGATAATAGACATATACATGTAGAGAGTGAGCCAACTGTATCAGTAGCTCATAGTTATGTACTATCTTACACTGGCTGAAGTTGGAAATTTACTTCTGAATCATTAATTGGTCTAAAAGTGTTGTGTTCACTGTCATACTTGAAATTACTGGAAGCCATCATGTCCGATATCATGTGTTGAACATTTAGAAATCAAAACTGAACAAATCTCCACTGTTTTGTTCCCAGTGGTTTTCCACCATTTTATAGTGTTGAACAAAGAGCTCATAAATACATTCAAATTAAAATTTTAAAAGTTACTATAATGTGAATTAGAACAACATACACAAGTAGTGCGCAACCGCTATCCCGCAATCGAGATGCGCATTGCTGAAGATTCCTATATTAGGTGGATATAACCGTCCAGTGCTTCCACGTTTTCAATGATGGCCTAGTTAGGATTGATTCATGATTTCAACTGTGAAAATTATAGTCTTCACAAATCTCCATACAAATAATACAGTATAAATCAACTGTTGTCCGCTTTTAGTCAAGAATCGTTTTTTGCAAGTAGCCAATCAGTTTTCATCAATGTAACAAATACTGTTCGTGTAAAACGTTTCGTTATATGGAAATCATAACTTGCCTTCATACTTTGTACATTGAAACATTATAGACTATCTGTTAGAAATAGATTAGAAACTGTCAATGTTAGTAATATTAACCCTAATGATTATATGAAATTATTAAACTAATCAAGGCAGTTTATAAGTCAATGGTAACAATCGAATAAACTGAATAAAGTAAAAAGTACAAATTCATAATGTGATAACATGTTTACTAATTATGATAAGAATAACAAAGACTTGAATCAATGTTTCCTAATAGGAGGTAGCTTAGTGACTAGAACAAAAAATAAAAAAAAAATAGATACTGAATTAACATACATTAGAAACTATGAAATTACGTAATAAGAAATGTTCAGGTAATCGGCTAGTGAAACGTATGTTTGAAAAAAGGGAATGATGAAAAATAAATGAACAAAGAGTACGAAAAATAATAATAAATAAAATCGTTTATAAAGGCTAACTCGATCAAGGGAGAGATAAACGTGAATACAAACAAGGACTAATAGCTTGAGTCACTATGTAGAATGAATGAGATCAAACCCAATAAACAAAATGAGCAGGAATGCGATAAATCACTTTAAATGACCTATTTCTATATACTACATGACCGCTATCGATCAATTGTGATAGAACAGAGCTGAGTAGTGTCATGACGATATCCTTTCCTAACCACAAAAGTTGGTGTTCACTAATTCGTTGGCTCAGCTGTCTGATTGTTTGCCCAATATAGCGTTCTCCATAGAAGCAGCTGAATTCGTAGATACACATAAGTATGGCAAAACTAGGTCTTTTATCCTTTAATTATAGAATTACCATAGATCGGCTGGAAAACAATGGACAGAGGTCAGCTACACTAAGCATTTAGTCATTCTACCTCGTAGTACATCACTAGCTACATCTCCGTTGAATAATGGCTTCAGGGAGAGATTTTTCTTACTAACCGTTGATGTCGCTATGTTTCCGCTCATTATACGTCAGTGTTTCTTCCGAAAACCTTGTAGATAACCCATTTCAATCAACACGTTATGAATAAGCTCTAGTTCTTTGTTTACATATCATTCGATCATAGCTTCCTAGCTGTATTTGCAAGATATCTAACCAGGTTTCTCTTATAATTAATGAATATAGAGCTCAAGAAATATATGTACTGGCTTGCTGAAGAACTTTTGAATCTCAGATTATATGACGTGATCCTTTTTGTATGAAATTTCGTCAAGATTTATATCTGTAATCTACCAAATATTGTTGGTCAAACAAACTTAGAATAGTTAGTTTACAAGCCTTGTCATCCTACTGAAAACTAATAAATAATAAAGAACCATTCCGTTTTTCTATGGAAGTCCTCTAATATAAGCAGTTTCCTTATTTATGCTAGAAACTGTATTCAATTTGAATGAATTTCTACCAATCACTTGCGACAATATCTATGGTTCAATAATCAATGAATCGAATACATTTATTTGATCTATTATTATCAGAATGGGGTTTGTGGAGATTGTAGTTGTAGTGAACAAGAACACCAATGGGGACAATCGAATGTATATGCGACATAATTACAGAGCATCTCAATAAAATCTGAGAACCATATACTAAATCGTTAATTTGCAAAATATCAATCCAACATATCAAACTTGACTGTTCTTGTTGCAAACATCAATCCATTGTCTCAGATTTCATTGTTCATACGTTTTCAAGCCAATCTTTCCTCATCGATCTTCTACTGAAATACATTCTATACCTGACCACCGTCATATACTACTTGTGTGGATATAAGTAACCCACACCACATAGCGACTTTAACACTTGAATCCATGAGTCGATCTAAGCTAGACCACCACTGAAAACCTGAGAGCACTGGACAGCCATCTTGTTCTGGTATGAGACTACTCAGCTGTGTGTATCTACTATCCCACATTCAGGACTCGAACCTAGGATCTTCGGTTTCGCGTACAAACGCTTAACCTCTAGATGGCATCTAACGATGTTAATGTCTGACCTCAATCGATTCATGAATTAACTCAAACACTTAACCAGTATAGTATTCGAATTTCAATTAATCAATTAATGAAACTTTTGAAAAAAAATTTTCTTCATTAATCAATGATAAACAAACTTAAGGTCAGTTCAAAAAGTAATTGATTTTTTGTTTGTTTGTGTGTTTGTTTGTTTATTTGAAAAAAGATCACATTTTTTGATTATATTGTTCCAATCACGTTGTTTCTATACACTTAATCTAGTTACATCATCATATATATAGAAAGAGAGGGAGAAGGAGAAAGAGAAGGAGATGAATTCATAGATTCGTCAGTCAATGTAACAAGGAATTAGACTTTTGTTGATGGTTACATTCAAAAAATCATTATAGAAATTCTTTACTTCGAAGTGAAATTCAATGAATTCATGTCAAAGATTATATAACATTCAGTATATAAAAAGGAAATAATCAAAAGTTATGAAAAAAATTGTATGCCAATTTCCTTCTATACAATTTCATGAAGAAATATACAATGAATTGGTTAAAAATTCTAATACAGTGATGGTAAATTCATTATTCTATTTTGATGTAAATTAAGATGAAGATTATTGAGTTTGAATTGAGATCATGAATTGATCATTGTTGAAGTATCATTGAAAATCTGGAAGTAACAGATGGATGTTTCGTTCTAGTATACACACTCCTCAGCGATGCATATCCACGATTCCGTATGGAGGATTTGTAATGAATCAATAGGGATTAAAGAATCTATTCGTATCTATAATTGAAAATAGTTTCTATGCAATTATTTCAGAGCTTTCAATGTTACTTATGATTGAGGGACTGAGTAAACCTGTCAAAAATCGTTTTTTAAATGTGTGCTTAATGAGGTATAAGCAATTCAACTACAATTCATAATGAACTTTAGAAATGACTGGGAGTATTTGTAGCTCAAGTGTGTAATGTAACTTCTATTGCATTCTTTAAGGTAGATAATTTACTTTTAAAGTTTTAGTAGTATCAACCCCTACTTTTAATTAAAAGAGACATTAATACTCTTGATCAAACCGACAGTGGACCATTTACATAATAAAAGTAGCACAACAAGTATATTGAATAATATCAAATGGAATTTGAAATTGGTTTTCCCCATCTATTTGTTTAACAGCCTCTAAAAGATCAAGTACGATTATTTTATGTTCGTTTATTTACCTATTTCACGTTTACTGATTAGGCATTCAACCGTGTCGCGTTTGTGGTAGTTACCCACTGTAAACAATGTGAGATGGTCTCGCTATGTCAAGGATTAATTTAAATTAGACATGACACCGTTGGACAGTGGCTCATTGGTCTAATAGTTAAATGTTTGCTCTAGACCAAAATTTCTTGGTTCGAGTTCTGCGTGTGGAATCTTGGATGAGCATTGTCAACGAGTTTCACACTAGAACGAAATGGCTGTCCATTGCTCTCAAGTGTTTCAATGGTGTTCTAACATTGATCGGTTCTAGGTCTTAATCAAACATCCTTTTTAGAAAATCTACAGAATTTATCCTTAAATTTGCATTAATTTGAAGTTCTGAAGTCCGACTTTTTAATATCATCTCAATAAATTTCTATTGAATATAACTATGCCCTTTTGTCTCTGGATTAAGAATAGCAATGAAACTTTATCGATTTTTATGTAAACTCAATTTAGTGTCTTTTTTTCTAATGGTTAAAGATAAGTACTATCTTGTAACTATAATCGGCACTATCTGGTTTATAATCATTTTAATCACTGAAACATATAAATAGGTGAAATAAATAAACGACGATTTCTTTTTGCCTTGAAGGTATACCCACTTTTTGTGATCATTATGATAGTTAGGAACCGGGTACTAGGTAAGGATGACAAATCAATTGATGAAGTAGTAAAACTTCATCAGTTGAGATGTCTGAGACACGTGTTGCGTATGCCGAACCACCGATTGTCCCAAAGAGCGATGTTTTATGGTGTAGAAGTAGGTTGGAAGAAAGCTAGAGGCGGCCAGATCAAAACATGGCACAAATCCATGAAGTCATTACTGACAGGTGGACTGAGCCATTTTGGTAGGTGTAGACTACCTGGTTGGGATCCGCGAGTTAATAGCAATCAATGGTTAGAGACCTTGAATGACATGGCTCAAAATCGTTTGCAATGGCACAGGTGCATCCACTTTTTATGTTCTCCCGAATTCTAATCTTCTGAATTCTTCATGTCCCTTTCTTTTTTCTCTTTCCAAATTTATTTCACTGGATTATACTCCTTGAATAACACCTTCAGACCCCAATGTTTCTGATTACTGTTTATACTTTTACTACCTCTACGACTACGGGATTTGAATCGACAACTGCATTTCTGTGCTAATTTGGTATGGAAACTTGAACTGATGTACGTACGTACGAAGTTCTACATTGTTACTGACTGACCAACTGACTGATTAATGATACAAAGGATTGATCTACTGTCTATACATTACAATCAGTTGGACTCAATTGGAAAACTCAATTAAAATTTTTCTTTATCTATTTTTATAGCAAAGGAAAGTTTTCTTTGAAAACCTCATTTCACTCTTGAGATGAAGTTGAACAAAACTCCTAAATAAATCCAATGGTCTTTAATTAATTGCATAATTCTGTAGTTTATGTCCTTGACTTGATTGAATAATTTAATATTGTATCCTTTGTCTTTTATTGATTGACAGTTGAGTAAGTTGATCTCATTAAATCTATTGACTAATGTTAACGATAACATAGTGAACGAGAACACCAGTGGAGACAACCAAATCGTGGGTCCGAGTACAAAATTATAGAATCTCCTAGTAAAATCTGAGGATCATATAGTAAACACTTCATTTGCCAAATGTCAGTCAATGGTCTCAGACTTTATTGTTTCTTCGTTTCCATACCAATCATTCTTTGTTCTCGTTTTTTGCTCTTCGATTTTCTCAACCTTCTACCGTCAGGTATTTCATTTTTGAATGGTGATATATACTACTTATATCTGTTAATATCAGTAGCCTACACCACAATAATACATTGGAAAAATTTCAGTTCAACTTAATTAACTATAAAAGATTGATATTCGAATTGTAAAATTTTTAATCTTTAGAAATGCTATTACGTAAATCATCTAGATTACCAATAAAATTTGTTTTATTGACAGCAATCCAAGCAACCAGAAGCCCCACATACTGTAGTCATCCAAGTACCGACAATCAATGATTTGAATATTAAGTCAGGGTAAGTTTTCTTCATAATTATGATAAACTGTTTATGAGTTTCAGAGATATTTAAAGAATATACTTCACATACAAACCAATCAGTTAAATGAACTTAATATGTTAACTATGTAGAGTATATGTATGGTAAAAGTAGTAAGATCAGAACATGGCACCAGTCCACCGAAATCTTCCTGCATAAAATCATTGACTACACAGCGAAAGGGTCATTCCATAAGATTCGCGATAATAGCATTAAGTTGTCATTCATTTAATCTTCAACAGTTACTAGTAATTCTTATTTCTAATTTTGGGGATATTTGGAGATTTTAGTGTAGTGAACAAAACACCAGTGGGGGGGACAATCGATTGTATTTAATGACAAATTACAGAACTAGTTAATAAAATCTAACAACCATATATTAAATGCTCCATTTGCAAAATGTTTATCAATTGTCTCGAATGACTCAGAATTCCTTTGTTCTTGCATTTTCATACAAATTGCATTCTTTCTTCATTCTTTGTTGTTCGATCTTCTCGTCTCTCTGCTGCCAGACATTCTGTTCAAAATTCTCACGTCACATACTACTTATGTCTATATAAGTAGCACACACCACAGTAGTATTTTCAAAGTTGAATTCATGAGTCACTCTAAGCTAGATCACCATTAGGAACCTGATTGCAGTGGAAGGTCGTTTCATTCTAGTATTGGACTCCTCAGAAATGAGTACCCAAGACCCCGCACATGGGACTCAAACCCAGGACTTTCAGGTTCGCGTGGGAACATTCAATCTCTAGACAACTGAAATGAGATCAAACGGTGTTAATTTTTAGCTTTAATCGATTACTGATCTTGTACAAAACTCCATATTTATTTCAAATAAACGTTTGATATTCCGGATCATTTTAATATTTTATGAAGCAGTGGTATAATGTCTTTAAAACATTTTAAGAAGTTCAAGAGTAGTGATATGTTGGATTGTCGTGCTTAGGTTTATAAGTATTCATTTTTATTTTAAATTTCCTGTATTATCTAAAGCCTGAATAGTTTCTAAAAAACGATATTTTGTTTGAAATTACTTCTATTGGTCAAGAACGAAAGAAGTATATGACCTAACACAGTTAACATCAAAGACTGGTCTTCGTCAGACAGGTATGGAAGACTGAGAATATCTATCACGTTCTAATATGGAACTCTTAATATTGTACCACGTATTCATTGCCCCACCACATACTGAACCTACGATCTGCAGGTTTCGATGTTAAAGCTTGGACTTCAGACCATTGAACCGCCTAAATTCAATCATTTCTCGATATTATGCAGTCGTTATTTATTACCTAACATGAATAAGTGTTGCACACTAGACACAGTTGAATTTCATTTGTCACAAATGCCGACTCAGTTGTCTAAAGTCTAGTCATAAGACTGATTGTCTTGGGTTCAATCTATGGTGAGGTCGTGGATCTCCACATACTCTATACTAGTATACTAGTATAAATGCATAAATATTCGACTAGTTCATTAACATATGGCATTGTAATGTATACCACAAATTTGGTGAAAAATAACTATGATCGAATTAATTATGTTGGATATAAGTGAACTAGATTGAATTTCTATTCTCTTACGTACATACAATTATACACATAAAGAAATCAATTGAAATCAGAGAATAAACTGTGTTTTTTTCCTGTTAATTTACTAGTCTTAATGTTTTGTTTTTATCTGGTTATGAAATCACACATTTATGATTGATTAATTTAACGATATTCTAATAGTTGAATTGATGAGCCGATCTAAACTAGACCACCATTGAAAACCTGGAAGCACTGGACGGCTGTTTCGTCAGTGCGCATACGCGATTCGAACCCAAGACCTTCGGTCTCGCGTGTGAACGCTTAATCTCTAGACTACAGAGCCGGCATCTGATGATGTTAATATTTAACTTCAATCGATTCATGGATGACTGTGCAACCATTCCACGTGCGGGATTGTGGACATGCACTGCTGAGGAGTTCCATTATTATTTATCTATTTATTTTAACACATAGATATCGGTACAAGAAGGCACCAAATACATATGCGCCACACAGATTTCATTTGATATGTGTGAGGGCTGGGATACTGCTCGGGTGCCCAAACCGAAGCAGGTGGTTTTCTTAGGGGGCCACACCCCGAGCCTTTGGCCTGAAGATCTGATCCACAAGGCAGTGGAGCATCGTGAGGAGATGCAGTCCCATGGAAGCCGGTGACCAACAATAGGTTCATACGACATTTGTTCCCACAGGATACTGGAGCCCATGTGCATCATTGGTTTGGGATCCGGTTAAAGCGCCAGACATTCGCTTTTCGTCCTCTCATTTTTGTAAACAACACCCCCGCCACGAGAAGGCAGTGAGTAGGACTTCCCTGGCAGGGGCTGTATACGCGTGGCCATGTGAGAACATTTCGAGAGGAGGAGCGGACTCCCTCCACTCTCGGCCATACCAGGGCATTTGGGAACAAGGAGTTCCATACTAGGATGAAACGGCTGTCTAATACTTCCAGTATTTCAATGATTGTCCAGCTTAGATCGACTAATGAATTCAACTATTAAAATTACTACAACCTCGACTAACGCCATTCTGATCATTACCACTATTCATTTACTGTTATATAATCTAAACAATCTATACTAACAATTCAATGGATTTACATTTTTTAATTATCTAGTTTAAATGCGGTTAATTATTTAAATAAAATTGCTGATAATTTGTGTGTATATAAATTAGAAATGAACATTTATTATCCACAGTTGAAATGCTTACAGTGATAATACAATTAATAATAATGATCTAATGAGCTTTCAAAAAGTACACATCATATCTACTAGGAAGCATAAAGTTAAGCCAATGTATTGATCCGAGCTGTTTATTTATCGATTAGGTTACTAGGTTTTTAAATGAATGTATTTTATATTGTGGTACTACTAAAAGTTCGTAGCAGAATCCAACTCAAAATTCCTCAAGGTACCCCAGGAATAGTGGTGTAGTGAATAAAAACACCAATTGGGGGAAAATCGAATGTATTTGACAACAAATTACAGTATTTGTTAGTAAAATCTAACAACCATACATTGAATGCTCGATTTGCAAAATGTCCTTCAATTGTCTAAAAATGACTCGGATTTCATTGTTCTTGCATTTTCATACAAATTGCATTCTGTTTTCATACTTTACTGTTCGATCTCCTTGTCTCTCTGCCGCCAGATATTCTGTTCACAACTAATATCATATATTACTTGTGTCTACATAAGTAGCACACACCACAGTGGAACTCAGTTTCATGAATTAGCATGAGCGCCTAAGTGGAAATCAAGCCCGGTCCTATTATGTTAAAACTTATGGAGATTGGACTAATCCCCCATTATGCCGTAAATATGTACAACCTGAAGCGCGTATGGTAAAGATTAATATGATATGCCGAACTGGGGAAATAAATTATACCTTTCTGTACCTGACTGGATAATCACTTGGAAGACCTATCGAGTCTGGTGCAAACCACAGCGATGGCCATAAACTGTGCCGTGTTCAATGCACAAGGATCGACACTAAATCTGTTTGTGGTATAAACATGAAGTAGGGGATAGTCAATAGACGCGTTTTTTGTTCAATTATTTAAAAGTAAACGCTTCATTAATTTCAAACTGTCACTAGGCTCCTACCCGATGCAACAAAAGCAAAAAGCATTCCTACCCATATGTGTACTATGGAGTGTATGTGTCTCTGACCTGTAAACTTTATATATGCATAAAACACATACTTGTGATGCTATTTATCCACATCCTAAACTAGTGTACACATTCTTGCTCTTAGCATCTTGTTGTTATAATGTTTTCGGTTAGGAAAATCCTTAGTGCAGTAGTACGGAAGTAAACCAGGAACATGTTTGTTTACTTCATAAAGTATAGTTATCTTGAAGTCCTTAATAAGAACTGTACAACAGTAAAGTGCTCAATTGTTTGTTTGCTTAACTTTCTTCAGTGTTCCAATCCCGAATATTATCAAAAAAGCTCTTCTGTTCAACCTGAAAAGCTAATCGGCTTTCCAACTTAGTTTGGCAGGATCAATCAACTAACCACTAAAGAAGGAAATGTTTTAAATGATTTTGAAATCTCTTTTTTATAATTTATTTCATCAAACATGACAAAATTTAGGTTTTCAAAAATTATCAGAATGACGATTTGTGGAGATTATAGTAGTTTTCATAGGTGACTTCTTAAATCGATGTAAACTAGACCATCATTAAAAACATGGAAGCACTGGATGGACGTTTGGTCCTGGTATGGAATTTTTCAGTAGTGTATATCCACGAGTTCGGCATGCGGGAGTTGAACCCAGGACAGCTAAGAAGTATTATACTGGGACGAAACAGCAATCCAATGCTTCTAGGTTTTAAATGGTGGTCTAGCATCTATCTATTGATGATAATAATTTAAATATCAAATAAACAAGTTACCCTTTAACTTTTATTGGGCCATATATTAAAGTATTTAAATAACTCGGAATATTGGCCTATTTTTATGTTACACTCTGAATATATGCGCTGAGTTATCACTGAATAGTAGCCAAATCCGTGTCTATCTACTCCTTACTGCTAATTGAGTTTCATCGACGATATCCCATTATCCTCACTGATTTTCTGTGTTATGGTTGGATGAAGTTGTCAGGATACCTCGGATTCAGGTTTCATACTAGTTGTTCATTGTCAAAACTGCTTAACTGTTTTGCCAACTAGCTCAATGGTAATATCTCAGATTGTGAAACTAAGTAACGCGAGTCTACATTTCACATGGACCATCATTTCCCTTAAAATTTCAGGTAATCCTTGATTACAAGTTCAAACTAGTATAAAACCTAGGTCCAACATATCTTAACTATTACTTCCAGCTACTTGATAGTTAACTAAAATTTTAAGCCAAATCCACTCATGTGTTTACTCAATTTTAATTTCTTTATCCTATTTATCAGTGATATATCTCCCAGATCAAACAATTTGAATAATACTCCAAGAAGTTTTGAATTCTACTGTCAACGATTTAATACACCATGTTCAGAAAATATTTTCGTGAAACATCCAACTATGTCCGTAGAAAAATTGATAAAAACTGAACAAAAACAACAGCAACAACAAAGAAATCTATTTCCTCATCGATCAATAGCAGAGGTATCCTAGAAAGTTTTCTATTTATTTTCCAAGTAGAATACTTTCTGAACAAAAATTTAGTTAATTAACGTGCTTTATATGAATAACATTAAATACCATAGTAATACCACTGAGTTTGTCTATTTGAAAGACTTAAACAATAGTCAAATAGTTACCATTAAAAGATTTATCTCAGTTTAGCTTATCTTTCAATATGCTCACATCATTGATCTCTGATAAAACCAGTCATTATGTCTATTGGTTTTATAATTGACATATGAATACTCTCTAATAACTATCAATATCATTTTCAAGATGCACAAAATACATTTTTATCACAAAACTTCTAAGAATTTTCTCTTACTGACTGATAGTAATCAGTTATAGATTAGAATTGGAACTTTATCCCATTGCAAAAGCTAGTGGCTACTTGGACTCATTAGATAAGTAAATAAATCGATTGTGTTTGAAGCGAACGGTACTGGATTCGAGTCCCGGAGTGAACATCAACTCTGAGATCCATGTACATCCAACTGATGAGTCCCAAATGGGACAAAACGCACGTCCAGCATTCCATTGCTAACCATCATCTATATCTGCTCATAATGCTTGTAACTTAAGGCAATATCAAGGTGATCCGCACAGAATACATACATGCTAATTCTAGTCCTAAACATTAATCGAAAGAATCCAACAAACAATATAAAAATAGACTAGTTATATATATTCGCTTCCAAATGTGAATTAAACCAAAGTTACTAAAAGAAAGTTTCACTTCCTTTACAAGTTACGTAACTTGTATTTCACTAGCTGTTCGTATAGATATTCGTTTAACAATGTGAACTAATAGAAGTAAATGTCAAATTCTTCAAATACTTTTTATAAATATCCGGGTTTTATTGAATAATTTATGTAGTTAACATTTGATTCAAATGATAATAAACATTCTTTGATAACTAAGAGAAAACATCACTTAAAAACTAGAATATAGCGATCAGATCATGTATTTCTCTAGTTTGATCAGATAATAAATGTCGTGATGCCAGTGTATGTTATATCAATAAATACCATTTTCAACTCTTACAATACAGAATGAATGTACGAACAGATAGATAGATAGATAGATAGATGTGTGGATAGATAGATAGATAGATAGATAGATGTGTGGATAGATAGATAGATGTGTGGATAGATAGATAGATAGATAGATAGATGTGTGGATAGATAGATAGATGTGTGGATAGATAGATAGATAGATAGATAGATAGATAGATAGATAGATAGATGTGTGGATAGATAGATAGATAGATAGATAAAAGTTCAAAATGTTCAAACTTTCATCGGGTAACGTTTTGCTAAAACTCAAAATAACATTAAAACCACTAAGACAACAAATAATTCGTTAAAATTACAGTTACTGTTGTTTTATCTGCTAGTGAAATTTCTTTTTCTGTAGAATTGCGAAGATTCTGCTGCGATTGGCTAAACACAAAATTACCTTATTTGGTTGAGTTTTGTTCTCTGAACTGGACGGTTCGGTCGTGGAGCCTTCATCGTTCTTCTGAACGACATCATCAGCACAATCATCAGATAGAAGTGAAGAGTCCGTATTTCTCCACATGTGGTTCACAGCTTGTCCTGTAGACCTCGATGTTAATTGGTTCTTGTTGACGTTAAACCTGTCATTTTTTACTTCATTGTTTTCGTTGTGTCTCTCATTGGTTTGATTTTCGTTCCTATGTTAGTACATAATTTTCCTGACATGTTGATAAATCGGATTGATTTCAGTGTTCTTGTTGATTGCTACTTGACCTGAGTACCAAGCTTCTAAAAATTCTCAGGTGCTTTTGGAATTTCCTCTTTCCAAGATTTCGACATTTTTCCACTCAAATGAGTGTCCGCAGTTGTCCACGTGCATTGATATCAGTGAGGAAATGTCATGGCATTTGTCTGCTAATTGATGTTCATAAAGGCGACAATGAGGCGGGCCTCCGCTACGTCCGATGTAGTGTTTTTCTCAGTTAGCACAATTTATCTTGTATATGATGTTTGGTCACTTCATCCTTTGGTTTACATAGGATTGATTGTAATGATTTTGTTGGTTTGTGTGCAACACCTATTCCGAAGGTTTTCAGCAGTCTCGTTGTGTATTTTGTTAGGCATCAATCCAATTTATCGACATATCAGGAAAATTATGTACTAACATAGGAACGAAAATCAAACCAATGAGAGACACAACGAAAACAATGAAGTAAAAAATGACAGGTTTAACGTCAACAAGAACCAATTAACATCGAGGTCTACAGGACAAGCTGTGAACCACATGTGGAGAAATACGGACTCTTCACTTCTATCTGATGATTGTGCTGATGATGTCGTTCAGAAGAACGATGAAGGCTCCATGACCGAACCGTCCAGTTCAAAGAACAAAACTCCATTAAAAATCATCCACCTGAGCTACAAATCTTCTCCACCATCACAGAATAACCTTATCTCCCTGAACTAAAAGTATTCATAAGCCGGTTCAGTTTCATAAATTCTTTTCTTTTTCTTATAGATTGGTATTGCACTTGGGTTATGGAGAAAAATTGATAAAATGCATCAACAAATTGATGATGTTAAGAAATCTCGTGAAAAACACAATCATGTACGCCAATTACGTTTATTGCATACACAAAAATACTGGGAGAATATTGCTAAACGTGGTAAACGTATAGCTCAGTTACAAAAACAAAGAAGTTACGAAAAAATGCAGTTCAATAAACGGAAATCCGATCAAATTAAAGTACAGAATGAAGTAAGAATTTATTTTGTTTGACAGAATGCAAGATGTATTGAACAGTTCAACCAATGATTCTGTATGGTAGACTTTATCAGTTGGTTTTCACTTACATAGTTCTTAATTAGTATTATATCCTATACTTACTTACATACGCTTGTCACCCCTCATGGAGGAGTATAGGCCGCTAACCAACATTCTCCATTCAACTCTCTCCTGGGCAATCCTTTCCAGTTGCTATTTATTCTTTTCATGTTCGCTTCCAATTCTTGATGCAGTGTGTTCTTTGGTCTTCCTCTTTTCCGTTTTCCTTCAGGAATCCAAGTTAGCGCTTGCTTCGCGATGCGGTTTGGTGACTTCTGTAATGTATGTCCTATCCACTTTCAACGTCTTTTCCTAATTTCCTCTTCAACCGGCAGCTGGTTTTTTTCACAGTAGGTCGTTGCTGGTAGTATATGGCCAACGGAAAATCGGTATTTCGCGTAGACAAGCAGTAACCCTAGAAGAGTTACAGACGGAGTTATTATATCCTATGCTAAATGATAATACATTCAACAATAAAATCAAATACTTGGTTTACGAACTGAGTATTCATTATTATCAATGACAGCGTTTTGAAGTTGTTCACAAGCTGTTTCATTTGTAAAGAGATAAATGAATCTAGGAGTAAATTAGGATTTGCCCATAAAAAAAAGAAATAAATTTCTGCCAAAACCTACCAAACTCCAAGTCATTCAAACGTCTGAAGTAGTAATCATTCGTATTAAGAAACTAGAGCTATGTGTACAAAACAAATATCTTCAAACGCTTTCCGTCCCCTGACCAACCTCAAGGCTAATTGATCAATAGTAATTTTAGATATCAAAGAGGAAAAATGTATTTATAAAATCTCAGCGAATGAATTCGAAGTGAATCCAACATTTCATCTGGCAATCTGATTCAAGCTCTTTCATGGAATTATAATCAACTATCACAATTATCGAATATAAATAAGTACATGATTCTCTGGTTCACTCTACATCGAATAGGTCATCCAATCAACGTTATCAATCTTTGAATTAGGTATTTGCACTATTGTGTAAGAGACGTGTGGTGTGAAACGAAAAGTGTTAAGATAACAGATTGTGTGTATACATAAGTGATGTGAGAAGAAGAAATTCCATTCACTATATATTATTTCTGGTCGGTGAATTTGTGAAGAAAACCTACACTTTTTATAGATGATGTAGATCAAAAATGTCACAGCATGCATAAAATGAAAAGAAATAAACAAAGAATGAATTCTAAGAGGAAGAATATATTTGTAATTGAATGTTTATGTAGCTTGTGACTTCAAGCAATATTGAGGCAGTCCACACAGGATGTACATATGCCAACAAGAGACTGATCAATTACAGTGCTAAATAACAATGGGAAGATACAAGTAAAACAACATCAAGTGAATGTTTGTGTTATTTTAATGTTCCGGTTAATTGTTTAACATATTCAGATAAGATACCTGATTAGAACCGTTAAATGTAATTGCTGTTATTCAGATAATAAGAGATAGATAAAATGGAATAATGAGTTCAGGTTTACTTATTAATTATTAGTTGCCATAGAACAGCTAATTGTATTCCATCTCTCCTGTTAATAATGTTTGAATTTGCCTATATATGTAAGGCTTCGGCTGTAAGTCTTTCTTTTTAAGAATTAAAGCCTTTTTGAAAGATTCTTGTGCCATTGAAATCAATCATATGATCCTATTCTATTGAGTGTAATGCTATAGCTGATTTATTCTCCAGTTTTCATGCATCATCTGAGGATTTAGGAATGTGCTTTAAGCATAGTTTGTATTCCTTTAACCTCACATTCAGTTATCATGATATCTCATCTACATACGTTTCAGTACAGTCACTAAACTTGAGTTCATAAACACAATTTTGTTGTTTCTCCTTGTGTATTGTATCTTTGATTCTTACTAGTTTTAATCTTAGAGTATTGTTTGTTCAAAAGAATATTCTTATATTTTGAAGAGTTAGAATCCTTCTGATCTCTTCTGGAATACCTTTACGATATGGAATCACTACTGCGTTAATCCATTCCTTTTGCTTAACTCTTTTTTTAACAATATCGTATTGTTTTTCATTCTTAATTATTCTTTTAATAAAATCCTTCGGATAATTATTCATAATTAGAGTGGATATAATGTAATTCATTTCCATTTTTATATCATTTGGTTCAGTGACAATTTTTTGAACTCTGGTGATCAAACCTCTTGGTCACTGTCACTTTGATGCAGTGTGGATGCACTGATTTAAAATCTAGAAATTTCCCTGAATATGTCAGCTTTCGGAAAATACTAATTTTTAAACAATCATTATATTTCCTTCCAAATAAACAGCTGTTGACATGTTTAAGTAGTTTATCAAAATCATCTCGTTTTATAATGACAAAAGTGTCATGTACATATCTTAACCAAACTTTTGATTGAAGTGAACACATTGAGATCGCACTTGTTTTCAATAAATGCATGAATAGGTTAGCAACAATTAGCGAAACCTATGATCTCATAACTACACCTTCTATTTGTCTGTACAAATCTCCTGGCAAACTGAAAACAATTGAATGTAAACACAGATCTAACGCTTTAATAATGTCTAAAGGACATAATGGACATCATTGTTTAAGTTTAGGAACATTAGTCAACAATAAGCATACATCATCTTCTTGTAGTGATAATATCTTCGAACTCATTAAAAATTTTTAACCGTATTTGATTACACTTTCATATAGTTTAAGAATTTCGGTCAGGTATCTAAAATTATTGTAGGTTGGTGAATTCATATAATCAACCACAGGTCTTAGTAGTGGCATGCATGTTGTGACATTTTAGATCTACACCATCTATAAAAAGTGTAGGTTTTCTTCACAAATTCACCGACCAGAAATAATATATAGTGAATGGAATTTCTTCTTCTCACATCACTTATGTATACACACAATCTGTTATCTTAACACTTTTCGTTTCACACCACACGTCTCTTACACAATAGTGCAAATACCTAATTCAAAGATTGATAACGTTGATTGGATGACCTATTCGATGTAGAGTGAACCAGAGAATCATGTACTTATTTATATTCGATAATTGTGATAGTTGGTTATAATTCCATGAAAGAGCTTGAATCAGATTGCGAGACGAAATGTTGGATTCACTTCGAATTCATTCGCTGAGATTTTATAAATACATTTTTCCTTTTTAATGTCTCAAATAAACTTGAAGCCTAAATATTGTGAAACTATTCGATCAAATTTAGATAAAAGTCCTTTTATAGTAATCTTAGCTATTGAATGACCTAATTTGATTACGATACTTAAAACCTTTCGTAGACAAATATAATCGTTACATATCAAAAGGGTTTTGTGGATATTATGGTAATTTCAACGTTTGAGATTATGAGTCAATTGAAGCTAGAACATCAGTATGAGACTTCTCATCAGTGTACATCCATGATCTCGTCTCGCGAAATTCGAACCCAGGATCTATCGATCTCGCATTCGAACGCTTAACCTCTAGACCACTAAGCTGAATGGCATCCAACGATGTTGATGTCTAACTTCAATTAATCCACGAATTTGCACCACCATCCACAATTGTCATCAGTGAGTTACTATTTCAAAACAGATCAGGTTGAACTCCACTGGTCACGGCTTTTCATGAATATATATATATATATCATTGATTATTTATTGTTATATTTGTATTCATAAGTAACCGAGGCGGGATCATGGATGTGCACTGACAAGGAATCCAATACTAGGACGAAACGTCTGTTCAGTGCTTTCAAATATTCCATGGTAGTCCAGCTTCAATTGATCTATGAGTTCAACTATTAAAATTATTATAATATCCACAAACCCCCCTCTCTCTCTCTCTGATTATAAATATTTTTCATCGATAGTTTTCTTTTCTTTTTGTTTTTCTTTTCTTCTATTTTTATTATTTTTATTTAAGTTAAATGAAAAATTAAAAATCAATCGTGAAAAACATAAATCTCTTGAAAATTATCAAAAACAATTAAAAATCAATAAAAAATTATCTGAAAATTATTTAAATTATCAACAAAAATTATTAGATCATGAAATATTGATTCAAGAGAAATATCAATATTTAATAAATTTACATAATCGAACAAATCAAATCAGGTAAATTCAATTAATCAATAAATCAATAAAATAAACTTTGAAAAATGTTAAACATACTAGATCCTAAATCTTCACTTTGTAAACGTTTATTTTTTGTGTCAAATGTGTCCATTTTTACCTTTAGATTATATTTCCCACTTAAAAGGATCTTAAATATCATTGATTCATTGTTTCTTTGAATATGATATTTTGTGACATTTCCTAGGGACATTTTTATGCTGCATATATATATATATATATATATATATATATATATATATATGCTTGGATTGTGTTTGTTGTTGTTTGTGTTTCTGGTTGCTTGAGGGATACACTTTCCTTCTTCTGGACCTAGATTTCTTCTTCTAGTTAGTATAACTGGGATACATCGGAATAGTTCACTTATTTTCGTTCCATTCGCCAGTTTAGATGATCACTTCAAATCTCTTAAAAACATATCAAAAAATAGAACTATTTTCGATGTAAACCATGTTATGAAAACACTTTTTTTCATTAAAAAAAGGCTAAATTTAAATCACTAATATATACTAGTCTTTTGGACGAGATTAAATTTTATAAACGAACCAATCAGATATAAGATAATAGATCTCGAATTTTGGCTCGAAATTTATTCACCCATTTGACTAAACCGAGTTTTGGCATCATGGCTTATGTCAGTTCGTGATGAAAACCCTAAATCTAATTCCTAATTCTAACTATCAACTATAATTCATAATCCTTATTCTTTAAACTGCTTTCTAACCCTTATTTAGGTAGGCACTCTCAAGGTTACTTTAACGTCGCTCAAAGGTCGTCCATAAATTATAGTCGTTGAAGTGTTCAATAATCGGATATCGAAACACACAGAACGGAGCTAGAAAATAATATTTCTAACTGTTTTCCTATATTATCGTATGATATTTAAATAATGATAGTATACAATTTTAAGGTTGACTTTACAAGTCAATCTAACCTAGACTACCATTGAAAACTTGGAAGCATTAGATGGCCGATGGTTATTAGGCTTAGATTGACTTATGAATTTAACTTTGAAATTACTACAATCTCCAGAAATCCCCAAAACTGATTATAACATTTTAATTCTTATAAATGGTTGAATACAATGATTATTATTTCCATTTTTGTTCTTAGATTTGAATTATTGTTCTACTGATGACCACAGGTGGAACTAGATGAAATGATTTTATGGATTTTTGAAATATTTCATTTTGTTTGGTCACTAGTCTGTTGAGAGTAATTCGCCATAGTAATCAGTTGATTAAGTACGACAAAATTAGTTCTAGGTTTGTATTACATTTGTCTTCTGTGAACGTCGATATTGTGTATTAAACTTGTTAAGTTCGAAGCTTGATAGTAGTGACGTTGATCATTACTAAATAAAATCTCTAATTATGGGTTACATAATCCCCAGGTTTTTAGCTATTACCAAATTCTGTCTACTCTTAATTGCTATAATTGCTCAGACAAAAGCCTTGTTATGACTGCATTTTCATTGAGTTCAGAGGTTCAAATTCTACTACTGATTCCATGCGAAAGTTTTAGACGTTAAATGTTGGTATATAGCCTCCATGACATAATATTTCCACTAGCCACTACAGTTCCAGTCACTTGGTGCAGTGAGTAAGCACGAATACTTTAAATACTTAAATACTTTAAAACAGTTATATGTATATATGCCAGTTAGTCAGTCAGCAACGTAGAACTTCGCACGTACATATATCAGTTCGAGTTGCCATACCAAATTAGCATAGAGATGCAATTGTCGTTTCAAATTCCATATTGGTAGGGGTAGTAAGAGTATAAGCAGTAATCAGAAAGATTAGGGTTTAAAGATGTTATTCAAGGAGTATAATCCAGTGAAATACGTTTAGAAAGAGAAAAACAAGAGACAAGGAGAATCCAGGAGATTAGAATTTGGGAGGACACAAAGAGTGGATGCACCTGTGCCATTCCAAACGATTTTGAGCCATGACGCAGGTGCATCCACTATTTGTGTTCTCCCAAATTCTAATCTTCAGAATTCTTCATATATATAGGTCGAAAAGGACATACACAGCATACCTATCAGTACATATTATTGTTTAAATTTCTCTAATTCTCAAAGTGTATTACTATTACTATTGCATGAAACTCACAGAAGTACTTCTGAAGGCAGATCAAAGTTTAAGGTGATTTATTATCAGTTGGCGAATACTTATTTTTATAATATCTTGATCATATCAAGAGCTTTCCGTATAGGTCTTGTTTTCGTTACATTTTACTCATTTAATCTTTCATTATTACTGAAAATAATTTCAATCACTGAATTCTATACTTGTTACGTGACGTGTACTACTGATATCGACAGATGTAAGTAGTATGTCCAATCAATCGAAAGTAGAATGCCTGGTGACACAATATGAAAAAGAACAAGGAGAAGTGAATGAGAACCTAATGTGATTGGTATGGAAAAGAAAGGATAACAAAATCTGAGACAATTGACTGACATTTTGAAAATGAAGTACTTACTGTATGATTCTCAGATTTTAATAAGATATTCTGTAATGTAAAAATTCACTTGGTGTTGTTTTACTTGTATCTTCCCATTGTTATTTAACACTGTAATTGATCAGTCTCATGTTGACATATATACATCCTGTGCGGATTGCCTCGATATAACCTTAAGTCATAAGCTTTTTAAGCAAAGATAGTTTCGATTCCTGGAGTGAACATCAATTCTGAGATTCAAGTACATCCTGCTGACGAGTCCCAAATGGGATAAAACGCACGTCCTTGATTCCACTGTTAGCCACTATCCATCTTTACTTATTCTGTAATGTGTTAAAATACATTTAGTTATCCCCTACTTGTATGTTCTTACTTTTATAGATCCCGAATAAATAAAGCTATTGAAACTAAAAAGCAACATCAAAATGAATTAGCTTCTGAAATTCATTGGAATCGAGTATGTGAAAAATTTACTATTGAATCAAATATACATCAGCGTAAATTAAATGAATTCAAATTAACTAGTGAACATGTGAAACAATTACGTAATCAAAAACTTGTAAAGATTCCTATCTCCATGACATTAACCAATTTAACATTAGATAATTAATAGTTAATGTAATGTAATCTAATGTTTACTGGTACTATATTGAATATTACATAGTTTATAATCATGGGAAACTGTCTTGTAATTATTACCTTTAAAAAAATGCTATTGATTCAACTAATATTTTTTTCAATGGTTGATATCATTAGTCAATTGAAGCTAAACCATGATTGGAAAACCTGGAAGCACTGGACGGCCGTTTCGTCCTGTTGTGGGAATCCTCAGCAGTGCACATCCACGATCCTGCCTCATGGGATTTGAATACAGGACCTGTCAGTCTCGCGGGCGAACGCTTAACCTCTAGATCACTAAGCCGGCCGGTATCCAACGTTGTTAATGTCTAACTTCAACCAAACCACGAAATAGAGCAACACATCCACAACTGTCTTCAGTGGTTTCCTGGTTTCGAATCCTGCTTAAAGGATCACGGATGCACGCTTCTGAGGAGTCCCATACTATGACAAAACGGTTGTCCAGTACTTTTCATTTTATAAAAATGATCTACTATGGCTAACGTATCGTTGAGAATGTTTTGGTTAGAGTTAAATATATGTTACATTACTATAAAGAAAGTCGAACCGCATGTACCTATGAGCTAAGCATTTTCCGGAATAAAGGCCATATTAAATAGTGACAGAATACTACTGTTTACGTAGGGTATATTATTTATGTTGATAGATATAAGTAGTATGTAGCACCAGTTGGGAGTGGAATACATGCCTTCAGAAAATTGGGAAGATTCAATGAAAGGAAATAGAAAGTAATTGTAAGAAAAACAGAATTGAAGGAATCATGTGAAGGAATACTGATGGAAGATGTGAAAAACATGAATTTAATGTATAGTTTTCATATTTTATGAAGGTACTTTGTAATTCTGTATCAAACAATAAATTGGTATTCCCCACGTGCTTATTCGTTCACTACAGATATTACATTATACATTTACATGTGTATATATGTGTCCTGTTCAAATATAATGCTCTCAACACATGATGCATTACTCACGACAATTTTACAAACTGTTCATTGAAGTCATATTGGATACAATGCTTGCATCACCGTTAGGTGTTGACTCAGTAATCTAGAGGCTGAACGTCCGCGCTTGTGACTGGAGGTCTGTAAGATCGTCCGGTGTTTTCAGGCTTTCAGTGATGGTCTAACATCAATCGTTTTAAGATCTCAATCAAAAACTCAACAATCTCCTCAACCTCATACTGAAAATCTAATAAGTTGAACTCTTAAGTCTTCTTCCTTTCAAAAAATAACTAGGATTTATGTTGTATTACCCAATCAGATTATTTTAATATTGTGGAACTATCACCTTGAGTAGTTATAATTAAACCCCTTTTTAAAACTTCAGTTCTTAACTTCATTCACAACTAACACAATTTAATCATTAATGATTGACAGTTCATTATTTTAACATTATGTTAATCAGTCAGTCAGTTAGCTAAAACGTAGGACCAGGTACATACATGCGTCAGTCCAAGTTAACATCATGTTCATAATGAAAAATAATTCAGTTTATTATTTTACATGAAGCTGAACAGAAAACATCTAACTACAATGAATCAGTTTTATTGTACTCTGCAAATATTGTCACTATTATTTTGTTTAA
Organism: Schistosoma spindalis; assembly: GCA_946903255.1. Classification (NCBI taxonomy): domain Eukaryota; kingdom Metazoa; phylum Platyhelminthes; class Trematoda; order Strigeidida; family Schistosomatidae; genus Schistosoma; species Schistosoma spindalis. Next base: position 7,519,029 of record OX336420.1, read on the forward strand.
ATGTTGGTGATGGGAACCAATTGCACGGAATTTCCATTAACTGGAGACTACACGACGTCTGATTTGTACATTTGTTGTAATAGTGTGAACAACCACATTTATACATTTCTCTCTATATCCCAATTACTGTCCAGTGAATACATGTGTATTGTTGACTTTCGTGTTCAGAGAAGATATAATGATAGAGTGTCAAGATGAAAGAATTTATAAACCAATGGTTATGACTCATGTAAAACTCTGATATCATAAGTCACAGAGACAAATTTATATGACAATTTATTTGACTAGATTTCCTCTATTAGTGAATACTCTCATAAAAAATGAATGGATAGAGTGTGCATTTACAGATCCCCTATATTATTGATTAAATTACTTACGTGACAGATTCGTTTCCTTTGAGAATGTTTAAAATTCACTAAACAGTTTCAACAGATGATGTTCATGGGCAAAACTTCTTTAAATAAAAACTATACAATTTCTTGATGTTGATGTTATGTCAAGGCATATTACTGAAGTAGTTCTTCATCAAAGAATTAATTCTCAGACTAATCTATTCTATATTGTTACTGTCGTAGGTCACTAAGATGTCTTATAACTGCTCATTTATAGTTTATGACCTAGACTACCCAGTAGTAGATTAGTGAACATGTATATTAAAAATATGATTATGTTTCGTATCTTTGTGAATAACCAAAAACAAAAGTATCATAAATGAAGTCTTCATGTTTTAAATCCATCACCTCTTCAACATTTATTTGACTTTTGATTGAGATCATGAATCGATTGATGTTAGATCAAAATGGAAAACCTGGGAGCACTGAACAGTCGTTTCGTCCTGTTGTGCGACTCCTCAGAAGTGCGCATCCACGATCCCGCTCACAGGATTCGAGCCAGTGACCTCCAGTCTCGCGCGCGAACGCTTAATCTACTCGACCACTGAACCGGCATCCAACGGAGTTAATGTCTAATCCCAAACAATCCACGAAGTTGCGCGACCATCTTCCATTGTACTGAGGTAGACACCTATTACGAATCCTGCGAGCAGGATGAGCACTGCTGAGGAGTCTCACAATAGGACGAAACGGCCGTCCAGTGCTTCCAGGTTTTTAATTTTGGTCTAACATCAATCGGTTCATGATCTCAATCAAAAACTTGACAATCTCCACAACCCCTAAACTGATATTTATTTGATTTCTCTTACACTACTTACTATTATTTAGTAGCACAAAAATATATATGAATTCTTAGGACGCTATTTCTTTATATTTCAATCGATTCGTTTACTCTACCAATGCTTATGGCTTGATCCTCATTCCTGTAAGTCTATTACTAAATTTTGTTTATTTCCTGATCGATTAACCTAGTCCCTCAAATATCTCGTTTTCCAAAAGGGTTGGTATCATAACATCATAAGCTAGATTTGGTGAAATAAATGTATGACTTAACAACTTTTCCCTCCAAACATGGTGCAGCTTAGAATTTCGCGTCTATGACTTCTTCTTGGCTCTCATATCAAGCACCTAACCGTTAAATTATTCAACTGACAACCTAATAACTCATTAAGATGAAATGGCTATCCATTGGTTCTTGGCTCTATTGCTAAGACCAATTCATTATGGAAAACTATGGGACACTTTGTTTTTTTCTGAATATTGAGGATAAAAATTTGGATTCGATATAAATGGATGACCTCAATTATGGCTGAACTCAAACCATCTGTGAATCAAACCATCTTAATAATTTGGTTCTAGTAATATTGTACTGAATTAATGCTTGGTTTAAACGAACATGTCTTTTTAAATTTCACTTCCCTGACTATCATTATAGGTTAACCGTCAGGTATAGTACCTCAACGAGTAACGGTTAAAATGAATAGTGCTTGTTAGAAACAGATTATAGTCAGTATATTCTTTTCATCTTGTGCCGTGTAATTTAATCATGCATTATTCAATACAATGACAACTTTTGAATTTGCCAGTTCGTGAGATTCACAGAGACAGTTCAATCCCCTAAGGATCTTGATGTGACAAACTGCTTATGAATCTCTGAAAGTCACTGCAATCATGAACTAATGAATTCCACATACAATCAGAAAAGACCATACATACATTTTAAGCAAAGATGGGTAGTGGCTAGCAGTAAGAGCCATGACGCGCTTTCTGTCCTATTTGGGACTCGTCATCTGGGTATACTTGTAACTCATAGCTGATATTCACTCTGGGACCTGAACCCAGCGCCATTCTCTTCAAATACCATCGCGTTATTCACTTAGCTACTAAATTCTGATAACCACTTGTTTGTGCAATGGGGTGAATTTTAAATTCACTTGTTATTGTTTACCGGAATCTTCCTACTAATATTTAGAACTGCGATTGATAAGAAGCTATTGGTACTGAGTTCGAGTCCCAGAGTGAACATCAACTCTGAGATTCATGTACATCCAACTGATGAATACCAAATGGAACGAAATGCATGTCTAGCATTCCGCTACTAATCATTATCCATCTCTGCTTATAATGCTTGTGATGTAAGGTAATATCGACGAAATCCTCACAGGATGAACATATACCAATATGAGACTGATCAATTGTAGTCCTAAACATCATTTAACAGCAGGTCAGTTCAAATCAACTATTTACTGAAATATTCAACAAACGTTTTCTTTATTTATCAAAATAAATAATCTTCTTAGTGAAACTCTAATTTATGGACGACTGATTGAGCGACGCTGAAATGATTTTGAAAGTGAATACCTACTGATTAAGACTAAATGAAGATTATAAAGCAATTAGAATTCTCATTTACAGTTGATAGTTAGGTTTACAAATTGGATTAAGGGTTTTTATCATGAATTGACATCAGTTATATTGTCAAAACACTATTTAGCCAAATGTATAGATGAATTTCGCGCCAAAATTCATGACTCATTATCTTATATCTGATTGGTTCGTTCATAAATTATAGTCTCACCGTTGTCTTGGATATTAACATAATAAGACAACATTATATTAATCAATAAACAGTAAGCAACAAGAATATACTATGAAAACTGATAACAGTATACATGATATATTACTATAACTGAGTATTTTAATTAGTTTAAATTGTGTACATAAACGTTCTATAATTATGGTTATACAATCAAATGAATAAACATCATTCGATTTCATAAATGTACCATTTTTATTGAAACATGAATATGACAATATTTTTAATTTATTCAATGAATTAAACCAATCCGTAAAATGTTCAATACTACAACAATGATAATGTGTTTGAATTTGATGCAAAAATATTGGCGCGTTCGTTCGATTTAAATTATCCTTCTTCTTATTATTATTATCATTATAAAATATAATAGTCATATTCTCATTAGCCCGTTGTTTATATACACTGTAAACATAAGATTTAGCTTCAATGAATAGACTTCAGAGTTGAAATCATGAGTCAGTTGAAGCTAGATCACCATGGAAAACCTGGAAGCACTGGACGGCCGTTTCGTTCTATTGTGGGACTCCTCAGCAGTGCGCATCCACGATCCCCCCCGAAGGATTCGAACTCAGGACCTATCAGTTTCGCGTCAGGCGCTTAACCAATTGATTATCCAATATTTGATAATCTGATTTAAAATCCAATTCAAATAGAGTGGTTAAACAAATCATCATAATTTAACTAAATAAAACAATGAATAAGGATATTTCAATGAATTGTATAAAGTTGTTCATTTGTTTAAAATGGATATCATTATGATATTGAACATTGAACGCATTACTAATTACTGGTTGTGACGATAATAAATGTAATACATTATTATTTAAATTAGCTACATCAAGAAATGAATTATTCCATTGTTGTATATCTAGATGATTGTCAGTACTGGCAAGATAGTTCACTTCAAGAGAATTAGATTCCATATTGTTATCATTATTATGGAATAGTTCTTGATATTCAATAATTTTCGATGAAAAATATCGATTTAAAATCAATAAAAAATTGATTAAATCATAAATAAAATAAAAATTAGATATAATAAAATAAAACCAAATCAATATGTAATATAAATTTATAATAGGACAATTACGTAATTTCTCAGTTAAATGAATTGCTGAGTATAATAATGAGATAAAACCTGTTATAGTTGATATAATAGAAATTATAAAACGAAATCTATACAATATGGTAATGCGATCTGTTATCCTTGCAGTGATCATCGGTAATGTATGCTGTATGTACATATTAATCCTTTATATCAACGGAAAGGAAACTCTGTAAAAAGAGGAAACGCTATTATTATTATTATTATTATTATTATTATTATTATTATTATTATTACCATTGGGAGGTCAAATCCGACTCACACGTCTGCATCCTGCCTCGTGGATAGTGGGACGAATGACTCATGAACTAACGTGAGCGGTAACCCGGGTGGTGGAGATCGGGCCAGTCACCCAGTCTTACAGATACCTACCAATCGATTACGAAATCCACGGAGAAACACAGCACAATTACATTTGGATTGAAAAACGACAAAAAATTTTCAAAAGTGGTTCATGTAACACATGGAGTTGATCGTCTTAGGGCGAACACCAAAGGATTGCAGAAACAACTATTGTGCCATGCTTCGATGTGGCCTGTTTCTCTCTACAAAGGTCTAATAGGCATCACCAACTTATTTGTCTGGAAGGGGGCAAACTATTACCATTATTCTAACTATTACTATTATCATCATTATTGTTACTATTATTACCATTACTATTACCATTATTATTATTAGAATTATTATTATTGTTAATGACTTTATTCAGTTTTATAGGCAAGACTATTATAACAGCTCACGTGCGATTCAGTTTGTTTGCATTTAATTTGGCTAAGCCATTTTTGTTAACTTAATTAATGGAAAAAGTCATTCGTACAATAAAAACTTATCTATATCATTGTACCTTTATTATTGTTACACTCGTATCCGTGTCAGGTAGAAACAGGTGTTTACCTCAGTAAAATGGAAGATGGTCGCGCAATTTCGTGGATTGGTTGAGGTTAGACATTAACAACGTTGAATGCCGGTTTGGTGATCGAGTAAATTAAGCGTTCGCACGCGAAACTGAGCATCCTGGGTTCGAATCCCGTGAGCGGGATCGTGGATGCGCACTTCTGAGGAGTCGCACAATAGGACGAAACGGCTGTCCGGTGCTCCCAGGTTTTCAATGTTGATATAACATCAATCGATTCATGATCTCAGTCAAAAACTTGGCAATCTCTACAGCACCTAAGTTGAATATATATATATATATATATATATATATATATATATATATATATATATACTTTATTATTGCTTACTGCCTACGTATATATTGATTCTGCTAACCTTACAATTAGTCGCTTAAATGATTCGATGATTTATTCATGTCACTATGTATATACAAGTACATTTTAATCCTGTTCATTGACTCACCTGTTAAACGAATTTGAGTATTTCAGTAGGTAACTGAAAATACACAGTAATGTATAACTGAAATGAATGATAATCAAAAGGATTCAAAGATACTGACACTATACATATCAGTGGAAAAACGCCTAAATAGTATTATAATTTATTTTTTATAAGATCAGTTAATCCAAAAAAATTACTAATAATGTGATGTGTGCTACTTATATTGATATCATTAGTATATAACGCTAAACAGGAATAGAATGTCTGCTAGCAGAAGATTAAGAAGATCAAGAAGGGAAGAACAAGAACAGAAAACAATTCGTTTGGAAATGAAGGAACAATGAAGTCTGAGTCAATTAATGGACATTTTACAAATGAACTGTTTGAGTATGATTTTTCTATTTTATTAAGCAACTGTTAAATATAGTCGGTTGTTCTCAAGGCCACAGGAGGAGAGGAAGACTAAAGAACATATTACGCGGAGAAATGGAAACAGATATGGGAAGAATGAACAACACTTAGACAGAACTAGAAAAGAAGGCCCAGGACAGAGTGGCTTGGAGAATGCTAGTCGGCGGCCTATGCTCCATTGAGAGTAACAGGCGTAAGTAAAGTAAGCTGAAATCCAATTCTTAACACTAACGAAGAGAAGATTCAAATCACTGTAAAGAAATAATTCAAATTAAAAAAAATCATAAATTATTAAGGAAATCAGTATAATAACTTGTTTTTAGTAATCCGAAAACCTCATATTATTTAATGTATATTTATATCAGAATGGGGGGGGGGGATTGTAGAGATTGTAGTAAATTAGTAGTTAAATTCATGAGTCGCTCAATATCATGGATTGGTTTAAATTAGACAACAACACCGTTGAATGTCAGTTCAGTGATCTAGATGTTAAGCGTTCGCATGCGAGAGATCGAACGTTCAGGTGTCAATTGATATATATGGGATTGTGTATGTATATTGCTAAGTAATCCCATACTTAGAAAAAACAGTCATACAATGCTTCTAGGCTTCCAAGAATGATCAAACCTAAATCAATCCATGAATTTAATTATTAAAGATATATTTATATAACTAAACAGGAATGGATCAGTTAAGTAGATCAATATTCTTTAACTGAATCTATTCAGATACCTACAATGAATACACATACCTCTAAGCTAATACAAAAATACAACCATTCCATTTAAACAATCCATTTAATTCAAACATTCAGTTTTCAATGTAATTGATTATAGGACAAAATATTCAATTTATATTCACTGATACTCATATATGAATGAGAAATTAGAATGTAAAGCAAGCCTAATGTGTTCATCCACTTCTTCATTCACAGTGACTAAATACAATTTAGAACCAGTTACCAGTGTGTGTGTATGTGTGTGTTTATTGTTGGTAACTAACTTGATTAATGTTAGACTAAATTTGATTTCTGAAAATAGCTTATCTGTATAATGTTAATATTGATGTGATGTATACTACTTATGTTGACAGAATTAAGTAGTACGTAACATCAACCAGAATCGGAATGACTAAGAGCAGAAGGTTATGATGATCGAATTAAAGAGAATAGGAATATAAACATAGAGTAATTGTAATAACAACGGGAATGAAGGAACTATAAAGTTTGTAAGAGACAAATGATAGAAGGTTTGCAAATGAAGTCTTTAATGTATGGTGTTTTACATTTTATGAATCAACTCTGTAAGTTTGTATAGGTGATAGACTACACAGTAACACGTTCAAAATAACAATTGTTATTATATTCATATAGGCTTATGATAGGAGTAATCTATGGTACAAAGGTTATTTCACTAAACATTACCTTATCAAAGTACAATGAAGGAAATAACGATTTCAATGTCTTGTAAGTGGATTAGAATGATAGAATTTGGAAAGTTTGATGAATTCAGTCATTATTCTTTTAATAATTGGTCAAATGTTTAAATTAAACGAAACTTAGCTAGCTAACTATCAGTGATAATCATCTCTGTTATATCCCGACGAGAATAATAAGTGGTAATTGTTGGGATCTGTTTAGGGACTTATACTATACACATACATTTATTGTGTAATCGTTAAGTAACTAAACTATGTACATTCATATCCCTCTCATTTTAAGTTTTATTTTGATCTATGAACTGTTATTATACAATTTACCATTCTTGAGTTATGCCCTGTCTATCAATTACTATCTCCCATATTCACCGCCACTTTGGCTAAATCTTGTATAAATGATTTTTCCCATTTTAGGGTACGATATGGTCTGTCTGTCTGTCTAGTATATAAACCCAGTATGTTTGAAATACATGATTCATATCGCAGAGTCTGAGATTGATGTTCTGGACTTAACAGGCAGGTCTAGGCAGGAAGCAGGACCGATATGACTATAGACTGCTCGTACTTGTTTTATGCGTCATTGGTCTAGTCGATAATTCACTGTTCTCTAATTGGCAGTATCACTAATAGGGCACAAGACCAAAAGTTATAACAATCTGGTTTAATAGTTATTCGAGATTTTCCAGATCCTTGAACTTATCGATAGTTTTCATACAATATTTCATCGGATTCTAAGTTACCATGACTATTTTTAGAACTTTTCTCCTCATTCATAATTGTTTGAGTTTGAGATCTAGTAAATAAGCCTGGATGTTCTCATAACATGGGTACTTTTTTTATTCAGAATCGTAGTAGCTCAATGTACCCTTCCACATCCAACTTGATTAATTGAATGAATACTGAGACATTCGTCTCTAATTAGGCCATTTAAGATAAATGTTTGTGCTTGAATTAAGCGTCAGTGATGTTACTCTTGATGAATAGCCGATTTTATTTCTATCCTGTTTCCAAACGTTTAATAAAACAAGCCAAGTAGCTTATTGTAATACTTGAATAAGAGAGTTCAACGTGAACATTGATGAAGGTAGATCACAATAGTCATCATTCTTTCATTCTTGTTGTTATTTCGATTGATGTCAGTTTCCTTCTCTATTCTCTTTATTTAAATCTTCTCAATCTAATGCTTACAGGCATTTCATTTCCGATTGATGTTACAAATTACTTATATCTATTGACATAAGCAGCACATAATGCAGTAGTATTAGTAGCAGTAGTGTAATGAACGACGACAGAATCTCTTAGCAAAATCTGAGAACCATACAGTAAATACTTAATTTGAAAAATATCCATCATTTATCTCAAACTCTATTGCTCCTTGATTCCCATACTAATCACTATCTGTTCTCGTTCTCCTTTCTTTCGATCTTCTTAATATTCTGCTACCAGTAGTAGTAGTAGTAGTAGTAGTAGTAGTAGTAGTAGTAGTAATAGTAGTAGTAGTAGTAGTAGTAGTAGTAGTAGTAGTAGTAGTAGTAGTAGTAGAAGTAGTATTCAGTGGTCTTGACAGGATTTCATTTCCTCTGCATTATAATCCTTCTTGATTAGTTCAAATAAAATCCTATTGGTTTTACAGCTCAAACATTAAGAGTTTTCAGTCCAAATGTTTGTTGATCACTCCTCATCTATTATATTATTCCGTAATTGTCTTCATTATAATAAACCATTGCGTGTACACCGTGTAGTAATAACTTATTATCCGTTATAACTTTGAGTAGTTATTAACAGATTCAAATCTTATCTCGTCTTTTTAAATCTAGATAGCGCATCAATATTTCTATCTCAAACAAAAGATTTCTCCGCATGACGAATATGTGAAACTCTATTTCCTAATACGTTGTTTTCCTTGGATGGTGGTTGGAGGCAGTCGACAGGAAACCCTGGACCCGGGGTTCGTGCTACTTGGCATTCGTCATCAAGGTGTACCTATAATCTTGAGGGAACTGGTGCTCCCTGATGGATTTGATCCCGTGTCACCCAGCTTCACAGTCAGAGACGTTATCGCTGAGCTATCCGAGCCGCGATCGACCTCCTGTAGGGCTAAGATGTAATCATAATTGATTGATCACTGAAAGCACCAGTTCTCTCAAGATTACAGGTACACCTTGATGACGAGTGCCAAATAGCACGAAACCCGGGTCCAGGGTTTCCTGTCGACTACTCTAACCACCATCTAATCTCAAAATAGTGCCCACAGTGTGGAGTCACGTAGACTGGTGGCCACATTGCAACTTGGTCGATAGCATTCGATCTGTACTAATAAGGACTAGACACGCATGATATTGATCACCACTCAGTGATCAATCAATTGTTATTACATTGTTTTCCTAAAATCCGAACAGCTTTTGATAGAGTTTGGTTTACTGAGCTAGATAGAGTAATCGTTACAGAACATAGCTTCATTAAAATCATCCCCCCCGCAAGTTACAAAATCTTCTCAGCCATCTCAGTTTATACAATATTTAGTATACAGATCCGTCAGGTTTAAAAAAATGAAATCAGAATACCAAATATTACATTATAAGTTACCTACATTAGTGTTGGTTAATGTTCATTGAATTCCAACGTTGGCTACTATATAGTTAAAATTTTAACCAATCAAATACAAGCAATTTCAAGCTTACATAGAAATTAAATAGTTGAAATTGACTAATTTTCGATAATGGCAGTGAAATACACTAACAAAGTTAATAGTATTAATACAAGAAAAACCTGTGAGATTATAATTTATGGACGACCTTTGAGCGACACTAAAGTAACTTTAAGATTTTCTACCTACTTACTAAGGCTAAATGAGGGTTAGAATTTCGCGCCAAAATCTAAGATCTGTTATTGTAAATCTGATTTGTTCGTCCGTAAATTATAGTCTCGCCGAAATACCTATCATTTTCAATTGATTAAACTTTAAGAAACAATAAAATGAGTTGGAACATTAGAAAGTATAGCTGTAGTGAATGAGAATACAAGTGGGGACAATTGAATGTATCCGAAAACAATTAAAGAACGTCTTAGTAAAATCTGTAAAACATACAGTAAATACTTCATTTGCAAAATATCAATCAATCCTCTCAGACTTCATTGTTCCTTCATGTCCACAGCAATCATTCTCTATTCTCGTCCTCTTTTCTTTGATGTTCTTAAACTTCTGCCTCCAGACATTTCACTTTCGATTGATGATACATATTACTTATATCTGTCGATATCAGTAGCACACACTACAACATGACTTATAAATTATAACATCGTACAGACTTGAGCTGGACAGTACTTTCAGTCATTGATCAAAGAAAATATATGTCAGTAAAGCATAATTTCTGTTCCTAAAGAAGTGTCTCTATTCCTAATGACAAAAGGATTACCTTTAATAAACGATAGTTATCTGTTAATGAATAATATAATATAGATAGAAAAAGAATTACGATGATGAACTTAGTCTAGTTTCTTCTGTAAGGCGATAAGCAAGAAGCAATCTATAACGCAGGTATTATTGATCTTCAGGTCAACGAAATACACAAGAAAGTCACATGGAGAAATGACTTCAAAATCAATAATTCAACAGTACTGGGAAACTTTTTTTTAAAATGACGATCTGGTCATCTAAGTTTTTCGGAATTAATCGCCTATCAGGACTTTGTTTACTCTGGCGACATAATTCTAGTTGGTGAAGATGTGATGTGATCTGCTTACTAAGAGTGATGAACGTACATTCCAAGCCCAAAATTTCATATGAATAACTGACTAAGTGATCAGTACAAGTAAAACTTACGAATATACGGGTATTTACATAAAACATTTGGTCTATTTTTGGCGTATGGTATACCGATTCTGTTGTCATTGCCTTGAATCATATCAGTTTTCCTTCAACTATAACAGTCATAAACAGAATACCAATCAATGTACACGAAAATTACTCACTAATATGAGAGTTATCAAATAATAAATGTTACAGCTTGGAATGTATAACCCAAAAATTAAGATATTGATTATTTCATCAGAATCTGGAGTTGTATCACGAAGTCTACAATCAAACTATCTAAATTCGTCAACAATTAGGTAACATTATTATTATTATTATTATTATTCATAGCTCCAGCTCCACCTGTACCTAAATTTCGACAGAAAAAACAGCCGTATATTTTGATCTACTTAAATATAATTAAGTAGGCTGAAACGTTTTTTTTATTTTCAATGTCATTCATAATATCGTCATTGTGATATTAAATAAGGATACATGGTTATACTTTAAATTGTTAAAGATAATTCTGTATTCTAACACAGAACAATTATTGTTCTCATGTTTACTTGAATAATACTTATTGTGAGATATAAAAAAAATTACTCGTAGCAAAAATGATAACGAAATAAAAATTAGATTGGTTACATAACCTTGACCGGATAAGTATAAGCTGATATGTAATCGGTGTGATGTGATCGTTGATCAATTCAGTGATTTAATTAAAATCGTTAAGCTAAAATATAATTAATGTTAGTTTTATGACATATGAATGACATGTACGAGATTAAATTGATTCATCGAAAATGAATATTGTCAAGATAAAAAAACAAACAAAAAAACTCGTTCACAAGACGAATACGCAGTTGATATACCGAAATGTGATTATTTGCTTAACTTTTGGGGACGTTTCATAAATTAAAGGAAGAAAAGAACACAAGAATGTGGTTAATCAAGTTTCTAGGAAACCATAAAACCAAAAATAATGTCAGCTACAAATTTAAATTGACCTGCTCTTAAATTAAGTTTGGTTTTTTGAATGGTCCACTCAGGCATTCACCGAGGAACTTCCGTAAGTTTCGTCCGAAATGAACAATTGCTCTGTAGATATCCTACACAAGTATCCATTGGTATCTGAATCAGACGACTATAATATTACAATCCCTTTTCAGATCACTGGGAATTCTTTGTGAATAAAACATGAAAAACTACAATCTTGGTTACAGTGAACTGATGTGTAGTAGTGAAAGTAAATGTGATTGATCACTGATTGTGGACGAACAGGCAAGCAGCTTACTGATCATTTAATATGTGATTTCCTTCCCTTTAATTGATTTCTATTCCGGACTCACTAAGAGTGAATACTTGCAATTATGTAAAATGAATTATTGTCTAGCGTTACTCTGGTTCTACATTCTTGGTCGTGATTTGTGCATCTGATATAACGTGATCTGTTCTTTGTATTGTGCACCATCCTAGTAATCAATTTAATGGGATTATAAACTCGGTCGCCCAGATTGAGTTTTATTATCATTTTAATGTATGGGTGCACTATACCGCAGAGAAGGAGAGATATTTTACATAATCCATTATATCACTAACCTTGAGTTCATAGAATGAATTCTGATAATCAACAGTTTTTCACTACATATAATGTAAAAAAGTAAATTTGTGAAGGATTTTACAAGTTTTTCTGATAACTAACATAAATTTGAAATTCATTTGGTACTGTTTGTTTGAATCTTCCCATTGTTGATTAGGACTGCAATTGATCACTCTCTCATTGACATATATGCATCCTGTGCAGATTGCCTCGATATTGTCTTAAGTCACAAATGAAATCCACGACACGCATTTTTTTCCCATTAGGGACTCGTCAGCTGGGTGCGCTTGCGTCCAAGTTGATGTTCACTCTGGGACTTCAACCTAGGTACATCCGGTTGACGAGCCCCGTATGGGACGAAACGCGCGTCCTGGATTCCACTGCTAGTCACCATCGATCTTTGCTTAAAACATATATCTTGACGATAATTTTTTATTTTTTTCTATCATTCTTCATAGTAGTTTTGAAGGTATTTATCTTCATTTTGAATGGCTTGCTAAGAGTGGAAAGGCAAATTTTACACAGTTAACTATTTATGTCAGGGATAAAACAAACATGTATAATTCAGTGGCGAATTCTAATTTCCTGTCAACTTAGTTGGTCAAATGATTTCACATATTGTACATATATACATTGGATTATCGATTAACAACTTTCCCATTTCATTCAAACATGCTAGTTGACCAAAACATTTTAAATGTTAGGTAATTTATTATTATTGGTAGTTTAATTATTTATTTAAACACATAAACATAGGTACAAGAAGACCCCAAATGTATATGCACCACATAAATCATTGAATTTGTGTGAGGAATGTGATATTGCCCGGGTGCCCAAACCGAAGAAGGTGGTTTTCTTAGGGGGACCACACCCCGAGTCTTTGATCTAAAGATCTGATCCATTAGGGAATGGAACAACGTCAGGAGATGCAGTCACATGGTAGCCGGTGACCAATGATTGGTTCATATACCACTTGTTCCCTCAGGATCATGAAGTACATGTGCGCCACTGGTTTGGAATCAGGGTTTACCAACTCCCCTATGTCGATCCTCCACATCCACCAGCCCGATTAAAGCTCCGGACATTCACTTTTCGTTCTCTCAATTTCGTAAACAATATCTTCATCGCTAGAAGGCAGTGAGCAGGACTTCCATGGTAGTGGCTGTATGCACGTTGCCATATGAGAGCATTTCATGAGGGAGAGTTGGTATATACTACTTGTATCTGCCAACATAAGTAGTATGTAACACCAATCAGAAGTGGAATGGTTAACAGTAGAAGGTTAAGAAGATCGAAGTGAGGAGAACAGGAACGTAAACAGAGATTAATTGTAATAACAACAGGAATGAAGGAACGATGAAGTTTGTAAGAGACAATTGATGGAAGATGTGAAAATTATGTATTAAATGTATAATTTTCATATTTTGTGAAGATGCTCTGTTATTGGTTATCGCCATCAAGTCTTCAATCAGTACAGTAATATCAGTATTATGATGGATGACAAATAAATCAGTCCGCTTTAACAGTATTGTTTTCTTCCTTACATTGACAAAGGAGTGTCGTTCCATAGTAATAAGTACCGGGTGGATGCATTTCTTAATCATACCTCGTACTCAGATAGCAGAAATCAATATTTAGCTCAAGTATCAACCTTGACATGTTAGTCTTGTTTCAAGACAGCAAGATTTACAATCTCAATTTACATTTAAATCACTTGTACTGCATACAAGTAAAGTAAATTAATGGGATATTATATGAAGAATACTAAAACATAAATGGAATAATAATCAGTACTAAGCTGTTATACTATCAAATATAACTGAAGTTTGTTGACCAACCGACTCAAAAATTATTCCTAAGATGAAATATTCAATATTGTAATACATTCATAGATTTGTAAAGTGTCTTTGGCATTATTAATATTATCATAACTGAACTGAAGTGAACTTTGGTTTCGTCATCATGAGAACTATTTATTAACAGATTCATAAATATTAGTTGTGTTGAATTTCCATATTGATGTTTAGGAACGAAGTTGAATGGTCTTCTATGACAGATATGAATCATTTGTGGATTACCTTGAACGGTACCGGATTTGAGTCCAAGAATGAATATCAACTCTCAAGTGCAGGTAAATACAGCTGACAAGTTTCAAGTAGAACGAAATGTACATGCTAGATTCTACTATTAACCACCATTTATCTTCGTTTAAAATGTTTATTAATGAGCTTTGACAGAAGAAAACCGTTGTTTATCACCAGATAATCAAACACACAATCTCCAACTTCCTTCGGTTATATATATAATCTGTTTTAAACATAAATATAAATTTCTTCTGTAAAAATATTAGTATCTATGGGCTTGTAAAGGTGTTCCCTGTAAAAGACCTGGTACAATAGGATAGATTTAGCTTCATGAGTGATGAATCAACCAAACATTCATATCAAGCTTCAATGCAATATCTTTGGTGGATGATGTAATTTGTTAAATGAAGAAGTATTTTATTACATATACGTTACTAATTTTATCATATAACAGTAAGAATAGTCACCGTTAATCCTTAAAACTACCTAATAAGTTCAGTGAATCACATCAAAAAGCACACGTTGGGAAACTCAGATATTGATATTAACCAACTCCCTTCGACTTGGACCTGTGGCCTGGTGTTTGAAAAATGAACCATTTAACCACTAATCATATTGAATAGTGATGAACGAAATTTATTCAGATCTATGCTTTGATTAAAGATCCATACTCTGTAAGTTTATGAATGAATCTAAACACTTAACCCATACTATGACAAAATGGCTATTTAGTCCTTTCAGGTTTTCAATAGTGGTCTAACTTAGATTGGTTCATGATTTTAATGAAAGTCAACAATCTCCATAACTCAATACTTAATCCATAAGCATGTACTTAACGGCCGCTGATACTGAAAGAAGATTAGCATAATCAGAACTAAAGATACTAAACATACAAACAATGTAAAATAAGGTCTGAATAAATTATGTTTTATCTAGTTCAATGACCCTGCTCCATACCATTCAACAGCAACTGGAAATTCAATGAATGACATATTTAAATGGTTCGTAGTTGTACATACCATTACTCAATGGTTGGAAGTACTCAGGAAAATAATCTTCTGCATAAACATTTTCAGTTGTTAATCATCATAAAACTTGTCTGTAACCTTAGAGGAAACGTGAATTCATATCAAATAGAAAATCTACTATTGAGCTAAGCAGGTTACAACTGACAAATGAAATACAAGACTACATTTAGCCTTTCTTGTTTTTAGTAAAGTTTTATTGATCATTGCATTGGAAAACTAAACTACCATTACATTTGAGGTCATTTAGGGTGAGTTAGCTTATTTCAAGGCTGTTTTCATTCATATTTATAAAATTCAAACTTATGAATGTCAAAAGGAAATACAACCACTTAAACCGCATTAAAAGGAATAGATGCACTGATATGGATAACTATGATAACACTAAATACAATCATTAAGATAATTTACCTTAAATAAATATAGTTTTTAACTAAAGTAAACAGATATGAATATTTCAATAGTTAAGATCATCAGTAAATTGAAGCTAGACCACCATTGAAAACCAGGAAACATCGGACGGCCGTTTCATTCTATTGTGGGACTCCTCAGCAGTGTGCACTCACGACCCAGCCTCGCAGGACTCGAACCCAGGACCTATCAGTCTTGAGTGCGAGCGCTTAACTACTAGACCATTGAGCCGCCATCCAAAGTTGTTAATGTCTAACTTCAAATGATCCACGAAACTCAATGACACATTCACCATTGTCTTCAGTGAGTTACTATCTCACAACTGACCCTGTTGAACTCCGATGATCACTGCTTCTCATTAGAACTCCAGGATATACATCATCAAAGCAGTCACTAGTGAGGATAACTTGATTAGTATCAGAAGGGGTTTTTTAGGGGTTGTAGTAATTTCAATAGTTGAGATCATGAGTCAATTAAAGCTAGACCACCATAGATAACCTGTAGGCACTGATAGGTCCTGGGTCCGAATCCCGCGAGGCGAGATCGTGGATGCGCACAGCTGAGGAGTCCCACAATGGGACGAAACAGCCGTCCAATGCTTCCACGTTTTCCATGATGATCTGGCTTCAATTGACTCATGATCTCAACTATTGAAATTACTACAATCTCCACAAAACCCATTCTGATATGGAAATTGTCCGTAAATACAGGTATAAATCTATTTCATCATTGTATTAGTTAACTATTCACTTCTAATTGCAAATTATGCAAAATTTACATATTTGTAATTTAGAGTTATGTAATATTTTATGAATGTTTCTTTATTGATACTGTTCAACAGAACCGTTGTAATGATACAACTATCGATTATATATTCATCAACAATTTATCAGTGATTAGAAAACTGATCAATAGTTTATACCTTTTCAAACCTTAATAAGTTAAAATTCCATTGATTTGAACTATTTTCCTTTTAGAGCTCATTAATGAAAAGATCATCGTGTTCCAATAAACAAAACTTGAAATCCGATGGATAGAACTAATTCAACCTGATTAGTCACCACTGATGATAGGTATGAATTATTCATTGCCTAGTATCATATATCCATTGAAGTATTCGGTCAATACTTTTATTAGTGAAATCATGGCCACTGCTGAATAATCCTATACTAGGACGAAACAGCTATCCAATAGTTCTAGGTCTTTAATTATGGTCTAATGTTGACTGCTTCATGATTTCAGTGAAGTATGACAACCTTTACAACCCTCTATTGACATATGTATATATCGACCTCTAAAAATTAGGTCGAATTACTTGACAGTTTCCAACTATGCCATATGACCACACTGTCTACCAACAGAAAACATTTTGCGGTCAACTTTGTTTAGTAATACTCACGAAACGTCATATCTCTAGAAGAATTTGGACGCACACAACATAAGAACTATTGTTTTAAAATCATGTTTTTTGTCAAATAAAGAAGTAAAAATTAGAAACACATGAAATTCACTATGTAGTTATTCCATTTGAATGTTCAGATTAGATGCTAGTAGTAGTGATTAAACAAATCTATGCTAGAGTTGTTCTGGGGTTACTGGCGGTCCCAAACCTGAGTAAAGGAAGAAAGTTGAATTCGGATCTAACAACCATACCCAGTAGAACAAAACTCGCTGAAGAACTAGCAAAAACCTGAAGGTACTGTTTAGTTAGTTGTTCCTATATTGTGACTACTCAACAGTCTTACATAAAGTTGAATAGTACATGATATCATCTAGTCACTGAGGTGATAGTTATTGATCTACATTTTCTATAGTACAATCATCATTTGACTATTATCATACACTTTCTGCCTTACTCTCAATTAAATTGGTGAGAAATTTCAACATAGAATGAAGCAGTTTCATTATACTCTGTAGTTCTTATCACTTGTTTAGCTTAATTCGTGATAAACGTTACCTTCAATTAATACAGAACTCACCATCCTGCACACGGGACTCGAACCTAGAGCATCCGATCTCTCGAACGAACGCCTAACCTCCAGACCACTGAGCTGGCATCCAGCGGTGTTAATGCCTCACTTCAGTCGATCCATGATCTTGCTCAACACTTCTGAGGTAGATACCTGTATCTACCTGAAATTAAGCATTTGCTCGCGAGACCGAAGATCTTGAGTTCGGGTCTAGCATGCAAGATTCTCACAGTTGAGGAGTTCCATACCAAGACGAAACGGTCATTCAGTGCTTCCAGGTTTTTAATAGTTGTCTAGCTTAAATCGACTTATGAGTTCAACTATTAAAAATTACTACAATCTCCACACACCCCATTCTGAAAATAATCCAAAATCATCAAAATAAGTTTTTCATAAATATCAAGTTATTTGTATCCAAATAAATTATAATCAATTATCAATTTTCATTGTTTTAAAGGTTGTTGAAGAATGATTTAATAAATAACCAACACAATCCAACCTGACCAATTTAAATCACATGCACTTTGAACAGGGTCATTTGATTTGAAATGGAACAATGAATAAAACTATAACGCTCAAATGACTGGACCAAATAAAGAAAAACAACTTGTAATCAATCTATTAATAGTGATTCATTTTTATGGTTACCAGAACTATAGTTCTATAACCTTGGCAATAGAATTTTGATTATTTATTCGATGATTCAAACTGTGTTATGTTTACTGAAGTTTGTCCTTATTTAAAATATGTGTCTTTAATGTTGTTGGAAATTATAACTACTGAAATGTTATTTGATATAGAAGTAAGTTGAAATAAAAGTAACATCGCACAAACCAAAATGTTGTATCACTCCAAGAATTTATTGACTGTCAGTCTGAACCCTGTTGATAAATGCAGACTACCAGCTTCGGGTTTGTGCGATAGCTGATCAGTAGTTGGAAATATTGAGTGATATAAGTCAGAAATGTACATTTATTACCCTTCAATCTGATCGAGTTGGATTAATGCACAATTGTGATAGGATCTACGCTGTTTATGACTAACTTTTAGGATGGTAAACAAAAGGAGGAAAAATCTAATTAGTGAGGGTGAGAAGGAGGTTAAAAAAGACAAAATAAACTCTTTGATGAATTAAGACCCGGAACAATAGATCTGATACAGTCTCTCCCTACAATTGGTCTCCTACGTTCACTATGATTGCATCCATATATATCTTAAGGGATTAATATCGGAATGTAAGACGAATCTTACACGTCCCTGAAGAGTTATCCAAATCTTTCAGAAAACCATAGTTAAATAACAATATTATTTAGTATAACCTAACGATTTATGTTCGTTCACCCTCTAATTGATTCGATAAAAATAGCATTCTTTTAATATCAGTCTTATTACAGATTCATATGCTAGACCAATTAGACATAAGCTAAATGATAAGTGAGAAACAATGATGGGCTTTATCCTTGCGCGTTCGTGAACATGTACCAGCATGGTTGGGCGGAGCTAATAAATCGATTGACAGAACCATTCTTTCTCACTTGGTAGACAGTGAACATCGCATTAAAACATAGGAAGATTTCTCTGTTTCGTATCAAGTTCCACAAAATCTACCTCAAGGAACAAGATTACGGCTACTATACATAGCCGAAGCCATCTGAATCAACTCCGGAAAACCGAACTTATGTAGATCCCACCTCTACATATACCTTGACCTACAACTGGATCACCGGATACCTTAACTGGATATTATAAACCTCTTACCCCCTCCCAAGTTTTTGGGTTACATCTATCTTGATCTTCACATTCACCTTTCCAGATTCACATGGATTCGTTTTAGTCGTAGTTACCTTGATAACACCCCTCTTATTGCACATTATACTCACACAACAAAATTAATATCATTATTACCTTGATTAACAAGATGAAATTCTCCCACCATGTATTTCATCCACACGACTTTTTTCATTTTGTTATATTTACTATTATACTGATTGTAACCTGACACTTTACTCCAAATCATTCTGACCTTTATTAAATGACCTTTCTAATTTACAAACAACACAATTGTGAAGTATATATGACGTAACAGGTGCCAAAGTTGACCATTCTTAACATTTTGGCCCTTGTAAAATACCATAATTATGGACCCATAACTGTAAAGCCTGATGATGAAGTTACTAAAAATACTTGTTCGCTCAAATTTTCTTCATTTTTTGAATATTTTATGAAAATTTTTAAACTGAGAAAAAAACCAAAATGAAAATACATGACTAAATCTTATCAGGCCGTATCAGTCTAACTTCGAACTGAGGAATTTAAGATCAACCCCTTTAATTTATGAACTATATCTGTTGTGAAAAAGCTAGTTATATTATCCAGATCTCCCAAAACTTTGATGAGGCGACTTTCAAATTATATTGCCTTTTTGAGAACTTTTACGATTATTGTTGTCAGTAAACAAATACAATACACATATTACACATCACGGGTGCTGATAAAGGTATTAGTGTAGTTGTCATTTCCCGTATGCCCACACTGTGGAAGGATATTTCTTCTTGAGAGACCTAAAAAGGAGCTGGATTAATGAAATAGGAGCATGGCCACAAAAACAAAGGGATAACTGTCAAAACCCGGTCACGCAGATCATTTTTATGGAAAGTTTTTGATGTGTTAGATTCGTACTTCAAAAGACCTCACAAACGGAGATGGAAATCCGTAAGGTAAGGTGAGAAGTGAGATTTTCAGGGAAATACCTTGTAGCTGTCATACCTCTCTAATCAGCAGTACAACTTCACCCTCAGACTTTAAGTTCCTGCTTTTATTCTTACCATTTTCCAAACGACCTGCCTGGCATGGTAGTACCTGAAGGACCATGTGTTGCAGCCAATATAGCTCGACTGCGTCGTCCAGACAGTCAAGCCTGACCACTACATCAAGGTGGTAGCTACGGTTTCATCTCTCTGTGATAATTAGGTAGGGCAGCTTGAACCGATGTATATACATACTAGGTTCTACTTTGCTATTAAATGATTGTTGCACATAATAATAAAGGAAATATCTAAAAAGATATCCAACATCTGTAAAAGCTTTTCAAAAATCGGGTGTAATACCGCATTTATCAAGGTGGATGCAACATTTACTTTCTCATTCCTCAACGCAAACTAATAGTGAATGCTTGTTCATAAGGTATAAACGCAATTTCATAGAAATGCATCATCCACTGAGTAATCAAATCTGTGTTATGTAGTTACATGTTACCACACTTTAATATCTCAACTTAGTTCAAACCTTTGAGTTACAGCTATCCCCTTACAGTGAATATCACTAATTATGAAACATAGATCCATGAAATCTTATAAATTACCTTAAAACACTTTTCATTATTTATTTTTCAAAGTCTTCCTTCTTGTTCAGCTAATTAGTTATAGTGAATACCTAGCAGCCTAATTTTACGACCTGGTACGATCAGTAAAGATAAGCATCATTCAACTTTGCTCAACCGAAGCACTTTTTACACAGATTTTTTAATTACCGAAAAGAGTATACATCTTCGTTTTTCCCACAACATCATATATTCATTAGTTAAAGCAAAAATCATCAATAATGTTTAGATGAGAATTCATTACAATAACAAGAAACATTATTTAAACTAATTTCTAGTATGAAAACCACAGGCATATAAAACTTTAAATTTTTTCAATAAATGAACAAGAGAATCATACAAAATCGAAAAGTAAAATCCAAGCAACTCTACATTAAGTATGAAACCCTTACTTCATATAACGGGATAGTAAACGCAAAGACAAAAAATTCAAAGTATTATTGGTTTAATGATGCACACAATAGACACGTAAATGTAATCAGCGTGCTGACAAACATTAGGAATCATAAAAATGTAAAATAATAAGTTTTCCAAAACAAAAATAATAGATATGTGATTTGTCATATTTTTCAATATATTTCATTAAAATGCAAATACAAATCTGATATAAGCTTTATGATATCATGAGATAAACAATAGAATCATGGCATAAATCAGTCCATTATAGGAAAACCACATGCATCTTGTTTGAATGCACTTAAACTCCTTATGTTACATCCACGAAATATTGTTTTGTGACTAGATTCATACTTTTCTCGAAAAGAATGTCAGCTATTCCTATGTGATTGATGAATAGAGTTCTGAACCATTATAGAACTTGAATTGCTGCTGGAAATAGACTCTAATTCATCATGATAATGGCCGGAGATGGCAGTGGACGAGGGAATTTTTCTTGTTGTTATTCCTTCTGATGTATGTTGCCATACTCCTTCCATATTGCTCCTGTCATATTCCATTACATGGTTTTCAACAAGAGTTGTATATGCAACATATAAAGTGTAACCAAAATCAACAAAAAATGTGACCACCAGTAAAATAAATGTTACGATTAAATAAACACGAGATGTAGTCAGTTGTAAATTTAATGACTTAGTGATAAGATCTAAACAACCTGAAGTATAAATATGTCGATTAGCTGAAATATTATCAGTGAAATAACATGAAATCGGTAGTACACTTTCTACTTTACTCTGTCCATATGAACTCCAATCAGTGTAATTGATTTGACCACAACATTGGAAAGTTTTCTGTATTATGTCCCAACACTTCAGTGCATTGTTAGAACTCTTGGCACTAAAGTAGCTCACACGAGCCTCTACAAATGTGCTGGCCATCTCTGAGTTAAACAATGTATCCATTTCAGATAAAAAGTTTCCTACCAATATCAAACTTAATATTAAACCAACTGATAAAATTCCAAGAAATATGGAACCAAACCATAACCATCCAATTCTGAATTGACAACAGTCGCATATACTTGAAGATGTATCAAATGTATCATCACTTGCACAACGTGGACGTGAAAAATAAGAAGGTCCATAAACTTGACCACAATGGACACCAACAGCTGATGTACAAGAATCAAATGGATTATCCGATGAATAAACTAGTTGATTAACTTGAACTCCAGGTTGGCTTGAATTTGTAACACTACCAACTGATTTTGGAGGGCAAAAAAATGTGAACAGAAACCAAATAAAGAAAATTATGGCTAATATGATTTGTAAAATAGAAAGGCCAAGAGAAAGCCAGAACACAGTGTATATAGCATGAAGTATAGGACAATTTCGAATAGGTTGACTAATAATCGTACTGAATAAAACCAGTCCGACAATTCCTGTGCATAAAAGCGTGAGAATAAAGCATCCATGTAACGCCTTTAGAATGTGAAGGCGCTGAGTCAAACTCAATCTTTGCATGTATCTGAGTTATCCTAGAGATTGAGAAAAAAAGAAAAACAGGAATTTTACAAATAAATGTATTTATCATATGTGATAGAAGGTACTGACAGACCATTTTTTAAACGCGTATTACTACTGATTAACCTCCGTATTCAACCATAAATGATTGGAAGAGTTATAACAAGTAACTTTATGTGTAGTAAATATACATGGGTTTTCATGTTAGTGTTACTCATGCCCATGACTGTTGATGCAGTAGGTTGGAAGACCCAAGTCACGACATGGTATCAGTCCACGAACCCACTGACTCTTAGTCACAGCAGTGCTTGGTAGATTTAGAATATTTAGTTAAATTTATGCTGATAGCCTCATCAGAGGTAGGAGAATTTGCGTAAATTGGCTCAGAACTGTTTACAGCCTCGCAGATCCACCCACTCTTCTTCTTTCAGACATGAATTCCAATATTCCTTGATCTTGTTGTACCAAGTTATCGAATCGCACCATTACGATAAGTTGATGAATAGGAAAAGAGTCAAAATGATTGTGTCGATGATAGTAAGGAAAACTTATTAATACGAGTTTGGTTTGGGAAGGAACAGAAAAATACATGCTCATTGCATTAAGTCAACTGCGGGGGGTTAAATTAAACCCGTATTATATGCATTAAGCGCCACCAAATCGTTAAATGGATAATCAATTAATTGAAACAGTTGTTTTCTTATTCAACACATAAGCGTTCACATGTGTGAGTAAAACCAACAGACAATCATTTGAATTTGGTCACATTTGTCTCAGAAATAAGTCACAGAATTCCTTTGTAATAAATTCAGCACGTTGATATGGAGTAGAAGTTTCCTTTAAACCACACACTTCTGTGAATGTGTTTTAAATACCACCACGAAATAATATACAAATTCTGAGTAGGTTGATATTTTTATTTTATGACAATGTTTTACTACATTACTTAAAGTCAAATTGTTCCGAAATGTTGAAAACAGTGTAAATTGGAAATGCTGAAATCATGATGGTATGGTTTGAGTTAAATTTAATTCAAATGGCCACCCGAAATTAACGCCGCACACATATTATTCTAATCAGTAAGGACAATCATAAACTATATGAAAACAGACGCATATCATTTTACCTCAACAAACTTCAGAATTGTCATGTATTAACGAGAAACTACCACTACCTTTGAGGAACATTACGATCAAGGTCATTGACTTACATTTGCAATAGCCGCTGTGTATATGAGTACATGGTGATTTTGAGCAATGTTCAGTAACAAAAACCGAACCTTGATATGAAGAAAAACACAGTCACTACCAAATCTTAAGGCTTTTATCAGGTTCTCAAAGTTTCTGCATACATTGGACTTTATTTTAACTATTAAGAATGTAGAAGCAACAAATTGTTCCCTTCGTACCACGAATTGAAGTACTTATCATGCACCATGACTTAAACTTTGCTGGGCAGAGTTAGCAGATAGCTTGGTCCTCGGAAGCTGTATCCAAAAAGTAAAAGAAATTTCCCCGACTAAGAAAGGATATGGTTCTTCCTGATTTATTCGCAGAAGCTAACTCGCAATAACAACCTAATTAGTAGTCCGACCGTGCAGTAACACTTAAAGATATTGATCTGCTGGAGTTGAACAGAAGTGATGTAACCACTTAAATTGTGTAACATCGCGCTGAATTTGTGATGTTCTATGTTGGCCTAGTCTTTTTAGAAAAGACTATAAAATGTCTCAATATTTCTACTATTTCCTAAACGGTCTCTTTCTAAGGATGATTTACTACAAGGACAGATTTAAAGGCTTTCGGGATGAAGAGAATGTAATACACCAACTTTACATCATGCCAAATTCTTTTTAGATGAACTAACTGCAGATTCATAGTTTTCAGACAACTTAAATAATGTTTATTTCCCAGTTTCAGCACCACTTTGAACACGTCACGAGAAAGCGATATAATTTTGTGCCAGAAACATGAAGCAAACCCTGGACCCGGGTTTCGTGCTACTTGGCACTCTTCAGCAAGGTGTACCTGTAAATTTCGAGGGAACTGGTGCTCCCTGGCGGATTTGATCCCGTGTCACCCAGCTTCACAGTCAGAGACGTTACCACTGAGCTATCCGCGCCGCGACCGACCTCCTGTAAGACTGAGATGTAATCACAATTGATTGATCACTGGGTGACCAATGTCATGCGTGTCTAGTCCTTATTATTAGTGCAGATCGAATGCTATCGATCAGGTTGCAATGTGGTCACCAGTCTAGGTGACTCGACACCGCTGTTGTTACGTTAAAAACTTCTGGAGAAATAGTTTCGCTTCTCTAGCCATTGGTATATACCGGCTAAAAGGAAACAAATGGTATCGATTCTAACTTATACACAGACTGTTCATCCAGATGATGCTGGAATCGAGCAAGTTGCGTTAACTTTAAGCAGACACATGGGACACGTTCACTATTCAGAAGAAAAATCGGTAATAGCATGAAAAACTGCCAAACAGTTCTCAGTATATATCCTGATACTCTCACTTAAATGTACGTCATACGTACTGATTTCTATGGTCGGCATCCTTCAAAAGGTCGTTGTATCACTCATTTTCTGTGAGATATGTTTGTTAGATGTTGCCCCGATCGATTATGAGATATCATATTGAACATAACAGAGCCCTTTATATTTAACGAGTCAAGGATAACTTCGTAGATTAAAATATGAGAGACATAAAATGATTCAGTATACTGAATATTATTATGATCAAAGGAATATTGAACAAATATATAAGAAATCCGGTAGTATAACGGTATATGACGTCTTGTCGACGTTGTGTATGAATACGTGAAGCGAAAAGAATAGTGTTACAGCAAAAAACCAGCTGGAGACAGTTTGCAACATGGTAAACAGTTTAAAGCGCAAAAACGATAAGCATGACGCATTCACTTGTTTATGCCTGTGACCCTCAATGGAGAACATGCCTCCGACCAGCACCAGCCGACCCACTCTGTATTGGGCCTTCCTTTCAAGTTCTACCCAATTTTTAGTCATTCTTCTTATGTCTGTTATGGGGCCCTTTATTTTGTCATCATTTAGATTGGACGATGTTGTCGAAGGGTTCTCCACTTTAGTGGTCCGAAATCTGACTCCAATTTGATCGTAGGAATGATCGTTGTCGAAATATGTATGTCGCCTATCCTCGTATATAATCATCGACTTAAAACGCGTTAGTCAATAACCGAATTAAATAAGTCAAATGACGAGAATGGACTTTTGAATACATATGTTTTGTATATGCAGCTAATGGAATAGAGAGAAGAGAAAGGACGCTCAGTGGAGATGGCGGGTAAACCAACTCCTATTTAACCAAGCGTTAATCGATATTTATAGTTAAACAAAAATAAGTTACAGACATGTGATGAATAATGGGATAAGAAGTGTACACACACCTACGCTCATATAAAAACAGTCAAGGTTGATAAGCGAATAATTAACTAGGTCAAAATGTGACTCAAGTAGAATGAATAGATTGGTTTGTCCGAAAGCTGGAATAAGGTATATGGGCCTAAAATAATAACTGACACTACACAGTCTTCGTTTATTAGCGTAATTTGTTCTTTGGTCTTTCCTTATTTGGCTTTGAAAACCTCAAGTGAGGTTTTTTTTCTGACACAGTTAGATGCTTTCCTCAGTGTGTGCCTCATCCACATTGAGCGATTCTTCTTGATTTCTTCCTCCGTTGGTTTGTTCTTGTTTGTTCTCTCCTACTGTAGGTCGTTGCTGATAGTGCCAACCGATCCGAAGCCATTAATAAACACTTATATCTCCTGAATGGTGGCTTTTGTAGTTCTATAAGTTTCCGCCACATACAGTAGAACTGTCTTGACATTTGTATTGACAATTCTGACCTGGTTGTTGGTTGACAGTTGTTTTGAGTTCCAGATCTTTTCAGTTGCATATATGCTGCTCTTGCTTACCGATCTGTGCCTCCATTTCTGCATCAAATCCACTGTGTTTATCAACGATGCTACCCAGATATGTAAAGGTTTTTCCATCCTCTAGAGCATCTCCGCGAAGTGTTGTGTTGCATCGGAGAATCTTGCTTTTCCATTTGTGTTTGTTGAGACCTACTGCTGCTGAGGCTGCTGCTACACTTGTCGTCATCTCCTGCATCTGTTGTTGCTCGTGTGATAAAAGAGACAAGTCATGATGTTGACTATCTTCTCAAGCACGCCGTAGTTTCGAAGAGGCTTCTATACTGTTGTCTAGTTCACTCTATCAAATGCTTTTTCTTAGTCAATGAAGTTGATGTAGAGTGATGAATTTCATTCAATTGATTGTTCCACAAGAATCCGTAGTGTTGCGATTTGGTCTGTATACGACCGATCCTTACGAAATCCAACCTGTCGATCACGACGTTGAGAGTCTATGGAGTCCTCAATTTTGTTTAACAACAGCCTATTGAGGACTTTTACTGGTACTGAAGAAAGATTGATGCCTCTGCAGTTCTCAAACCTACTGAGATGGCCTTTTCGGTATCTTGACCAGGTGTCCTTCGTTCCAGTCTGTTGGTACTTGTTCTTAATTCCAAATCTTTCAGAAGAGAATCTCGAGTATCTTTGCATTACTGCTACTTTTGTTCCCAGTGCCTTTGCTCGAATATTGTCTGTTCCCGTTGCTTTGCCACTCTTGATTTGTTCGATAGCCATGCTGAACTTTTCAATTGTTGATGGGCCAACATCTATTAGGACGAACGTGGGTGTTGCTTCGATGTTGAGTGGGGGGTCATCAGTACATCGGTATGTGAATTGTTCAGGCATCAACTGGATTCACAACAACTTACGCAAGAATTGAATCAGGTCACTATCTTTTCAATCTGTTGCAGACCAGTCGCATTATTCCGAAGTCTTAAAAGTGGTGGAAAGATTGGTCAATGAACAAATGAGTGAATCGATGATCAAAAGCGACCTCTTCCATAAACCCCAACGCTGGTTTGTGAAAGGCAAATCATGTGAAACTAACCTTCTCATCGCACGGGAAAGCTAGACGACTTGCTGGGATCATAAGATATTCTTAGATTTCGGAAAACCTTCGACACGGTACCTCATGTACTCCTCACAGTAAAGGTTTGAATAAAAGGTCTCATTGACCAGCTTTTACCTTGACACCAAAACCATCCGGAAAGCAGGTCTTCAGGTCTCAAAACCTGGAGTTTCTCTAGGAGCAATCATAGATGTACTCTTATTTCTAATCTTCATCAACAATGTGGCAGATAAATTTAGCTTGGTTTACTGACCTATGTAGTCGACACAAAGATCTGAAAGTCCATAAAAACCGAAAAGGACTCATTTGAGCTTTAAAATGACCCTACAACAATAGAGGAATGGGCAGCAGACAATCTCTTAAAACTCAACCTAACAAAATGTCATGTCATGATTATTCTGCCTCATTTAAAAAATAACACAGACTCTCCACGGGAATCCGTTCCCGATTGTCTCTCCAGAGCGTGATCTCGGTCTTGGAACCACAGATTGCCTAGACATTAGCTCAAGCTACACAAGAGAGGTTGCCAAGGCCAACGAGACTCTCTACTTTATGCATAGATGATTCGACGCAATCAGCCCTAAGATGTTCCTACCATCGTTTAAAACGTAATGATGGCCTCATCTCAAAGCTTTAAATGACGTTACTTACCCTGATATTAAGAAAGAATTAAATCTGTTAGATCGAGAACCGAGACGGGCAACTAAGTAAATGATTGATCTGAAACGCAATTCTCATAAGAAAACATTCCAGAACCTGGGATCATTCTTACTGAGTTATAGGCGAATAAGACGTTACTTGATAATGAAATACAACATTTAAAGTACGTCAAACCACCCCCATTGCGAGCACAATACCGGAACATTATTACCACACCTTTTGAGGCGACCGTTGAAGTACGCTCTCACTTTCGCTCACTAAGATTTGTCTCCATTTGGAATGCTCTTCCAGCCGAAATCACCACAGTCCAATCAGTTGATAGCTCTAAAATTTCTATTCATTTATTTGTTTAAAATTATATATACATATGCGCTGGGACGCTACACGGCCTCCCAAACCGAAGCAGGTGGTTTTCTTAGGAGGCCACATTCAGAGCCTTGCACCTACAAGTCTAAAACGCAGTGGAGCAATGCCAAGAGATGTGGTCTCATGGTAGCCGGTGACCAGCAACAGGTTAATATGCCATTTGTTCTCCCAAGATCCTGTAGTCAATGTTCACTGTTGGTTTGGAATCAAGGTTTCCCAACTCCCCTAGGTGAATCTTTTGTGTTTACCAACCTTGTTATAGCTCCTGACATTCGCTTTTTGTCCTCTCAGTTGCAGTTCTTGAAACAATCATCGCTTGGCACTCAAAATGTCACTTTATTAGTTTTGCGTTGCAACCAACTAATCTGCTGCTTGGCAATGTGTCGGGTGTCGACATTCAGAAAGCCTACTCTCATGAAACAAACGCACTCACTCAACTACATGATACAAAACGCACAAATAATTACAACTTGTTACAGTAAGCTCAATACAGTGGCTAGATCCATTGAACATTCACAAATACCTGGAACCGTACCAAAACAACAAGAAGAAAATTTAAGGAAATCAATCGATCTATACATACGTGTGACAAAGATATTGAAAAGTGAATGTAGACCTTCATAGCCTTGAACTTGTAAGGTCAACTCATAATGTTTACTGTATTGCTACATTTGGACTGGTAAAAGGTACAAATAAGCTGTATTATGTTATATTATTCTAATATTCGCTCACAAAAAACGCTAAATATATGCCAGTTATGCTCAACTTTTTCAGAGTCACTAAGACCAACCAGCTGACAATCACTTTTTGGCCTAGTAACATTCTGTGTGCCTTCTCAAATTCTCCCTCTTGAAAACTAATACTAGGTAGGAATAGTTTGCCTCTCGTAGCTATTCTTGTTGTCCTGCTTAAATTTTGACTTGAATCGTGGATTGTGTGGCACGGGGACCCGATTGGTTGCTTAAGCAACCAATATAAGGGAAATAAAGGAGATATTCTTTTGGAAAATGATGTTAGATAATGGGGGAACTCGCCAAAATCTCCTTTTTCGTTTGTCGTTGGAAGGCAACGCAAATTATTTTCATCGTCCCGTGTTTGAAATATCACCAAGTTGTCTAATTTTCACTTAAATACATATAGAATTTTCCACTTCTCATTTAGCCTCAATTTTTCCCTACGTTCGCCCTCATTTCCACCACACAACGAACTTTTGGACATTTCAGATGCAATTAACATGATTGAAAAACAATACATAGTTAAAGATGCTGACGGGAAATAACATTATAGTTTACAAGGAGATTAGTTGTAGATAGATGCTCATCACACTTTCATCGTAACTAAAAAGTTCCACTTTCACTTACGAAGTTCTGCAAAAGAAACTACAAATAATGCGTTAGTCATTAAGATTGTTTCCTAGTTGTTAATTGCGCATGAGATCAGATACGCTCTCACGACATAATTAATCTCAACTTACACATCCCAGTATGAAAGTAAATCCGTGGTGATAGAAAGCTTTATTGGAAAATTAAGTTTAACATAGTAATAAATTCCAAAAAGAACTCTGTTTTTGAACTGCAGGGTTACCATTCTGAAGCAAGATAATCCTATGAATTCTGGAACTAAATAAATATCCATTTACAGCAATGTTATGTAGCGATTTCCTAATATCCTTCATATAAGACCAAAATCGGGAGGCGGATAAATAATCTAAAGCTCTATGGGAACAAACGTCATCAATAGGGTGCTTCGACGAATGCACTTTATGGACTAAGTGTTTTGGTTCGTAACGTCATTCATGTCCTGCCAAAACATTAAATCATTCGTAGTTGAGTTTGCTCTGTTGTGTAGTTTAGGATGCACTAACGAATATATCGCTAATGCTAAATGTTTAAAATTTTGGAAAAGCGGTGGTGGTAAAGAAATTTTAATAATTATAGAGCCTAAAGAGAGACCAGTTTTTTGTTAACATACGCTCTATTTTCAGTTCCTTGGGAAGTAACTCATGGTCTGTTGGGCAAGAGTGTCCCTTGACCATTCACAAGTGTCATAATACCCCTTCACATATCTTATAGACTAGCGGCATGCACCCACCTTGATTATTCATTACTGGGTTTCACTATTTCTTCCTAATCTTGTCGTATATCTTAGGAATACAATAATTGTGGCTTAAATGTGTAACCCATAAAAAGCTTTAATTCAAAATTAAATATTGATATTCGGTTTAGTGGCATGATTTCATACCACCCTCAATCACTTAGCGACCATTGTTAGTGGGTATGTTTGGTGTTTAAATCCGTTAAATTACTTTTATGAAATTTGCGAATGCACAAATTCCGCCACGGCTTAAATGAAAATTCAAATTTCTGCAATCAATTGTGTCTCTTCTTCATAGGTTCATCGTGTCTGACCGACCGTGTATTGGATGTAGACTCTGTATGATCTAGAATATGCTCATTAGTATTAGAATTAACAACCGAAACCGGAACACTCACTTCGGTCCTGGGATGGTATACAATCGCCATGTTGGTTGTGTACCGAAACTAATAATATCTAGAATTTGAATAGATTTTTCAACACTATCCTTCCCCACGAAATAATGTTGGATCTTCATATCCTCAAGTTATGAATAGCGTGGCTTCATTTAAAATGCATTTCTCACATTTATTAGAGGATTCACAAAAAGTAACTTCATGATAAGTATAAACAACATTTGGTATGAAATCATCCGAATCGTAATCAAAATCGAGCTTATTTAGGACTTGTGCTTCGCATTGAACAAGTTACTCACAAGAAAAAAATGCATCATAAGGACAAATAACATTTGATATGACATCATGATTTGATTCTTTTAAAACATTTTCAAATTTATTAGAAATGTCATTGGAGGATGATGGATCATTAAAAAAATCAGCATCGATCAAAACTGCATCAGATTTTTTATCATGATTTGCTTCCCTCAACATATTTTACTCAGATTTGTAAGAAATTTCAGAAATATGTGAATCTTTAGGAAAAGCCATATCTGCTACAATAACATGAGAAATCTAATAAGAAGTTGACTGACTAGAAGCTTTTGTCTTACAATAATTCTGAGTTTCATTTAATTCTGGGCTGCTATATGACTATACTGTTTTTCGAAGTTGTGGATAACGATGAATGATCATTAGAAACATCCAACTTAATACTATCAGAATTACAAAATTCAGCATTGCCTGCAGCGAAACGAATAGTAGTATTACAAACTGACTGAATATGCCCGGGTTTATCATATTTAAAGCATTTAGTATTACAAAATGCACATGAATTACATGGGCGAACCTTGCCACAAAACAAGCATTTACCAAACTTGTGCTCATCTTCGTGACCTGCTTCGCAACTTCTCAATGAACTGTTATCTAAATAATCCCGATTACTCATGGGACTAAGACGACGTAGTAATGTAGTGGAATTCCTCATGTCCTGACGAATCATCTTGTGAAATTTCCCTCCTTTACCTCATTTGAAGTTTGTATACTTTACATAGTCTAGCAGTAGTTCCTTGAGAGTTGCATAAGGAAGTGAAATAGGCTTTTCTGGTAAAACCTGAGTTTTTAATAAGCTGTATGCTTCTTTTCCGATGAATTTAAGGAAATGAGCCACAATATTAACATCCTCAACATCTTCTTTGGTCATAGCCCAGATTTCAAACCTTTTCATGTAATCCTCAAAAGCATCAAAATCTAAATGTTCGTCCAACCGTTCCATCGTCACACCAATGTGACAATTAAGAGTATTTTAATTATTATGCGAACTAAAAATGCCAGAAACGACTCACTTTAACCAACAAGTATTAGATGAGCACGAATGGACGTATTGTATTTGGAATTCGAAACCAAGCAGTCATCAAGTACAAAAGAATCATTAGCTCATACAAACATCACACGGCTATCTCACCTACACCACAATTTGGAGAGGGGCAACCGAGCTTTGAATACACGCCGAAATTTATACGTAGACCAACTCACCAGCGTCAATGAGATTTTCAACATAAGTGAATTGGTAGACTAGCTAAATTACTCCATTCCCTATCATTAATTCAGTCACTGACTCAGGAAAGTCTTGAAATAACATTTTACATTCAGGAGAGAATCGCGTCTCAAACATGCTTGAATTGTTCCTTAAGGCTGTCAGTCCTCACCTTGTCAGCTCCACTAAACAGAACTGTCATAAATGGATCTCCTTGTAAGAGGCCAGTCTGGAAAGTTGGATGGAGTGTTATTTCCAGGAAGATATCGATCACGAAATTAAGTAGAGAATTATTATCAAACCTAATACGCATCACTTAAGGTCGATGGTTTTGGTGACAGTTTCCTAATACCTCTGACTCAAATAATATCTGTGTAGAGATGCTTCACACGTATATACTTTGGTACCCCTTTCAATATCAAACAGTCACAATCTTTTGCCCGACAGAGTTGAGTGTCACCTCAAAGTCGAGAAACATGACCAAAGTTGGGCGGCGATATATTTGTCCTAAAACTTGACGAATATTGAATGTTTGGTTGATACATCCACGTCTAGGTCTGAAATTAGGCTGGTTTTCCCTAGTTTGCCGAACAAAATAATCAGATCTCTTATTTATTATTTATTTTAACACATAGATATTGGTACAAGGAGGCACCAAATACATATGCGCCACACATCTCATTTGATATGTGTGAGGGCTGTGATACTGCCCGGATATATATATATATATATATATATATATATATATATATATATACCCGTGAATAAACTTATTTTATCACTGACCCCCTTTATTTTAGTAATCTTTTGTTTAATTTGCAGAAAACTAGTAGAGGATAGTCCACCAAGTTATGTGGCTATTTACTAACCGGGATTCAGACAGCTTGTTGGGATCAGCTACCTCATTAGGCCTGAACTTTTCTCATGACCCAGTCCCTGGTTTCTCTATTGACCCACCCAACTCAGAACCACTGGGAACGATCCATGGTCCATATGATTTCAAATGGCGACTTCTCCCTGGTCAGAAAAAGAAAACCAAAGAAGAGGTTACTTTGTTTGTGTGCAACTTAAGTTCAAATGCTGCAACCAGAGAAGCTAGTACTATTCTGTCTATTTTTCAAAGTACAGTCAAATGGATGAAAACATTACGTCATCCAAATATGCTTACTTGGATCGGTGGATCAGAGATTGGTTCAGGGAAATTACCTAATGAATTTGGCTTTGTTACGGAACGTGTTCTACCATTACGGGAATATCTACGCGTTAAAGCAGATTGTGGGAATTTCAACCTTCTCTCTTCATGGGGTATACACCAGGTTGGTATCGGTAGATATATTATTATGCTAATACACATCTATATTTATGTGTGAAGAGTGGTTTGACCTAAGAAGAATCAATGATTTTACTGAGCTTTAATCTGTGGTTTTACTCTGGAGATGTTTTTAAAAAGTGGTTTACTGTTATTCTGCATAGGCTCCATGCTACGACAAAAAACAACCTTGTGTGTACGTCTAGTTACAAACTTTGATGAATTTCCGTCCACACTGTTTATTTTCGAAATTCTCAACAATTTGACTATTATCCTTACTCGGACATCGTTATTATGTTAAATTATGTTCATAATTTATCTAAGTCAAATGCGTTTTTGGGTCATAAACAATTATTTCCACTTTTTGCTTGTATTAATCATCTCTAGATCTTGTGATGCAATGATTGAAGTCATTTTCTTGATGGATTTTTTAAATCGCTTGTCGGGCTGCTCTGTGTTGTTAATAGATAAGCTTAATGATATTAATTTCCATACTTCTAGTGACGAGGAGAAGTTAAGCCAGTGTCAAATGTTTATTAGGGGAAACCAGTGTTTATTTTCCTTCAATAATGATGGCTAAATGTTTTTAAACCTATGTATCGTCATCTGAGCCATGTCGGTAGATGCAGACTACTTGGTTGAGGTCCGAGTGACTATCGTAACCAATGGTTGGAGACTCTTGTTGACATGACTCAGAATCGACCACAATGGCGTAGGTGTATACACTCTCTGTCTTCCCTTAAACTATCAAATTAAAATTGCTTTATATCTTTCTTTCTACCAACTAATTCTCTCTTCCCGTACTATATCCTTATATGGAATCTTTCTTTTATATATTACCACCATTGAATTAACTACTATGAATCCGGTGTACATCTTTCTGTGCTAATGGGTATGGCAACTTGAACCGATGCATATGTGTCTGGTCCTACGTTGTAGCTGACTGACTGACATTAGCAAAACCCATAATTGACCGTACAGTTTTATAAGGATGTTTTGTATCTATTCAGTGATTATTTACGCTTTCCAATGATTTGGTTACTTGTCTTCCATTCACTTGTAGTTGTTTCCATTTATTATATTTAGTACTGTCAGATCGATGGCATCAGGCTGGCACATGATTAAGCGTTACCATAATATGAACGAGAAAAAATATTTGCTACATATTGTTTGGATCCATACTGTAGTAAAACAAATACACCAGCAAAAATTGTTTCGAAATTCAGCTCTAAACATTCTTCCACACTATGTGACCACCTTCGTGCATATGTCTACTTACCTTTCATCTTTACCTTAGTATCTGATGTATATTTTGTTATGATTTGCAATACGCGCGAATTATGTTAACGACATTTCGAACCAAGATATGAAGACCCTAACTACTCCAACAATGGTTGACATTAATATTAATTGTGTACTCGCTTAATGTTAACAATTGCCAAGCTAAATTTCTAATACACTTGTAGTTTTTGAGTGTTTGGTGTATATCTCTGATATGCTTTTTGCTATATATTCATAGAAGACTTCTTAAACGATAAAGCCATTTAAGTATGAGCAAACTTGGATAAGCTCGTAGTGAAAAATGTTTGTTACCATCACTTTACCATTCCCTCATTTGGAACTGATAAATATAAAATAGCTAAATAGTTCCATTGCAAACGTCCCTTAGGGTATTCATTTATGTTTTGTTTTTGGAAGCAGTATAAAGTTGTATAAACCTTATGAAAGCATTGTAGTTATAAAAACCCACTGAGTTTGCTTTCCCTATAGTATTTAAACCTATTAGCCAAAGCATTATCCAGAAAGTCGGAGCTAATCTGAATATCTTGGATAAATTGTGTATTCTCGGGAAATATATGAAATTAGGACTGCGAATATTACTATATTAATGCTTCATGTTTATGTATTTTAATATTCAAACCCTTTCTCACTAATCTAGATGTCAACTTCAACACAGAACTTCACAAGCAATCGAATTTAAGATATTCTTGATTAATACTTATGGGAGAAATCCCTTCTATTAATCCAGGTAAAGAATGAAATCAAGACGGTATAGTATATTTCTGTTTGGTATGTGACAGGATTTGTTATTTCTCAGTCGAGTTATTAAGACAAACTGAACTGTAGAGAAAGGTGAAGAGTGATTTCATCAATAATTATCAATGATTCTGAGCTGTAACATTGAAGGATATGAAGTTAACTTTGAAATTGAGCGTCTACAGAGATTATTTTTATTTTTGTCGATAGGTACTTTACGAAGTTTTAAACACTTCGTTTTCAACCAATAATAACAGCGACCAAGTGCTGGAAACTTGAAATGACTCGGATTTGTTCACAATTGCGCATGCGCATTCACCCTTTATCTTTCAAAACTGAATTCTTATATTCCTATATATATATATATATATATATATATATATATATATATATATATATATACACGTTGCTATGCTGCCTTTTTGAACCATATCCTTAATAAAGAAGGAACGAATTGAGCAAAGAAATTTATTTTCAATTAATTTTTTATCATGGCTCTACACTCTACACAATAATAAAATACTCATCGAGTGGATACGTTACGTAATAATTACATAGTGACATTAATATTGAGTGGTTGGAAGAAAGACGACTAATAATATTCAAAGTAATTATTAAGTCAAGAAGTTGCTACGCTGCATAATATGTGAAGAATAGAGGGAACAGAATATTTTAGTGGATGGTCAATGGAACAGTAGTTACGTAAGAATCAAGAGATGAATGTTGAGAAATTACAAAGTTCAAAATAAATTCAAATGGAAGAAGTACGAAAAATAGTTCTGCTGAAAGAAATCTTATGCCGATGGCCAAGGTAGCGAAAGTGGTTGAACAAATTTCTTTGTGAACATGGATTGCGATGGCTTCCACAATGTGCAAAAGGCTCACTCGTAAACCCTGTAGTAAATTTGATGGGATATGGTAGATAACCTTAAAAGCTTTATTCAACTTGATGACCTGTGTCAATCAAATGAGCGAGAATAGAACTTTTAATCACTTTTACGCGTCCTTTATTTAACCACGACGGATGGTGCTCTGTAATACGATGACGAATTGTACGCCCTATATAACTGGCTCCACAGGAGCAGTTGAATCGATAAATACACATGGATTTGGCGAATTCAGACAATCTGTCTTTATTGGTCGTTCTTATTGTGGAGTGGTTGTTGAAGATAGCATTTAGTCTGGCTGCATTGGATGTTTTTTGTGCAGCTTTTCTTAGTCTCTGAGTCACGATTTCTTCAGCAGTGTCATTTATGAATTGTAATTTTATGAACAGTACTTTCTTAGGGACGGTAGGTATTTTTGTCCTTCTTTTCATCTCCATCATGTATTTATCGATGAATTTCTTAGGGTACGAATATTAACCAATTCATTTCCAATGGTGTCTTCCGAACAAATCATTCTGGCACGATGAGTCAAGATCTTTATCAAGTTCCTTTTGTATCTGATTGGAACTGCACTGTAGAAATGAGTGTATTGTCCTGTAGCAGACTTTCTGTGTACCCTTCCTTTTAGAGTCCCGTCTGCTCGTCTAGTTAGTTGGACATCTAGAAATGATATGCTATTGTTCTGTTCTTCTTCTGATGCGAAATTAATTGATGGATGAAGGTTATTAAATATATTAAGTAAATTTTCCTTATCATGTTCTTTTTCTGATACTATGAAAGTATCGTCTATATAGCGATAATAAGTTGGTAAATGGCTAACTATGCTTTAAGTGGTCCATTTTCCATTTTTGCAAGGAAAATGTCCGCCAGTAGAGGGCCCAATGGTGACCCCATAGCAACCCCATCTAGTTGTCGATAGTGTTCGTTGTTAAATCTGAATTGGACATTCACTGTGCATCTAAAAATCAACTGTTTTTTTTTTTCGGATGCGGGAATTGCGGTTTCTATGCGCCTCACTGTTAGTTCATTGCAAATAAAATCTACCGTTCCAAGTAGTGGAATGTTGTCAAGCATACTGTCAAGGATTCCTTTGAATTTGTTGAGAATACAAAAAATCTATCGGTCAAGAATAATTTCATGATATCACTAGATGTTTCGTCCTTATTCACAAACATCCCACTACTTGAAACGGTAGATTTTATTTGCAATGAACTAACAGTGAGTCGCATAGAAACTGCAATTCCCGCATCCGCAAAAAAACAGTTAATTCTTAGATGCACAGTGAATGTCCAATTCAGATTTGATTTTTTTTAAACTTTGTAATTTCTCAACATTCATCTCTTGATTCTTACGTAACTACTGTTCCATTGACCATCCACTAAAATATTCTGTTCCCTCTATTCTTCACATATTATGCAGCGTAGCAACTTCTTGACTTAATAATTACTTTGAATATTATTAGTCGTCTTTCTTCCAACCACTCAATATTAATGTCACTATGTAATTATTACGCAACGTATCCACTCGATGAGTATTTTATTATTGTGTACAGTGTAGAGCCATGATAAAAAATTAATTGAAAATAAATTTCTTTGCTCAATTCGTTCCTTTATTTACCAAATGTCAAAATGGGAATTTTCACATATCCTTTATTTATTTATTTTAACACATAGATATTGGTACAAAGAGGTACTAAATACATATGCGCCACACAGATCTCATTTGATATGTGTGAGTGCTGTGATACTGCCCGGGTGTCCAAACCGAAGCAGGTGGTTTTTATAGGGGGCCACACCCTGAGCCTTCGACCTGAAGGTCTGTTCCACAAGGCAGTGGAGCATCGTAAGGAGATGCTGTTCCATGGTAGCCGGTGACCAACGATTGGTTCATACACCATTTGTTTCTTCAGGATACTGGGGCCAGCCCATGTGCTTCATTGGTTTGTGATCCGGTTAAGGCGCCGGATATTTGCTTTTCGTCCCCTCATTTTCGTAAACGACACCCTCGACATGAGAAGGCAATGAGTAGAACTTCCCTGGAAGAGGTTATATACGCGTGGCCATGTGAGAGCATTTCGAGAGGGAGAGCGGACTCTCCGCACTCGGCCCTACCATGGCATTTTGGGGCACACATATCCCTAATGTCCAATCTTTCTTATTATCATTGCTACTTCGTTATTTTGATCTCTTTTTGTGTTCTCCTGGTTATACTAGTGTGGTATGGGAACTTGAACCAATTTACATGTCTGCCAGATCATATATTGATGATGGCCGACTGAATGAACCGTAAGGTTAAACAATTACTGTCATAATGTGACTGTTTTTGTTTCATCTGGTTCTAATAATAGTGTAACGTTTGATTATTTCCATTGTGTTTTCTTTGCTTATCTGTAGATCGCCAAAGCGTTAATTTTCTTAAATGATGACGGTAAATTGGCACATAATGCTGTGCGTTTAGATAGTGTATTTGTAACTACAGCTGGTGAATGGAAATTAGGCGCATTAGATTTTGTCGGACCTGTTAACGAACCTCCACCGTCTACTAGACAAACAACAGGTTTTGTGGATGCAAATACGACAGGTGAATTCCTATAATGTTCTATTTTTTATAAACTTCATCATTCCTTGGATTATTTGTTGGGAAATTACACACTCATAAACTGTTTTCAACCTCAATCTTTTTTCATAATTGATAGTAAGCCGTACTTATTCATATACGGCATGTTAGTAAACTAACTGTAAAAAATAAAAATGATCCATACCTTAACTGGGAAAAAAAACTGATTTGTATGAGAGGAATTTTAAGTCAACTTTCTAAAAACTTCTGTATCTATGATTTCAAGTCATTGGAAAACGAGATGAACACGAGAACAGTTTTAACAATAGTAGTCCTGGTACGGCTGAGAGTGGCGAGAGTCAGCTCGCCCTCGAAATGCTCTCACATGGACACGCATATACAACCACTGTCAGGGAAGTTCTACTTACTGCCTTCTAGCAGAGGGGGTGTGGTTTACGAAATCGGGAAGACGAAAAGAGAATGTCTGTAGCTATAACCGGGTTGGTGAACACAGAATATCCACCTAGGAGAGTTGGAAAACCCTGATTCCAAACTAATGGTGAACATGGACTACAGGATTCTAAGGGGACAAATGGCCTATGAACCAATCGTTGATCACCAGCTACACATGACACTGAATCTCCTAACGTTGCTCCACTGTGTTTTGGATTAGACTTGTAGGTGTAAGGCTATGGATGTGGCCCCATAAGAAAACCACCTGCTTCGGTTTGGGAGTCCGTGTAGCAGCCCAGCCCCCACACGAACCGAATGGTGAAGTGTAGCATATATATATATATATATATATATATATATATATATATATATATATATATATATATTACTGCGTACTAAAGTTAATGTGTTTAAATGAATTATTTTCGAGGTCATTCGTGGTCCTTACAACTTTTTCACCAAATATCTAAACTAGAAAAAATCCCCTTAATGTTGAAAAATAATCGTTCATTGTATATATTTTAAAACACAACCTGGTTTGACACAAATGTATATCTTTCCTATTTACTACAGTTAACATCTGTCTACACAGTGAAGGGAAGTTAATTAAGTGGACAAATTGCAGAGAAGTTGACATTTTGACAGTATCTATAATGGTAAGGATCGAATCTGGAATATATGTTTTGAAAATAATGATTAAAATTGAGAAGCGAAAAGTATGAAATCATAATACAACTGAGGATCTAG
Organism: Schistosoma spindalis; assembly: GCA_946903255.1. Lineage (NCBI taxonomy): Eukaryota > Metazoa > Platyhelminthes > Trematoda > Strigeidida > Schistosomatidae > Schistosoma > Schistosoma spindalis. Next base: position 7,560,538 of record OX336420.1, read on the forward strand.
AATGCGCTTGTGTCACTATTTGTAGATTATAACTATCGAAACAAATGTCACTAGAGTGTCTGCATCAATCGACATTGTTCAGACCAGCACTCAATTAATCCATGAACGTATTTCACATCATGGTCTTATCTATCATAGCTGATTAAGGTTCACAAAATCACTAATCGATTTGTAAATTTGTGGCTTGTACCATACGTAAAGCTTTATTACTCTTTCTATAGTCTTATAAAATGTAATTTTTCGAAGAAATCTGTGGTCGAACGTTCACAATTTACACACATGTCCTACCTTCTTATGTCGAGTCTCACACCAATTAAGTAATACAGAATGAACTGTTGCATAATGTACTCTTCCCTTGATAAACAAATGGACATGTCACCTTCACCACGGGTGACTCAAGTTTGCAAATCCTGATTCATTAATACTGTTGAGTAAGTTACTGGCTGACTTTATACATGATTTGTTTCAGTTCCTACTAAGATGGATTGTTTTAGAGTATTTTGGTAAAAATTAGTATATCTATAAAAGGTCTCATCAGGATATAGTGCATATCTTTAAAATTCTAGTGTTAACTCAAACTAGGTTTTTAATTGAAAGTACTTCGTAAAATAAAGTGTGATTAATTTTCATCCTTTATAATGGTATCTATTAGTTGTGTTTTTCATAATTAAGCAATTCAAACAATAGAATTTCACTTTCTTAATGGAGAATATTTCAATTGTACTTTAATTTCTGTTAGAAAATACAAGTTTTTCTATGTAAACTTATCTTGCCTCATTTTTTTTTTCCACGTTCCTGTTAATAGTTGGAAATTATAGTAACGTTACTGTCTACTCTTGTATAGGCAGATTGTAACAATGATGAAATTCATTTCTTACAAAAGCTATAGAGTCAATGTTTTACATCTAACCCTATTCTAGCCATAAATCGATACCTCATATCTTTACATGTTAATTATGCTCTAAGGTCTCACAGCAAATTAACTGTTTTTCTTCGAATTTTTATTCCTTCGCAAGTTTTGTGTTGAATAGAATAGTCATTAACATATTATTTTATAATAGTCGCTTCCATTAAACCTTCAAAGCCACTACGCTAAAAATTGAATGTAACTTACTAAAAGAAGATTTATTAGTGCAGCTGTGAGCCACATAGTTTGTGTAAGGGTTAGTAATACTACTGTAATATCCAAACACGAAGCAGGTGAATTACAGTTCAAACCTCCAGGTCACTAATTGAAGTATTTTAATCATAAAGCCACTATTCAATAATCATGTTATATTTATTACCACTTAAATTACATGTATCGCTTGTTACTTTTCTTTGTTTTCTACCATAAATTCTATAAATGATGCAATTACTACTTGGTTTTAATTATTTTTATAAATATGTACATTTTCTTCGTTGCTTTTTTCAAATCCTTAATAAATGATTTCATGATGGAAGTTTTTCTATTTGCATAGATCCGTACATGCCTCCAGATAATCGTCTCGTTGATTCATGGGGTTTGGGATGTTTAATATGGGAAATATTTAATCCGTCTTCAACATTAAAAGATCGCGCTCAGTTAATTGAATCTTCATATTCGAAGAGAATTCCTAAAGCATTAGTACATGATTATCGACGTCTCATTGCTCAAAGTGCTACAAAAGGTGGAGTGAAACGATTCACCGTATCTCAATTTCTCCAGTCAACTCGTAATTCAGAAAAACAAGGATTTTTAGCTAATGATTACGTGGATACATTATTATTTTTAGAAGAGATTGAATTAAAGGATAGTATGGTAAGAAAAATCATTTCATTTCTGTGATTGTGTTTAAACTCTTATGTTATTGTCCTTGTTAAAATTTAACTCTGTGGCTTCATTTAGGTTTGTGAATTAAGCTGTAGCTGGGTTGTGGCTTGGTGTTTAAAAAACTTGACCTTTAATCATTGATTCACAGGTTAAAGGCCAAATTCACTTATTTGGTTGATTGGTATCACCAGCGCTCACACGTAAAGTGTGACTTGAAACTATTTATTTGTTTGAACACATAAATATTGGTACAAAGGGGCACCGCATAAATATTCGCCACACAAATCATTTGGTTTTTGTGTGGGCTGTGATACTGCCCGGGTGCCCAAACCGAAGCAGGTGGTTTTCTTATGGGGCCACATCCAGAGCCTTACACCTACAAGTCTAATCCAAAACACAGTGGAGCAACGTTAGGAGATTCAGTGTCATGTGTAGCTGGTGATCAACGATTGGTTCATAGGCCATTTGTCCCCTTAGAATCCTGTAGTCCATGTTCACCATTAGTTTGGAATCAGGGTTTTCCAACTCTCCTAGGTGGATATTCTGTGTTCACCAACCCGGTTATAGCTACAGACATTCTCTTTTCGTCTTCCCGATTTCGTAAACCACACCCCCTCTGCTAGAAGGCAGTAAGTAGAACTTCCCTGACAGTGGTTGTATATGCGTGTCCATGTGAGAGCATTTCGAGGGCGAGCTGACTCTCGCCACGCTCGGCTGTACCACGGCATTTGGGGGTCTACTACATAAATTTATCTTTGGTAAATGAATTACACTATACTGTATATTATTTTTAGAAGCATTAAGTATATGTTACCAAATGATGACTAAAAGTCTTTCACTTTCATGAACGTTATCCCGTCCGAACAATTCAGTGCTTCTAGATTTAACTGGTATTTTATGACTCTTTATAGCTTTACGTTTAAATTTTACGAAGAATATAAATCAAGATCATTCGTTTCCTTATGGTCATTTATGATGGAATGAAAATCAAACTGGAATGAGTAAATAGATTCATCATTAGATTGATATCACCTAACGCTAACTCGCGTGGTATGGTGTTTCAGCCAGGTTGGTGGGTAAAGCCTTATACTGGTGGAGTCTTTAGATCCTTTTGGAATGAATTCCGTGTTGTGAAGGCTCACAAACCCACCGCATGGAGTTATTTTGTGGGCAACCGCGGCCCTGCAGGTCTTGCTGTGTGTAGGTGTCGTATCAAGAAGAGTAAGTAAAGGTTTTTTTGAGATTTTATTTACCCTGGATAGATATAGTCTAAATGCATACCAGGTGATATACAGGCTTTCATCCAGGTATACGTTCAGGTATACCTACCCTGTCAGCAAGTATGCGTTACGTGCACACCGGTAATACACGGATTTTATCCCATGCATCCCATAGAATACATATAGGTATGTTCACCCGCTTGAGATGGTGGATGTTCACCACCCCTGTACTTCACAACATACACATAAGCATAAATGCTCTCTCAGTGGAGGTTGTTGACCTACTATTTCGAGTATTTGCTACCATATCTTTTTATTATGTCTCCGACCTCATAGATTAGGCCGCTGACTTGATTAGACATACGGAAAACAATATTTCAGCTTGCTTATCCATTGTACCACCACGCTCACACATACGCCTACATACATGAACAACATTCACCCGACGACTTCTGCAATTCTTACGCATAAGCGTAAATATCAGGTAGCCTGGTGCGGTTAAGTGAGCCTCGAGTTGAAACCCGAGTTAGTCTAGAAGACGGCGGAGTGGGTGGTTAATCCAATCTCCGTCGACCATCTAAGTTGACTAGCAAGGTTTCCCCTACTATCTAACAAGAGGCCTTATGTCGGTTTTTGCTGCTTAACTCACGTAAACAAACACTTTATGTCCTTTATCAATGTCACCAATTACCATTATTACTTTTCGCTACCCCGTCTAATAAGTGATTAAAAAATCGCCAGGCTGTTTTCTCACATCATTAAAATTTTAATCAATACACGTGTCCAGTTTGGTGAGATTACGTTTTTTTAATGCTTATTGATCTGACAAATGTTGTATTATTTTACTTCATTAACAAACTGTGATTTTTTTCTTAGGTTATGACCTATTATTCATTGAAAAAGCTTAGATTTACACACTCAGTATGTTCTTGTTTTGAAACGCTAATATTATTTGGAATTATGATTACCTGACATTGGAGCGTCTGTTTTTCTTCTTAATCCTATGTATGAATACACAAATAAAATGTGTAACAGAGATGACCAACTAATGTTAAGGGACTTAACCATATATGGAACTCACAAGTATCTACCTTAGAAATGCTAAGTTGAACCTTATTTCTTTAAACATCTGAGTCGTAGTGACTGAGTCATGATTCCGTTGATCCTCACCCAATCGATGTGATCTAATAAAAGATGCTTCATTAAGTTAGTCGGAAAATTTGCATCAGCAATAATTTCCAATACATTCTAATGCTCGTTATCTTTTACTTTCATTATTTATTTATTTATTTGTAGGAAAAATCAACATTTTTAAAAAATCTTGCCACACAAGTAACAAGTTTCCCAGATGATGTATGCCGTCATAAAATACTGCCTCATTTAGTTAATGGTTTACGTTATGGATCTGCTGGAGTTGATGCTCTTCTACCTGTATTGCGTCTTATTCCATTGTTATCGGATAATGATTTTCAAACCTATGTTCTCCCATGTCTTTTAAAATTGTTCTCATCACCCGAACGTGCAACACGTGTACGCCTTTTAGAACATCTACCTGATTTTGTACAACATTTACAAACAAAATGTATAGAGACACAAATTTTCGGTCCAGTTTCTGCCGGTTTCACAGATACACATCCGGTTGTACGTGAAGCCACTGTACGTGCAATGATTCATTTGGCACCAAAGCTTTCAACAAAACTGCTGAATGAGAATTTAATAAAGCACATAATAACATTACAGGTTGGTGATAATTTATAATTACAATAACTTTGTATTGCTTATTCCATAATCCACTCATCATATGCGTGTTCCTAAGTGCGGTGTACCAGTCATGAGGTTGGTCGTGCCTCATTGGGGGACCTTATTGGTTCCCTTGGCAGAACGACTGTCATTTCTCGAGGGACATAGACCCACCACGTAAATGCTTTTGTGAGGAAATCGTTTAAAACCCCTGGGGTCTTGGCACATGCGTATCGCACCTAGGATTAGTATACATTACAATGATACCGATAACATAGGTTTTCTCTTACGCATACATATGGACACATACGCCTCTTTGGGACAGCTGATGTTCACCACCCCATTCGTTCGTATCTGCTGCACCTTATACGTTACATGCATACGAGAGGTACAGAAGTCTTCACTCCTGCACATCGTAACATACACACTGATATAAGCACTCTTAGAATGACTAGTGATCGTTCTCCCATATTACTGACAGTCCTGTTTGTTCTCTTTTTGGATCTTATACATTATATGCATACAAGAGGTACTCAGACTTACGTTCACTCAAATCATCACACATACATAAGCATAAGAGCCATTTGGGGAAGGTTGATGATCACCACTACCTTCATTCGTGTTTCCTCCATCTATTTTTCATAGGGTGAGCGTTTCCTGCCATGGGGGAGACTGTCTACTCTAACTCATTCCGGTCAAGCTCGATGGGTATCCTATGCACATAATCTGCATATACAAACTGCGCAGGTCGAAACTCATCTAATTCATATATATATATATATATATATATATATATATATATATATATATATGCACGTACGGACGACAATTTTGGTTCCTCAAAATGTGGATCTTTGAGTAGTCCATGTATAACTGAGTGGACGATTAGTTTGATCTCCATCGACCGCCCAAGTTAACTAATGAGGCTTCCATCATAACCAATCGGTGCCACGCGGAGGCCTTCGTTCATATTTCTCTGCTATAATTTCATAATTCATTCATCATATGGGTGTTCACAAAATAATGGTCTTAGAACCAAGTGATAATTGAATTCTGTAGATCAGGAAATATGGTCTACACGCATAGTTTAATGGTGCACCATAATAGTGCTTTTCATTTTGTGTTGGATAAATGGAGATACACATAGAATCTTTTAACTGTTAGATTTCTTGTTTAACATCTCTTCCTAACATTCCATATCCGAAGTTACTCAGAATGAGTCTCCGTCTTCTGTTAGGCCTCCCCAACAATGAGGAATGGCAATATGGTCTATTTGGATCAATCGTTGAATCGATTTCAGGGATCGCCATGTCAAATGATATCCTTTTTCATTCTTAAAGTTGGTGCTCACCAGAAGTAAACGGTTATCTGAGTAGTCTCAGAAACCGGTGGCTTTTACTTGTCCCCTGATCTTCGAAACCGTACGACTCACCTAAGTACCTTTCACTTTAGTTTAAGTTACGTATTTGGGCATTAAAATCACCTACCATTATTACTACATCTGATCATTTAGCTTGTAAAATTCTTGTTTTACTTCATGCTAACTGCAGTTAGTTGGAGCGTAAGCAGAGACAAAGAATTGTCAATGCCGTGTTCTCCAACTTTCCGAGTTCTCACTGTCCCGTCTGTCTAGACAGCTTACAGACGATTATTCAGTCCAGGAGAGTCTGTTCAGCTTTCGAACTTAATGGTATATTTATGTCAGAAAGACTGTGGGAAGTACCAGTCATAACCCTGGATATACGGGGATTAAATCTCGTTTGTTCTCTAGACTGACTAAAGGAGTTTAAGTGAATGACTGTACTTGGGTCCTGTGTGTTTCAAAGATACAGCGTACACTGAGTTCACCTAGAAAAAAGGTTTCTACAAAAGTGGAGAAGTAAAAGCAACCGTCTGTATGATGGGTATGAAAGGTTCATCTAGGGAAGTTAAATAGCCCTAATTTCAAACCAATGGTGCAGAGAGCTATGGAATGCTGAGGAATAAATACCATATATACTTAGCTTGATCACTGTCTATCATGAAACTTTATCACCAGAGGGAGGCTTAGTCCTTTAAAAGAGTTACCCGTTTTCCCACCATACCAGTTTCATATCCCTCACGAAAATTATATTTGTCACAACAAAGCGAATGAAAAACATAGTTTACTCTTCTCATACATGAAAACTGAAAAGTTTTAATTGTTTTATTATAAACAATTTTATGGCACCTTAAATCTGTAGTGTATTTCTTAGTCCTTGTGTATCAATCTTTTTTCTGTAATGATGTGTGAATAAATGTTAGCATTGTTTCGGTGGACTTTCGTTCTCTAAGGTGAATGGTTGTTTTATGATAACATAGGACATTTCTTTCATCCCTTTTTTATTCCTACATATCTTAATTTTTTAATAATTTTCAACTATATTTGATCTCCTTGTTTTACAGTCACGGGATCCACAGGGTGGAATTCGTACTAATGCAACTGTATGTTTGGCAAAATTAGCATCATATTTTTCAACAAAAACACAACAAGGTCCAGTTTTAGGCGCTTTTCTTCGAGCAACTCGTGATTCATTCTTGCCTAATCGTCAAGCAGCAATAACTGCCTTAGCTGCTACACAAGTAAGAAACATGATTTGCGTGATGATTGATTTTTTTTATTTCTATGTGTTTCCGAATAAATCGTAATGTTTCTCACTACGTTCCTCCGGTGTTACCAAAAATTGTAATCTACAAATCGTACTGTAGTTCTATTTTGGAATCAAAATTTTAGCTTTTCTAACACTAAAAATTCTTAGTGTCAAAAATCTTATCGGCTTACTATACTTCAGGTGTTATTGATCAACCTTGTGTTGAAGGAGTCCTAAAATATCCCTCGTCAAGGTCCCCAAGGGGCCAGAAAATCCAGGGGGTTTCCCTAATGTTGTTAACTATATTTATTTAGCCACAAAGTTTATTGGGGATTTTTTTAAAGCATAAATTAATCTATCGAAATAAACGGGCAACAAAGTAAGTTTTTGTTAAAGGTTAACTGAAAATCTTAACAGTCAATAAAGTTCAGAATGCATAATTCTTATTTACGTTGCATTACGCTGCGTATTCACTGAAACTAATCAACTACAAATAATGTAGGAGTTTGTCTGGAGGCGTTAAATTAATTCTTAAATATTAGGGGTACATATGTATATTTCTTCTTTTTATATCTTTATATTCTAACCAATGGTTGGAGACTCTGGGTAACATGGCTCAGAATCGGTCAAAATGGCGTAGGTGTATACACTCTCTGTCTTCCCTTAAACTTTGAGATTAAAATTGCTTCATATCTTTCTTTCTACCAAATAACTCTTCTTTCTTGTACTATGTCCGTATATGCAATCTTTCTTTTATATATTACTACCACCGAATTAACTACTTCTTTGAATTCGGTGTTCATCTTTCAGTGCTAATGGGTATGGCAACTTGGACCGATTCACATATGTGCCTGGTCCTACGTTGTAACTGACTGACTGATCTTTATATTCTACAAACTAATTTGGTAGTCAGTTCTGTGTTACCTCATGCTTTTCTTCACCACTTGTGTCTATTGAAGGAAGCTTAACTTTCATTTCAGTGAATTAACCAAGAAAAACATTTTTCATGACCAAACACTTATCCTGTAATTTCCAATTCATTTTTCTCTTTATAAGGAATATTATACAAATGATTTATTAGCTGGAAAAGTTCTACCTTGTTTGTCATTCTTAACGACTGATACAGAGAAGTCAATACGTGATGATACATTTCGTGCCATACGTGGGATACTCGATCGATTGGAACATGTAAGTGATTATTTTGTATGTGTTCATTTAAGAAATTTACAAAGTTATGTTGTATAAATGATTATTTAAATACTGAGATATAGGTCATTTCATCGATTTTATTCAACGAACCATATTATAACAGCTTATCATCTGTTGTACGAATGGTGTGCTTGTCTTCACACTTTTCTTTTTTCTTCAGATGAGAGTCATGATGTGTTTGTAGTGTTAGGTACTTGATCTATGGTTTTTGTTAATGTGCCATCACTTTTTTTGAGATGCATTATAACCGTTATGATTAGCGACTTACCGACAAACGACTTCCACCAACTGAAAAATAATGTCCAATGTTCATTTGTTTATTAGCTTTACATGATGATAAATGATAAAATTACAAAGAATACAGTTTTAGAATATTAAGGTTATGATGTTAAGAGTCAACCGTGACATCCCAACCTTGAAACATCAGAATACAGTTTGTGTAAATGACTACCACTGCTTGAATAGTGGTTACTTGTAATCCATTCGGTTATCAAGCTTATAATCAAGTGCAAACTTAGCTAAATCTTCACCAGAAAAAAAAGCTATTTCTAGTAGACTTTGGTCAACATGTAGTACAGTATGGAATAACCTCATCTTCTCTGCATGTCATCTGCTGCTTACATATACACAAAGTTCTGTAAGCAATTGAAGATCGTCTCATCATCCAAGTCTACCAAAATATAAAACCTAGTCAAAAGCATGATTTCTCATAGCATGCTATCTGTAATTCAAGAAATCGCGCTATCGTCATTCTGATTCGTCATGTTCATTCATTTCAATCCTGTATCAGTATAGTTTAGTCCTATCGAATTGTTTAAGTAGTTGTTTATTTCATATTATAAAATTTAGATAATTATAACTGTAAGGAACGAAGAAATCAAGTGGGTGGGGCACCAATTTATCGTTGAATGCAAAATTACAGAGTGTCTTCTTACAATATGAAAATCATACATTAAATACATATTTTGCACATTTTTCATCAGTTTTCTCTTACAAACTTTATCATTCCATCATTCCTGTTTTTAGTACAATTACGCTCTGTCTACATCCTTGTATTGTTCAATTCTATCTCTTCAGTCTTTTGTTACTAGGCCTTCCGCTTTTGATTGGTGTTACACCCTACTTATGTCTGCCAACATAAGTAGCCCACACCACATAACTAGTATCTTATTAACATGACCTATTACATAATACATAAAATATATGTCTGTGTTATGTGTATAACATAACACATGATTTGTTGTATGGAAATCAACTGACAAACACATGTATCTCATATTTATTTCTGTTAGAGTACGTCAATACTTGGAAGAGCATGTGTTCTTATCTCCCTTTTAAATTATTTTACTTTCAACAAAGATAATGTTTTGTATGTATTTCAAATAATAGTGATTATAAAAAAGAACTGTTGTGCTTAATCAATAGCGAAGGGTGATAGCCTCAGCTCCTTAGGTTAGTAATGATGATATGATATGAATTGAAAGCAATTCGAATTTACGGTCACATTAGAATCCGTAATTTTGTTGTGCTTTTTTTGTATTACATTCTCATTCATCTATCACAATGACACTGTTTAAAAGTAAACATTAACTACCTTATTTAATGAAAAATTTTTCATGTTTTTTTTGTACGATCCAATTTTTGACGAACCATAGTTAAACATTAAGATGAGTCTTTTGTATTTAGAACTTAATCAACATTTTGGATTTATTAAATTAGTGCTAAACTTATCATTGTGAATCGATTGAAGTTAGACTTGTACACACTTGTATCCTAGTTTAGTGGTATTAGAGAATATGTGTTCGCGCGCGAGACTGAAGGTCTTGGTTTTTATTCCCACTTGTAAAGTCATGGATTTACACTACTGAGGAGTCCCATACTGGGACGAAACGGCCATCGACCTTTTCTATCTTTTCAACAAAATTATCATCTAGTATTTTGAACAACTTGAAGTAACTTGTTACTGTTGTTCTACATCATGAGTATATGTCATATTCATATTTTAATCGATAAGATTTATCCAATGGTTTGTTAGTGGTTCAAGTACTTTAGTTTTAATCACCCTAGACATATATTTAAACTTCTCTCTATTGGATTTGGTCTAAGCAACCAGTCGAGTTGTATAACAAACCTTCACATTTAAACTATGTCCACTTAAAACCGAATGCCCGCATTAACATTTGGCAAATGAATAATAGTATATAGCCTAAAAAATGTCTTGCGTCATTATTGCTACAAGGAATAGTGCTGAAGTGCTCACAATTAGTTAGTTATTGATTTAGTTTCCATAAGAAATTGAAGCAAAATATGATAACTGCTCTTTATACGGTCATAAATCAACATAATATTAAACTGATGATATTCTCGATGCCTCTTCATGCACTAGACAAATTGAATTCGAACTAACTATATTAATACTAAAGCACAGTATTCTGGTAAATGTTCGTTTACAAAACGGTAAAACCACAAAAATAAAACAGCAATCTGAACCGTTAACTGATTGGCAATCAATAAAATAACTTCAATTGTTGATATCATGAGTCAATTACAGCTAGACCACCATGGAAAACCTGAAAGCACTGGATAGCCGTTTCATCCTATTGTGGGACTCCTCACCAGTGCGTACCCACGAGCCCGCCTCGCGAGATTCGAACCCAGGACCTACTGGTCTCGCGCGCGAGCATTTAACTATTTAAACTTGTTTCCAATGAAATTTGTCATAATTAGATAGTCGAACGAATTCAATTGATTTCTGTTAATTGAACTAAAGGCCTGTCCCATAAATTAACTTTCATTTACTAGTTATTAAAATATAGATTGACAAGAATTAGTAAAACTTTGTGTAATTGTGTAATGGTTCAATCTATTATAGTTTAACAAAATGAATAAATTAAAAGCAAATTATTATTATCATACGGATGGAAAGTAGCTAGTCGGTTAGTCAGTTGTTTTTTCTTAACTGGTTATTATGCATAATATTTATACGTACAAATCCAAATTTACCAACATTAAAATTCATGTATTGCAGTCTCCAAGTTATATTAAGTAGACTAACATATTAAGACCGTTAGCTAGTCCTGAGATAACTTTTCCTGTTTATATTAACATCAATGCCAGTGGGTATACCCAGGTTATAACACCAAGACTCGGTAGGAATCTTTTATTGGCTAAATCAAATCGAGATATATACCCAAACTCTTTTATTATTATAAATGTGTCCCCTAGAAAGTCAAGCTAAATTTTCAATCAATAATATACGTATTTATTTCTCTCGGATAATTAAGCTAAATATTGATTGATAGGCGGTACCAGTCAGTATTTCATACTAATTGTTTGATCATAAACTGATATCTATGATTGACTTAACCTATTTCTAAGCAGTTTCCATTCATAAAACAATAATTAAATATCTAATATTCAACAATCTGTACATGGTTAGCTCTTGTAGCTCAGTTAATAGAAATTATCAATGTTTATGCACCTGGTAGTTAGTTCCCGATAAAAAAATACAGTTCCTGTAAATCTTAGATATTATTTATCATTCGTTTATTAATTTACTTTGATAATATCTATCTATCATATTAAGTTGTATTGTTGTTATCATTTTACTTTTCTTAAATAAGGCTAGTGAACATAACACATCTAATCAAATGACAAGTGATGATCAAACATCAAATGCAGATAATACTTCACGAACTAATACAAGTGGAGCATCATCAGCCAGTGCACTTACTCAATGGGCTTTGTCTGCTTTGTCATTTTCTAGTCGTATTTTACCATCATCATCAACAACGACAACTACAGCCACGACAAAATCGTCTGATTCGAATGTGCAGTCAACGTCCGATCCTTCTTTATCATCTTCAGCATCACAACTCAATAGAAACTCAAATGGCTTGGAAAGAATTGAAGAAAAACAGTGTAGTAATAATAGTAAGTATCTATATTTTGTCTTCATTATCTATGAATGACTACTTATTATTTAATTACTTTGATTTATATTCTAATAATACCTGTCAGTAATTAGTGGATAAAATCGGAACACAGTTTATCACGTTTAACATTTACTAACTAAACATATTTGTATTCCAGTATGGGGATTTGTGGAGATTATAGTATTTTAATAGTCATGAATCAATCTAAGCTAAACCACCATTGAAAACCTAGAAGCACTGGACGGCCGTTTCGTCCCATCATGAGAGTCCTCAGCAGCGTCCATCTACCATCCCGCACACACCAATCGAACCCAGGACACTCGGTCTCACTCATGAACGCTTAACCTCAGCACCACTGAGCAGACATTTAACGGTGTTAGTACATTTTAGTCCATTTAGTTGTGAATAATATCTAAGATTCCCGACCGTAGCTGCTACCTTGACGTGGTGGTTGGGCTTGCCTATCGTGATGACCCAACCGAGCTATATTGGCCGGAACAAATGTTCCTGCAGGTTCTACCATGCCAGGCAGGTCGATTGGAGAACGGTAAGACCAAAAGCAGCAACTCGTGGTCTGAGGGCGAAGTCGTACTGCTGACTGTACAGAGGTGTCACAGCAGTAAGGTGTTTCCCTCGGACAACCAGCATCTGCAGCGATGCTGCCTTCTCACAAGAAAGGAAGGGGTTAGAATAGGTTGATTCTAAAAATGTCACACCTCACCTTACCCCACGAATTAGCGTCTCCGGCGGTAAGACTCTTTGAAGAACGGAGCTAACACATTAAAAACCTCCCACAAAAAGGCCGTGCGCGACCGACCTCAAGCAGTTGTCCCTTGGGTTCTATGGTCACGCACCCAGGTCGTTAAGACCAACACTAATCTGATTTCCTTTTCAGGTTCCTCAAGAAATACCCTTCCACGGTGTGGGCAACCGGGAAGTGACATCAGCCCTCATACCCGTAACAGCACACGAGACCAAGTTGGTCACCTTCAAATCCTTCCTACATCTCCCAATAACTCTCTTATCTCCACGACTAACCCTTCTCACGTCCCTTTATCACCTCGTCCCACTAGTGCGAACGATTCGAGTACGCGGAACGTTATTCCTGGTCTCCTGAAACCACGCTCTAAACTACACGTAGGAGCTTTCAACGTCCGAGCACTGTGCCAAATAGGACAACAGGCTTCCTTAGCTAGGACTTTAGAATCTCGCTCCATCGATGTGTGCTGTGTCTCCGTAACGCTCATACAGGATCCGAGTAGTGTCATTCATTTGACCTCACCATGTCAAAGTAACAAACCAACTCGATTTACGCTTCGTGTATCTGGAAGTCCTGATGCTGCTTCCCGTGGCCTCGCTGGCGTAAGTATAGCATTGAGTCCCAGTGCGGAACTAGCTCTCTTAGACGGGATCCCTGTAGACAGTCGTTTGTGCGCTGTCCGACTAAACGGAACAGTAAGGACTCGGAAAGATAGGGACACTCGTCGTTGCCTCTTCGTCGTCTCTGACTGCAGCTCAGATAAAGTAAAAGATGAGTTTTACAGAAAGCTTTCCGACGTTCTCCGAAAAGCTAGGCGTTCAGATGTAGTAATAGTGGCTGGTGACTTTAATGCTCAAGTAGGTAAACTAAGCGAAAAGGAAAGACACCTGGGTGGATCTTATGGTGTCGCGGCTCAAAGAACAGATAACGGTGACCGTCTGGTGCAGCTATGCTCAGATAACCGCCTGTTTCTTGCAAACACTAACTTTAAGCATAAGGAAAAACATCTTTTGACATGGCTACCCCCTAATTCGTCCCAACGCTGGACCCAAATAGATCACATCGCTATCAGCCACCGATGGAGGGGCTCGATAGAAGACTGTCGCTCATTCTGGAACACATGCTTAGACTCAGATCATGCTCTGGTGCGAGCGCCTATTTGTCTACGTCTTACTGGACGTAGGAAAGATGGTGCAGGTAAACCCCTTAGGGTCCTACTTAATGATAGTCAAGCTAAGAGTATATTTCAGGAACAACTAGAAAAACAGTTAGGCAGTCATGTAACTGATGCCCACCCCGAGGCAGCGTGGAATGACATCCGAAAAGCTGTAGAAACAGCAGTGATGTCTGCAAGTACGGTAAACCATAAGGTTAGGGAGAAACACTGGATCTCAGCAGCGTCTACCGCATTGATAGATGCTCGGAAACTCATTCCATCTGGCTCTGAACATAACGAAGAGCGAAGTCAGCTTAGGCGCAAACTGACCAGAAGCCTACGCAATGATCGTGAACAATGGTGGGTAGCGAAAGCAAGAGAGATGGAAAAGGCAGCGGCAATAGGTAAAAGCAGGCAACTGTTCAGACTTGTTAAGGAAACCGGTATTAGGAACCCAACTGTTAGCGAAACAATCTCAGAGAAAGACGGACATATTACTCATTCTCAATCCAGGAGATTGGATCGATGGGCAGAACACTTTAGGGATCAGTTCAACTGGCCTTCAGCCACACTTCGGTTTCCCACGATCCCCAATCTACCTGAATGGCAAGTTAATGTAAGTCCTCCGACTCTTTACGAAGTTGAAAAGGCTATAGGAAATCTGAAGCGTGGGAAAGCAGCAGGTCCTGACAGGTTTACTCCTGAGATTTTTAAGAATGGCGGTCCAGTATTAGCAGCGAGATTGACTGAGATCTTAGGTAGAATCTGGGAACTGGACGTAATCCCATCTGACTGGTCTTAATCACTGATTGTGCCAGTCTATAAGAAAGGACAAAAGTCTTCTTGTGACAATCACAGAGGAATTAGTTTGACTAATATAGTGTCTAAAATATTAGCTTCAATAATACTTCGACGTCTAACCAAAGCTCGTGAAGAGCAGACTAGAGAAAACCAGGCTGGTTTCCGACCTGGGCGTGGTTGTATAGATCAGATATTCACACTACGTCAGGTCCTAGAACATAGACACACATTCAGACGCCCCACGATGATAGTATTTCTCGACCTTAAGGCGGCATTTGACTCAGTTGATCGTGAGGTTCTATGGCAGTGTTTGTCACTGAAAGGAGTACCACAGAAGTGCATTAACTTTATAAAGACTCTCTACTCGAACACAACTGGTTGAGTGAGAGCATATGGCGAACTGTCATCAGAACTGATTACCTCAAGTTGTGTTCGTCAGGGCTGTCCCCCTCAACCAAGTAGTCTGCATCTGCCAACATGGCTCAGACCAAAAGTTAGTAACTTCAAGGACTGATGCCACGTTTCGGTTTGGCCTCCCCTAATTTCTGTCTGTCTCCAACTCTAGTCAACATCGCGCTCCGTGGTAATCGGTGCTCAGGCATTCGTAACACGTGGCCCAACCATCTCAATCGATGAAGATTCACAACCTCGTCAACTGGTTTACCATCATTCCATAATACCCTGCGTCAAACTTCACTGTTACTTATCCGGTGATCTCAACAGATGCTGGCAATATTTCTAAGACATATGTGATCAAATACTAGCAACTTACGAGTATCCTGTACCCTTAATAGCAACATTTCGCAACTGTAAATTAGAACAAAGCGAACTGATCACAGACGAGACATTTTGTTTTATATCATTTAACCTATAAGTATTCTTGTAAAATTGTTAATATCAATAATTAACTTTCAAATCATCCATCATCTTTCACAATAGTTTCATTATTTACATGTGAATATTATTGATTTCAGTTTCAGGAGATTCAAATAAATCTGCTAGATTAATTTCACCTAAATCAGCTTCAAAGTCGACTGTTAATCATGACAAAGAATCAAATTCATGGGATCTTATGGACAATAATAATAATAATGCTGATGATGATGGTGATGATGATTGGAATTTAGATATAAATGATGTTTTTGAAGATGTAGATGACAATAAATCAACATTAAATCATAACTCAGAAAATAAAAATTTCTCATCAGAGTCTAATATTCCTCCACTTACACCTTCATCCTATTGGGATTACCAACCATCGTATAATCAAGAAACAAAGAATAAAATTGACTTAGATTGGAATTCAAATGAATTTTTTGATAGTCTTACTTTAAACGAGAATCCAATTCAAAAGAGAACAAGTACAAAGAAGTCAACTGTTAAATTATCACAATCTTCAGATATAATAAAAAGCCTACCGTCAACAAATTATTCGAATAATCAATCAAAAAAGTCATCATCTGAACATGTTCCAACTCGAACTAATTCTAGTGTAACTGATAAGCCTATGAAATCATCGAAAGGACAACAAAGAGAATCAAATAAATCAAACGTTGTCAATAATACTAGTAATGATGATGGTGATGACTGGGGTGATTGGTAGTGTCTACTCTTCATCGTATCTTTAATCATTATTACTTCAATTATTTGTTTTTAACCGTGCTTTCTTACTGGCTAGTTGTAAATAGTCTCGTTTAAAAAAATAAATAAATAAAAGATAGTTTCTGTGCATGTTTATGTGTCTATCTGTTTGCGTTTGTCAAGTGTTTATCAGTTCAATACCTAATCGAATTGATGATGGTGGTCAAAGAATCCTGTGTACACGGTGTAACCTACAGAAATATTTTGCTCTGTGTTTGTTTGTTTGTTTTTCTCTAAACTCTAGTTCTCTCACTTCTGATTAAGATACATGTTGATCAATGGATTTGTGTAACAATATTGTTTTATTAATCTAAACGATCGATCATATACTATTACGCAATATTTATTTCATAAAGTGCCTTATTCTAACGATTTACTTTAACATGGGTATAGGTTGTGTCTGTTTATTGATTTATTTGTGAATAACATATCTTATTTTAAATTTTCTTTCCTCTATTTTCTTCTTTTTTTCTCATCTAGTATATTCTTGTTTATCAGTAAATAATACATATTTAACTATGAGTAAAATATTAACACTTACATGATGATGAAAGCATCAAGATCTTTTTTTCAGAAGTGCAGAGGGGAATTGTGAAGATTGTTGGAATCTACATCATGAACTGATCTTAGTTAGATAACTGTTGGAATTCAAGAAGTTTTGGATAATTGTTGTTAAGACATAAACACACAATGAGAAGAATACATGGTGATCTTTCGAATGAAGTTTATGATCAATCTATTAATAAAGTTTTCTGAAAACAGGTTTCAATATTTATCACTTATGAAGAGGTTCGATACTAGGAAGAGACTGTTGTTCAGTACCTCATGGTTTCTAGTGGTTATCTAACTAAAAGTCGCTCTGTGGTTTAAACTATGAAAACTGACTAGTCTCTACAATTCTCCTAGACTGATGATAATCATGTACTCGCTAGTGACTAACTTCAAGAGGTGTAATTCCAGAAGTTCTAATGAAATGCGACCACTGGAGTTCAACCGTAACGGATGTAATGCAAATACATACTAAAAATATTAGGAGATGGTTGCACCATGTCTCGAGTTGACTGAATTTAGGTATGTGTGCTATTGGATTCCAGATCTGTAGTCAGAAAATTTTGGATTTTATCCTGCGTTGGGGTTGTAAATGTATACTTGTCAGAAGTCCCATACTATGAAGAAACAACTATCCCATCCCATTATCTAGATTATTTTGACTGAATATTCAACAGACACAGGAAAACGATGCCAACAAAACCTTCAAAACAACCCTTTATAGACTGGAATACCATAGTAGACTGGCTTAGCGTTCGTGGAATAATCAAACATCTGAAATTGAGGGAACGTTTACAGTGTTTTAATTGTCTCAATAAACGATGCGGTCTTCAATGTTGCCGTCAATGCAGCTTGGTAGTTCAGAAATTGGGTGCAGATTTTCAAAATTCTGTTAATCTACCTCAGTTTCAGCTACCAAATAGTATTTCTTTGACCTGATATAACATTGGTAGTTACGTACCAGCCCAATTGAGTTTGGTTAAGCTTCATTAAGGTGAAGTCAGTTGGCTTTTCTGGTAAAGAATACCATCCTTAAAGGCACACACCCGTCATTAGTACGTGGTTTTAGGAGGAAGTCCTGACAACTGGGTTTTGGCTAACAGGCGTCGTACCTGTGACGTTACATCTATTCAGGTAACACAGGTTCTCACTTATCCATCGTATGGTATACATCTTGGTGTACTTTCCCTTTAGTAGGCCAATGCTCACTTCATTCGTATTTGCTACCACTTTCAAGCACTCATGCGTTACATGCATACCACTGGTAATTCATTCCATACACTGTCGTAAGCATTCTTAAGGGAGGACGAGTAGTTACTTCATCCTTCACTCGTATTTGCTACCCACCATTTTTGTTTTGTCCACATACTTGTTTCATTTTAGTTAGGCCACGTTTTGGTTCCTCGAAGCAGGGTCTTCGAGAATAAAGGTTATAGCAGAGTAGTGGATTAGTCCGATCTCAGCCAATTGCACAAGTTGGCGAACAGGGTTGCCCTTATAACTCAGCAGAGCGATGAAGAGGCCTTAAGTCGAATTTCGCTGTCAACATTGTTAGTATAAAATCTAACACCACCGATCTTTAATTAATAACTGACCGATGATGAAAATCTTCGCAGTTACTAGAAGATGGGTTTGTCGTTTAAACACATCATTTTTGGGGTGGGTTTTCTTCTATTGACCGACAATAGTACTTAATTACACATCATTTTTTTACACACTTATTCTGAAAAATATCATAGCCTTAAAAGTAATTAATGATTGTTATCTTTATATTCAACAGCCCCCAAATGCCCTGGTACGGCCGAGAGTTGGGGGAGTCCGCTCTCCCTCTCGAAATGCTCCCACATGGCCACGCGTATATAGCATCTACCAGGGAAGTCCTACTCACTGCCTTCACGTGGCGGGGGTGTTGTTTACGAAAATGAGAGGACGAAAAGCGAATGTCCGGCGCTTTAACCGGATCCCAAACCGATGAAGCACATGGGTTCCAGTATCCTGAAGGAACAAATGGCGTATGAACCGATCGTTGGTCACCGGCTTCCATGGGACTGCATCTCCTTACGATGCTCCACTGCCTTGTGGAACAGACCTTTAGGTCGAAGGCTCGGGGTGTGGCCCCCTAAGAAAACCACCTGCTTCGGTTTGGGCACCCGAGCAGTATCACAGCCCTCACACATCAAATGAGATCTGTGTGGCGCATATGTATTTGGTACCTCTTTGTACCAATATCTATGTGTTAAAATAAATAAATAAATTATATTCAACTATAAATCTTCCCTATCACCACTGAATTCAATCACATTGGAAACTTTTTATTATAAAGAATAGAAATTTAATCATGATTTTCATCAGAAAATTGTTAGTTTCCCTTTTTTTGTGTATTCAGAATTGTAACTGGCCATTTCATGTAGATGTCTGAAGCGATATGTACTAAATTCCAGTCTTAGTATTTTTTAATTTTATTAACATTAAAAGTAATTACGACATATATCAGTGTAAATGATAGCTGTGTTTAATGTTAACAACAATTTATCAACAACCAATATGAGAAGTAAGAGCACAAAAGTATGGAAAATATTGTATTTAGACAAAGATTCAAGCAGTGTACAAAACCGGGGATAACTGTCACAAAAGCTGAGAGGGAGAGTGATTTTTATGATAAATACAGTAAATGTCATTAGTTTATGTGAAGACTTAGGGATATTACACAACAAATCAACATTCACTACATTATGCGTCGAGAAATTATTTAAATATAGACTGTTTACTGAATATTAGCAAGTAGTATAAATAGTGTACAAAAAGTGAGTCGGATAAGAAAAGACAAAATACAAACGAGCTTAATAGTATCAGCATCAGTGCTAAGATAGGGATACATCCAGTTGATGAATCCCTAACAAGAGGATATGCATGTTCTGGATTCTACTGATAAAAAATAGGTTCATAGTTGAAAATTAAGTTCCCCTGGGTCGGAACACAATATAGCAGAAGCAAATTAAGCACATCACTTAAAGGTCTTGTGTCGAATACAATACTACTGAACCAAATCTGTCAACAGTTAGTGATTGATATTTCAATTTATGTAATATCTATTCTTATATTCACACAATTATAATTGATCAGTTACTATGGAATCCGGTCGATTAAACTTTCACTAAAATCTTTGGGAAATCCATTCCAAAGCTAATCTTCAATATTTGTTCAATAAGGTCGGTGTTTAGTGTTGATTTCGAATAAATTTTAACTAATAATTAAGCGAAATCCATAGATCCACTTATTTACAGAGACTAAGTAGTTTCAGCCATCACACTAAAAATGTGGATCTAAGTTAAGTAAACGAACTTGGATTTCATTCAGTGATTCTAATACCTAAAGCTTCTGAAATTAATGCAAGCTGTCCAAGACAAATTACTCGTAGAACAATACTTTACATTAAAGATAATATTTAACTTGATTTAATGCTCAGTTTCATGAAATTGAGTTGAAATTGCTTTTTTCTGGTTGATTTTCTATCCATTTGTACCAAGTAGTTGAACCTTTATGCCTTGCTATTACATTCTTAACCCTTGACCTATGAACTATCCAGAGTAAAGAAAACCAAACATTGTTTCAAGAGTTCTATTGCAAAATACCAAATAATAGTGTTTACAATTCGTGTGTTTTGTTAGTTTGCTAAACTGGCAGGAACATGTCCATAATGACTTTGTTCAAATGAGTAGTTCTTTTACTCGTACTAGCACACCTACACGTACATTCTACTATTCGTATGGCCTAGAGACACCATGGAGTTTGTCTGATATGCCATGACATAACTCTTTGAAACAATAACTTAATCACTTATATGACAACTGATTTCTCCAGAAGAATTAGATTCATAGTTACATTGGCAGGGTGAGTGAGGCAGTTGGTTCTTAATATGACATTACAATCAAAATTCTAATCTAATACACAATCTTTCTGTATTAAAACATTTTTTATGTTATCTCCTTGTCAATTAGGTCGAAACTTCATTTTTACTGCAACTGACAGGACAGTTTATTCGACATCGTTTCTGATACATTCGAATGAAGAATAAATGAGTGGTAACTGCTAGGGATTATGTATGGTCTATTATTATATATATTCTTATTGGATTACTATTAAGTAATTAGATTATATATAAACTTTCATTTCACCTATTGGCTACTGTTATACGACTAATCATTCTTAACTTACTCTTATACTCTCAGCCACTTTTGGCTTGAGCTCATGTAATTAACATTTTTTCATTATATGGTGAGATGCGATCCGGTCTGTTTGTGTATAAACTACATATGTCTGAAATGCATATTTCATGCAGTGGAGGCTGATAATGTGTTCTAAGCTGAACGGGGAAGGCTGAGCGAGAAGCTACCATACATAGGACCAATAAGGACTCAGAATTAACTCAAGGCTTCTCATGCTGATTAACGCACTATTGGTTTAGCAAAGGGACAAAGTTATAAAAGTCGGTGTACCGATCGGCGATTTTGCCACATGATATTTGACAGTCGATAAGTCATAACAGTTTCTCATACATCAACATATCAGATTTTTAATTTAAAATGAGGGATAAAGAGAAAAAAAACGGTTAATATTAGCCTACAGAATTGTTCAATGTTGGTAGAAGGTGAAATATTTTCTAACCATTCCCCTCCCCCCTAATTATCTTTTTGACGAGACTATGATTTATAGACAAATCGGTCAGATATAAGATAATAGGTATCGGATTTCGGCTCGAAATCCAGTCATCTATTTGAATGAATAGAGTTTTTGACATTATAGCTTATGTCAGTTCGTGATGAAAACCTGAAATCTAAATCCTAACCTTAATCATCAACTGTAAATTATAAGTATAATTCCTCACATTGGTTTATAACCTTCATTTGGTCCTGGTTATTAGATGGATACTCACATGGTCAGTCTAGCATCCCTCAGAGGTCGTCCATAAATTATAGTCTCGTCATATTATCATTCATATGAAAAACTGTATAGATGTTTTTTAATTATTCTACAGTGAACTACCAAACTTTTGTTTGTTTGGTTGTTTTTCAGAAGATATTAATCAATTTCAATTAATTATTTGTTTATCTGAATATACAGTGTCTAAAAAGATCTGCTTCATTCATAATAAAATTCATTTTTGTATTATTTGTTTGAATCTTCCCATTGATGTTTAGGACTACAATTGATCAGTCTGTTATTGGCAGATATGCATGCATTTTGTAAATATCAACTCTTGTATATAGGTAGATCTAGCCGACGAGTCCCGGATAGGACGAAACGCGCGTCCTGCATTCCACTACTAGTTACTATCCATTTCTGCTTATAATATGAATGATTATTATTTTGTTTTAGTCCAATAACTGATTCGGTTATTCTTAATTCGAGAAGAGGCGAATAATACCAAAATATTCGACATTTTTTATTGATTTCGTTTTGGTATTTTAAAAAAGCAGCGTTTGTTTTTTTACCATAGTTGAGGGAAATTTATAATACTTTAAAATTACTTACTTACTTGCTTAAGCCTTTTACCCCTCGTGGAGGAGTATAGGCCTCCGACCAGCACTCTCCATTCAACCGTATCCTGGGCAATCCTTTCTAGTTGCTATTAATCCTTTTCATGTTTGCTTCTAATCCCCGACGTAGTGTGTTTTTTGGCCTTCCTTTTTTTGTTGTTTCCCTTCACCATTCCAAGTTAGCGCCCGCTTCGTGATGCAGTTTGTTGATTTCGTAATGTACGTCCTATTCACTTCCAACGTCTTTTCCTAATGTCCTCTTTAGTCGGAAGTTGGTTTGTTTTCTTCCACAGTAGGCTGTTGCTGATGGTATCTGGTCAACGGACATAGAGTATCCTATGTAGGCTAATGTTTATAAACACTTGTACATTTTTGGTTATGGTTGTGGTAGCTATCCATGTTGCAGCTTCGTACAGTAGAACTGTCTTTGCGTTCGTATTGAAGATTGTGACTTTGATATTGGTGGACGGATTTTTAAAGTTCTATATGTTCTTCAATTATAAGAATGATGTCCTTGTTTTGCCAATCCTCGCCTTTACGTCTGTATCAGATCCTCCTTGTTCATCAATGATACCCAGATATGTGAGAGTTTCCACCTCTTGCAGAGTTTCTCTATCAAGTGTGATTGAGTTTGTGCTCTCCATGCTGTATTTGAGGATCTCGCTTTTTCCCTTCTGTGTGTTGAGGCCTACTGATTCAGAAGCTGACACTTTAAAATACAACAAATCAAATTGGAATATGTACTGCAGAATTACTAAAAACTACGAGATACTGAACTGTTGCTTCTTGTATTTTTATCACTCTTCATCAGTGTGTACCCATGATTCTATGAGAAATCAGAACCAGGATACTCAGTTATCGTTGTGAGAACGATATTATTGAGTCACTGGATTGGATAGAAGTGATATTTTAAACTACAGTCAATGTAATTCATATTTTATTCTCTCATTATCTTGATTCGCACAATGTGAACTCTCCTAAATCTTGATCATTTCAACTATACAGGGAAGATAAAAATTGCATTAGAATTTACATTGTCAAAATATGAATAAAGTGGACCGTGCTACTGATGGGCAGGTAGTGACATGTGATCAGTGAGATTGACAAAATGAATAATTCATTTATCAACTACAGTTTATCTACACTTGCATCTGACTTACTGTATGGCTTCTTTTCACCTTAACATGGATATACATATGCTTAAAATCATCAGAAGAAAAATATTGCGATTTGGTGTAAAAGCGGATATGAAAAAAATGGAAAACGAGTATTCCGGAACTTATCAGTTATTGATGAGAATCTATAGCCATTCCATCTATTTTTCATTATCATGTCAAAGGCAATCTGTAGGGAGTATGCAATCTCTATTCAACACATGATACTTCAAACTCTCCAAGTGGAATTTTATGAAGTCTCTACCTGATGACAGTGTCAATTTACATCAATGCTATGCGTGTAGAACTTGCAATTTCTACTAACAATCATTGTTGACAATGAGTTTGTGAAGAAAAAAAGTTAACCTCAGTTAAATATACCACTTCATACCTTAACTTGGCCTGAATTGTAAAATTTTTAGTGTTTTTTTCTTTAATTGCTCTACAGCATTCTTCCTTTGCCACACCAGTAGACCAGATAGTAATTATCAATATCATGCTCTAATTCTCCTCGCTACACGAAATCGCCCAATATGGCCACTAAACTAACTGGATATTGTAATGCACTGAAAACGATATCAGATAGTTAGATTTAGTTAGCTCAGAAGCCCTATATTCATCCTCTTCTTTAAATAGCACTGAATGATTAATTAAATCGGTAGCTCTTGGGTAATTTATGCTTCACTTGAATACTTAAACATGTTAATTTAAATTATTGTCCTATTCCTCTTTAAGGCCACTTTTAGAACTAGGATGCATTATTCTCAACCCTCCAACACTAAATAAAGTGTTTAATAATCTATGATCAGTATGTTTAGATAATAAATTATTATCTTTATAACTTACTATAAAAAAACTAATGTTTAGACAAAAAGGGATTCACTTAAGTTACATGGTTTTGAGCAGTAGAGGATAGCTTTGCGATTAGGCTTCGCACTGACCGACAACATTCAGAAAGGTACTTATGGTATCTTGTGAAAACTTGTGATACATATAGAATTCGGATATGCACTTGATTGACAGAAGTTGGTCAGCACTAATAATTAAACTAACATCAAACTAGTTATTTATCTGTAATTAATCAATATAAACGATGCATTTATTTTGTGGGATTTCCTCCTCTGTTGTTGCTTGGTAGATCGAAAGTCAGAGATCCATTCATAATTTGATTTCTGCCACAAATTCACACTCGAATCCCAGAACTATGCTAGGTACATTAAACTTGATAGTACTTATCTCAGACTATGGATTCTCTAGATATCTCATAATCGTTACTCACTAATTCTGGAGGACGACAAGTAACTTTTCATGGTGAAAAATGAACTTACAGTTAGGATAGCGTGATTATAAAAACTAAAAATATATTGCCTATGCGATCACCATAATGATGCTCACACTTTGCTTTACCAATAATTAAACATGCATTAATTTGTTTGTTCTTTAGTTTGTTACTACCTACTAACAAGTAGTGAAATGACACATCGCATAAACATTTAGCACATACTTTCGATTCATCAATCGTTATTGACATTGAAGTATCAAGGACATATTCTTAGCTGTTTCACATTATGTATATCTCTCGTAATTATGTTTTCATATAAAGTATCTTCGTCATTTTTCTTTGTTCATTCTTGAAATTGTACCAAAATTAATTTCTAACTAGAAAAAAGGAGGCCTGTTCGAATATCTGGCCTACCTGTTCATCTCATATAGATATTTCAACGAGTTGTTTTTTTATTGTTTGCTTCAACAGATCATTATGTAAATTAATTGCATAGCCTATTCATGTGTGTTTGTGAAATGTTCACGACATTTCTCTGTACAAGTTAAAAAAGAGACCAATGAGAGATATCGTGGTGGCTGGCAATATGCATTGAAAAGAATGAACATTAACCAGATGTCGATTCCTAAATCGTTAGCTTTCAACCCGCCACAACTAATAGGCAGGGTGGACCGTCTTCAATTCCTACCAAGTCTAAACATGTATAGTCATTGTGGTGTAATCACAGTTCAAGACACCTGGCTAAGTAATTTACAAGACGATTACTTTGTATCACTACAATATTTCAATATTTGTCGTCAGGATCGATCAAGAAATAAGAAGAGGAAACTTGTTGAAATACTTTGTGCTGAGAATTCTATATTGTACTAAAAATATAATATTGAATTAGGCTAATAATAATGAAACTGCTTCGTTACAGCAAAGAACCGCACGTTAGGAAGCAGCTATAACTCCATATGAGTAATATAATCCTCACTTTAGGCCGCTTAGTGAGGTCTATGATTAGAAGTGTAGTTTTAGACATCAACAGAACAACTGACCTATGATTCCTGGTTTTCAGTGCCTCTCTGGTTAAAGATAATTTGTGATATAAACATTTTTAAACTGAGTAATCTTGAAAATATCATTTCATTTTAATGATGCATGGCTTGCTCAATCATAATTCATATACATAAACTATCATAATTAAGTAATGAACTAAGTAATATTGATATCAGTAATGCTAATCAATTAATGTTCTTTAATTTTATTTCGATATTAAATCAATAATGCCCTAATAAACTTAATTGACCAATATCTGATGACATAACAGCGTACTATAACTCAATTATTGTGATATTCGAATCAAAGTATTAGCTAGAAAATCTCAATCATGGGTTGTTGTTTTTTTCTGGATATCTTTATAGTGAACCAACATCAATTTTAGAAATACGCACAATTTTTTTACTTGATAAGTTGTAATCTGTAATTGAGAAAATCCTTAACTTATTGTTATATTCCGATAAGAATAATGAATGGTAACATTTGGGATCCATTTATCGATCAATACTATACGTATACTTTTATCGTATAATTGTTAAGTAACTAAACTATTCATATTCGTGTTCCTCTCATTATGAGCTTTATTTTGACCTATGAACTGTTATTATACGATTTACCATCTTGGGGAAGAAAAGTCAATTTTCGTTTGGTTTACTCATTATGAGTTTTATTCATCATTACATCCGTTCTGATTCAATATGATGATTATTCAGGGTAGTATTCGGTTTTGTTTTTCGGTATGACATCTTATCCTGTATAACCTACATTATTCTTGTATTCAGTTTACATGAACTATGCTCAGTATGTGATTTGTTATAACTCGGAGTATCTTTCAGATGTGTAATTTCATCCTAATTATTAATCAAAATGGGTCTACGAATCAATATATAAATGAGTGTATTTTCGACTAGGGTCGTCGTCGTTGTTGTGTTTTGGGAGTTAATAAATCTTCACTTATACCAGTTTTTGTGTTCTTACTTTCGCGTCGTGGAAATTGCAGAGGTCCATCGTTCCGAGTATAAGTGATCAGTGTTTTTCCAGCACAACAATCAGCGATGACTAGATATAACAGGGAGCATACTAGTTAACGGTTGATGTTTAAGAACTCTAAGGCAATTCAAAGTACTTATAAAAATAGATGATAAATGTCCTTCAATTTCTGCAGCGGAATCCAAAATGTTAGACTTTTTTTCAGAATGGAAATTTAGTGAGCTCAGCCAATCAGATTAAAGCCAAATGAGAAATGAGGGATGCTAATGGGTGCACTTTATTGGTTAGGATTCGGTCTAACTTTTTGAGGAAACAGACAAATGCTATTGGTTGAAGACGTGGCGGAATCTTTAAAGGGATATCTATATTGATTGAATGAGTTATGGATATGTTCTTGACTCAGTTAGTCCTACTCACTCTTTGTTTTCTCACTCAAGTAGCTAGTTTGAGCACACATGTAGGAGGTGTAAGCATCACTATCGAATTCGAACAGCTGGTAATCTGAATAAATCATTGGGAAGCTCATTTTCAATAACACATCATTTAAGACCTTCGAAATGTTAGTTTTAGTATGATAGGAAGCATTAAAAGAACTACGATAGGATCTGTCGGTTATATTCTTTGATTTAACAAAGATACACATTTGCTGAATATTTAGATTTAGACGTTTAACGCAACTAGTCTCTCGCTTATAACTCATTTTATTGGTCTACTTTTCACGTCAAGGTCATACATTGAAGTATGTGGACAACTGTTTATGTCTGTCCTACTATCTCTGTGATATTCATCTGCGCGTATTTTAAACGATAAAAGATCTTTTTTAAAAAAATGGTCCACAAAAAAAGATGGCAACAACAACTACTGTCATTAAGATCAGTTAGACAACAATATCGACCGTTCGCTATTAAGGGACAAATGTTTGACAGCAAATAAGGTTAACTGTTAATCTAATGATTATTGGATGAAAGTAGCAGAAGAGATATTTCTCCGATAAAACCTAGACCTATGTTCTAATTAAATGTGTCTCAGAAGAAAGAACGACCAGCTGATTGATCAGATTATCCTCATAATAATGACAAATATTTAATGAAAGGTGAAGTTGGAGATTGAATTCCTTCTTAGTCAGTTTAAAGGATTAAGGTTTTATAATACATTTCAAACCCTTGAGTATATATCAGAAGAGGTTTTGTGGATATTATTAGTAATTTTAATAGATGAGGATCATAAGTTAATTGAGGCTAGACGGCCATTTCGTTCTACTAAGGGACTCCTTGGACAAAACGGCCGTCCAATGCTTCCAGGTTTTCCATGGTGATCTAGCTTCAATTAACTCGTGATCTCAACCATAAAATTCCTTTAGTATATGATTGAGAGTTGAATGGCCACACTAGTTAGCTGTTAGCTAATAAACTATTGGAAAAATGAAGCAAACTTCTCTCATCTGGTCACTGAAATCAGTATCGCTAATCAAACAGTATGACATCAGTTATAGTATTGTTTACCCTATACATATACTTATTTGCTGCTAAACACGCTGCATTCATAAATAATCTAGCATTCAATAGTTGAATTCATGAGTCAATTGAAGCTAGACTACCATGGAAAACCTGGAAGCACTGAACTGCCATTTCGTCTTAGTATGAGACTCCTCTGCAGTGCTCATACACGATTCGAACTCAGGACTTATGAGTCTATATTCAGTTGACTCATGATTTCAACTATTATATTACTATAATATCCACAAAAACTCTTCTCTGATTATAATCTAACATTCATTTATTTTATCAAAGTATAATGTTTTTTTTCTTTCTCTTAAGATTTGATATTTCTAAAATTGGATATCTACAATAAAAGTCATGACAACTATAACTGTTACAGTTCATACATATATATATGGGTAATTTCCTGACAGTAACATTGTATACTTTATTTGACAGGTGATTAAGTTTGTGGTTGTTTTGATGAATTGCTTGATTGTATCTAATGAGTCATAAATTGTCCCAATTTTACATGCTTTCTATGTAATTGTAAACAAGGAAGCAAATCTAAACGTTATTACTGAATGACACAAATAGTTAATTGTCACCGTGATATCTACAAAAACACATGTCTTACCATCATTAAAAATAGGATAATTTCGATCGGTAATGCCTATCCTACTTTTTAGATAACAAGCTACTGACCGATTAAAGAAGTTTCAGAGATTATAAATAAATATCTGACGCAGATGACAACCATCCAGCACAAAGTAGAATGTTATATTAACTGTGAACATATAGAAGTGCAGTCTCATGACCTCTTAAATAACATGATGATTTCTTGGTTAGTATTTCTCAAGCCTAGTCCATCAATTACTGAATAATATGGTTTAAAATTAACTGTGTAGATTTATCCTTCAGATCCTAAGTTTTTGAGTTGTTTACAATATTTTCTGTTATTTCACTAATTTATATTTTCTTCTTGATTGGTATCTTAGATGCCCATCTTTTCTATTACTATTAATCCTATTATTACATCTAATACTTTGAGGTTTACCCTAGAAATTTCCTCTCTCTATACTAATGGGGTATGACAACTTGAACCGGTGTGTTAGGTTTTGTGTTGAGTTGATTGACTGAATATTGGTTAATCAGATGCATTTGCTTATTAGTTTGTCACTGATATATAATATTTGAAACTTATTTATCAAGTTTATTAAAGTTTATTTTACTGGGTTTCATTTTGTTTGTTTTCTGTTTTAAGGTGTGTTAAAGAAAGAAATTGTATAGATGGTAACCAATAAGATTATGAAAGAATCGGGTGTTGTATGGATGACTAGTTGAAGTTAATCTCTATGTTTCGCAATAGACAGTCACAAAATTTAACCTTTATAAGGTCACCAATGTATGAAGTCAAAGAAATACTGTTCAACATATGTGACCTGATTTATGAAACTTTAATTTAAAATATTTGTAATTATTCCTAAGTTTTTGAAAAACATTTGAAATATAAATAAAATGACCATCAGAATGTCCAATTTCAATCAATTGGTCATTTAACCCGACGAACAACTGATCTCATTAGTGACAAGTGTTTCACTCCTGACACATATGAACTCCACCGCTTAAAGATTCCCAGTAGAATTTCCGGAATTCATTTCGAATTAAACCAATTGAGAGCTGATGATTATACAGTTTGTGATGCAGGAGTTTGTACGAAGTAGTTCGATTTGCAGACGGTATTTTTACCATAAATAAGTGCATATTGACGATTATTCCCAATACCAACTATTCAGTGCTTCTTGGTTTTCAATGGAATATCAAAGTGAAATAACCTTCTTAAAACCACTACATTAAAACAATCGGAAGGAACTAAAACACTTGTTGGTTGGGAGAGAAATAAGAATATCAGAGTAGAGCTTTGTCTATTTACGAATGCAATCAAAATAGGACAGTATCCCAGTAAAACTATTTGAATTGGTGGTTGGTACTTGTGACAATAATTGTGAATTGATATTAGCTACAGTGCAATCTTTTGCTACACTTCTATTTACAAACTTTAGTAATTTAAGGTTGATATTTCGAGTAAGAGTTAAAGTGGGAGAATATTACCTAGCTTCATTAAACACTCATCATTACTCATTCAATCATATTAAGCATGTTAACACACAATCTGTCTTACGTGCAGCTATGTTTTGTAATTTCGGTAAAGCATAATTTAAAATCCACATTTTGGTTGTATAATAGATATTTCTATTGGTTTCCAGCATTTTAATAACCAAATATTGACAATTTTCACTTAGTTAATTATTACATACAAATCATCCATCAGTGCATTTCAAATTTCGTGCGAAAGACGTGAAGCATTATTCTAATTCTGATTGGTTGACAAAAGGTCGTCAGTATACCATACTTTCACCGTTGAAATAGCAGGTTTGTTATATATGTGGAAAAGTGAACGATTAATTCATAAACAAATTGATTAGTATGGGAATATTAAATAGGTGGGATGACCTGAGAAGTGAATTGTCTCTTTCTCATTTATTTACTGGTACGGTTGTTTAAACTACCAAATAGATTTTGATAAAATCTGGAGAAAGTTTGACACCTAGGTTTATTACTAACCAGCAAGGAATACCTGTAATCTTTCTGGAATTGTTGAATTTAGACTCACATCACCCAGATCAAGTTGCCTGGACTAGTGATACTATTGCAAATGATCTATAGAATCAATCAGTATTAAGGACGAGTCAAAGATAACGCTTGTTCATGCCTAGTAACCGATTTCAAATAGATCGAATGCAAATCTTATTTAATGAATAGAGAAACGGTTTTCAAGACCAATGGATACAATTAGTAATAGCAATTGTAATTTTTTGACCACATTTACGGACACCTAATTTGTGTTTTCCTTCCTTTTTCCTCTGCTTGATTTAATTTAATAGTACTGAGTAATCACAATAATCAGCCTCCATCTAGGTCACATTGGATTCGAGTAAATGTTATCTTCTGATGTACCCTTATATTATTTTTTATTACCCCAGTTTTAATTTAATATTTCCTATATTTTATCCACATTATTTATGGCATATTCTTTCATTTTTTTTTATTACCTACATAATTTGAATTTTTTGCCGCTCCTTTTAATTACAAATTTACCAACAAACTACACAAACACCCATTATATTTGTAACCACGCATATCGGCCACAACAGTTTAATTGTTTTGAAGAAATATTTCTATTTATAGTACAGCCTGGTTACAAATTAGTAACAATACATAATTGTACCTCCTACTTATTGTAATGGGAATAATTATATTTATTTAGACGCTTGACCTGAACAGAAAATGTTTGTTCAAATTAACCATTATTTAATGTACATGTGTTATTTTACTAACCTTTCACATACAATAGTGACCTTGGAAAAATTTGGAAAATATGATTCATGAAATGAGGTTATAGAATTTAGGGAACGATACTCCTGAATGAAGGTCATGCCGATTTATACATTTGATAAACTGACTCATTTATTTGTTTAGATCATTGGTTAAAAATTATTTTAAGATGATTGGTTAAAATTATATTCAAATAAAAAAATCGATTTACTAGAGTTACCCTCTACCGAAACTATATTTTTGATTGGTTATCTAATTTAAATGTATTCCAAGTCTAGAAGAGAAATCATTTTACGGCTCTTGATGAAGTAGTTGTGGAATTTTATCATCCTTACAATGACCATGTCGTTTATGATGGTATTTTGAGGTTAGTCGTTGTTCTTTTTTTTGTTTATGTAGGATTTGAAATACTGATAGTGAAAGTCATGCATTCATTCCTCTTTTTGTTATTTTGTCAATAACTAAATATGTATATTTTTCTCTGTATCCTATTTGTCTTAACACTTAGTAGTGTTATTAATATTCTCGTAAACATTCGAAGAAATGACCATCACTTGTATTGATAAAGGGGATTAAGGTATGATGTGTCTGAAGTTTCTGATTAATGATAAGTCATATTTCAATGTTAACAATAAAAAAATAGCCAGCAAAACAAAAAAAAACGATGAAATGTACTTTTATAAAATACCAAACTGTATTTTGTAGATCCATTGTATGACTCATGTTTTCTATTCTTCGGAAGTATTATTTCTTCTCGTAGTTTGGTTGTGCTATGTAATGTAAGTTTTATGTTTTCGTAAGTGCCTATTAGGTATAGTATGCGAAGGAGCTTATTTGTAATGATTAGCAATCACTGTTGTAAGTCCCCTTTTCGATATCCTTATGTTACTTTAGAACAAGCGCTTTTTATTACGTTTAAGTAGGCAGAATTGAACTGATATCATCAAAGTTAGTTTACTACCTGTTTGACTATGATATGTTAATTTCACTGCTATTACAGTCACCCACTTGTCATTTGGTGTAGATTAGTCTTCGTTATGCGGTAGTATGAAACGTCTTATCATAAGAAATATGTTTAGTCTTTGTGAAGATGGATGACAAATTTTTTTTAAAGTACTCGAACATATCACCCATTAAAATTTTTTAAATGGATTGAGGAACTTGTGCAAGGTTATATCCATATTTTTTCTATCTAAGGGAGATTTATCTTGGTAACCTAGAGTTAAAATGAACTTTGCACCCGAATGCACAGAATGTAATTAGTTGTCAAATTAGTATTACACTGTCCTTAATAATTCATTTGAGAAATATTTAACTTTGTTATTAGTTCAAATTTGTAATTTCGTAGCTAGAGTTCCTTTGTTAGGCTAAGATGACAAGTTTGTTGAGGTATTGAATCTTCAACTGAAGTGGTTGGTACATATATTACGTATACCCAACCACCACTTATCTCAACGGGCAATGTTGTGTGGTTTAATGGTAAGCTAGAAGAACGC
The DNA here is from genome assembly GCA_946903255.1 of Schistosoma spindalis. NCBI lineage: Eukaryota > Metazoa > Platyhelminthes > Trematoda > Strigeidida > Schistosomatidae > Schistosoma > Schistosoma spindalis. The sequence continues at coordinate 7,594,324 of OX336420.1, forward strand.
TGGAGGCTGCGAAACCAAGACGCGGTATCTGTCCACGAAGTCATTAACAATTGGATTGAGTTATATAGGTAGGTACAAACTACTTGACTGGTATATCGATATACATCGTAACAAGTGGTTAGAAACTGCGCAACATGGCTCAAAATCGTTTACAACGGTGCAGATGCATTCACTATTTGTCTTTCCTCATATTTTAGGTTCCTAAATTATTGATAAGTCCTGCACTTTGAACGCTATACTCAGTCCCTAAACTATTCTTGAAACCCCAAGCTAGAACTATACGGCGACCTGAACACGAGAGAGAAGGCGCAAAGTGTGCGAAAAGTACACTACTCCAAGGTTCATTTTATTACAGAAAATATAGATTTTATAATATTTTAAATGTCCTTGGGTTGCTCGCAGAATTTCGAATGCTACTAAACATAGTAGCAGTATAACAATCAGCCAATCAGAACCTCTGCATGTGACGTTCTCACTTCCTTGATGTTTCTGGCTAAAACTTCAAGTGAACGCTGATTGGATGAAATGCATCTTAGTGTCTCCTGATCCTTGTCTGTCCTTTGCGAGAAATTTTCTGGATCACCACAACAATTATCTTGTAGTCTTTTCATCCCATGAATCCATATTTTCCTTCCACTCATGCCTTCTATGATTATTCTTTTTTATTACCACTAATACTGCTACTATTTGTACTATGAAATCTTGCTGTACAGGTGTGGTGTGATAACCTGAACTGATTCACGTATGTGCCAGTTTCTTTGCAAATAGCTGGCTGACTGACTTATTTAAACTTATGTTGAGACGAATTCATTTGTTCTGAAGGCATTAATCCCATCACAGCTCGCTGTTTTGTGGTATTTTGCTTTTTTTGACGTTATTGTCAACTGACAATGTGATGAAAGTTACTGCAAAGTTCTATTCAACAGACTGTCATGCATTTTACTTATCTTTTAATTATAACTAATCTTTTTCTTCGTGTTTGGTTCCATTCATCGATTTGTGTGTTACTAACAAAAATGCACTTGAACGGTTATTCAGAGACCTTCCAATTGTGAGATTACATGTTGTTTGTCAGTGAATGAACTAAATGAAAACTTCTCATCATTTCCATCCTTTTTTAAATGTAGCCTATTTGGTCGACATTTTCTGTTTTCGGCAATAATGATTCAACCGTTGACTGAATATTCATTAAGTTGTTCTATTAATTATCACTACATACATTCTATTATCTCATTTTCAAGGTCGTTTATCATAATGGGCCACTTATAAGTATCTTGTTTTTATCATAGGAACAGCTGTCGTTTTATTTTTTGCTAAGAGATACGGTTAATTTTTAGTCACATTTTTGAAGAGATTATAACTAAATATTACATCAGGGAAACTATGTTGATAAAACTAACTCGTTCTTTGACAGCTTTTGGATCTAATTAAAAGTATCTCACAAACTACAATATTTGCCTTTTTAAATGTTTTATAAATTTATCCAACTTTAATGTATGGTGTTATTAGTCTGTGTTATATGGAAGAAAAAGTCACTAGACATCATACATTATATTTTGTTTAACTTAGTTATGTAGTTGGTTGTACGAAATCCTTAAATACAAAAGTCTGAATGGTATAGTTTTTCATGTTGATAATAAATGTATAGTCAGTCATCAATAACTCAAGACCTAAGATAAATGTGTGTCGGTCTAAGTTGTTCCATCTCATATTACTATAGCGAGAACGAAAGGAACAAGTCAATACTAAAAAAAAATTGTTAAAATAATATTACCTGGTTAGACTTGCCTCGATAAATTATAGAAATTAGCACTCTCACTCTTTACTGTGTCATTAACTAGTAGGTTACATACTGTGGGAAAATAAAACCCAGACAATTGTTTTCACTTTCGTTTGATAGAAAACTGAGACAAGTTGAAATTTTAGACTTTTGTGATTGGTCAATGAGTATATTGATTCTGGATCATTATCGAAGCTGTACAATCACAAATGCATAAGGTTTTTGTTGGAATGTTGGTAAATTGTCGAACATAGGAGTAAAGAAAACAAAGAAAATGCAAGGGGTTATCCTTCCGAATAGATTGCTAACGGGATAGTTATTTTGCTTCACTAATTTATCAAGGACGCCTTATTAAGCAGGGAAAGAATAAAAATTATGAAAGTATCTTGCTCAATATAAGATAGATTTAAAAGTATTATGTGATCAGAAAGGGTACGGAAGCAGGAACAATTCAATTTGAGTTAAACAGAATGGTGGAAGGGTGGTGTGGATTCTTAAAACTAGAGATTACTTTATGGTAGGGGGAGGTTGAACATCTATTAAACGCATACTTTAATACTTAATTCAAGATTATTTATATTCATATAAAAGCCTTCAGTAATTCAAAGGATAGGAACGTAAATTTCTGTTTACATTTCAGCAAACTTTGATGATTCCTTGCATATTGAATAAACAGTATCGATAAGATGCCCTATTATTGCATTTCCCTATGCGTCCATTGTTTTTTTTTAACCATTGATAATCTTGAGTGTTTTTTTGGATAAAAGTTTGATCGAATGATCTATGTATCAGTTCCCTTATGTACCATTGTTCTGATATGTGCACACTGAAGTGCGAGAGGTTATTCTTAGGATTGGTAACGAAAAAGGACTGACCAAAAATACGTTAATGCTGATTCAGAGAAATTTCTTTAGAAGAGTTTAAAGTTGTCTACAGCAGCATTACCCTTCAAGCTAAATTTCTTGCGAAGCATTTTTTTCAAACAAAGTAGTAAATAATTCCCCGAGAAAATTAGGTTTCAAATTTCTATTTTTATGGGGATTACTTAATTTGAAGTTTTACGTCAAAGACTAACTTTAGTTAAGTCACTGAAAATGGGGGGACACTGATCAGTGGTTTCATCCTAGTAAGAAACCTACCATCAGTATGCATTTACGAAGTCACCAGTTTTCGAGCCCACGACATTCAGTTTCATAACGATCTCTTGACCTTCAATCCACTAAGGTGACGTCCAGTGGTTTACATTTATATATAATTCGTGATATTGCACAACCACCATCAGTAACCACTTGTGATATTAATCAGGAGTTAGACATGGCTGGACTCTACTGACCACGAATTATTGCTAGGACTATTAGAATCATCTTTCAAAGTTAGTTGCTAGTATGTACATGTATATTGCTACTGTAAGCTGTTTTGGATTTCAATTGTTGGGTAACCACGGTTAATACATCATTTATATTTTCCTGCATGATTCCCGGTGAATATCAGTTTTAAATTAGAATAGTTATTTTTACTTTTACAGAATAGGAACTGTAAGTTCGTCAGATTTACCTAGATAGATATGCAAATAAGTAAATAGTGGAAACCTAGGTGTAGAAACTTAACAGCTGGGTTTTTATATAGACTTTTGACAAACATATTTTTAGCGTGACATCGTGCATTGTCAGTTCTGAAGATACCTGAGAAGGAAATTGGGTTAAATGTGATCGTAGTGACCTGAGAGCGTGACCACAGTGCCCAAGGAACAGCTGCTTGAGGTCCGTCACATACGACCTTTTTGTGGGTAATTTTCGTGTTAGCTCCGTACATGTCGAGACCTTACCACCGGAGACGGATATCCGTGGGATAAGGCGAGGTGTTCATTTTTAGGTTCAGCCTTTTCTAACTCCACCCCTCCCTGTGGGAAGGCAACATCGTTGTTCTGCTGGTTGTCCGAAGGAAACACCTTACTGCTGTCACACCCCTGTGCAGTCAGCAGTACGACTTCGGACCTTGAGTTTGCTGCTTTTAGTTTGACCGCTCTTCAACCGATCTGTCTGGCATAGTAGGACCTTAAGAAACAACTGTTCCAGGCAGTATAGCTCGATTGGTTTATCACGATAGTCAGGCCCGAACACCACGTCAGGGTAGCAACAACGGTTGGAATCGTGCATCGTAAAGAAAGTGAATGTTTTTCATTTTCCATCCCAGTAGTAAGCGTACTCGCTCAAATAGTTTTGAACACTTGTGAGAATCGTTCGTTTCAAGCAAAAAATTGATGTTCAAATGTCTATATTATCGTCGATGTATTTCATCACAAAACAAATAGTTTTTATTGATGGGACATCAGTAAACTGTTCCATGTAAAAGGATATTATGCATTTGTCATCTATCATGCCATCTAAAAATTTAAGCGTCATATATTTAACACCTATAGTTATATTTTATGAGCAATAGGATATTATCTGGCCATTTTACCGTAGATTGGTGAGAGGGTCCAACTGTATCGAGAATGTGATATATATATATATATATATATATATATATATATATATATATATATATATATATATATATATATATATATATATATATATATATTAGATAACACTTTTACAGAATTCCATTTGACCGCTTTACAATCAGCTCAGTCATATTCTTTGCGTTGATAGTTTTAAAGAATCGTCTATCGTTTGAGAACGGACTGAAATTTTGTCCATGTAGGTTTTACAACCCATCACGTGCTCCTTTTTCAGTCTGTTATTACTAAGTTTTCATTGCTTCTCAGTATTTTAGGTTGCATTTATGCTAATTAGGAGTAGTGGAAATTTGTTGGTAACGTTCTGACATCAAAGCTGGTACTTGGTTATTTGTACTGATCTATTTGTTTTCGAAAAGTTGTATGTGACTATTAAACTGATTGATTTTCTGTATTTTCGTGTTTGGTGTTAATAGGTCATTGCCAATCAATTTGTAGATGACCTTTGTTAGTTTAAATAAATATGAGGCAAGTTTTATATTCAGGATTCAACGACAAAGAACCGAGCATCAGTTTTATTGCCTGCTCCCAAATGCCCTGGTACGGTCGAGGGTGAGGAGAGTCGGCTCTCTCTCGGAATTTAAGTTAAATGGGTCTTTTCATCAGTATGGATATAGGCACTGTGAGAATTATATTCTCACTTGATAATGAAAAAAATATCTTATACCCAAATTCAAAGTATTATGAATTAAGGTTATCTAAGTTTATAGTTATTGTTTATAAAAATGCACATAACTCCTTCAAATGGAACAGAAAACATGTTTCATCCACTATGGATATATAGTGCTATCAAGTTTTTCTTTCATCTGTTCTCTTCATATTGTGTTTGCACAGCATAACTACAAATTTAGTGTACTATTCTGTGAATATTACGTGCAAATGTAAATCAAAATTAGCACACACTACCACTGTACATATGTTTCTTCACTTCTATTTTGAGAAATTTAATTTCAGCCACTGTGTTTAAAGGAGCAGTTATATTCACGAAATATGTGTCAATATGTAACTCAACCAGGGCATTGTTACTAATTAACAGTCACTAAACGCATTTCCAAAACACTTATTTATCTAGTTACTCATTAAAGTCAGTTGACCTTCACAAGTTAACAATCGGACAGTTTTGATTTATTTTGAGACAAATATAGACGAACTTGGTAAATATTTGATTTACTCGAATTCAGTGTTTATTCTCTCTGTTTATATTTTTATTGTCTCATTTACCAATATTCGTTCTTTCTTTTTATAGAAGTCCAAAGTTTATGAAAGCTGTAGGCTTTTTTGGTGATAATTTATCTGTGTAACTTAAATTTATGGATGGACTTTGAGCGATGCTAAAGTGACGTTGAGAATATTCACCTTACTAGGGTCAAAAGAGGGCTATAAATTAGTGTGAGGGACTGGGATTAGGATTGTAAATTATAAATTACGGATTGCATTCCGAGTTAAGGTTTACATCACGAACTGACATCAGTTATAAGACTCAGATGCTATTTAATCATATTGACGAATGAATTTTGAGCTAAAATCTAAGACTAATTTGATTTCATTGGTTTGTCCATGAATTACGGTCTTGTTAATTTATCTTGAGATGCGATTCGCTCCCTCCAAATGCGAAATGTTACTTCAGGATTGACTTGCATCATCGCCTGAATCGATGATAGGGAGTAAAGTAGTTGAACACACCGACCACTCCACTTATCTTGAGTCTCATCAGTATTTACGGTTCAGTGTCTGACGAAATCTCGTCAAGGATTAATAAGGCTCGATTGGTTTTTGTTAACGTAATTCACTTGTGGCGTAGGCGAGATATCTGTCTCCCAGTTAAAGAGCGAGTTTACTGTGCAGCAGTTCGCTCCATCCTACTTTATGGATACGAAACATAGCCATTAAGAGTAGAGGATATTCGTAGGTTACTGGTATTCGACCATAGGTGTTTTCGAAGCGTTAATCATGTATTTTGGGACCACTGAGTAATTAAGCAATTGGACTTATCCACGTCAATAGATACAGACTACTTGGTTAGGGTTCGTGTGATTATGGTAACCAATGGTTAAACACCTTGAATGAAGTGGCTCAAAATCATTTGAAATAGTGAAGGTGCATCCATTCTTTGTCTTCCCCCAGATCCTGAGATTCTTAATTCCTCATAACCTTTTTATGCTTTTATTTCGCCAACTTATGTTTTCTTTTCGAGTCGTATCTTCGATGCCTAATCTTCCCTATTACACTGTACTCACGAGCGTCTATCTTCAAAATAAATTTCTTAAAGTTCTAGTGAGAAGCCGTGAATAGTCGAGTCCAATCCGTGTTGTGTGTGAGTCAGTTATGCACATCAGACAATGGATGAAGGGTTGCTCAAGATCATGGATCGATTGAATTTAGACACCGACACTGTTAGATGTCGGGCTCAGTGGTCTGGAGGTTAAGAGTTCACTTACGAGACCGAAGACCCTGTGTTCGGTTCCTGCGTTTAAGGTCGTAGATGTGCACGGGACCGACGACGATTCACGTCTTGAATTTATTAATTTCTCTTACTTTAATAGGTTCGATTCCTATTAAAACTGCTTTTACCTTATAATTTGTGGTTTAGGTTATTTCATGCAGCTTTATATCCTGATATTATAGGATCTGACTTTAGTTCATCAATTTAGTTTCCATGTTGGTTTACGTACGCCTTCAAGGTTGTATCATTTAACTCAATTGAAGTACAGTACAGTAAATGACCAAATTATAGCTGGAATTATGATGTTACCATTTGTAAGATCAGTATTGCTAGTAGTCGTATCTTGTTTTGTAAAGTTCTGTACGTTTTATTTTGTGTCAATCATATGTGCATTTTTTCACATGTTACTTGATTTTATGGAATATCCATGATTCGATTTGGACAGAAATGTTTAAATATAAGCGTCTATTCGAGAATACTACTAATCTGTGCTACGATAGTTTCAATTGAAACATTCTGTGACCATATTAATTGCTTGTCATAAATTATAAATTTCTACTCGGTTAAGCCACTTTCTTTTAAAGGATAGGTCACCTCAATCGTCTCGTATGATTTACTATTCTTCACCATTACAAAACACTTTTCAAAAGTCTAACATATATCAGTGGTTAATAGAAAACTGCTCCAAATAACTGACTATTAAATTTGATAATGCAATGAGAAGACAAAGTTTATCAGAATTATGGAGAGGTTAGGCGTTCGCGCAGGAGATCTAAGATACTGGGTTCGAGTCCCACGTGCGGGATCGTGGATGCTCACTGCTAAGGAGTCCCATAATAGTACGCAACGACTGTCCAGTATTTCCAGGTTTTCAATAGTGATCTAGATTCGATCGACTCATGAATTCAGCTGTTAAGATATTTGTGTTTAAATAAAGACTAATTGTACCAAGTATGGGAAAAGTGAATTTCCTATTACCAATCAATATAATAAAGGCAATGACTATTAAATGTTATTCATAATTGTGAGTGAAACAAAATGTCAAGTTAGACAAATTAAAAATAGTTCAACCGAAATACTTCATTAGATCATTTGTCCCAAAGATTCATTACATTTCATGTTACTATAATTAAATTGTATGTAATATCATTTCGGACCAGTTAATTATCTAGTTAGGAATATATTGGTAATTTCTGATAATTAAGTTTTTTTGTATTAGTTTTTACGGTATTGATTAAAAAAAAGACATTTCTATGTATATGTAAAATTTTCAAGGTTTTTGTTGTAACTATGTACGTCTTAGTACTTCAGAAGAAACGTTATGAATCGTATATCTCAAGTGATAATACAAAATTGGTAGATGAGGATTTAATTGACGTTCAAACGAAATCAAATCGAATATCATAACACATTAATATTTATGTAATTTACACTGATGGACAGTCATATTTGTATATGTTAAACTGAGTTGCACTTGACATTAGTTGCCCCCAAATGCCCTGATACTGCCGATAGCGAGAAGAGTCCGCTCTCCCACTCGAAATGCTCTCACATGGACATGTGTATATAGCCTCTGCCAAAGAAGTCCTACCGCCTTCTCGTAGCATTACTGTTGTTTACGAAACTGAGAGGACGAGAAGCGAATGTCTGGCGCTTTAACCGGGTTGGTGGACATGGAGAGTCCACCTAGCGGAGTTGGAAAACCCTGATTGCAAACCAATGGTGCACATGGGCTGGCTCCAGTATCCTGAGGGAACAAATGGCGTATGAACGAATCGTTAGTGACTGGCTACCATGGGACTGCATCTCCTTACGATGCTCTACTGCCTTTTGGATCAGACCTTTCGGTCAAAGCTTTGAGTGTGGCCTCCTAAGAGAACCACGTGTTTCAGTTTGGGCACCCGTTCAATATCACAGCCTTCACACGAATCAAAGGAGATTTGTGTGGCTCAGATGTATTTGGTGCCTTCTTGTACCACTATCTATGTGTTCAAATAAATAATAAAATGACATTAGTTAGTCAATAACTTACATTTACAATACGATAAAGTGAACCGTCTATAACTGAAGGGTATAACTAGTTTATTAAGTTACGTAATTATTCTTTCTTGATTATATATTGCAGATTGGACAAGAAATCAATTTCATGTATTACTCGCTCTAGAATCAGCGAAGTTGTTGTTCATAATATTAATAATATGTGTTAGCACGATTTACAGGATCAAATGAAACTGTTCTCTTCCAGAATAGTATAGAGTAAAACAAACATTGGACCTGGTTTATTTAGTGATATTGAGATGAATGTTTATAAACAGCTTTAAAATCATAAGGATTATAAGTGGAAGACGCAAAACATGGCACGGGAATCATTGTTGATAGATATTTATGCTGGTGAGCGGCATATGCTCCTCCATGAGGGGTAACAAGCGTAAGATATTTATGTCAGAATGGGGATTTGTGGATATTGTAGTAATTTTAACAGTTGGATTCGTGAATCGATCTCATCTATATCACCATTGAAAACCTGAAAACACTGGATGGCCGTTTCGTCCTAGTATGGCACTCTTCAGCAGTATGCATCCACGATTCGTCAGCGGGAATCGAACACAGGATCTTCGATCTCGTGAGCGAACACTTAACCTCTAGATCACTGATCCAGCATCCAACAGTGTTAATGTCTGGCTTCAATCGATCCACGACCTTGAACAACCCTTTATCCATTATCTGAGATGGATAATTGTCTCACACACGACCCGGATTGGACTTGACTATTCACGTCTTCTCACTAGAACTTTATGAAATATATCTTGAAGCTAGACACTAGTGAACTCATTATTATTATTATTATTATTATTATTATTATTATTATTATTATTATTATTATTTTTGTCGTCATCAGAATGGGGACTTATGGAGAGGTTAGGCGTTCGCGCGCAAGACCGAAGGTACTGGGTTTGAGTCCCGCATGTGGGATCGTGGATGCTCACTGCTAAGGAGTCCCATAATAGGACGGAACGACTGTCCAGTATTTCCAGGTTTTCAATAGTGATCTAGATTCGATCGACTCATGAATTCAGCTGTTAAGATATTTGTGTTTAAATAAAGACTAATTGTACCAAGTATGGGAAAAGTGAATTTCCTATTACCAATCAATATAATAAAAGCAATGAGTGATCATGTAGTAAAGTAAAGACGAGAATTCAAATAATGAGTAAACATTAATGGATGAATAAAAAACATAGTTGTGTATGAAATAAAATTATTTGATTACAGCAATATCTAACATGGCAAAGAGCGGTTCATCACTTCTTTCTTTTAAACATGTAGACTATGAAGGAAACGTTTGGTGCCAGTGGTCTCTACAAAGTGTGATAACAGTGGTATCCCTTGTTCATTAACCATTTTAAACACCTTGAAATTGTTTATTATCATCACTTGTTAATTACTTGACACACAGTACAAGCTGAATTAAATGCTTAAATCCATATCTTAAGTATATTTTTCAGTCATAGTGCATAGACTTACTGAAAAGACACCCTAATATGATCAATCCATACAATATTTAGATAATCCCTGGACCAATTATCTTTTTCATTCACATCGGATCATTTTTCCATGTCTCAGTTTTTGCTGTGTTTATTCGAAATTCATTTCACAATGTATAATTTCAATATACACTGAATCACGTAATTTTTGACCTCAAACACAAGTGTGTGTATCATTTCAAGTACAATTGAATGTTATTGTATCTTGTAAATGATTCATACCAGTTGTTGTTGTTATCTGGTTGATTTATTATTAAGATTCACTATGTCTGTCTTCATTTGTGGAACAGATATTTTTTTGTGTTTAAAAGAAATCCAATGCAAATGTAAATAATCATACCCATTAGTTTTGGAATGAGAGAAATGTTCATTTCTTTGTTGTCTTTGTTGTTTTTTTTTAAAACTGGAGAGTTTAACTTTTTTGCTCATTTTATTTTGTTTATTGTTTGCATAGAATACTACATGTGTGTGTATACATTTCCTCTCTCTCTCTTTCACACACACACAAGTATTCAAAGATAAACTTCCAAAGGAGTGTCTTTTTTCAGTTGTTTTGACACTTAGTGAAGTCACCACTTGCTTCATATAACTGACTATTCACTGAATTATATATGTATGCGATTGGTCGCATATAATATTCTTGATTATTTATTGTTTGAAGAAGTGGCTTACACTGAGTCACGAAACGTCAGGAAATTTAATTTTTCTATTCATTGGGATATTACGAATATATTAATTTATTTATAACAGTCTACCCAATGCTCAGTTTATTTGAAATTATCAAATCAAACCTTGGTAATGATACCTATTTAATGCATGGTTTTTATATTTTTAATGAAGGTATTCTGTAATTTCGTAATAAATAATAAATAAGCCTTTGTTCACTACATTATGATTTATTGTTAAAAAAAAACCGTTCCAACGTTCAACATTGTACGGAATTGAAACAAATCTGAATCATTACTGAGTTTGTATCATAAGATAGCCTATAAGACCTTTGAAAGTTTGCCAAATTTATGTTCATCACTAGTCAGTAAACTTCCTTTTCAGTCTGTTGTTACGTGAATAATAACAATTTTCTAAATATTTCAATGTTTAGCTAAGTCTTATGATGATCCAAATAGTGTTGAGTGGATGAGGAACAACGCCTTGTGATCAGTCATCAGATGATCTGAAATAACTGTACCATACTAACTTAGTAATTCCATGGAAGTATTACAATTAAATGAGTAATTGTTTGTTTGTCTCAACACTATTTTTTCTTAAAATAAAACCAATCAATAAAATTGATCAAGAATCTCCACTACAGTTTCATATACTTAACTGTTTGCTGCGCTTTTGTAGACGAAGGTGGTAAGAGAGTGAAATAATGCTGCCATCACAAACTAATCGATTTTTCCAGAACATGGTTATTCCTAAGCTACAAGATTATAAATGATGCATTCTGTTATTAATTTGTTATAACTTGTGCCCTATGTCCTTATTATTGTATAACGTAATGATACCACCAATTAGAGAACAGGGAATTATCGACCGGACCAATGACACAAATAATCCGTACGAGCAGTCTAGAGTCCTCATCGGTCCTACTTCCTGCCTAGCCTTGCCTGCCTGTTGAGTCCAGAACACCAGTCTCAGCCTCTGCAATATGAATCATTTATTTCAAACATACTGGGTTTATATATCGACCAAACAGACCACATCGTATCATAAAATAGGAAACAACATTTGTACAAGATTTAGCCAAATGTGGCTGTGAATGTGGAAGATAGTAATTGATAGACTGCGTATAATTCAAGAATGGTATATCGTATAATAATAGTTCATAGATCAAAATCAAGCTTATGATGGGAGGAACACGAATCTGAATAGTTTAGTCGCTTAACAATTATACTATAAAAGTATATGTATGGTATTGGTCCTTAAATGGATCCCAAAAGTTACTATTCATTATTCTTATCGAGATATAACATAATTATAGGTTTCTTGATGTTATAATCAGTGAATGGCAAGCTGAATCAACTCACATTTTGTGTCAGATTTCATTTTGAATATGACTTACCAACTGATGATTGAGTTTCACATTTTTTAAAATAAATAAACTCAATTATGATTGATAGATGCTTTGCAATGATACAATATGTCCTAGTAATAACTGCTCATAAGACTAAATTATTGATATTATCCCGTATGAACTAATGATAGAAAACAACATATCCGCCCAGAAAAATAGGGTTTTTTTATGTAGTAAAATAACATACTATTATGCAAATTATTAAGATAATAATAATAGTAATAATAATAATAATAATAATCATGATTAGACGTCTTAAGCGTTCGGTGGAAAGCAGTTTATAGGTAACACGATCATCCATACTTTTCATATTTATCTAAACAATTTTTTTTACAGGAATACTATTAGCGAGATGGTTTTTGACGTAAACAACCACAAGCAACATATGAAAATTTGTTGTGAATAGATGAGAGAACTTGAAAAGTTCACTATTGATTACACGAACAATAGTTAAGTAATCATAATAATAGCTCTAAAAATAATAGTAGTTTCAGGCGCGGAGCGGGAAATTTGGAATGTCACTAAGATTTAAATGACTTCAGTAGTAAGGAACAAAGTGTTTGTTTGGTCAGTTTATTGTAATCATTTATAAAATATTCCTATTTAAAGTATATAGGGATTCCTTTTGAGCAAAGCAAATAACGTTTCGTAGATAGACTAGACGGGATAATGACATGATTAGAATCTATAACAATATGTAACAGTTAAACTTCATATTTCCTAATGAATTCCAACATCTTTACATATTTCTCACCAAGTAATAATTGTAAAGTCGTGTTTTATGTATAAAGCCAGTGTATACGGAAGTTTTACAGCATGTGATATGCACAGTATTCCCTATTTTAATTTTTCTTAACTGAACTGTTTAACTGTTCCGCTTTAAGTTATTGATTTAAACGAGTGACATTTAACTAACGGGGTGGTACTTGTAAAATCTACTCCACATATTTTAATTTGAGCAGCTGGTTAGTATTCCAAGAAGTTTCACAGCTTGAAACCTTGGAACGGATATTATAAAAGTTGGAACTGGTTTTTTGGATTATTATTAATTATGATTTTCAGTATAGGGATCTATGGATATTGTAATTTTAACAGTTGAATTAATGAGTCGATCTAATCTAGATCACCATTCGAAACACGGAAGTACTGGACATTTGTTTCGTCCCATAATATAGGACTTCTCAGCAGTATGCATCCAAAATCCCGCATGTGGGACTCGAAACTCGAACCTCCGGTCTCGCGCACGAACGCTTAACTTCCAGACCACTAAGCCCGACATCTAACAGTGTTAGTCTCTAACTCCAATCGATCCATGATGTTGTGCAACTGTTCATCCGTTGTCTGAGATGGATAACTATCTCACACACGACACGGATTGGACTCCACTAATAATTATAATTTTATTGCATAATTACTAAGGAACTAGATTACTATGTAAATATATATCCCATTCGTCATGAGTTTCCGGTTTACTCATTAACCACTGTTATACGATTTATTATTGTTGCTAGTTTATTATTTACTGTCTTTTGATAGTCATTTTCGGCTCGCTGATGTATAATTGTTATTTTTTATTTGATGGTGTGGTGTGGTCTGTTATGTCTGTTTATTAATCATGTTTGCTTGAAACATGAATGTAGTAGAGTCTGATTGCTATTTCTGGACTCAAGACAGGGTATAGAGAAGAGCTAGCGAATATTGGGTTATTAGGAACTTAGCTGCCAACTCAAGGCTAATAGTGCTGGGTGTATAATTAGCCTGGTCAAGGAACACTAAGCTCTAGAGTAATTAGTAGATGCAAATTCGATGAAATTAAAGTCAGAATTGTTATTGTTGACTTGACACATGATTTTTGGTCAATGGTCACAAGTCATAATAAATTTGAACCCTGAATCCACTATACTTCGATATGGACCACTGAATGATATTAAAATAATTAACGTGATATTTATTATTTTTAAAGTTAAATTCACGAGTTGAGACCATCATTAATAACCTAGAATCACGGGACTTGTGGATTTAGCCTTAAAGATACTACAATCTCCACAAATTCCCATGCTCCCAAATGCCCTGGTACGACCGAGAGTGGGGAGAGTCCGCTCTCCCTCTCGAAATGCTCTCACATGGACATGTTTATATAGCTTCTGCCAAAGAAGTCCTACCGCCTTCTCGTGGCATTACTGTTGTTTACGAAACTGAGAGGACGAGAAGCGAATGTCTGGCGCTTTAACCGGGTTGGTGGACATGGAGAGTCCACCTAGCGGAGTTGGAAAACCCGGATTCCAAACCAATGGTGCACATGGGCTGGCTCCAGTATCCTGAGGGAACAAATGGCGTATGAACGAATCGTTGGTGACTGGCTACCATGGGACTGCATCTCCTTACGATGCTCTACTGCCTTTTGGATCAGACTTTTAGGTCGAAGGCTCCTGGTGTGGCCTCCTAAGAAAACCACGTGTTTCAGTTTGGGCACCCGTTCAATATCACAGCCCTCACACGAATCAAAGGAGATTTGTGTGGCTCAGATGTATTTGGTGCCTTCTTGTACCAATATCTATGTGTTCAAATAAAAAAATAAATAAATACAATTCCCTATACTGATAATATTGATTATTAATAAACTGTTTATAGTGATAAATCTTAATTTTTTTTTTTTTGATTCTTTTCTAGGTAATTTCTATCAATTTATTATTACTGATTATGACAAAAAATATTTTATAAATGGATTATTAATTTACAAATTAAAAACAAAATACACTAATGTTGTCCTTATCAAATACACATAGGTAATCCATATTAAATGTCAATGAATGGAATTAAATTTAATTCAGATCAAAATGATGATAATCAGTATAATAATAATAATGACATAGAACTATTGAACAATCATATTACATTATTTCCTACTACCAATAATATTAATAATACTAATTTATTAAATTTTGAACATATTTCTGATAATATCAATAAAGTTAATGTAGGATCATTTTTAAAACAATTACAATGTGTTATTGGAGAATTAGTTGAATCAGAATCAGTTTATTTAAAAAGTTTATGTGATATTGAAGAGGTAAGTTATCATTATGATATTTTGTTGTTGTTGTTGTTGTTGTTGTTTAATTGAACCTATGTGTGATGTGCTAGGTTTGAAATTATCACGAGTTCACTTAATCTGCGAACGAGTAACAGACTCGGTGACCATATACCAGTAAGCTAGATATTGATGCGTCCCAGCCCCGCTATCTAGAGGGAGAAGTCCAAGCTTTGAATGGAACGTGTATTCTGCAACAGCCAGAAAACGAGCGAGCACCAAAAACACAATTTAAAACGTATATATATATATATATATATATATATCGATATTGCCATGGAGCTTTTAAACATTTAATCGATAAGTTCGTCAATCGACTATGTGCGTGGATGGTAAGATGTGCCCACGCATACATCTGCATACAAGCTCCACAAGATAAAATTACACACTATGAGTTTTTGAGGATCTATCGTCCCCAAAATGATTTTTCTCCGAAAGAGAATTCTTTCTGTTGTGGTCTGGTATTTTCAACTCATTCTACATGTTTCTGACACTGTTTGGAATAGTCAGTCAGTAGCAACGTAGAACTTCGTACATACGTACATCAGTTCGAGTTGCCATACCACATTAGTACAGAGATGCAGTTGTCGATTCAAATCTCATAGTGGTAGAGGTAGTAAGAGTATAAGCAGTAATCGGAAACATTAGGATCTGAAGATGTTATTCAAAGAGTATAATACAGTGAAATAAATTTGTGAAGAAAAAAAAAAGGAAATAAAGAATTCAAAAGATTAGAATTTAGGAGAACACAAAGAATGGATGCACCTGTGTCATTGCAAACGATTTTGAGCCATGTCATTCAAGGTCTCTAACCATCGGTTGTTATCATCTCACGGATCCCAACCAGGTAGACTACATCTACCAACATGGCTCAGTTCACTTGTCAGTGACTTCATGGATTTGTGCCATGTTTTGGTCTGACCGCCACTAGCTTTCTTCCAACCTACTCCTACACCATAAAAAATCGCTCTTCGGCTCAGTCAGTGGTTGGGTATACGTTTCACTACTTCATCAATTAATTTGCCATCCTTAGCTAGTACCCGTTTCCTAACAACTGCGTTTGGAACAGCATAGCTCTAGATATAAGAGTTTCCAATACCTGACTGATTCCATCTATGGAAAGAGAGAGAAAGGATCAAGACTATGGTGTATGAATGTTTATTCCTGAAAGCTGATTAATAATATTTACGGCTTTTGTATATTTTTAGACTGAAAAAAATTTACGGGTAATAAATAACCTTGACTGAATAAATAATTCATTGTTTTTATCTAAGTATCCTATAAATGATATCGGCCGAAGAAAAATCATTTTGAAACCAGTTATGTAATCGTCATTCACACACAATTAAATAATTTTAGTTCTATTGATACAAGTATAGAACAATTAAATTGGAATTAAGAATTTTAGCTAATTGTAAAACTCTTCGTTTTGTTTTTTTCCTACATAATTAAATATTCACTAAGTAATTTATTAGGAGTTATCATTAAAAATGTCTGGTGAAATAAACTTATTAGAGTTTCTCTGGGATCACTTTCAATTAGTATCATTTATAAATTCTATAGGTTGATTTCTGTAATTCAGAATTTGTATACAATTGGTCTATAATTTCAAGTATATATTGTACTTACAAGTTAATGATAATGATAACTTTGACCATTGTAAGATTGTAATTCAATATTCCACCTTAATCATATCAGTTTAATGAGGTTATCAATTTTACCACAGTTTAGTAAATATAGTGAAAATTTCCATTTGGACATTCGGTAAATACAGAAGGAACGAATTGAGCGAAGAAATTTATTTTCAATTGATTTTTCATCATGGCTGCATCGAATGTTTTTTGTGCAGCTTTTCTTAGTCTCTGAGTCACAATTTATTCAGTAGTATCATTTATGAATTGTAATTTTATGAATAGTACTTTCTTATGAACCGTGGGTATTTTTGCCTTTGGTTTCATCTCTATCATGTGTTTATCGATAAATTTCATAGGGTACCCATTCATACTAAGTAAATTCATAAATGACACTACTGAAGAAATCGTGACTCAGAGACTAAGAAAAGCTGCACAAAAAACATCTAATGCAGCCAGACTAAATTCTATCTTCTACAACCACTCCACAATAAGAACGGCCAATAAAGACAGATTGTCTGAATCCGCCAAATCCATGTGTATTTATCGATTCGACTGCTCCTGTGGAGCCAGTTATATAGGGCGTACAATTCGTCATCGTATTACAGAGCACCATCCGTCGTCGTTAAATAAAGGACGCGTAAAAGTGATTAAAAGTTCTATTCTCGCTCATTTGATTGACACAGGTCATCAAGTTGAATTGAATAAAGCTTTTCCTAACCGTTGTTGCTACCTTGACGTGGTGGTCGGGCTTGCCTATCGTGATGAAGCAACTGAGCTATACTGGCTGGAACAACCGTTCCTCAAGGTCCTACCATACCAGACAGGTCGGTTGAAGAGCGGTAAGACTAAAAGCAACAAAACCAAGGTCCGAAGGCGAAGTCGTACTGCTGACTGTACAGA
Source organism: Schistosoma spindalis (assembly GCA_946903255.1). Taxonomy (NCBI): domain Eukaryota; kingdom Metazoa; phylum Platyhelminthes; class Trematoda; order Strigeidida; family Schistosomatidae; genus Schistosoma; species Schistosoma spindalis. The sequence goes on from OX336420.1 coordinate 7,612,312, forward strand.
GGTGTGACAGCAGTAAGGTGTTTCCTTCAGACAACCAGCATGACAGCGATGCTGCCTTCCCACAAGGAGGGGTGGGGTTAGAAAAGGTCGACCCTAAAAATGCACACCTCGCCTTATCCCACGGATATCCGTCTCCGGCGGTAAGGACTCAACAAGTACGGAGCTAACACAAAAATTACTCATAAAAAGGTCGTGTGTGACCGACCTCAAGCAGCTGTCCCTTGGGCACTGTGGTCACGCTCTCAGGTCACTATGACCAACTCTAATCCAATTTCCTTTTCAGGTACCTCCAGAAGAACCCTTCCACGGTGTGGGCAACCGGTAAGTGATAACCGCCCTCATACCTCTAACAGCATAGAATAAAGCTTTTAAGGTTATCTACCATATCCCATCAAATTTACTACAGGGTTTACGAGTGAGCCTTTTGCACATTGCGGAAGCCATCGCAATCCATGTTCACAAACCTGACTATTGCATTCCAAAGAAATTTGTTCAACCACTTTCGCTACCTTGGCCATCGGCATAAGATTTCTTTCAGCAGAACTATTTTTCGTACTTCTTCCATTTGAATTTATTTTGAACTTTGTAATTTCTCAACATTCATATCTTGATTCTTACGTAACTACTGTTCCATTGACCATCCACTAAAATATTCTGTTCCCTCTATTCTTCACATATTATGCAGCGTAGCAACTTCTTGACTTAATAATTACTTTGAATATTATTAGTCGTCTTTCTTCCAACCACTCAATATTAATGTCACTATGTAATTATTACGTAACGTATCCACTCAATGAGTATTATATCATTATTGTAAATTATATATATATATATATATATATATATATATATATATATATATATATATCAGTGTAGAGCCACGATGAAGAACTCATTGAAAAGAAGTTTAGTAAATGTTATACATTACATCACTTACTTGCTAACTGGCTTGGAATCCCAAGATTTAATCGTAAAATGTGATGTATGTAAACTTAACAGTTTGTAATAAACTTTGTAAGTGTAGGGCTATGGGGATTGTCGAATTTCATTGAAATATTGGAAGCACTGGATAGCCGTCTTGTCCTATTTTTGGACTTCTCAAAAGTCTACATGCACAACCTCACACTGAGGAATTGAACTCAGGATCTCCAGTCTCACATAAATAACCCTATACTTACTATTATTATGTGCTCATTGATGACTAGCTTCGAGAGGAGATTCTAAGAGTTCTAGTTAAAAGCCATGACCAATGGAGTTCAACAGTGTCAAGTGAGAGGCAGTTACCCACCGAACACAATGGGAGATGATCGCACAATGTTGATAATTAATTGAAGTTAGATATCGACATCATTAGATCCTGGCTCAGTGGTCTGGATGTTAAGCGTTCGCGCGTGATTGAAGCTCCTGTGTTCGATTCCCGCTTGTTTGATCATGGATAGTTATTGTAACTTGTGAGGTAGCTCAGCAGGTGTCTGGTTATATTTATTCAGTAGTTAGACTGTTGTCAATTACGTCATTACAATTTCTAATTAGTTTATGTTTATGTCTTTTAAATCTTATATCTCTAGTCTCTCTATAAAATTGAATCAATGTATGCGTATGTGTATTTCCAATTAATCATATTTGTGCGTTCAGACATTCTTAGGATGTTAGTGTTTTTTTTACATAATTTTCACCGTGGACTGACTGACCAACATTAACTGAAGAGTTAGAATTTAAGACGGTGTTTCACAGTGATCTTTCAATCAGTAATTTTGGATATAAAATAGTTTGTATCCACAGATTTATTTTTCAATTGTCCTCAAGATGATATCAAATTGTAATGAAGAATAATTTCTAATCTATCAATCTATACCGATACCCTCTATTTTGATAATTTATGTTTCGTTTGGTTAAATCAAACCATACAGTTAATAATGATGTTTACAAGTATAAATAGTTGAAAATGAATCTTATTTGTTCTAAATGGGTATATTACAATGGTCAAATTAGCCTGAACTAGTGATTCATCTGGTATCCTCGTCTCCAAGTATTATTGTTTATTATCCTAATATGTTTAATTTGTAGATTTACATTTATTAACATTTAAAAGCAAATGATTTATATCAGAAGGGGTTTTGTGGAGATTGTAGTAATTTCAACAGTTGAGATCATGAATCAATTGAAGCTAGACCAGTGCTTCCAGGTTTTCCATGGTGGTCTAGCTTCAATTGACTCATGATCTCAACTGTTGAAATGATTTATAGTTTGATTTATAAGCAATAAATATCCAGATCAGAAATAAACAAAATTAATTGTATATTTCTATTGTTTTTGATCATATGGATCATAAAAATATTTTATCTGACCTAAAGATTTTACTTCCTAATTAATCCATCGATTAACGTATTTATTTAATTAATTAGTATCTTATAAAATCTTCCATGCTCTTACCTCCTTTTCCATCCTAAAGTTAGTTATTTCCTATAAACATATAAGAGGAGATTAAGGAATTTCTACTTCCCCATACTTTTCTTTGTTCTCTAAAGTATTTTCTATAATCGATTATCATCAAGAAAGTTATATTTTCACATTTAAATTATGGTTTTATTATTGAGGTTATAAAAATTAGAATATTCTAGTTTAGTATATTCAGGGTTTTACATTCAACTGAGAAAGTCTTTTACGTGTTGTTTTAAGCAACACTGGTAATGTATTCGGACCGAGTTTTTTATTTAATCATAATTGTTGACTGGCAATGTTTTGTTTCACTAGTTCAGGTGCTTGACTATTCAGTTCAACTTTCATCTGACATGCTTCAATGTGATCAGTGGACGTGTTTCACATAATTTTAAAATAACTGAATTTCACAAGAATGTGTCCAGTTGCTCATTTACAGTCCGTGAAAGTTACTCTTATTAAGAAAACTTAGTGGTTTTCAAAATCGTTTGTTGTTTTAGTTCTCAGAAATGGGTGTTATGACTGATTATTTTTATCAGGTGATACTATAATCTAAATAATGACCTGTTATTTCTATCAATGGATCGTCAGTAAGTAGACTGGTCTTTTGACATTCAAGTGATAAATACTTCATATTGATATAATGAGGTTTCCCCCTAATCTCTATTGAATGGATCGACATTTCGTAAAGGAAAATGTCAAACAATCCAAATGGTTGATACTGTAAAATATTGTTCTGGTGGACAGGTATAGTGCATAATAGCTAAATGTTCTACCCAAACAGTATCACATAATGAAGTTGAGTTTTTCTTTTATCAACTCATTCTCAAGTCATAACACTTGTTACATAATAGTATTGTGAACTTGACGGATAAGATAAATCTATTTCTGCATATCTGATCCAAGATTTAACTGGTCAATCTTAAGGAATAAATTCAAGCGTACCCATCCATTTCGACATCAACCAGATATGATATCGTAAATTCATGAGCAGTATAGATGTAATTTCGTAAATAAATATCCCCCAGGTTAATAAGATAAATACATTATTGTTTCAAACAACACATACATTCAATGTGTCAAAATCTAGGTTATACAATTTTTTTTCACATTATCAACATGAAGAGTTTATATAAAGATAGTTGTTAGTGTTATTCACATTTGTTTTCATTTTGTTTTCTTCTTCATAGGGTTACTTATTACGTTTAAAAACAAATCCAAGTGTAGATCAACAATTTCTCGATGTCGTCTTTCATAAAATTTCGGATTTACGAGTTTTTCACGCGTAAGCTTATACAACTTTTCTTTTTTTTGACCAAAGTTGTTGTTTTGAACATCTGTGATTTCGTTTTTAATATGCTTATCTATCGGTAAAAGTATGGTGTACCAACGGCCTTCAGTTCACTAATCAGAATTAAGATAGTACCCCATGTATTTTGCACGAAATTTGTGAATATTTGGTTATTAAAATGCTGGAAACCAATAGAAATATCTATTATACAATCAAAAAGTGGATTTTAAATTATGCTTTACTGAAATTACAAAACATAGCTGCACGTAAGACAGATTGTATGTTAACGTGCTTCATTTGGCTGAATGAGCAATGAAGAGTGTTTAGTGAGGCTAGATAATATTCTCCCACTTTAACTCTTACTCTAAATGTCAACCTTAAATTTCTAGAGTTTGTAAATAAAAGTGTGGCAAAGGATTGCATTGCAGCTTTTGTCAGTTCGTGAGGAAAACCATGACCTTAATTTATATACCTGACTCGAAACTTCAGTCAGCTGATGACGAAAAGTCTATGAGATTATAACCTGAACCGATGGAGGTGAGAACCCTAACTTACAACACTAGCTCTACTCCAAATACGTAAATGTGACCTTTTTCCTTTTCTATAAGGAATAATTTAACATGTGAGTAATAATTATTCAGATCGAAGCTGTTATTCCATTGTTATTTTGTTAGTTCTTATTTTGAATTGCTTTATAGCTAATCAGCGTCTTCTTAGTGGTTGATAAGTAGCCCAATGTTGTCAGTATAAATGTCGATAGAGCGATAAATAGACGGATTTGATCTGAAAAATGTTTTTGCGCTATACATTTCGAACAGTCTATACACACATGTACTCGTTATGGCATCTTATATAAAAATTAACTAAGGTTAATTAGATGAAGGTTCAAGTAAACAGATTAATAAAGGAGAGAGAAAATCATCATGGTAGAGAAAGAAAAGGAAATTGTTGCATTACTATGGGTCATAAAATGACTTATGGAGAACCAGGGTAAATTTAAGATAACGACGAATTGTTTTTGTACACGCAAGGAGGTATAAATTTACGAATAACCAAGGTTTCTAAAACTTGACAATTCGTCCTTGACAATTTCTATACTATGTTTTAAAAGCTATATTTACGATATTGTAATGACTTATGAAGCAGAAAATAATGGCCAATTGCCCTTTTTAGACATACTTTTGAGTTGAAGGGAGGATGGCACTATAAGACAGTCAGTTTCTAGGAAACCAACTTGGACGGGGCAATACTTAAATTCCCACAGTTTCTGTCCATCACAATACAAGCGAGGCTTGATTAAGTGTCTCTTTAATAGGATTCAAAGAATGTGCATCACAGATACAGTTCTGGAAGACGAAAAACTGCTGACTAACACACTAATATCAAATGGTTATCCACTAAAGTTTATAAGTATGTATGTTATTAATGTATCATTTAAACAAAACTGAATGAATTATAGGTATCAATACCCAAGATTGAAATTAGTAGTTTCGAATAAATTGACTATTAGATAGAAAGTTAGTCATATATTATCTTAATGAATAGAAATTTTTATTTCTGACGTTTCGTGACTTATAGTAGGACACTTCTTCAGAGTAAATAAATAAGTTAACGAAATTAATACAAGTTGAAATAGTAGTACAAAAAAACAAAGCTGAATGTTATTATAATCAAAATCAGGTCTGAACATATCAATATCATGTTATTTTCGGTCAATCTTCACTATTATTTATAGGGAGAGTCAATGAAAAGTAGTCTTAAGAAAGGGTCATTTAATTGCAATCAGAAATCACCACCTAAATGTCAAGTGCATTTAATTGAGTCAATGGATCAATTCTCTAAAAATAGAGTAGTAGATATACGAATAAATATTTGTGCATTTCATTCAGTAGTCCAATACACTTTTTCGCTCAAGGGGTTAGCGCGTAACGCACTGTGTATCAGTATTTAGATATCGGACCCCGCACGTCACAATTTTTCATACTCATTATCATCCATACAAATAAATACAGTGATATTTTATACAGAATCAATCACCTTGTGTTACTTATTAATTTACTCTGAAGAAATGAGTTAAATTAAGTTACAAAACATCAGAAATACAAATTTCTTCTCATTGGGATACTACAAAAAGAAATTATTACTATTATTATTAAATTAATTAGTGATTGAGTTGTTTGTTTAGCGTAGAGATAATCAGTTATAGATAGCCATTGAGCATAGTACACAAGGATATAAATCGTGTTTCACTTTGTGAATAACGGAAATTGTGCAAAGTTTAAATGTATGTTTTTCCAAGTTTATTTGAGGTTTTCTAGTGTCGTCAGATTGATTTAAATCTTACATCCACATTTACACTCAGTTCTGTAGACTTTACAGAAAGCTATTACTATGGATATGATGATCAAATAGACTGTTTAAAATAGTATTAATTCTTTCAGTTAAGTCAAATTTATTCATATAATGGTTTGGATTATTCCGTTGTTGATATGTTGACTGAGTTTTGATCAATCTCAGTTTATATATACGTGTCTTTTGCTAATTGTCTTGATATAGCCAATATGATACAATTAAGAAATATAATATATTTGTGATATTCCAGTGAGTAGGATAATCGAATTCGATGAGATCATAATTTATGGACGACTTTTGAGCGACGTTAAAGTGACTTCGAGAGTGTTCACCTAATAACTAGGACCAAATGAGGTTTATAAACTTGTTTGAGGAATTAGATTTCAGGTTTTCATCACGAACTGACATCAGCTATAATGTCAAAAACTCTATTTATCCAAATGGATGAGTGAATTTCGCGTCAAAATCCGAGACCTATTATCTGATACCTGATTGGTTCGTCCAGAATCGGTCACAGTCAATCAAATATGTATGGTAGTTGATAGAGCGAATACTCATATAAACTGATTTGTGGCATAGTGTTGATGTCTATTATGACGAATTAAAATTAATCTTCCTTTACGAGTTTTATAAGTTGTACGTGTGTGTGTGTTACTTTAGTGACTCAGATATTAGATGTACATCTATTGGTGTAATACGATTGAAATTTACTTTAACTAGGAAAATCTAGAGTAGTCAATGTGATTGATGCATCCCCCAGTATTATGTTTCTAAGTTGTATGCTTTTTCTTTATTATAAATTAATAGTATATTGTTTTATGTATTTTTTAAAAATTAATTTTTAGACAACTTCATTCTGATCTCTATTTGAATCGTGAGAATTTTATTCAACTTGGACGAGTATTTCTAGTTAATGCAAAACGTTTCGAAGAGCTCTATGTGGATTTCTGTCTTAATTATCCAAAGTAAGTGTGTTTTTTTTTCAAACAGTTTTCATAATTTACAGTTGGTGTCGTTAAGTCCTTATAAGGACACTAGTCGATTTTCTAGAGTCTCTATATTGTTCCTGATTAGGGTTATGGATTATAATGATTAGGATTAAGGGATTAGGTTTAGGGGTTTTCGATCATCAACTCACATTAGTTGGTACAAAACTTGCTCTTTGACCATTTATATGAATGAACCTCTCAAAAATCCATGAAATACAATGCCAATAGTTTACTGTTTGCTTCAAGATTCCAAGCTCCAGGTTAGAATTTAAGGATAATGTCAATTTTCTTGTTATGTACAGTTTTACAAAGAATTGAGTATTTGATGCATTTTATGATATGGTGGCATTATACTAATATATTTCTACTGTTCCTCCATACCTTGATATTTGAATTTTGTTTAAAAACTTAAAAGTCGTGTTCTCAATTGTGACTAACTCTTCCCTATACTATAATCTTACTATTGAAGCAAGCTTAACTTCAGTGTTCTGACGAGTACCTATACTAGCTATCTGTAAGACAACTGGTTAAAATATACCAAATAATTCAATTATTTCATCTCATTGAAGTCTCCAGCTTCAGTGACTAACAATTACTACTCACAGTAGTCTCCTTACTTCAGGTTTTAATATGTTTGTTTTTCTTATGATGCTGTTTAAATTTCTGTTAACTCGTATTAAAAGTACATCATTTTGTCAACTTCTGTCTTTTGTGGAGCAGGAAGGTTACTGAAATCATACATATAATGACCAGAACTTTAAAAAAGTTTCCATATACTTTTCGCAATGATTCTTCGAAATTGTTCATTGATATTCATCCTATTAGTGTTGTAAAACAAGACAAGGGATCAAGGTTTATTGTGAGAAATTACAAAATGTTTTGATAATACGTATACATAGCCCTCGGCTATCCATCTGCATCTTGTGGTCTGTTTTTCTGTGCAAATTGTCTTCTCTTTTGGTCTTCAAGTGCGTTCAGCTGTTGAATTTTCTCACATGTTGTTTACTAGATTGATTTAAATTAAGACCTCCAGTTTAAGCCGGTGAAATCAATTGATCACCCCTCGTCTTCTGTATAGAAATAAAGAACATATCATGAATAATTTTCATTTCTCTCACCCCTCTCCTTATATTTCATACATTCTGTTGCGGTTGATTACTGCGGTTTATTTTTGGGGATTATGCAACTTTTTACGGTGTTCCAGCCGTGTTAAGGTTGTCAAGCCCTATCCAGTGACGCCGAAAGGCTTTTCGGGGAATGGTTTCCGTTTCACACGGTTCAATAACCTATCGCATTTGGGGTGTACTTAACGTAAGCAAATGTACGTTGCATGCACGCCGGTAGCACACAAGTTTTCACTCATGCATCCCATGGTGCACATACAAATATATTCACCCACTTGAGAGGGCAGTTGGTCACCTTTCCCTTCGTACGACTGACTGTCACTTATGCATTTATTGCGTATCACTGTTACATCACTTACATTCCTGTTGAGAGTCCGGCGCGTACCCTTTGAATATACCTACATACACAACTAAACATGCCGAGAATCATGCAATTCATATACATAAGCATACACATCGAGCAGCCCGCAAAATTTAAGAACCTCGACGTTAGAGGCCCCAATGAATCCGTTTTACTACAGATTGGGAGATTAGTCCATTCTCTCCGACCACCCAAGTTAGATAGCAAGGTTTCTTCTACCACTCAGCAGCACCGCGGAGAGGCCTTAGGTCAGATTCTGCTCTACACAATTTTGTCAGTTTTTCGTTACTCTAACTTGATTTTCGTCGCTAGTGTGTGTGTGTTTGTTTTCTTGTCCATCAAAATATCTGTGAGTGTGTGTATGTTTGAAAGCCTAATCAATGCCCGAACTAGTTATTTGAAGTTTGCCTAAATTCTTTATATGATTAAGATTATTTTTCTGGAAAATATTTGTTTGTATTTATTTGTATTGTTCATTGGATTGTATTTTCCTGTATACAGAATCTATAAAATAGAATTATTTTAGGCCAAATTGCTTGTCTTAATAATATTCTATATGTAAACATTTAATTGAATAAAATAGTAATTATTTTTTTTGTTAACCTATTATTATTATTATTATTATTATTATTATTATTATTATTATTATCATTACGATGGAATCATTTCTTATTCTAATGAAGGTTCCCTTTACAAATCACTTCTAACCGTAACTAGGTAGATACCATCGAAATTAATTTGTAAATTGTATTTACTTATTGTTATTCTTTTTTATTGTTTCTTTTATATTTTGCCTTTCTCTCTTTTTTATTACAAACAAAAACTTATCGACTAAACTAACTGACGGACTGTCAACTAAGCTCAGCATGAACACATCTATGACCAATTAGAATAAGTTGTCAAATTTTTCGTCTAGTTGTTTCGACTTTTTTTGTCTACTCCTTATTGATCGATTTTAGCATATACAAGGTCAATTGATGTTACCTATTGCATTTCGATTGATCAGATTTTTCATAAGGCTTTTATCATTTATTTTTTTTACTGGTGAGGGTTTGCGTGTAGTGTTACCACGTGACTAACGAACGAGTATACTAAATGGTGTATCAGGCGAGACTATAAATTATAGATGACTTTTGAGCGATGGGTGAGACTATGCTCTACTGACGGCTTTAATCAAATAATAAAAATTAAGCAAACTGATTATCGAATTAAAAATGCTGTTACGGATAGCTTGTTGATATAACTCATAGTTTTCATTTTATTTCACATTTCGGAAGAATTATATTATGTTTTCCTTGTCGAATGAGCTGTTAATGTCAGTATGCTTGTATTAGGAATGTTATGGTTAGGAGTTTAGGGGTTAGGAGCTACGGTTAAGGAGTTTTAGGGTAAGGAGTTAGGGTGAAGATGAAGGGTGTTAGTGTTGAGACTTAGTGTTAAGGAATATTGGGGGAACTTCAACCACCTACTGCGGTCGAAATGGGGTCATGGTTATAAGTTAAGATTAGGAATTAGAATTATGTTTTTCATTACTAATTTACATCAGCCATAATTCTAAAATGTAACTTACCCATATGAATGAATGAATTCCGTGCCAATCCAAATCAAAGACTCGCGATTCTAAATCTGATTGACTCGTCCATAAATTATATTCTGTCCCTGATCCAGAGGAATAGTTAAATATATGTAGTAACTATTTATAACTTATCAGGTGCTTCAGATACAAATTCATGATTTTTGTATTACCATTAGCTAAAGTAAGAAATGGATAAATGACGGTAGAGAACATTGGCAGCTGTCGACTTAAGTCCAGAAATACACTACCAACCACTGGTTGTCCAAATGATTTCATCAAAACGTATTTGTTGGAACAAAAAAATGGGTCAGACGCCGATACAATATATTTAACCTTTATGTCTTTTCATGACCCCCCACCCCACGAGTGGGTCATCACTTACTGTAAACTCTTACCTATGTAATCCTCCCTTGTATTTATGGTTATGTCTACCTTGTCCTGTTTTTAATTTACACATTGACCTTTCTCAATTCATATAAATTTCTTATCATAATTGCTCTGATAACATCTCTTTTATTAAAGATTATATTCACATGGCATAGTAATAATAATAATTATTTTCTCAATTAACTCTATAAAGAATTTCACCCACTATTTATTTTACTCACATAATTCATTTTCTTATACTGATTATGGCTGAACAACTCACAACGAATTGTCCTACACTTGTTTTAATCACCTTGCTTATTTAATAATGATTATTTTGGTGTATGTAGGTTTTTAACGATGCAAAAGTTCGCTATTTCAATGAATAACATTATCTAACTCACTTAAGGATGCCTTATTTTGGCCATCCCAATACGATTATTTTGTTAAAATCACGAAATGACTTATGCCCGCCATTGAAATCTGTACGCGGGGATCGTGAATGCTCACAGCTGAAAAGTCTCATATTAAGACGAAATGGCCATTGAGTGCCTTGTCAATTTTTATACTAGTCTAACTTAAATGATTTCACGATTTCAGTGAAATTCGACAGTCTTCACAACCCTGGAGCTCCTCTAGGGTTGCTGCCGGTCCGAAGCCTGGATAAACGAGAAGGATTGGCATGGGATCAGCAAATTTATTCTAGGAAAACGCTTTAAAATGAATTTGTTGAAAAGCATTTCTTCGTTGAATAAATTGTATGGTTTATTGGGTATATGTATATGACATTATTAGATTAATAAATTACATTTGTTTCGGGTTATTGATGACTTTATTAATGTAAGTACACTATCAACTCATAGTACACAAACGATTGTAAATTAGCTGGTAACATTCATTTAAACTCATTCAGGAATTAGAGGAATTAAATAATTATATATGAGGAAAACTTGGAAGAAAAATACCTGAAGATATACTTAATTATATTCTTTCTTCATTTGTCAATTCGGTTGTTGGTTTAATTTCTCGAACTATAAGTATGGTTAGACAGATGTACAAGATTTCGCAGCGTGTTCATCATTATTGCTCATATTTCTTAGCTGCTGAATAGTTTTTTAATTATGATGTAATTAGAGTAAATCTGAAATTACACTTAAAAGAATGTTTCATATAGATCATTCAACCGTGTAGGTTCGCGCAAACTGTGTGTATTCCTACTTCTGTTAATTTAATTTCAAGTATCCCCTAGTGGAAATTTCATCGTTCTTTGGTAAATAATCCATTCACTTCATTTATGGAGCAGTTATACATGAAATTCTTCAAAAGCATTAGTTATTTTCTCTGGAAAGTGATGTTCACATCTTTTGAAAATTATATTCTTATGTGGAGTTTGATATCGATCCACTGAGTTGCTATCACAACCTAATCTAATATACCTTTTCATATAAACTTGAAGTGGCTTTTAAAAATGAGTTTAATATCATAACTGTTGAGGGTTAATAAGTTCCCGGTTGCTGTCATATTTTGTTCCTGGATATCTTCAGTAACAACATCAGTAGTAGTAATATGCATTCAATTGTTAAATTCTGTCTATTTCTCAGAGTATTCAATCATGAATAGTCATTGAAATTTGATGTACTGTATTTGTTAACTGAAATTTTTAGATTGGATTTTAGTCAGAACTGTTTCCAATTTTATATACATGTTCATATCTTTATTCATTGAGAAGTTTCATGAATCATTGAAGATAGGAAATATGTACATTGTTCGTAAAGTATGTTTCTTTTCTTTTTCTCTTTGAAATAAAAACCCTACTCAGAACTATTCGTTTGCTTGAAGAAGCCCAAAAATCTCGTACAGATATTTGGATATGTCTTAACAATTGTCAGTCAGAATTACAACATCAACTTCCTCTTGCCACATATCTTCTCAAACCAGTACAACGTATACTCAAATATCAATTATTTTTACAGGTAATTTAGTGATTATTTTAAATAACGTAAATTAATATATTTCTTACATGACCAAGTACTCAGTTGGTTGCATATGTTTCTTAAGATAATCAAACATTTATTGAATCAGTACTCTATTCATTCTTTTCAACTATCCATGTTATTTAGGCTATGGTACACTTTGAATTTATTACAAAACGAGAGGTAACATTTTAAAAATTAGGGTTACATTATTTGAAAAGACGTAATTCATAAATTATTTCAATTGAATATTTATCACAGAGTTGCTACACAACACGTTCGGGCATAATGTCAACGGGTGGGGGGTATGTTATTATTGTAGTGTGTTGAGAAACCATTTTATGCGTTAAAATTGTAGAAGAGAACTTAGTTGATTAGATTTACTATTTTTGTAGGTGGTGGTATGGCCTAGCATTGACTGTAATATTACATTATGATATTGATGTGAAAACAAAAAGAAAAACCGTTCTTGAATTGTGTTGAGGACAGATGAACAGCCCATTTATTCTTAAAGTAGCTGTATTATCTAGTCCGAGTGTTGATTAGCTCGTCTGGATTTTTGTGTGCAGGATCAATGACTCAATTACAGTGAGACAACGACTGAAATCAACACTTCATGCCTATTGATCCAGGATGCATTTCCCCCTTCTTTCTTGTCCGACTGACGGAACAGAACAGGAAACACATCGGACAAATAACCTCCATTGTACGGGTTCATTCATAAATCAAACTTGTAGGGCAATATCGGTTAATTCCCAGGCCACATACCTACCTAATTAAGAAATTATAATATGTGCATAACTACTCCATAAATGAAACAGTATAGGGTCAATAATAACTTACAGAAGGTGAAACATAGAACAATAGTTTAGGCATTAAATGAAAGCTTACAATCAGGACAATAGAAGAGTGCAGTAATCTAAGTGTCTAATAAAATTATTATTAAATAATCCTTTGTAAGATAATCCAAAAAGTTAAATCTTCACAATATTCAGCTCATTATAGGAGATATTTAATTGATGTTTTGATCTCCGTTCATCATTTACAAATCAGTATTTTTTTTTTTGGTTATTTATTGTTTTCGGTACCACTATTGACATAGAAATTCTTCGTGAAGAGGAAAAGTACTGTGATCACATTTTTTGTCATTCTGTCCCTTATTTATCTAATTAGTTCTTTTTATTTTATTTACTTTCTGTTTTCTTTTTATTACAATTAGGAATGTGTCAAACATTTAAGTCAAATAACAACAGAACTATTAAATTCGAAATCATCAGTACCAGGTAGAGATTTATCGATTAGTAACACTGCAGGTCTTTCAGAATGTAACAATAATCAGAATAATGATGTATTGTTGGAGTTTTTCAATCATTCTATTTGCGCATTAAGACAAGCATTGGAATGTATGATTCAAGTGAGTGGTATAATTTCACTAGATATACATTGTATGTAATATATTTTATCATTTCTAAACGATCTTTTATACCTCTTATTTGCGTATTAAAATGACTGCACTTATCGCTGTACAGTTTCACGTAATTGAGTTATTGCTATGTTGTGTGCTGTACTTCCTATTCGTGAGTCCAACTAGGTACTGTGGTGAGAAAACTGAGAAGGAAGCATTTATTATCTGAGTCGAGTTATCACTTAGAAATTAAAACCACGTTTTCTACCAATAGGGCGTCTTACTCTTTGAAGAAGGAAGCCTTATTTTGGCCAGTAACATGCGCTTATCATTAGACCAATGTCTGATTGGTCCACTGTATTGGTTATTAACTTTTTATTTTAGACTACTTAAGGAACTTTAACGCCTTAATTGTAAACAGAATACATTATTAATTTATGAGTGACGATTTACATATTTTTCCAAGAGCTTTATTTTAATGTAGATAGGTATATCTTACGGACAAGTTCCATATAGTGCGAGACCTAGATCCAGGGTTTACTATCGTCTACCTTCAACTAACTGACATCTCAACGTTGTCTATATGATGTCGAGTCATTTAGACTGGTGGCCACATTTCAACTTGGTCAAAATAATTCAATGAACACTAGAAAGACTAGATGAACATGACATTGCTGTTTATTTCCTGTCTTTGTCACCATCCTTCACTTTCGATCATATGCTTCAGTTTGAATCTAGATTTTCAAAAAAAATATTTAAACACAAACATTGATACAAAGAGGCACCAAAATATGTATGCGCCATAATGATCATTGAACTTGTGTGTGGGCTGGGTTTATTGCGTGGTCGCCCAAACCGAAGCAGGTTGTTTTTTTCAGGGTGATACTCCCCGAGCCTTTGACCTAGAGATCCAATCCACTAGTTAGTGAACGAACACTTGGAGATGGGGGCCCTATGGTAGCTGGTGATCAACGGTGGGTTCATATACCCCATTTGTTCCTCCAAGATCCTGGACGTCAGGTACACCATTGGTTTGGAACCAGGACTTCCTGGCTCTCTTAGGTGCGTGATGCGTATCCAATTACCTGGTTTAAACGCCGGTCACTCACTTTTCGTCCTCTCAATTTCGTAAACGACACCGCTACGAGAAGCCAGTGAGCAGGACCTTACTGTCAGTGGCTATATATGCGTGGACATATGAGAGGATTTCAAGAGAGAAAGCCGAATGTCCCCATCTTCGACCGTATCAGGGCTATATACTCAAATTAATTGTAGACGGATTTTGCTGATAACAATTAAGTTGGTTATGTTGTTCGTTTACTGAGTAGTGAGTAACGTTAGTTTAGATGGTGACGTTTTGTAGCAGAATACAACTGAAGCTAAACTAAATAAACCATTTATTTGACTGGAGTCTCTGTACTTGAAACAAATGAGTGGAGTCTCCATCACTATTAGGACCATTAACACGCTTTATACTGCGTTGCTTTTTTGTTAAGTCTTTCGTTATCCGACCACAAATACATCCTTATTACTTAGTATTCTTTGTACATTGCCTCATTCGACTAGTCTTCAAAATATTCAAAATAAACTAATTTGAATGGAAGTAAGTCATAAAAGGAAAAGCATTCGTATATTTGTGATTTTACACAAGAAGGTTCAAGAGTCCATTAATACTGATCAACTAAGAATAAGTCCCAACACAATCCTGCATGGGATTTAATCCAATCTATGCCCTATTAACACTTTTCGTTAGTCTAAATAATCTACGTATTGACGCCTCAATTTTTCAACGTTACATATTCTTACCTTTGTATTCGTACATATGTAATGTTTATACTTATGTAACTGGTTGATGGTTTCAGGTGTGTGATCGATTTTTATTCAGACTAGCGACTGGACAATAAATAATCCGCTTTAATTTTATAATACACAGTCTCCTTTTAATGTGTATAATTAGTCCCCACTCCCACTTATTCATTATTTTGGCGCCTCGATTTCTCCAAAATTGTTGAAATATAACATTTAAGCATTAACTCATCACCGCCACCATTAAACAGTGTTATTATTATTATTATTATTCAGCCAAGATTAGTTGAGAAATAGGATTTTTCATTACCATTCTTGTAAATTATATTTATTAGATTATTTGTAGAACAAGAAAAAATGAAATAACGAGAATACTGCAGTAAAAATATCATTACTTAATAATTTCACTTTTTGGGAAACTGTGAGATCACAGGTATATATATATATATATATATATATATATATATATATATATATCAGTGTGGAGGTTTCGTAAAAACTGTTGAGTACCATTACGTTAACGAACTGATTTAAATTAGACAACCGTTAAAAAAAAAGCAACGAACATCTGTTTCGAACTAGCATGGCATATGTAGTGATGGGCGATACCTGAAATCTGATATTAACACACAACGCGCTATGCGTAAACCCCTCCCCTCAAACTGACTCAGTCAGTTATCTACAACGTAGGATCTCTCACATATATGCAACGGTTCAAGTTGCGATGCCTCAATAACACAACAAGATGATTACCAAATTCATAAAAGCAGTTTTTTTAGTGGTAGTAATATATAAAAGATTGTGTATAAGAATATAGTACAAGAAGAAAGAATTAATTCGCAGAAAAAAAGTACCTCGAAGAGATGTAATTTTCACGGTTGACTAGCTCCTTCTCCACTTGTTCCTGAAATATATTCTTAACTTTTCCACCATGGAGTTGGACTATGAGGGGTTTTATTGCTATGGCCCCAAATGCCCTGGTACGGCCGAGAGTGGGGAAAGTCCGCTCTCCCTCTCGAAATGCTCTCACATGGCCATGCGTATATAGCCTCTGCCAGGGAAGTCCTACTCACTGCCTTCTCGTGGCGGGGGTGTTGTTTACAAAAATGAGAATACGAAAAGCGAATGTCTGGCGCTTTAACCGGACCCCAAACCAATGGTGCACATGGGCTGGCTCCAGTACTCTGCGGGAACAAATGGCGTATGAACCAATCGTTGGTCACCGGCTACCATGGGACTGCATCTCCTTACGATGCTCCACTGCCTTGTGGATCAGATCTTCAGGTTAAAGGCTCGGGGTGTGGCCCCCTAAGAAAACCACCTGCTTCGGTTTGGGCACCCGGGCAGTATCACAGCCCTCACACAAATCAATTGAGATGTGTGGCGCATATGTATTTGGTGCCTCCCTGTACCTATACTTATGTGTTAAAATAAATAAATAAATATAAATAACGTTCAGTAAGACTCAGACAAATACGTACTTGAAATAGAGCATGATCTGAGTCTAAATATATGTTCCAGAATGAGCGACAATCTTCAACCGAGTCCTCTAACGATGACTAGTAGAAATGTTATGTTGAGTCTGCTGATGAGTCGATTGTGGAGGTCACCATGTCAGACGATGTTTCTCCTTATGCTTAAAGTTGGTGTTTGACAGAAATAGACAGTTATCTAAGCACAGTTGCAACAGACGGTCGCAATTATCTGTCCGGTCTATGCTTCTCCACGAGAAGTAACAAGCATAAATAAGTAATTAAGTAAGTGGACTGCCTGATTGTCTTTCGATTTGGTTTAATTTATCTATTTGAGCATTAAAATCAACTGCTACTATTACATCAGAGAGTTTGGATTTTTGAAGGAGGTTGGATAGCTTATAAAATTCATCTGTAATTTCGTCCGAGCTGTAACCAGCAGGAGCGTAAACAGAGACAACAGAAAGGTAAATGAGCATGTTTATTAATTTTTCGAGTTTTTACTGCCCCACTTAATCGGACTGCACCTAAGCGACTGTTAACGGGGATCTATTCTAAAAGTGTTTGTTCTGCCGTCATACTCAATGCTATGCCTGCACTCGTCAGTCCACGAGAATTTGTCGTTGGGTTGCCAGATAAACAGAGGGGTATCTCGTCGGCTCCCCTTTTTGGCTAGGTGAGGTCAAGTGAATGACCACACTAGGATCCTGCATGCGCGTTTCGTAGACACAATGTACATCAGTGGTTCGGGATTCTAGGGTCTAAGCCGAGGAGGTCTGCTGGCCGACTTGACTTGGGTACGTACGTTGAAGACTCCAATGTATAGTTTGGAGTGAGGTTTCAGTGGACCTGGCATAGTATTTCGCGCACTAGAATCGTTGGCCATGGTGACACTTGAGCGAGAAGACAACAATGGAGCAGGTCTTTTAAGCTACCGAACAATGTGCATAAATACTCATATATATATATATATATATATATATATATATATATATATATCCCTTAGAAAATGAATCCATTTCTTAGCCAATGATGTGCAGTTGTCCTTCGGGTCATTTCTGGTTGTTCTTAAGTGACCTTATTTGCCTTCTGATTTGCTCACTATATCCGGACCTTTCATCAGTGTGCATTCACAACGCCATCACGGTTTGAACACAGATCAGTAGTTTGTAGCATAGACCCTTCGTGCTATATTAAAGCTCCTGAGGTCAATCTTTCAAGGGGTCGTGAATGTACTTTGCTAAAGAATCCCCTATTCAACTGACAGACGCTCCCTAGTTTTCACTGGTTAGATCGATTTGTGATTTCAGTATTATACAATTTATATTACATTGTTAATCTATTTATCATTTAATAATAATAATAATAATAATAATAATAATAATAATAATAATAATAATAATAATAATAATAATAATAATAATGGAATATAATTAAATAAAGTATAATATGTATTTTATTGCTTCTCTTTTGTCA
This sequence comes from Schistosoma spindalis, assembly GCA_946903255.1. Taxonomy (NCBI): domain Eukaryota; kingdom Metazoa; phylum Platyhelminthes; class Trematoda; order Strigeidida; family Schistosomatidae; genus Schistosoma; species Schistosoma spindalis. Next base: position 7,630,942 of record OX336420.1, read on the forward strand.
TTGTTTTTGTATAGGTCGCAGATCATATCAATGAACGTAAACGTTATCGTGAATTATTAGATCAACTTCGGATTACCCGATTAGATGTAGATAATTGGGGTGATCTTGTATTACATGATCATTTTCGTATACCGGGTAAAAAAGACCTACGTCTTGTTCTCTTGTTTCAGTGTGCACTTATCCTATGTAAATATACACCGCCTATATCTTCATCCGGTATCAGTTTGTCAACTTCCCAGTCTATAACTATCAATGATTATTGGAGCAATACAGCTAATGTAATGGCAACTAAAACAATGAAATCACGCGGTGCATCAGATAGGATATTAGGAAATTCTAGTCACATGGTTTCAAATGTTAGATCGATCGAAATACGTGAAGTGATTAGTGTGAGTTTATGAAATAGAAATTGGCTTATTGTCCCAATTTTTTATTCTAAAAATTCCTGGATCTAGTTCAACTAAGCTTTCAAAAGATATAACTTAGAACAAATGTCTATATCTTGCAGGGTTTGTTTTTCGAAGGTTGAGACGGAAAATGAATGCCATTTGAAATTTATGCAAAACTCTGTCGTCGTTTTTCATGAGAATACTGTATTAAATACTAGAAAAACGTACCAAATGTTAATCGCGTCAGTTAACTGATGACAGGATTGTATCGAAGAGATATGTATCTTTCGACACACACAATTTACTTTGAAATAGTTAAATTTCTACGTATATCGTTCATAATTACTTCATGTTGTTTAGTAAAACCGATGTTTCCATCAAACATGCCTAGAAAAATTCTATGTGATCCCATCGACCTGGTAGTTTGACTATAGAGCAAGTTCTTTCTAACTTCTTTTTTCTACCTTTGAGGTATCAGTTGAATACTTTTCACCCTATTATTACCTACATCAGAAATTTTTTTAAGATATTAGAGTATGGTGTATTTAAAATCTACTCTTTCTAACTCATCCTGTTTGTTGAAGGACAGAAACTCAGGAAATACCTTTATCAGATCTCAGTTCAGTTGGGAGTCCTTTGGACCTCAACCTCAATTGTACTTCGATTATGCTACTGTGCGACTTATATTGTAGACGTAATAGTATCTCAGAAAGCAAGTGTCTCAATCAACACTGCTTAAAAGATTAGTTCGACCAGTGTCAAATTAGTGTTTGTAGTCGAAGTAATGATTTTATTTTATATAATTCCATTTGAATTGCAATGTTATCTAACACTAATGGATAAGAAATGCCCTAACCAATCGTTTTCACCTTAAGCTCCAAATATGATTGACCTAATATTTTGTTAAAATAAATCACACTGCTAATCCACTGATAGTCATTACCGACTAGCTTGAATCAAAAATGACTTTCAAGTATAACTAAACAATATTGTAGGATACTGTCAGTTCAACAACTTTTAAATAAATATTTTTTGATATTTAATATTTTGTATTTTAATTCACGTGAAGTGAGTAGTGAATCTTCACCAACTGAAGTGGTCTGTACTTGTATTATGTATGCTTAGCCAACTGCCCTAACCTCAATGCTCTGTGTTGGTTGGTGTAAGGGAGGTAGGTTGAAAATCAGAGGAAGTCAAACTTAGATGTAATCAGTCCATGACGTCATTGATCGCTAGGGAGTGTCGTGTTTATAGGTTCGAACTGTCTGCCTTGAGTTCCAAGCGATAACTTGAACTAGCGTTTGGCCATGTTAAGTGAAACGGGTTGAAATCTCTCGCAGTGGTGTAGTTACATTATTTCTTATCGTTTTTTTGTTAAACCGTGAATTTATCCCTTCTTCATGATTCATATTCATTAGTTCTAATGTTATGTCCTTCTGTCCTTTGGTTGAATATAGTTTATTTGTATCTTATTAATGATGTTTCACAATTGTTTTTTAATATTATAATGATAAATGGAGCAAACCTTTGACCAATATTTTAGAGGTTAGCACCTCACTCGATCTTCTTCGAACTGAGTAGCCTGGTAGGTATTTCTACACTGAACACAAAATGTGGTTCAAAGCCCAAATAAATTAACCTGTACTTGGTAAATGAGTTATCAGTCGTTCATGTTGCCTCACCATATATTTCTACAACTGATAATTATGGCTGTTGTATCTTGAGGATTAGAAGTTATTAGATATTTACCCGAGGTCGAATAAAGGCAAAATATTGTTGTAACATTTATATATGAAAACTTATTAATTCTAAGCGGTTCTACAAGTAATAATTAGTTCGTGATAAACTCACACTTTAGGCAGTGAACAACATTAATCAAATCTCAACACAAAAATGATCACTTCGACATGGCCACATATGGACTTCATCAACCATAAGAAAAGTTAGTTAAACCAGTAACCAATGAGATATGGGAATTATTTTCAGTTACTCATAAGTAATATAGTCGCAATATACAAATTTCATGCTAGGTTTATGTGAGACATCGCTTGAGTTGATACCAAAGGTCACCGTGTGTTCACTTTTTAACCTTCAATGATCATTAAAAGTTTTTGGATCCCAACTTCAGTATTCATCTGAATTTTTCTTGATACCCATATCCGTTTTGTTTTTTTCATCTGTTATTTTTCAGGTGCGTGTATGGATATGTATACTTGTTAGGATATTGTACCGTTACACGCTTTCGTGATTCATTCTAGCTTTAGGAAAAACTTTAATAACTGAAATACAATGTGACTATTGGGTTGTTTTTATCGTCCTAATAACTGTATTCTTTTCATAGAAGATTCCAATCTTACCCAATGCCTGTCTCGTTGCACTACACTTTATCTATTGCAAGCCATATTAACGCTTGCAACTAATCATATTTTGAGTTGGTACATCTACCTATTCCAATTCTTATCTTACTGTCTGTCTATGTATTTTACTACCTGAAACAGATTGACCCAAATCAATTCTATTACATCATCATGTTTATTCCTTGTTCATAGGTTCACACGGGTCTACTACTTTGACAAAAAAATTTCTTATATATTATAAATATACGATTGTACAGCTTGATAACAAATTCGTTGAAAAGAGATCCCTTCGCTAAAATTCGTGTTTTCAATTCGTACTTGTCCTTTATTATCACTTTCGCAGAAACGGAATTATTCTAAGTAAAATATATGAGATCAAGCATAGAATTCATGTTCATTATTGGTACCTTCGTCAAATGAAGGTTATTAAAATACTCAGTTAATCAATTAATCAACCCCATTAATCAGTTGATTATCTTTAATCTAATTAATCAATTAAGTTAATTCATAATCACAATCACTATTTACAATAATTTCTCTCCTTGATTTTTATTAGTGTGCTAATTTAATGCTAGTTGAATGTATCGACAAAGATCCATTAGCATTTCATATATTACCATTTGATAATCCTAAAGCACAACGTACTCTACAAGCAACCAATTTAGAAATTAAACGTTTATGGTGTCGTGAAATAAAACGTTTAATATTAGAAAATTATGATGCTGCTATTCCGGAAAGAGCGAAACAAATTGTACTTAATATGGAGGATTTAACTTATGGTCCACCTATTAAAGATGTATCTGATCTACCTATGAGTTTATGTAATTTACAACAAGTTGGAAAAAATGATTTCGAAGAAGACTGCTTAAATCAAAATTGTTCAAATGATCGAGTACATCGTAAGAGTGATACAGCTCTTCCAGGTGAGTGGTTTTCGTTATTTTTCGAAAAAGTGAATTCTAATAAATGTACTATGATTCATTTGTATTATTTGTTTAAATCTTCTCACTGCTGTTTAAGATTGCAATTGATCAATCTCTTATTAAAATAAGTACATTCTGTGCGGATTACCTCGATATCGCCAATTAAGTCACAAGCATTGTTAGCAGAGATAGATGGGTAACTAACAGTGGAATCCAGGACGCATGTTTCGTTCTTTTTTGGACTCGTCAGCTGGATATACCTATATCCAAGAGTTGATGTTCACTTCAGTAAAGAGACTGATAAACTGCAGTCCTAAATAACAATATGGAGATTAAAATAAACAATATGAATGAATAAAGCATTCACTTTATTGCACTAGTCAATGATTGTAAATTAAGCGAATGGTATGGGGTCTGAGTCTCATAGTGAACATCGAATCTCGGATATAGATATATCCAGGTGATAAGTCCCAAATAAGCCAAAACACACGTTCTGGATTCCACTGCTAACCACTGTCATTCTCTGCTTGAAAAATTGTGCTATGATTATTTCACAAAATGTTTGAATTGCAGACATTGCTTTTTAATAACTTATATAGTCTCTATTCCTAATTATAGCGAACATACTGGGTTAGTAGCTATCACTAGAAACCGGTAACTTATTCTATCCACAGACGAGACTTGCTATCTAAATACTTTTACATCTATACTGATTTGTGATCAAAATTGTGTTCTAAATTCTCTTACTAGCCAGAAGCAGATACAGTTCTAGCATAGTCGTGGTCGAACTTGAAGTGTTCATATACGAAATGAAGTTTGTTAACGAATGTCTACAGAAATGAACGCTTACCGATTCTTATACAAATTATGAAGTTTACTTTTAAGGAGGTTTATAGCTAAGGATATCATAAATTATCCTGTTTTCTTAATGAAATGTCCAATTTTTTCTCGTGACATTAATACTCAGGTTCAATCTTTCTTATTCAACTTTTCACATGAACTTTGGCGTTTTCTGATTGGTTGTTACTACTATTAGTTTGCTAATTTTTCATGTGCTTCGGCGTCATATTTTCGTCACCATATGTACAAAGTAGCATTGTTTGAATATGAAGTTATCCTACACACCTACCTACTTCTTGTTTGCCTTTGGGGTATGATGTGCCAGTTTCCGTTCTGTTTAGCCCGCTGTGGAGTGCAGTTGTACCAGAATATTCTCAAACCCGTAGAGTAATTAGCAGGTAATTTAGACCAATACCTAAGCAGTCGCAATACTTTACAGTTATATTACTCATTCTACGGTTTAGTCCCAGTGACGATAATTCAATCGGTATGACCATCTTGAAACATCGACTTCAGTGGTTTGGACATCTTTCACGAATTTCACCCTATTCAATTCCACATCGTGCACTATTCGGCGACGTTGGGACTGGTTGGAAAAGTTGAGGGACAGTCGGTTTATGACAGAGTACTGGGGTGTAAAGAAAAGCTGTTCAGGATTGAAATCTGTATGTATGAGAGGGAGAGTTAAAATCTCTCCATGTTACACATTCCAAACGACAGGAAAGTTTTCATTACCTCAAATGTTAAGTTACTGTTTTTGGCACTCTCATTCTTGTGTATTCTGTTACGTTGTGTGTTATAGAGGAGAATTTTATTATTATTCACTTTAATTACCATGTTTGGTTTACTTAGTGTATGTGGTCATTCGTTAACTGATTTATTTTGTTTAACTTGGTCTGATATTATGTCAGGTGCCTTATTGATTGACGGATTCTGTTTGCTATTGTTCGAGTTTGTTGGCAGAACACTACTTCTTGCTTGGTAGGAACACCTTTACTCTGACAAGTAACTAGTTTAGTATCGCTTAACGATTTATATAATAGATATTTTATAAGCTGATTACGTCGAGCCTCTTGAATTCAATTCTGACTGTAAAACGTGTTCGAAACACTGGACGGGTATCCTGTGTATTTTTTATGTTTTATACTTGTCTATATGCAAGAGATGGATGGTGTCTAATAGGATGAAATACACATCCTGGATTCTACTGTTAGCCATCATCCATCTCTGCTTACAATGCTTGTGAATTGATGTTAGTATCGAGGCAATCCGCACAGGATCTACACATGCTAATAAGAGACTGATCAATTGGAGTCGTAAACAACAATGGGAAGATTCAAACAACCAATAGTAAAATGTATTATAACTAATGTTTGTCTTTAAAAGATAAACTATACTTTAATTTTTACATGACATAATAATATCATAAAATTATATGAACAGATTATTTAAATTAATTAATTAAAATAATCATAACAATAATTCAGAAATGGTAATTACAACTGGTATACGGTAGGTCAACCCAGCTTTTTACTTTTTTGGATCAACTATTGACTTTGGATAAACAACTTAATCGATACGCAAACATTTACAAAATGTATAAAAATGACTGTGTCAATAAGGTTTAAGTTGGTTATATTTTGTTCTTGGTTACTCAATGGGACAAGTACATATTGTGGTTATGCATGATTATATTAGGGGTATAAATGCTAAGTGAGCGTAGGATCCATAGAGCTTCAGAACTTGAATGGATTAAATATAAACTAATTTAATCTGAAATATAAACTTCAACCTTCTAGGAGTTACGAAATCTATTATATATACAATCAGTGTGAATTAGCTTGGAAGAAACAACTAGGACGGATTGACTGCAGAATTAAACCATTAGGATATACATACTGCATGATTGGCTAATGTCAGTAAAATATCCATGATCTGTGTAAGAGATGCTAGAAGATATGGCTCGAAGTTGATTGCAGTAGCACACTTGTATTCATTCTCCGTTCCCCCTGTATATCTTGATTTTTAATATTGTTCCTAACTATATTGTCCTAGGTTTCGTATAATGTTTAGTTTTTAACTATCATTGATATGAAATACAGCGATTTGGGTCATTACGAACTCACCGACTATGACTATCTGCTCTATTGAAGTGAGATGTAACAACTTTAGGAGATGAATCAAGTCTCATATATCGATAGTTGCAGTAGTTATGGTGGTAGTTGTCATGTCCTACACTAATATGATTGAGGAATACTTAACTGATTTATGCTTAAAAACTGAGAACCTGACTGTAATGACGCGTAGTAAAAACCAAAGACTAGTGATACTGATATATCCGGACAAGAATAAATGAATGGTAACTGTTAGGAATTACTTATGGACTAATATTATACGAATATCTTTATTGCATAACCATTAAGTGACTATAACTTATGTATATTCATATTTCTTTCATTATAAGCTTTTATTTGACCTATTGACTATTATCATACGATCTACTATTCTTGAGATATTCCCAATTTATTAGTCACAGTCTCTCACAATCACAACCACTTTTGGCTTGATCTTGTACAAATGTTATCTATTTTATGGTGTGATGCGGTTTGGTTTGTTTGTGTATAAACCCAATATGTCTGAAATATATAATTCGTATCTCGGAGGCTGATATTAGCGGTCTGGTTTGTACTGGCTAAGTTAAGAGAGAAGCTATTATCTTGGTGGACCAATAAGAACTCTAAGCTCGTACAGGTTTATGCGTCATTAGTCTGATCTGATAAGTCGGTGTCTCTAATTGGCGGTCGTATCACAAGAACATGACATATATGGATTTATTCGATGCTCAAAATAAATCAAAACGATGTATGAATACACTATCTTTTTAATTAATTTTTGTACAGCCAGATCAATGAATTGTCATAATTTGACTGAGTTATATTTAACGTATTTATTCACAATATCATATTGCTCTATTGATACTGTCATATCAACAGTTAATGTCGTTAACTTCTTCAATCATTTGACTTATGAAAAAATATATATTCAAAGTATTTCCCATCATTATCTTTAGGTCTTCGAAGCTTTCTTAATCGGCAAACAAACAAACACTCAATTTATTCAAATTCAATTCACACACCTAATCTATCGTTGAATAATAATATCAATGAATGTAGAATACCTTTATTAGAAAATGGTTGTATGTTGAATGGCAAGAAAAACGTTATCAGTGATAAAGTCTTACCATCTGATGAGGATATTAATAATTCAACTGATAGACATCTTGATTCATTACTACATGAAGCCTGGGAGGAAATATGGGCTAAACATCAGCATTCACCAGTTAAAACAACTTTTGCAAATGGTCAGTCAGATTCTTTGGAAAACGGTAATCTTCATCATTATCATCAGGATAATTGTAAATTGGACACAGAGGATGTTTGTTCATCTCCTTCAGCAGTAACAACAAAAGCAAATAATGATGCAGACTTCCGGTGTATTGCTGTAGAAATTAATGAAGAGAAATTCGGTCTTTTATCACCTGTCATTGTACCAACGTGTACTGTTAATGAAAATAAAAAATACTCAGTATCTTCCCTATCTAAATTAAATACAGATTCTTTAAATTGTGTAAATAATTCAGGTAAATATAACTATATTTATTAAAAGATTTCAATCATTGATCACTCATTATTTATTTGAATGGTTATGCTATTGGTATCAATGTCTGAAATTTGATTAACATCTGTTAACTTATTTGCATACTGAGTGGATTCACTTGGTATTGCGCTAAGTTACAAATACTTAAGGAAAGATGAATAGTGGCTATCATTAGATTTCAGGATGCATCTTTCGTTTTGCGTGGAACTCGTCGGCTAGGTGTACTTACCACATCAATGTTAATATTCACATCGGGACACGAACAGATTATCTTTCGGTTTAAACACCCAACATACCATCCACATTAACCTTGAAATGATTCAGGCACAAATAAGTGGTTAAATTCATCCCCTTTGTACAAACTAATGGTTATCTAGATTCAGTAACACTGTGGATGATGTACTGGGCACTGGGTTCAAGTCTTGGTGTGAACATCAACACGGATGCAAGTACATCAATGACACCAGCCACTATTAATGTTTACTTAAATTGATCAGTCATGTTTAGAAAGTTCACAATGTCACATTAGTTATATGAATTATTGACATTGATTAATTAATGCGTAGGGACTACTGATATTATGTTTGTTTAGTCTTTAGAGCCATGCGAACTCCGTTGATTAAGGTAATTGGATTAATTATCAAAATAAACTTAGTTAACAAAGTCTTAAAATAAAAGTTACAAGGTAAACACTGTTAGTTCACTCCTACTTACTTTAAGATTTCAGGATTCAGGTTCTAAAGAAAGACAGAGTGAATGCACGTGCTTTATTGTGAACAACTCTGAATCATGGTCACCCGAAATATCTGATAATTGGTTACGATAATTACGTGGATCCCAAACAGGTAGTCTACACCTATTAACATGGTTCAGTCAAATTGTCAACAATTTAATGTAATGGTACCAAGTCTAGGTTTGATCACCCCCAGCTTTCTTCCACCAGGCATTTACCTCTTAAAGACTTGATTAGTAGCTTTTTCAAATACTCCATTTTGTTTCTATAAAATGATCTCGCTAAATTAGTTTACTCCATACAAAATGAAGTGGGAATTTTCCTAAAATAGCCTTTTTTGTGTAGAATTATTGTGAACATTATTCAACTATCTCCAGTGATTAGTTTGCTCTTAACCCTATTACAGATTACTCAAAATATCTCAGTTTAGTTACAGTTAATTCACAGTTTAGTAACTTTTAAACTTATTCTTCATTCTTCAGTTTTACTAACCTAAAATGTATTGAAATGCCTATTAGAATATTTGACAATAATGTTGCATGACACATCGATAAAAATGAACATTTTTCTTACTTTTTTCCCCTTTCTCAATAAATCAGATAACTTGAAATTTTCTATTCCCACTTCATCATCTCCCTCTTCACAACATTTATTACATTATTCTTCATCACCTAATTTTTCATTCTGTCAACGATCACCACCAACATTATTATCTGATAAATCTGTAAATAATCATAATCGTACAACTTCCGTTTATATTGACTGTCCAAATACATCATATTATGATGTAATCACATTTGGTCGAACTTATGAACAATATATTGCTAAAGCTCGAGCAATGGTAGCTTTATCTCCAAAAGATTTAGATGAAATATTCAGTCCATTACGAGAATTACCATTTACTAATCGTGAACATCAATTATCACACTCTTCACTTCATTATCCTAATCAAGATGATATATTATCTTCTAATGTTATCAATGTAACAACAACTCATTGTTCAACTGTCCCATTAATATTAAACACAAATGTTAATTCAATGAAACAATTATCTGATATTAATTCGACAACGATGATCAAGAATCGAAATTGTTTAACTTCTGAATTAAAATTATCTTTAACTAATCTTACATCTTCTATAGAAGAAAATAATAGTAATGATAAGAGTAATGATTATTGTTCTTCGTCTGGTGCTAGTTCTCCACGACATTTAGTTAGTTGTATTGCTGTAACACATAATCGAAATGGACTCAATAGTAATTTAGTAACAAAAGTGAGTTTTTTTCATTTCCCTATTTGATAAATATAATAGTAGTTTTTTGTTTTGTATTACCATTTAACATTAACCGCCCAAAATAACTACAATGAATGAATTTTGTAGTTAGTTTTCTAAATCTTCAGCAATTTTAATTTCTGGTTAACTTTAGAAGTATAACACACCAGTATCTTTTAGATGTGTTATGTTGTAACGACCTACATACTTACGCCTGTTACACCTTGTAGAAAATAGGTCACCGACCAAGATTCTTCAACCGACTCTCCCCTGAACTCTTTATTCCAATTATTAGCAAGTGCTATTCATTCTTTCGATGCCTACCTCTGATTTCCAACGCAATGTGTTATTTGGTCTGCCTCTTTTCCTTTTGCCTTTAGGATTCCAAGTTAGGGTTTACTTTGTGATGCGGTTTGATGATTTCCTCAATGTGTATCCTATCCACCTCCAGAGTTTTTTCCTAATTTTCTCTTCATCTGAAAGTTGGTTTGTTCTTATGGTGTCTGGCTAACAGATCAGGAGCATCTTTTGTAGACAACTGTACTTTTTCTGATGTTGGTTGTGGTAGTTCTCTAAGTTTCAACTCTGTACAATAGAACTGTCTTGACGTTTGTATTGAAAATCTTGATCTATTTGTCACCAAGTAATATCTAACTCTGTAGCTATAAACAAATATCTTCTTTGTTTTTATTGCTTTTTTTAAACTGTATCTTAGATAAATTCTGTATTGAACAATGTTGAATGAGAATCAATTTGTAAGTAGCTAGTTAGATAAAACTGGAATAACATTAACAATGTAGAAAATTCTTTAATTCTCAAAACACAATAAGATTGATGGCGTCCCCAAGCTGAAGATGCTGAGCGACTCTATATTCGATCATTATTGTCTTCGAAAAAGGATTTCTAACTTTGGCTGTGAACAATATGTTAGTAATGCTGATATCCAGCACTGTATGTAGCGTTAATTTAATTAGTATTACCGCCTTGGATACTTGCAACGCATGTCATCTCAGGGCTTTTCTCGTTGTGCATTATTTGCCGACGTTGGGATCGGATGCGAAATTCACCCAGGTGGTGATGCATTCATGCACGGTGCTAATATTTTGCAACTCTTAATTCAATACAATAAATGAAACAACTTCTATCCTCTTCTTTCTGCCTCGCTAACTAGAGTAAATATGCCAGTTTGATAATGGAAGCTTTGTTGATGATCACTTCAGTATATCAATCGAAAATATATTTAAGTTAATCGTTTTCATATTATTTATAGTGGTTAGATTTTATGAACTGAGTCTTTGTTGCTAAACGAGAATCATATTAAAACTTTATTGAAAGTCTATGAGTAGAGTTCTTACTGAGTAGTTTAAAATATGGAAAATTCGTGTTATTCGATATTGATTTGCTTTCTCATAAGTTGCATTTCAAGATTGTACACCCTTAACAGGTAGTCAGTTTATGACATCAAGCCATAGTATAAAAGAAAACTGTCTAGAATTGACATTTGTCGTTTCATCTTGATTTATCTGGTTGGGATCCTAGTGATCTCTTGAACTCCGTAACACATTATCAGATAGGTGTCAGAATCAAACTCAGTGGCGATTCTCTCATGATTTTGTTTTACATTTTTCATAAAAGTGTGGGGAATTTCTCTAAGTGAAAGAATTCTTCTTGGTTGTATTTTTTTAGAAACTGATCTGCCTCTCCTATTTAGATTGTTCTCATTCACATACTTTTATTCGTTTCTTCCTCTTTTGTTTATACCCTCTCACGTTATCTGTCTTGTTACAATTTCATCATTTTATTTGTATGGAGCACATTCATTTTGATTCTCATTTCTGTTGTAGTGAATGAAGACTTGTTTAGAGTAAACCAATCTATTGTATTAAGCAAAATCATACAGCATTTGTAAAATATGGAAACAATACATCGAATACACCATTTGCACAAGACCGGTGAATCGTACTTCACCAGCTCCATCGTTCTTTCGTTCCTTTTGCTTCTCGGACTTTTTTTTCTCTTCTCATGTTCGTCTTGTGTCTGTAAGAATCGTACTTCCAATTCTTTATACATGCTACTGTCCGTAGTACACACCACAGTATCGGTGTATATATGTAGTAAATAAGTAAGATGTAATTTCATTTCTTTCCTTGATTATTTAGAATATAACTGTGCTACCGAGTAACACCACTGATACCCCAGCCATAAAAATTGACAGTCGCGTATCAGCTGCAAGATCGAATTCACTATCATCAGGATTCCGAACAAGTGAATTGAGAAATAATGTTGATCCAGTCGATAATTTTGATCGTGGACGAAGGTATGTCAATGAATCTACATTTCTTTGTAGTTTGACTAGTTTTAAATTTCAGTCGAAATTTTTACTATGCAAAATATGATGTTGAAAAATAAAGGTTGTAGATGCTTGATAGTTTCGTATATCGATTGGTGATTCTGTTTCATTTCCGTTCATCGAGAATTCCTTAGCGAAAGATACATTATACTTTTGTCTTTTTTATTTCGATCATTTACTTTAAACATTTAGTTCAGTAATCGATTACACTTTCTTAACGATCTTTGTATTCAGTTTATTATCTTATCTGTTCAAATATTATCCAATAGCATCAAGGCTAGGTAGGCGAAATTATAGTTCAAAATTCTGACCTAACTTTGTGTAGTATGATTCATAAACTTTTTCGGATCTATCTTACCTACTTAGGTAGTTTATTTAACCTTAATACACCAGATTTGACTCATTGCTTAGTTTGAGTATTTTTATTTTGATAAGTTTGTTAATCAAACGCTCGGTCTGATTTTCTAATCTCTTTTAATAAGCCCAGTCTAAATCACCTACACTGCAACCTGAACACGAGAAAAAGGACGCGAAATACAGAACTGATGCTTTACTCCATGCACAGCAAATTGTATGTATTTATACCAAATAACGTAACCTTGATCGTATCAACAGTTCCAAAAGCATACTAAATATAGCGGTAATAGGGTAGTTATTCAATCAAAAACATCCTTCTAGATGTTTCAAAGAGAATTCCATTCAATACTAATTGGATAGTGCTTATCAGCGGCTTTTTTTTAGAACTTCACAACAATTCAGTTGTTGACTGGTATTAAGTTCTAAATATACCAAAAAATGTCAAATCGTAATAAAATCCCTACGTTTAGATCAACAGTAATATCATGTGGAAAACCAGGAAATACAGAATAAATTGGGCGTTGAAGACTGTTCAACTACTATCAGTGTTATATTTATTTGTTCGTTTACAGTTCACCTTTAGTCCATTTTTATAGTCTCATGGTTGTTTACATACATGTATGCATCTCTTATAATAAAGTTAATTTTGTTTTGTCAAATTGCTGAATATATCAAACATTAATGATAATTGTGTCTTAATTTCGAAAGGATCATTCGATCAGAAATATATTCAGTTTGTTTTTCCCACATCTTGTTCACAAGTAGTCAGTAAAACTCTATTATATGTCAATTAGGATTCAAATGAATTCACCATGTTTAAAGTTTTTATTAGTATAGAGAGTTTGTAGAGATGATTGGATTTCTTTATAGATTACATTATGGGTTGATCTTAGTTAACTAAATATGTGTTAATTTGTTAGAATATAACAAAAATTGATAGTGAAAACATCATCATCATCATCATCATTTCAAAAGAGAATAAAATTTATGGGACATTTTACAGACTGTTTGTTTTATTGATTTTATTCCACTGGGTATATACTACTTTTATGAATGTAACAGAAATAATATAGCGAGAAACTTTTCTAACTTAATGTTTACTTTATTTCATTTATATCATTTTTGTTATTTATTTTAGACGTTCAAATCTTGATTCAATTGATAGAACTCTAAATCGTCAAAATTCTCATATTCATATCAGTATTAGATCTCCTTTAGGTTCACCAAAAAGATCTCAATCACATGTATTTGTATCAAATGGTCGGTTAAATAAATCTGGTGTTTCTAAACCACCTAGATTTGTAAGCTATAAGAGTCCACTGGAATCTGTTGGGAAATCACTTAAAGGTAAGCATTTTTACTTATAATCAATGATAGCATTAAATGGTTCCATCAGACATAATCGTTTTCACTCCAACTTTTACTGAAGATGTTTTGTCAAAGTTGTTAGTGAACTTTCAAGTACAATGTGAAAGAAATTTTTATTTCAGATTATTTTAGATGTTTGTTGACACCTATCTACATCAAGGTATCTACATGTTGTTTTGTAAATCCCTATCTTCATCCCTAGTTACGGATAAATTTCTCCCATAACTCTTGTCAAAGTATTTTCAGCATCTACAGATGTTTATATTATCGTGTGAATTCGATTTACAAGAAAGATTTCATCAAAATTCTGTTGTTTTTCAAGTTGGTTGGAATGTCTTTTTATGTGTATTCCCTTCACTTTTCTGTTGGAATTAAGAGAGAATATACTAATCAGTTTACTGTGTATGCGTACTCAAAAGAAATTCCCTTTTGTCAGAGATAATATTTAAGGAACAGGAGTGAGAATAAAGACTAAACGACGAGACTATAATTTATGGACGAACTAATCAGATTTAAGATAAGAGGTTTCGGATTTCGGCGCGAAATTCATTCATCCATTTATTTGACTAAATAGCGTCTTGGTATTTTAGCTGATAACAGTTCGTGATGAAAACCTTAAATCTAATTCCTAACCCTAACCATCCATTGTAATTCATAATTTTAATAGCCTACACTGCTTTATAACGCTTGATTAGTCATAGTTAGTAGGTGGACTCTCTGAAGGTCACTTCGGCGTCCTTCAAAGGTCGTCCACAAAATATAATTTCACCAGTGTACAAAACTTGAAAAACTATCATTCAGATGCACATACATTGCATAGAATTTAGTTTGTGTATTATTTTATTTTTGAAATAAATGATTCAAACGGTCCTAATTCTTTCAAATTATTTCTTATTGTGAAACATCTTACGGTTCTTTTTGGAAGAAAAATAATGTAAGTTTAAGTGAAGTTGAATAATGACTAGCAGTTGTATTTTGGACATGGGCTTCTGTTTCTGTCTAACTCGTGCGTTCGGTGTGTCCGACACATATCAGTGTTGTTGTTCACACCGGGGTTTCGATCCATTATGTTTTTGTTTCAATCACTCAATGTGTTATCCTCTGAGTCTAGATAGCTACTGGCTTATGTAACGGGGATGCATTTTATTATTGATTTGTGTTTAGACTCTGGAATGGAAGTACATCCAGCTGATTCATTTAGATAATACATATTAGATTTAATGGTTAATCACTATTCATGTTTACTTATAAATTTATAACTTAATAACAATATCACGGTATCACATACAGGATGTGCTTTTACCAAAATAGATTGATCAAATATCAGGCACGAATACCAACAATTGGGAGATTCAGACACAAATAAATGAAATTATATTAATCTGAAATATTATCTTTTTCTTTTATTATCATTGTTATATATACTGTTTTCAATATTCTCTTGTGAAAAATTAATCTTTAGCTAACCATAATCAACCAATGGACCATGATAAGCAATCGACACGAAACATGACAAACAATATTTCATCTTCCTCTTTGTTGTGTAATAATTTATCAAAAGAAGTTAATAGTGATGATGTATTGAATAAACGAGGACGTCGAAAGTCGCGTGCACCTGCTCCACCAACCAAATTAGTGGAGAATACTGCTGTTACTACTATTAGCACTACTGTTACTACTACCAATACTACCACTACTACTACGATTAAAGCTCCATTAGCAGTTTCCGAATGTAGTATGTTCTATTGTTATCAACTTAATTGTATTAATTTAAAACAATTTATTTTGCTTGATGTAGTTTTTTGATTGGTTAATAAAAAGATGACACCGATTTCAGAAGAGAAACTGGTATAAACATTCTATGCTAGTGACACGGAACAATTTATCAGCTATTCAGAACAAATCATAGTCAGTTATAGAATGAATTATAATAAAAAGTAATTAGTTTCAACAGATAAATAGTCTTGACACATGGTTAATGAATGTTTACTATATTTATGTGTGTAGTAAAAGGAAAAAGGTTTAGATTTAAAAGTGTTATGAGTAATAGTTGGCTTTAGGAGTTAAGGTTGGGGCTTTCATTATGAGCGGACATAAGCTATAATGTAAGAATGGTTTGTAGATATATGGATAACTGACGTTTGTTCAAAATGTGAGGATCATTTACTTGATTAATTCGTCTGTAAATAATCGTTCTACGTATAAAAAAACTCTTGGCTATGCTTTGAACTATATAGAGTACACTCAACAATCAACTACCCTTTCAGATAAAAAGTCTGTACCAGGAACTGATGTTTCTTGTAATTTGTCTTACACAGAACATCAGATTCATTATGTAGGGCAGCATAACAGTTACGTTTATTAAGTTTAAGCATCTTAGAAACTAGATGTAGCTAATTTTTACTCATTTTTTTTAAAGAAATAGGATCCAAGCTATTCTCACCTAACTTTAGTATTTGGCACACAAACCAAAACGTACTATTCTAAAATCCGATAGGTTCATCAGCATTGTATATTTTTACCAGAAAACTTACGGAAAGAAAGCCAACTGAACAAAATAGGAGTAATGGGGAGAGTTAGAGATGAATGTAGTAGTTTAACGATATAGTAGCTGATTTTCCTATCAACTCTACCATCGGAAATAAATTTAGTATCAGGATGACAGATTGTCGGTTAAGACAAAGTTATTTTTTTAATAGATTTCGAGGTTTCTTTATCATTAAATCAATAAATTCAGTAACAACAAGCTGTATGACAGTATTATTAACTGTTACACAAATAACAAACGTCTTTCTTGGATAAAAAAATAGTTTAATAAATAGCATAAAAAACAATAGGAATGACAAGGAAATGTAGTTATCATAAGGAAAGAGATTACAAGGTTAGTAATATAAATGAATGCTTAAGAAAAATTACGCATTGTTATAGTGAAACACCTCAAGTTGTCTACCGTCGAATGAATGACAATTTCTCAAACTACTGAATATTAGTTTGTAGTATGATGTAACACAGGAAAACGGATAAAAAGAAGACGGAAAACAAGATCGAATTACCATACGTAATCAGTTTAGACGACATGCAAAATATCGTTTATATTATTCAATGTGATGTATGGGGAACGGAATATTGAATTCTAAATGACTCGTAATACCCTCTCTAATTCGCATTCTTTTACAAAGTTTGGAAAGTGATAAGATAGATTATGTGATAAATATAGAAGTTGTGAAGACTTTACGTAAGATTCCAATCACATGTACTTAGTGAATGAGCAAAGCAATGAATGAAGGTATGATTTTGGTGTACATAGAAATAAAAATTAGTTTTGCGAAGACCACATAACAAAACAAACTGATCAAATAATAATGACGATAACAAAAAATAATCTACCAAAATAGTGATAAGTTGATTACTATCTATTTCTTGATACATAGATTAGGTTTGAGTTTCTTTATTGACACTGCCTAAGGAAACCGGAAAGACGCTAAGTTTTCTTGTCTGCTAATAGTTCTGAAGTATTGTGGAATGTTAATAGTATTCCTGGTATCAATAAAATACTGAGCTATTAACCTGTTTAGAGCCGTTGCATCCCTCTCAGCCTCAAGTTCTTTGGAACGTACTTGAAAATACACAACTGCATTTTTCAGTTTACGTGTACATGACAAGGCACATACATTTTAGGAAAAAAGAGAAGATTACACGTATTCACTCACAACTATAAATAGTTTGACATTTTTAACTTGACCAATTCTTTTCATATTGGTGAATACAAACTTTTTATAATTGTTCTCTTTTAAAGGCAAAGAGTTTGAGGATAATGACGATGATGAATGTTTAGAATCTATCTGTCAAGGTCGTGCACGTGCTGTAACAACATCTTTGTCAGCAACATCTGTAAAATCAAATATTCCTTGTTTAACAACTTCGCAACATATTGTCTCTACTTCATTTCGCAATACAATTAATAATGTAAATGGAAGTAATACAGAGAAACCAGTCAAGCCACCACGAAGACTTAATAATAATACATCCTCTTCCACTGAAGCTCTGCATAAATCTGAAAAGAGTATATGTAGTCGATATTATTCTCCAACTTTAAAAAGTTTTCATAATCCTTCAACCTCACAACACAAGTTTCCTCATGATATCCCTTCTCAACATCGGGGTATTGTTAAAAATATGATAAGTAAATTTCAGCAGCCTTAAAATCTAGATTTTTGTTCCTCTCAATTGATCTGCTTTCTATCTTGTCATTTATAATTTTTAACTGTAAGAATCCATCGCTTCTTGCTAACTGCCTAACTGATTCTATCCTTACCGGTTTCTACAGATTCTTTTTTATATAATTTGAAAACTACTTTTATTCATTTAGGGAAACACTACTTATAATGAATAAGTAGTTAAAATTATTTAGTGAAATTAATGTACTGTTTGTTTTTACATATTCATTTTCGTCGTAAAAAACATACTAATTTGCTTTTGTCAATAATTTTCTGCTTATTTTGATGAATAACGAAGAGAGAGATTTTTGTCTCCTTTTCAAACGGATACATATTTATTATCTACTGGTTAATGATATTTACTTTTTCTTTCGTGTTTATAAGTATTTTGTTATGAATTTATTGTTTCTTTTCAAATAGTTATTTGTAATTTGTGTTTTCCATTATATTTATTCAGTTTCATTTTCCTTTCTGTCCATTTATTGTTCAGTTTATGAATCGATTTTTTTTGTTTCTTTAGGGGTGGGCTAAGAGAGTTGGTTGTCGTAATTGTTCTGTTTATTGTTTATCTATGTTCCTTTTTTCGTTTCTACGTTGTTTTGTTTCTTTTGAAGTCACAGTTTAGGATTTTCACTATTTTTTTTCCGAATGACTTCTGGAAGAGTTCATGATATGTTTCCATATAGGATTTAAGAGAAGTTTTGCTTATCCATGTGATATTTTATTTGTTGATGTAGTCATAATATGTTTTGAGAATAAAATGTTCCTGGACTGATTGATAAGATCATCATCATCACCATCATGATCATTATGTCACTTGCAAATAAAAAAATAGGATTATACCGTTTCATTTACTTTCGTTAATTTACGAAAGATTTCTTATACTCTAATGCTTTTCTTTTCAATATTTAATAAAGAGTATTTGTTAGCTTATTATAAAAAGTATTCATATTATTGTATCTGGGAAAATATTTCAATTTATATTAGTTATAGTAATGAGTACATGAGTATGAATGTGGTGAATGATCATTATTCAGTGTTGCAAAACATTTGATTTTTGCTTTTCATTATGAATGTAACATGAAACTTTAGATACTCTATTCTATTATTGCTGAGTCAATGAAAAACAATGTAACTGCGAGCCAGATAATTAAGTGTTAATATATGTGACTGACACTGGATATAAGTTAGAATCACATGGAAAACTTCAGTCCTATCCTTGATATGGTGATATCTTAATCAGCAATTTCGAATCGCATGAAACCTAGATTAGAAGTTTCCAATTAATTTCTTCAATTCACCTAGCAAAAAAAGAATTTGTCTATACTCTTATACTTCTGAAAATCTAAGGAACATATCATCTAAATAAAGATGAATGAAAATGGTCTTGGACTCTAGGAAGAAAATGAAAGCTCAGTTTTCATTTAAAGTAAAACTGATTGATAAGGACTATTTAATCGTTCTTGTGTGGAGATAAAGATCTTTGTAGAAGAATTCAATGCCCTGGTATGGCCAAGAGTGGGGAAAGCCAGATCTCCTCCTACAAATGCTCTCACATGGCCACACGTATACAGCCACTCTAAGGGAGGTCATACTCACTGCCTGCTTGCAACACTACTATTGTTTACGAAATCGAGAGGACGAAAAGCGGATGTCCAGCGCTTTAACCGGGTTGATGGATACGGAGGAGTTAGAAAACCGTGATTTCAAGCCAACGGTATACATGGGCTCCAGTATCCTGAAGGGACAATTGGTGTATGAACCAATCGTTGATCACCTCTACCATGGGACTTCATCTCCTTACATTGCTCCACTACCTTATGGATCAAACCTTTAGGTGGAACACTTCGGGTGTGGCCCCCTAAGGAAACCAACTGCTTCGGTTTGTGCACCCGGAGAGTATTCTATCCCTCTAACAAGTCTAGTGATTTGTGTGGCACATATCTATTTGTTGCCTCCTTTTACCAATGTTTATGTTTAAATAAACAATCAACATGGTATAATTGAATGTCACAGCATTTTCAAATTAAACTGTTGATACTTTAACACGAAGTCTGTCAATAAATAATCTACAACTGTATTTTAAATTATAATGCGTTTGTAGATGTTGCTACTAAGATTTAATAATTTCAAACATTTTGAGCATTGGATAGATTGTTATTTAATCAAAGCAATATATTTGTAATGTCCTAACAAGTAGGAAAATTAAGCTTTTAAATTTTTTCGACGTTTCGTGACTGTATATTAGCCGCTTCTTCAGTGTTTAAAAAATCTTTAAGGAAGTGGATAAAACTGAGTTAAGAAACAAATATATAATCATTTCAGGAGTTGAGATCATGAGTCGATTTAGGCTAGACCACCATTTAAAACTTGTATGTACTGAACGGCCGTTTCGTCCCATTGTGGGACTCTACAGCATGGTGGTCTAGCTTCAATTGACTCATGATCTCAACCATTGAAATTACTAAAATCTCCACAAAAACCCTTCTGATATTAATCAACATATGCTCAATAGTGTACGACTTCAAGAGGTATATCCTGGAGTTCTAGTGAGAAACACTGACCAGGTTTGTTGTGACATAGTAACTCGCTGAAGACAATGGTGGATGTGTTACTGAATTTCGTAAATTGGTTGAAGTTAAACATTAGCACTGTTGGATGCCGTCCAGCTTATTGGTCTAAATGTTAAGCGCTCGTGCGCACAAGACTGATTAGTCCCACAATAGGACGTGACGGTCATCCAGTGCTTCCAGGTTTTCCATGATGGTCTAGTTTCAATTGACTCATGATCTCAACTATTGAAATGACTAAATTCTTCACAAAATCCTTTCTGATATAATCTTTTATTAATAAAATCATAATGTTTTGTTCCATACAGTTGTGGATTATAAGTTAAAATAAGAAATTATGCTGGATACAATTGAATCAACATTAATAAACGATTGTATTTCTATCTAACTAATCCCTATTCACTTTTATCGATCAATACAATAATCATATTTTGAAAGTGAAGTAAATGTTTTTTTGTTTTTTTCTTCATGATTTCTTTTCTCTTTTTTTTTCTGTTGATATAAATGGAATTATTATTTAATATAATAAAACATTCTTTCTTTTTTTTCGTTACTTTTGTAACATTTTTTCTATACAAAACACTTCATTTAAACAAGTAATGAACAGGAAATGAATAAAAGTTAGTTTAACAATGAATGTTTTAAAACAACAACATCAGCAACGAAAAAAAGAACGATTTTCGATGATACTTATCAAAAGAACGAAGGTTTATTGAAAATTGTGGTAATTCTAATAGTTACATTCATGTGTTGTGGGTTTTTTTTTGGATGAAGTTTTTTTCTCTGAGTTGGATGGTTTAGTCGTGGAGATTTCATCGTTCTTCTGAAAACCTGGAAGCACTGGTGGTTGTTTCGTTTTAGTATGAAACTCCTCAGTATTGCACATACACTATCCCGTATATAACAATCGAACACAGGATTTTCGGTCTCGTGCGGGAACACTTAACCTCTCGAGTACAGAACCGGTATCCGACAGTGTTGATGTCCAACCCTAGTCGATTCATGGTCTTCTGCAACCGTTCATCCATTGTGGGAGGTAGATACCTGTCTCTACCTGACACGGATTGAACTCCATTATTCACGGCTTCTCGTTAGAATTCGAAGAACCCCCTCACGAAGCTAGTCACTAGAGAAGTCAGGTTTAAGGTGAACCACACGTGGAGAAATTCGAACACTTCACTTTTATTTGAAGTTTGTGCTGATGAATTAATTCAATTTACTCAACTGGTAAGTAGTTGTGTGGTATGTACTACTGATGTCAACAGATATAAATAGTATGTCTCATCAATCGAAAGTGAGTGCCTAAAGGCAGAAAGTCGAGAAAATCGAAAAAAAAACAAGAACAGAGAGTGATTGATATAGAAACGACAGGAGAACAAATTCTAAGACAATTGATTGATATTCTGCAAATGATCTAGTTGTCCCCACATATGTGTTCTCGTTTACTGCAGTGAATACGACACCAAAAAGATAAAAACGAAACATTCATTCATTATTTTAGACTATTCTTCTTCTTCTTCGTCAACTACATATTTTTCTATTTGTCTATTATTTTGTTTGTTTATACTCACGCAATCTTTCAACGGTACCGTATTTTTCATTCATGTACAAAATGATTGTGTCATTATCTGGGTCGATTGTTTTATTGTTTGTTTTATTGTCTCCGAATTCAATGAAGAAATCGACTATTTTGTAAAACATGAAATGGATTCTATTCAATAAGGTTTTATTCAGTCTACAAAACAATATTATTATATTTCTAATGTATTGAGTTGGTTAATTTCTCTTTTCCCTAGAACTAATTTAAACAAAATTTCTATTTAGAATGAATGGATTATAATGGTAGTAATAAAATGAATAAGGAATATTTCGTCCTATCTACAATTCATCAACCGTAAATATTTACATTCATGGGTTGAATTTCATTATTAGGTTTTGAACTAAGTATTTTTCAATTTGAATACGGATGCTTTATTCATTGAGTTATTCAACTTAGTGACCCATTAACTTGTTTAATGAATATAATGTTTTATGTCATTATAAATAAAGGTTTGAATGATCCTATAGTTAGTATTTAAAATGAATCTTAATCAGTCTTTTTTAGGATATATGTAGGAAGTCAATCAGTGTTCAAATAGCCCAGTGATAATTTTTCCAACTATAACTATGGTTAAAGTAAATCTGAATATTACAGAAAGTATTGTGGTGTGTGCTACTTATGTAGACATAAGTAGTATATGATGTTAGTCGTGAATAGAATGTCTAGCAGCAAAGAGACAAGAAGATCGAACTGTGAAAAATAAAGACAGAATGCAATTTTTATGAAAATACAAGAACAATGAAGTCTAAGTCATTTTGAGACAATTGATGGACATTTTGCAAATTGAGCATTTAATATATGGTTGTTAGATTTTATTAACAAGTCCTGTAATAATGTGTTAAATACGTTCGATTGTTCCCTATCAGTATTCTTGTTCACTACAGTATTACTTCTCAAAGGATTGGAGAAAATTTTTCTTGAAAAATGTTATTTAACACGAAATCTAAGGTATCTTACTGACCACATCCAATAGTCGGTTGATAAAGACAAATCTATCACCGCCGAACATTTCTTAATAGACTTATGTTTATATAGAGAAAGAATTATTTATCTAAGTCTCTTAGCTTTGTTCCAGTTAAAATTTTTAACTTTCTACATTGGATATGAAAAAACACAACAAATGAATATCAAGTAACTCATTTACTTCTAATGACTTGAAAATATACACTTTTGATCATAAAATAATCTTAACATTTCATAACAGACCCGGTTGAACTCCACTGGTCACTTTTTCTTACTAGAACTCCAGGAAATACTTCTTGAAGCCAGCTATTAATGAGATGATGATTATTATCAGAATGTGGTTTTGTGGAGACTTTTAGTAATTTAATAGTTGAATTCATGAGTTGATTAAATCTGGACCACCATGGAAATACTTGGAAGCACTGAACGGTCGTGGATGCACACTGCTGAGGAGTCTCATACTAGAACGAAACGACCGTCCAGTGCTTCCAGGTTTTCAATGGTGGTCTAGCTTTAATTGACTCATGAATTTAACTATTAAGTTGATTTTCTTTGCTAAAATAATGTTCTAT
Source organism: Schistosoma spindalis (assembly GCA_946903255.1). Lineage (NCBI taxonomy): Eukaryota > Metazoa > Platyhelminthes > Trematoda > Strigeidida > Schistosomatidae > Schistosoma > Schistosoma spindalis. The sequence continues at coordinate 7,655,111 of OX336420.1, forward strand.
AGTAATATAGAAATGTGCTAATTATTTAATAAACTATCTTACTATTGAATATCATTTTAGCAAATGAAATTAACTATAAATACAATTGTACAACTTAAGTAAATAAAATTGTCGTAAAGAAGATTTTCTTCTCAAAAAATGGATCACTTTCGTTATTGATCAATGTGAGTTAATTTCACTTCACTTTTAGTTGATATTAATTAATTCATAAACTAGGCAGTTGAAAATTGTACAGTGTTTTGTTACTTGGATTTCATCAATTAGTGAACTGTTAATCCGGATTTTAGTCATACTGTTTGTTGGTAATATTAGTGATATCATTCGGTTGACCAAAACCAAAATTGTTGCAATGGAGTTCAAGTATACATTCACTTGGTATTGTTTAATTGAATCTTCGCATTGATCTTTATGACTACAATTGATAAGTTTCTTATTGATATATGTACATACTGTGCGTATGGTCTCCATATTGCCTTAATTCACAAGCATTATAAGCAAAGATGGATCCCACTGTTAGTCACTTTCCATCTGTGCTTAGGAGTTCAAGTATATTTTTCACTGTTTGAATATCATATCACATATGATATTGTACATAACAAATAGATCATATTATTCAGGAATAATTAACTTAACTGCTTCTCACTCGAATTTCAGGAAATCCATCTTGAAGCTGGCCACTAATAAGCATATGATGATTATCAGAATGGAGGTTTGTGGAGATTGCAGGAATTTTAATAGTTTAATTCATGAGTCGGATAGAGACAGATATCTATCTCAGACAATGGAGGAATGGCTGTGCAAGATCATTTATCGATTGAGGTTAGATATTAACGCCGTTGGATGTCGGCTCAGGGGTCTATAGCTTAAACGTTCGCGTATGATACCGAAAATCTTGTGTTCGATTGTTGTTTACAGGATCGTGTATGTGCACTACTGAGGCGTCTCATACTGGGACGAAAAAGTCATCCAATGGTTCAAGGTTTTCAGTGGTGGTCTAGCTTAAATCAATTCAACTAATAAAGCTAAATTATTTCACAAACAGTTTTTAAATGGCACTAAGGCTTATTTTTACTCAATATTAGATAATATTAAAGAAATATAGTATTTCATACTGATGCAAATCAGTAATTAAATAATGATGGGAGCTGCCAAGATGCATTTTTACATTAATTAATGCTTAAATAAAGATGGTTAGTCAATAACAGTAGAATCCAGGACTTTTTTTTCTTTCTGTTTGTGATTCGTCAGCTGAATATACCTGATATATCTCACTGTTGGTGTTCAAACCGAAAGGCAATTCTCTTATGGTGCACACACATCGAAGGTAATTAATTCAAATTATGTCCTTAACATTAACAGTCAGAAGATTTAAAGCTTTATTAATAAATAGTAAATTAATACTATTTACAATGAAAAAGAAGGAAGATTTCATAACTTAATGTTTAAATCGTGCCAACTACTAATTTGAGAAAAAGTTAGTCTTAGAAAAAAGACGATATTCTCAGAAGCGCTAAATTCTATTCCAAGAGTTATTAATGATCTTTGTCATGTAAGGTATATTTATGTAACAGGTGTCATTAAAGACCGTAGATTTAAGTGGATACACATCTACAATCTTTAAATGAATTCAAAAATAAATGAGATTTCTAATACTAATCAACATATACTCACTAGTGACCGGTTTCAAGAAGTATTTCCTGGAGTTCTAGTGAGAAACAGTGACCAGTGGAGTTCAACCGGATCTATTGTAAGATAGTAACTCACTAAAGACAATGGTGGATGTGTCGCAGGATTTCGTAGATTGGTTGAAGTTAGACATTAACACTGTTGAACGCCGGCCAACTCAGTGGTCTAGAGGTTAAACGCTCGCGCGCGAGACTGATCGTGGATGCGCACTGCTGAGTAGTACCACAATAGGACGAAACTGTCGTCCAGTGTTTCCAGGTTTTCTATAATGATCTAGCTTCAATTGACTTACGATCTCAACCATTAAAATTAATATGATATCCACTAAACCCCTTCTGATTTCTCAAATCGTCCATTTAATCCAAAAGAAACTGATAAACATTCAGTCCTTATGATTAACAAAGGCAACATTAAAACCATTACAAATGAAATAAAAATTCATTTACAACGAACAAGCTACTGGCTATCAGAAATCAGTAACCCAGCCGAAAAAGTGCATGGCGTTTGAAATGAAAGGTAATTTCTTCAAATCTCAGTATGAATGCTAACACTGAAGTTCAAGTGTATTCATATGGCGAGTCCCAAATAAGATGAAAAGTCTATTCTTGATTCCTCTGCTAGCCACCATCAAACTATATATGATAATCTGTAGCTAAATAAAACTCAAAGCATGAATTCATTTTAAAGCAAATCTGCATCGATCACATGTGTCGGTTATCTTCCGATTTCTTCTATGAGGTAAAACTGAAATATCTGAATATTCGTTCTGCTAACCAGATTATATAAATTGAATAGCAGACAGAATGTTCTCATCCCCGACAATTCACAATATTGCTGCCAATTTTCGTTCACTTGTCCTCTTTGAAAAATGAATTTTATATTAGAAGGAACCAGTAAAAGGGTTTTTCTTTTAAAACGGGAATTTCAGTTCCTACTATCATAACAAAGTTATTCTGAATAATTTGAGTCAGTAATCCCTATTGGAGACCGTTAAGGTTCTTCCAAATAAACTTATAATGCTAAGAAAAAACTGTTCAAGAAACGAACCATCTCGAATTATCTTTGAGCGAAACAGTCTCTAGGTAAATGATCTTTGGCGAATATTTCGCATACAGTAAGATAGTGCAATAAATTTACATTTCATTGATCACTGGGTGGTGACCCATGTCATGTATGTTGAGTCCTTTTTAGTACAGATCTAATTCTATGGATGAAATTGCTAAGGAGTGCCAATTGGGACAAGACCTAGGTTCAGGGTTTCTTGTTGATCACCTCAACCACCACCTTAAGGTTCAACATAGTGCTATTGTCCACATTGCAACTTGATCGATTAAATTTGATCTGTACTAAAAAGGACCTAACATACATGACATTAGTCAACTATGCAGTGATCACTCAATTGTTAATGGTTGTGGCTTTTAGAGGAAACAGGTTGAAGCTACTGATAAACATGTGGCTTCCAACCTTCTTCAGAACATCATTCTAGATTCAGAGGTTAACAAAAGTGAACACAGTGTAAGAATCAATCTAAACCGGTCCTGAACGAATCATCATTGAGTTTTATATTATTTAGAATAATTATTAGTTTGAAATGAGTTATTTTTAAATAGTTCCCTTCAAGATTATCTCAGGTTATGAAAGAGAAAGAGAGTTTTGTTATACCCCGGCGAGAATTATGAATTGTAACTTTTGTGAACTACTTATGGACAAATATTATGCGTATATTCTTAAAGTATGATTATTCAGTAACTAGATTGTGTATATCTACACTCCTCTTATTAGGAGCTTTATTTTAATCTATTAACTATTATTATACGATTTACCATTCTTGATTTCTGTTCAGTCTATTAATTACAGTCTCCCTCATTCACAACCACTTTTAGTTAGATCTCGTACAAATTTTATTTTCTATTTTATGGTACGATGTAATCTGTTTGGTTTGTATATAAACCCAGTATGTTTGTAATACATGATGTATATCGCGGAGGCCGAGATCGGTGTTCTGGACTAGGCGGGAAGTAGGACCGATAAGGACTCCAGACTGCTTGTACGGGTTTTATGCGTCATTGATCCAGTTGATAAGTCACTATTCTCTAATTGGCAGTATAATTACATTACATATTAATGGGGCCACAAATTATAATAAGTTTATCCAACTTCTCTTATATTTATCTGAAATAAACTGAGCAAACACTTAGTTCATTTTTGTATTGCTTGTTTGAATCTTCCCACTGATGATTAGGACTGCAATCGACCAGTCTCTTATTGACATATGTGCATCTTGTGCAGATTGTCTTGATATTACCTTCAATTGCAAGCGTTATCAGCTGAGATGTTGGTTTCTATCTATATAATCAAGAGTGTAGATTTCGTCTGATATGAAATTCTTCAGCTGAACATACCTGCATCCAAGAGTTGACAGCCACTTGGACACTCCAACCCAACACCATTTACTTCAGGCGCTATCACGTTATCCACTTAGCTATTGAGTTCAGATAGTCACATGATCAGCCATAAATATCTACATCAACTCTGAGATTTAAGTATATCCATCTGAAGAGTCCAAAATAGGACGAAACTCACATACTGAATTCCACTTTTAACCACCATTATCTCAATTTAAAATACTTATTTATAATATTTTTTTCTGATAATAGATCAAGTCATATTGAATAGATAAACTAGCATATATTCAATAAATTAATTGACAAAAGATCGAAAAGATAGATTAAACGATTTATTCCTCAAAAAAAAAAAGAAAGAAAACGCATCACCATTAGAGTTTCATGCATAACTTAACAACAAATCTAGTTCACTTAATCAGTAATGTTATTCACATAACAAGTTAATTGTCTTACAATTAGTTCGATTGATTATGTCATCCGATTAACTTCAAACAGATGTTTCATTATAACTTCACACGCACACAAAATATAGAACGAATATAACCTGAATTAATTCTTATTTCTGAATATGTTCAATTATTCTCTTAGTGATAGTTTCTTGAGATTATAGATCAATCCAAGTTAGATATCTACTTAATACTAGGAAGTAATGGATAAATGTTTGTTTCTAACTTGAGATTCGACAATAATACATGTTCATGATCTTAACAAGGATCAAACTCAAGGTTTTTAAGTTTCGCGGTGGATAAATATTGATCTCAGATATTAAGGTTTTAGTAAAAAAATCATGCTTACTAGAGTTTAATGATATTGATGTAAGATAGTTGCCCACCGTAAGCTTAGGCACTCAGCTCTAGACCGAAGGTCCTGAGTTATATTTGTGGTAAGGTTGTAGATCTGTACTCTTGAGGAGTTTCATGCTATAAGAAAACAAATACCCAATGATTCTACTTTTTCAATGGTTGTTTAACTTAGGTTAGTTTGTGATCTATGTAATATTTAACAATTATCATAAACGCTCATGATGATAATTTACCGTTAGGTATATTTTGTTTATACATACATTTTTATAGTTTTCAATATAACAATTTAGTGTTTAGCATTAATGAACAATGAAGTCGGAAGTGAAATAATCTTCTTTGTTAAATATTGATCACGTAAACGCTAAATGAAGTTGTTTTGTTTTTACCTAATTCACGATAGTAAAGATGAATAATGGACATTTTCTATAACATTCTGGTTTTTTTTTAGTTTATAAGCCAGTTACAAGCATTCGATCAGTGGTCAAAGTATTTAACTAACATTTACTAGATAACAGATTTGGGTGAGACTATAGTCTATGGACGAACCAATCAGATTTAGGATAAAAGGTCTCAGATTTTGGAACGAAATCCATTCATCCATTTATTTGACGTTTTAGCTGATGTCAGTTCGTGATGAGAACGCTAAGTCTAGTTCCTAACCCTAACCATCAACTGTAAATCATAAACCTAATTGATCACACCGTCAATTAGTTCTAGTTAGTAAGTGGGCATTCTCAAAACCATTTCACCGTCGTACAAGGGTCGTCCATAAATTATAATCTCACCAAATTTCGCTGTGAATTTTCAACCATATGAATTAATAAAAGTCGCTGAGATTCTTTTATTTCAGTGAACACTAATTAGTGTTATCTGTCAATATACCAAACATGAGGTAATATACGTTGATCCAGTATGTTATTTTTTCAGTGTAACATTCGTTTATATTGATTCCACATGGAATCTATTTGTATTCCTGTTATTTTACGTATACTGTGATACCCCCTGATTAGTCACTGGAAGTCAATACAATTTGTATATTAATGAATTTATCAGTATAGGGTCGTGGAGATTGTCAAGTTTTTAATTGACATCACAAATCGATCAATTTTAGACCACCATTGAAAATCTGGAAGCATTGGAAGGCTTTTTCGTCCTAGTATGGGATTCCTCCTCGTCGATTGGTTGAAGTTAGACACTTGACACTGTTGGATGTCGGCTCAGTGGTCTACAGCTTAAGCGTTCGCGCTCCAGACCTAAGGTCTTGAGTTTGATTGGTGTGTGCGGAGTTGCAGATGAATAGTGCTGAGGAGTTTCATATTAGGACGAAACGGCCATACAGTGCTTCCAAGTTTTCGATGGTAGTCTAACATTGATCGATTCATGATCTCAATAAATAAACGTATTTAGTTGAGAATATTAGTAATTTTCTTAATGATTAGATTAATCTTCATCTGTTATCCAGTGTTTATATTTTTATTTTACGTGCAGTCAGATCACAGTTTCTATTGAGAAGTTCTAATCCCAGTTATAGCAAATTTTATTTTCACTTATGTTTAATATGGTGATCAATGACTTAATTCACTGAATTGAGAGTGATATATTAAATTGATCGTCTGAATTATGTTACCACATTTTGTGAAGGAGTAATTATATGACTTCATCAACTGGTTATATCTGTTAGTTATAGATGCTTAATTTCATGCTATTGTAAAAATGCTTACATAATAAGTTATTGATAAGTTGACATTCAGTACTACTCGGTTCAATTTATACGAATCTGACGGTAAATAAATCACATTCTCAAATGTGGCGATCAGTGTTTGCAAATGAGCTTCCCGGTTAACAAACCACATATTAGCGAGAACTTCAAAATCGTTGTTCAGGTGGAGCATTGTTTTATGTCACTCGATCCATTATTAGTGGTAGACATTATATTCAGCATACTGGATAATAGTGTGGTCAATTCAGCTTGATTAGGCGGATTTGCCGTAGTACCACTGGTAAGATCAGCTGTTGTGGAGTCATGGTCGTCTCCAGGAGCTGGAATTGTTGCCGGGGTTTCTGCAGTTGGAGTTGTACTAGATGTAACTGGACCTGGACCAGTTGGAGGTGCAGACATGCCCAAACTAGTTCACACACACCTAGGGCTTCTTGTTGCAGTGTCTGACGTCCTTGTTGGATCTGCATCATAGCTTGAAAAGCACGAGGATTTAATAATATGTTCGTAAATAATAGTTAACTGATCCGGTTAGCTAATTGTGGGAGCATTTATCGGATTTGATCACGTACATTTGGATTAACGCTAGAAATTATTGGATTATTCATCATCAGACTTTCCATAACTGAGGAGTTTGTACTCATTGCTTCAAGTATGGCTTGCACTTATGGGACCTGAAAAGCATTCGAGGGCGGTTAAAATAAATTATTATCAGCAGTTTTTGTGTATTGACTTTGCGTTGACGGATGTTGTGGTTTTTAGTACCAAGCACAAATCAGTTCAGTCTTCCGCAAACATAACAATGACAAATGTAACCACTCCTCAATATATTTACTTTATGTGAGACAATATGAAGATTTATTATTAAATTTATAAGAACATCTATTAAATAATGAGATTTCATGGATAATAAATTGTATAGTTTAATTATGTCTTCAAAGGGAATGAATTGAAAACTTTGAAGTCATTCAGTTAATTCAGGATCATTAAGCCACTGAATCACAATCTATTGATTTATATTTTTGGGTTTTATTTAACTCGCGAATATGAAATGGTAATAATTATATACAGAGATAGATGATAGCTAGTTGTAGGATCTAGGACGTGCATTTAATCCTATTTAGGACTCATTAGCTGAATACCTTCAACCCATAGTTGATGTTCGTTCCGGTACTCAAACCTGATACCGTTCGCTTCAAACTCGATCACGTTATTCATTTACCTACTGAGTTCAGATAGCCATTAGTATATGCAATACTGATATGATGGAAAGAAAAGTCAATTACATCCGTTTTGATTCAATGTGATGATCACTCAATGTAGTATTTGATTTGTTTTCCCAGTATGATATTTTCTTCTGTATAATATACGATATTCTTGTATTCAGTTGACATGAACCATACTCAGTAAGGGATTTGTTGTAATTGAGTATGCGATTTAATCCTAATTATTAATCAAAATTTTTGTACAATCAATATATAAATGAGTGTATTTTCTACTAGAATTATCGTCGTCGTCGTTATAATGTTTGGGGGCTAATAAATCTTCACTTATACCTGTCTTTGTGTTGTTACTTTCGCGTCTTGGGAATTGTACAGGTCCTTCGTTCCAAGCATAAGTGATCAGCATTTTTCCGGCACAGCAATCAGCGACGACCAAATATAACAATTGGAGACGGGGTGAAAAAAACAATCTAAAGTCAGCCTGTAATTGGACGAAATTCAGTCTAATTATTTCGAGCAATCAGCATTCAGATTTGTCATCAGTGTCCTTCAACGACATTGGTCATTAGTCATATAGTAATTTTCATTACCGGTGCTGATTAAAAAAACTCCCTTCCGATCGATTACAGCTGCTATTTGAGCAACAGTTGAAGTTCTTAGTTAAATTACGCACGCAGCTGCTGAATCACTCATGCTTTGGAGATGCGACGGAAGTGGATGGATTAATTTCTCAATTGCACACTGAGCTGGAAAATGATTGCAGCCTCCGTGAATCCTTGGCAAACCGTAATTTAAACGAAACGGCAGTCATTCAATATCCGCCTAGTGGTCCAGTACTGTCCATTTCAGAAACATGCACGGTAATGGATTCGAATTACATTGTCCCCGAAACACAATGTACAAACAGTGACCTGTCCAACTCACAGAAAAACGGTGTCTTATTAAATGCTCATGAACTTATTGCAGTAGCCACCCACGAACAAACAAGAAATCAATCAAGCAGCATAATGAAGACAGATGCATCAAATACAGCTCATCATTCTACGAAAAACAACTTGTCGCGGTTCTATAGTTGTTTTACCAGATATGAGTTATCTTAATGAATCACATGCTTTTGATCAAATTTCTTACAATGCATCAAACGATGATCAAGAATCTAATAAAATTTTGATGGACGCTGATTATCCTAGTGATCCACTATGTACCAATGAGATTTTCAAGAAATTTGATGAAAATCGTTCAGAAGAATCAAACTTCGATCATCTCATATCAAGCGTCGTTCAACCTCACCACTCAATCACTTTCAGTCGATTCTCTATTACAATAGAGAAGTTGAAAATAATTAAAAACTGTTGATGATGAATCAAATGGTAGGCATGATTCATATTTTAAAGTACTTTCTTTGTAAAGTGAATTTATTCAGACACTTAACCCATAGGATTCATTTCAAATTAATGGTAATAAAGAAAGATATAAATTGAAATCAGTCAACTATGAATTGAAGAAAAACGACAATAATGTAATCAAACTTCAGAAAGAGTTGAATTAATGAATGACGTAATAAATAAAAAAAGGGAGGGGTGTAATGTTACTAGAGTAAAGAAAGATTTATTACTGTCTCTTTTTGAGTACGTAGATCTGGTTTTAAACGTTTGATCTCGATCGCTTCGGCAAATTTCAAAAGATTCGAATTTGATTATTTGTTAATCACCTTGAAAAACATTAGTGTATTGATTTCATGTCCTGTGTCAAGGACAAAATTAACCAAAAACATCATCTGCTACACAATGAACATTCTAGAACATGTACAGAATAAAACTCATTTGGAAAATCTATTTTTTGTGTTTACAAAATTTGATATTAAGTGAATTTTATCAAAATCAAATCTCTTCAATCATTAGATCTCCAGCTACAGGTAAATGATGAGTTTGAACACCGTTGGGAAAATGTTAGAACTCATGTGTTACATTTGTTTGATGATAAATAACTAATATTATATACAAGTAAACAGCCTATTTACCAGTAAGTAGATTATGTAACTAAGGCTCGTATCTCATTCCCTAACTGAATTATAAAGATCAGCATAGTATAGATAAATTAAATTAAATATTCTCATCTGAAAGTGAATATAGCACATATTGTCTAAAATTCATAAAATTACCCGTTGTTTGTTATGAGAAATATTAACGTTTAAGTGTCCATAACCCTAGAATATGATTATGGGTGAACTTTAGATTTTAGATATTGTTTGTACTTCATGAAAGGACATTTATGTTCTATGCAATGATAAATTTAAAAAATCAAACCTATTCTTTTTAGGAACTTAATTATAAATGAAGCAAAGATGGATAGTGGCTAGCAGTGAAATCTAGAACGCGTATTTCTTTCTATTTAGAATTCGTCAGTTGGATATACCTTAATCTCATAGATGAATAAGCGCTATCGTTAATCTTAGAATCAGTTGATTAATACAACATTAAAAGTTACTTTGTTCACTAGACAGTAAAGAAAATCTAAATATTTGCCTAATCTAAACAGTTAATTTCAATGAAATATACATTTCTATTCAATATTGACATATCAAGATCGTTTGAAGTTAGAGTATCTCTTTCATGAACTACCTTATAAGTGTATAAACCAATCAAAATTGATGTTATATATTTATTTTCATATTTTTTTTTTCAAAACTAGATAATTTTGATCGAGATCATGAACCGATCGATGTTAGACGACCAATGAAAACCTGGACTCACTAGACGTACGTTTCTTCCTATTGTAGGACTCTTCAGCATCAATCGATTCATGATCTTAATCGAAAGCTTAATATACTCCACAACCTCTACACTGGTAATTTTGATATTATTACTATTATTTAAGTGAATGATAACACTTCAATGATACAAATTACTACTGAAGGTAAAATAAGTAGTATTATTGAATCTAGAGAAAAGTGATTCATTATCATTATTCTGCAGCAATTTGGAAAACTCTCCCAGTCTCCCACATTGTGCGAGCATTCCATGTACCTAAATAAATGGTTGCTCTGGTTGTCAGAAGGGGCATCGGCCTCGTGACTTCCGAAGAAACTCGGCTTTCATCATGAGGCGTCATAATTCTTCTAAACGAAGACCTCCTGACTCCCAGGGCAGAGTTTAAATGGTTTGAATAATTTTTTCTGGTTAGCGTTTTTTTAGCGAGTTTGTTTTCTACGGGATGGGGTCGCTAACCCCATGCCCAACCCTCCTCCTTTATCCGGGCTTGGGACCGGCAGTAGCCCCCGGAAAGGGACTCCAGGTGGAGTTATTATCATTATTACCTTATTAAAATTTCTTATTTATTATAACAAATACATATGATTAGAAAAATTGGAAGTTTTGAGTGACATACTTGTATTCAGTAATTCAGAATGTTAAGTCTATTGTCTTGTTTAATAAATCTAAGTGTAATTTGTAACTAACTGAATCATATGAAATAAATTATCATACTGTTATGTTTAGCAAACTGTTTTTCTATTTATGTAAAATATAATCAGCATGTTGTAATTAAAAATAATAAAGATATCGTTGTTTCCGGCATTTATATCCAGGTTTCATGAATAATCCATACTTCATATGGACTTACTTACTTACTTACGCCTGTTACCCCTCGTGAAGGAGTATAGGCCTACCATAAGCATTCTCCATCCAACTCTATCCTAAGAGATCCTTTCCAATTGCTATTCACCCTTTTTATGTTTGCCTTTGATTCCTGACGTAATGTGTACCTTGGTCTTCCTCTTTTACTTTTTCCATTCAAGATTCCAAGTTAACACCTGTCTCGTGGTGCAATTTGATGATTTCCACAATGTTATGTCTTATCCATATCCAACGTCCTTCCCTAACTTCCTCTTCGACTGGAAGTTAACTTGTTTTCTACCATAGTAGGCTGTTGCTGATGCTATCCGTCTAACGGATATGGAGCATTTTACGTAGACAATTGTTTATAAATATTTTTACATTTTTGATAATGTTTGTAGTAGTTCTCCAAGTTTCAGCTCCGTACGATAGGACTGTCTTGACGTTCATGTTGAAAATTCCGACTTTGATTTTGGTTGGCAGTTGTTTTGAGTTTCATATGCTCTTCAGTCGTAAGAATACTGCCACTGCTTTGCCAATTCTTGACTTTACATCTGTATCAGATCCTTCTTGTTTTCCAATGATACCGCTCAGGTACGTGAAAGTTTCCACCTTTTCCAGAGTTTCGTTATTAAAAGTGATTAGGTTAGTTTACAAAGACAAGTGATCAGAAATTCATTTACTCTATTACAATGAAAATCTCAGTGAAAGCTTATTTCTCTGAATAGGTATTTATTTGATACGCAAAATGTTTATAATCAGAACCACCTCAAGTTGTACTCATTTCAGAATTTTGGAATAAGATTAATTCAATACTTCACCATACAATTAGTGGTTAGTATACTAATATCTCTTCAGAAATCTTAATTAAGTGAGACTATAATTTATGGACGACCCTTGAACGACAGCGAAATGATCTAAAGACTATCCACCTACTAACTAGGACCAAATGAAGGTTATAAACCAATGTGAGAAATTCAAATCATGATTTACGGTTGATGGTTAGGGTTAGAATTAGATTTAGGGTTTTCATCACGAACTGATATCAGCTATAATGCCAAAACTATATTTAGTCAAATAAATGGATGAATGAATTTCACGCCAAAATCCGAAACTTGTTATCTTATATTTGATTGGTTCGTCTATAAATTGTAGTCTCACCGATTATTGTTAAGGACTTAAGTTAATTAAAGTTAGAAATGACCAGTTGGATTTTGATTACTTTGTTTCAAAGTAAAGCTTCAATTGACTCATGATCCCAACCATTGAAATTACCAAAATCTCCACAAAAGCACTTATGACATTAATCAACATATGCTCACTAGTGACTGGCTTCAAGAGATATATTCTGGAGTTCTAGTGAGAAACAGTGACCAGTGGAGTTCAACCAGATTTGTTGTGAGATAGTTACTCACTGATGACAATATTGGATGTGTTGCTGAATTTCGTAGATCGGCTGTAGTTAGACATTAACACTATTGGATCTCGGCTCAGTGGTTTATAGGTTAAGCTCTCGCGCGGTAGACTGACAGGTGCTGGGTTCGAATCTCGCGGGGGGCGAGATCGTGGGTGCACACTGCTGAGGAGTCCCACATTAGAACGAAACGGTTTTCTAGTGCTTCCAGGTTTTCCGTGATGGTTTAGCTTCAACTGGCTCATGATCTCAACCATTAAAATTACCATAATATCCACAAAAACCCTACTGATACTAAAATATCGTTTGACACTTTAATGGTTTTAACTATTTTGACAGTTAATGCCAATCCGTGACAAAAATATTTTTAAAGAATAATTCACTTGTTTGTATAGCATTTTCCTAAGCTAAATAATTCACGAAATCATTTTATTAACTGACTTTTAGCAGAAAAAACTGTGAAGTCTAATGTCTGGTAGTTTATAGCGTGAGCTATTCAATATTAATAATTAACAGTTAGAATCAAGTTATCAATATCTAGTTTGTTGTTATCAGAATGAGGATTTGTGGAAATTGTAGTAATTTTAATACTTAAGCTCATTAGTCAATTTGTTCTAGACCACCATTGAAGTGTTCATAGCATTGGACGGCCATATCATCCTAGTATGGGACTCCTCAACAGCGTGCATTCGCAATCCCACACATAACAATCGAACTCAGGACTTTCGGTCTCGCGCGCGAAAGATTAATCCCTAGACCATTGAACCGTCACTCAACAGTGTTAATGTCTAATATCAATCGATCTTGCGCAACCCTTCGTCTATTGTCTGAGGTAGATAACTGTCTCCGCCCGACACATATTAGACTTTACTAGTCACAGCTTTTTATCATTATGAGATATTTGAAGATATCTCCTTACTCTTATTGTAAAATAACACCAAACAATTATTTATGCTTTACCTAATGGATAAATCAGGGTCATAATTTTCAACAACCGGTTTCATACCAATGATTTTTTTGTTTTTTTTGTGAACATTTCAGGATTAGTATTACCATTATTACTATTAGACCTCGTAATGACTTAATTGATTTTCTGTTAAATTACGGGTAGTTTTAAGTAATTACAGAATCAATTTAACCACAGTCAATCGGATTGTATGTTAACAGTTAAGGTTGAAAACTGAATATTTAGCCTACTAAGTAAAACTTGAAAAATCAATTATGTAATTTCGTAAGTCGAGCTTATCGATGAGTACTAATATGTTTTGGAAGATTGAATACTGTATGTTAGTGACGACAGAAAAGGGTCTAGTCTAAACTACAAGTGACTTTATAACATAACTTAGATGGGTGAGCGTACAATTTGTGGATTAACTAATGAAATTAAAGATAGCAAATTATAGAGCAAAGTTCATTCATTTATATGATTAAATAACATAATGGTATTATAGCTGGTATCAGTTCACGAAAAAGAAACTCTAATTCCTAATCCTAACTTTTAACTCTAAACGCTAATTATGATTCCTCAGACTAATTCATGACCCTGTTTTAACCCCAGTAAGTAGGTGAATTACCTAAAGGTCATTTTGGTATAGCACAAATGTCATCCATAGATTATAACTTTACCGTAGTTTATGAGGATGTTAAGTTATTTGGACTAGTAACACCATCAGACATTATTCTAATGGAATATCATTAAAGATCGTCGAATAAATATGAAGAGTTGGTCAACACTTTTCTTGTGATTAATTTAGGATAAAATGAACTGTAACATTTCAACACTAACTGTCGGTTGTTGCAATTAAGGATAGGATGTGATTATGAAACCAAAATGGTAAAAGTATATGCTGACGACTTTGAGTGACATATTAGCCAGCGAGGAAACTCTGCCTGGTTATGGAACGATTAACAGTGGGCAATAATGAAATAATAGACTTTATCGTAATAATTAACCTTCATGAGTTCAGGATACGTATTTCGTCCTATCTGGGACTCGTCAGCTGGATGTACCTGCATCTAAGAGTTAATGTTCACTCTGGGACAAACTATTGACTTTGAATTAGTTTTAATGTATACAATTTGTTGCTTATCATCAAAACTAGTTCCGTTTTCAGTGTTTATTATGTATTCTGTTCCTTCATATTATGAATAAAAGGTTTATCAAATGGCATTTGGAATTAAGAGGTTGAAGACGTTTCTAACATTTAAGTATTAACAAATAAGATTGAGTTATCATTTAACTTAATTTGTCAGTTGTCTATTTCAATGCTGTTATTCATCTTAATACATTAGTCAACAGTTGATTGAAAATATAATTAAGGGTGAGACTACAATTTATAGACGAACCAATCAAATATAAGATAACAAGTTTCGGATTTTGGCGTGAAATTCATTCATCCATTTATTTGACTAAATATAGTTTTGGCATTATAGCTGATATCAGTTCGTGATGAAAACCCTAAATCTAATTCTAACCCTAACCATCAACCGTAAATCATGATTTGAATTTCTCACATTGGTTTATAACCTTCATTTGGTCCTAGTTAGTAGGTGGATAGTCTTTAGATCATTTCGCTGTCGTTCAAGGGTCGTCCATAAATTATAGTCTTACCAAATAATCTTATTCTCATTAGTGAATAGCTAATAAGTTTCGCAAATTTTACCCAAAATTCATAACGAATGGAATTCATTCAATATGGTAGTGAAATAAATATCATTTTATATACTATTAATAAAAAGATACATCGTTCTGTTATTGAAACTACTAATAAAGAATGAATTTCATTTGCAAACACGTCTTATAGTAATTCACTGTTGCCGATTGTCCTGATATTCTGAAACATAATGTCATAACTTAGTTCCATTTTTGTTACAGGTAACAACATGATAGGGAAGAACAGTCTACCAAATTATTCATAATTAATATTATATTTGGCTACATATATCTAGAATGTATTTTTAATAGATAAGTATATCAAGTTCCATGTACCTATAAAAATTGTTGCTCTGGTTGTTAGAAGGGGCATCGGCCTCGTGGCTTCCGAAGGAACTCGGCTTTCACCATGAAGCGTCATATTACCTCTAACTCCCAGGGCAGAGTTTAAATGGTTTGAGTTATTTTTTCTGGTTAGCGTTTTTTTAGCGAGTTAGGTTTCTACGGGTTGGGGACGCTAACCCCATGCTCAACCCTCCTCCTTTACCCGGGCTCGGGACCGGCAGTAACTCTGGAAGAGCTACAGGCGGAGTTTGGCTCCTCGACCGGGAATCGAACCCGGGTTTCCACGTGACAGGCGGAGATACTCACGTCCGGACAATGTGGGAGACTGGGAAGACCAGTCAAATAGCAACGGAAATGAGGAGATACAACTTGGCAGTACTGGGAATCAGTGAAACCCATTGGACCCAAGCTGGACAACAAAGGCTAAATACGGGAGAGATGCTGCTATACTCCGGTCACGAAGAGGAAAATGCTTCACACACTCAGGGAGTGGCTCTAATGCTATCCAAAGTAGCACGAAATGCACTTGTAGGATGGGAATCTCACGGATCCAGAATCATCAAAGCATCATTCAAAACAAAGAAGGAGGAGATCACAATGAACATTATCCAATGTTATGCACCCACCAATGATAGCAACGACGATGTTAAAGATCAATTCTATGAGAGGCTGCAATCAATCATCGAGAAGTGCCCAAGAAAGGACATCACCATTCTGATGGGAGATCTAAACGCCAAAGTCGGAATGGACAACACCGGATATGAAGACATCATGGGACTACATGGACTGGGAGAGAGAAACGAAAACGGGGAAAGATTTGCAAATCTGTGTGCATTCAATAAATTGGTCATAGGCGGTACAATATTTCCACACAAACGTATACACAAAGCTACATGGATCTCACCGGACCACACCACAGAGAACCAGATAGATCACATTTGCATCAATAAAAAGTTCCGAAGGACAATGGAAGATGTGAAAACCAGGAGAGGAGCGGACATAGCTTCAGATCATCACCTGGTTGTGGCCAAATTGAAACTGAAGGTAAAGAAGAACTGGACAACTGGACAAACAGCACCACAAAGGTTCAATACAGCCTTCCTTCGAGATACTGACAAACTCAATGAATTCAAGGTAGCTCTCAACAACAGGTTCCAAGCCTTATAGGATCTACTGAAGGAAGAAGAAACTACTATGGAGGATAGCTGGAAAGGTATCAAAGAAACATTAACTTCAACGTGTCAAGAGGTTCTGGGCCCCAAGAAGCATCATCACAAGGAATGGATCTCTACAGAAACACTGGACAGGATCAAAGAAAGAAAGAACAAGAAGACAGCAATTAACAACAGTCGAACAAGAGCAGAGAAAGTCCAAGTACAAGCAGAGTACATAGAAGCAAACAAGAAAGTGAAGAAGAGCATTAGAGCTGATAAGCAAAAATACGTGGAAGAACTAGCAACGACGGCGGAAAAAGCTGCAAGAGAAGGAAATATGAGACAGCTTTACGATACGACGAAGAAGCTTGCAGGGAAATACAGTAAACCAGAGAGACCAGTCAAAGACAAAGAAGGAAGACCAATCACTAAGATTCAACAACAGCGCAACAGATGGGCAGAGTACTTCGAGGAACTTCTGAACAGGCCGGCTCCAATGAATCCACCGGACATCGAAGCAGCACACACAGATCTTCCTATAGATGTCAATCCACCAACTACCGAAGAAATCAGAATGGCCATCAGACAAATCAAGAGCGGGAAAGCAGCAGGACCTGACAATATACCAGCTGAAGCGTTGAAGTCAGACATCGAAGTAACTACAAGCATGCTTCATCTTCTATTCAAGAAGATTTGGGAGGAGGAACAAGTGCCGATGGATTGGAAAGAAGGACACCTCATCAAGATTCCAAAGAAAGGAGATCTGAGCAAGTGTGAAAACTACAGAGGCATTACACTACTGTCAATACCGGGTAAAGTCTTCAACAGAGTGTTACTGAACAGGATGAAAGACGCAGTTGACGCTCAACTTCGAGATCAACAAGCTGGATTCCGTAAGGACCGGTCGTGCACAGACCAGATTGCGACACTACGGATCATCGTCGAACAATCAATTGAGTGGAACTCGTCACTCTACATCAACTTCATTGATTATGAGAAGGCATTTGACAGTGTAGATAGAAGGACGTTATGGAAACTTCTTCGACACTACGGAGTTCCTGAGAAGATTGTCAACATTATCCGGAACTCATACGACGGACTACAGTGCAAAGTAGTGCATGGAGGACAGCTGACAGACGCATTCCAGGTAAGGACCGGAGTAAGACAAGGCTGTCTACTCTCTCCCTTCCTGTTTCTTCTGGTGGTCGACTGGATTATGAAGACCTCGACATCTGAGGGAAACTACGGCATACGATGGACAGCTCAGAACCAATTAGACGACTTGGACTTCGCAGATGACCTAGCCCTCCTATCACATACACACGAACAAATGCAGATAAAGACAGCCAGCATAGCAGCAGTCTCTGCATCAGTCGGCCTCAACATACACAAAGGGAAAACCAAGGTCCTCAAACACAACACGGAGAACAGCAATCCAATCACTCTTGATGGCGAAACTCTGGAAGACGTGGAATCCTTCACATACCTGGGAAGCATCGTCGATAAACAAGGAGGTTCAGATGCAGACGTCAAGGCGAGGATTGGCAAAGCTAGAGCGGCATTCCTTCAACTGAAGAACATATGGAACTCAAAACAACTTTCAACCAATATCAAAGTCAGAATCTTCAATACGAACGTCAAGGCAGTTCTACTGTACGCAGTTGAAACTTGGAGAATTACAACAACCACCATCAAGAAGGTACAGGTATTTATTAATAGCTGTCTACGCATGATACTCAACATCCATTGGCCGGATACCATCAGCAACAGCCTTTTGTGGGAGAGAACCAACCAGCTTCCAGCTGAAGAGGAAATTAGGAAAAGACGATGGAAATGGATAGGACATACATTGAGGAAATCATCAAACTGTATTACGAGACAAGCGCTAACTTGGAATCCTGAAGGAAAGAGGAAAAGAGGAAGGCCAAAGAACACATTACGTCGGGAAATAGAAGCAGATATGAAAAAGATGAATAAGAACTGGAAAGAGCTTGAAAGGATTGCCCAGGACAGGGTTGGATGGAGAATGCTGGTGAGCGGCCTATGCTCCTTCACGAGGAGTAACAGGCACAAGCAGCAAGTATATCAAGTTATCTTTAGTCCAGGAATTTATAATTATGTTCGTTACAAAGCATTATGAAATTATTTTTTCTATGTGACCGTTCAATGCTGAAACTAAATCACAGAGTCAACATTCTTATAAACTTATTTAGATGATCAACTAAGTCTATCACTGAATAAAACACAATATAAGGAATGTGTTTCAAGATAGCTACTTAACTTACTATTTGTTTATTTATTTAAATAAATAAACGTAGGTACAAGAAGGCACCAAATATATATGTGCCACATAAATCATTCGATTTGTATAAAGGCTAGGATACTGCCCGGGTGCCCAGACCGAAGCCGGTGGTTTTCTTAGGGGTCACACCAAGAGACTTTGACCTAAAGGTCTGATCCACAAGGCAGTGGATCAACGTAAGAAGATGCATTCTCATGGTAGCCGGTGACCAACAATTGGTTCATACACCATTTGTTCCCTTAGGATCTCAAAGCCAATGTTCAACATCGGTTTGGAATCAAGGTTTTCCAACTCCCCCACGTGGATCTTCAGTATCCACCGACCTGGTTAAAGCTCCGGACATTCACTTTTCATCCTCTCAATTTCGTAGACAACACTCCACACCACAAGAAGGCAGTGAGTAGAACTTCCCTGTCAATGGTTGTATGCACGCGGCCATGTGAGAACATTTGGAGAGAGAGAGAGCTGACTCTTTCCACTTCCGATCGTATCAGGGCATTTGGAGGCAGCTACTTAATGATACAATTATATTCCACAATCAAATTCACAAGTTGATCTAAGCTAAACCATTATTAAAAACTTGAAAGCACTAAATGATCGTTTTATCCTACAATCTTTACAAATCCCTATACTGATAACAAGTATATTTATCATTTTAATGTCTGTTTGTTTTCTATCAGTAACTACATAAATATGCATTAAATATATGCAAATGGTTTGATGTCACAAGTAACTTATGATATCGATTGTGGCGTATTCTCGATATAAATTGTCGATAATAAGTATTTTATGACAGTCACTATAACAACCGGTAAATTTTATGACACATTAGAATATTTTTTTTGTTTGTTCAATATTGTTGTTTTTTTTTTTTCAAAGTAGATAGAATTTTTCAACTTTCTAAAATCAATTTCTTTTATTAAATATTTAGTCGGTTTAATTTTTTTCTTTTGCTTTCATAATGTTTTTCTCAAGAAGATAGTTGAACGAGAAATAGTATTGTTTTAATATTCGATAAACTTGATCATATGTTAATGATTATAAAGAATAAAATTTATGCCGACTTAGTGATGTAGAGATTAAGTGTCTGAGAGAGAGATCGATAGGTTTTGGGTTCGAATCTTGCGAAGCGGAATCGTAGATGCTTACTACTGAGGAGTCCAACGATAGGACGAAACGGTCGTTCAGTGCTTCCAGGTTTTCCGTGATGGTTTAGCTTTAACTGACTCATGCTTTCAACCATTGAAATTACTATAATATCAACAAAACCCCTTCTGATATTTTATGTAACAGTTTGAAAGTCAACTATTGTGAAAGTATTCACAGTTGTTTGTATAGAATATGTAGGTTTATAGGAACTTTTGTTTAAATTTGACTGAATAATTTCACAGTATTTGAGCGCAGAATTGATGTGAGACAATAAAGGGGAAGAATATATTTGTAAAATCTCAGTGAATGAATTTGAAGTAAATCCAACGTTTTGCATGGCAATCTGATTCAAGTTTTAGAAGGAGAATTCAGAATGCCAGTTTATCTTATTTGAGACTTATTAGCTGAATATAGGTGAACAACAGGATACTGCAAATCCTTTCTAATAATGATTTATCTATCATATCCATTGTACAAATAAGTGGTTATCTTGTATCATAGCTTGGTTAATAAGGTATTGGATGTTTTAAACAAAAGGTATTAGGTTCTAGTTCTTATGTGAATATAAACACTGAGATGTAGATATAGAGTTTGAAGTAGGACGAAGCCTGCATCTAGAATTCTAACACAGGCCACAAACTCATCTATTTCAGAAAAATATGTGATGTAGGCACGATGCACATATACTGGCAATAATGGCAATCTTTTGTTGTGAGTCTTAGGTGACATGTAAGTGAGGCATATATTAACTTTTTTTATGTTCTTTCTAATCTTAATACACTTTCATTTTTAATTACCGATCTGTGGTCAATGTTTTCAACTTATTTTTTTACCGTTACTAATCTAACTATGTCGAATTTCGCTTTTCATCTAAGCAATCTTCTCTCATTTAGTTAATATGAGGTATCTCGAGATCAGTCAATACATATTTGTATTAGGCCTCATACAATTTAAGACTTAAATTTTCAGGTTCAAATAAAGTAACTTCTTCTTTCATTATTCTACATTTTGCTGAGAAAAGCATTTTAAGCAGACAAAATGTATGACATTAGTGAACTTCGTTTTAACGATTCCACTGCTAGTAACTCTGTTGAATGATGTATGCGGCTAATAAAATATGTGTCCTTTACAATGGTATGTAACAACAGATTTGTTCAAGCTATTGTGTATTATCAGTATAGGGTTGTGGAGATTATTGAGTTTTAATTGAGATCATGGACTGATTATTGTTAAATCACCATTAAAAATCTGGAACCAGTGGACGACCGTCTCGTCCTATTATGGGACTTCTTGGCATTGCGCATACACAATCCCGCACGTGGAATCCAAACCCATGAGCTTCCGTCTCACACACGAACGCTTAATCTCTAGACCACTGAATCAGCATTCAATGATGTTAATATCTAACTTCAATCGATCCATGATATTGCGTGACCATCTCCCATTTTAACTGTCCTGGGTTCGAATCCCGCATGCCAGGTCGTGGATACGCACTGACGAGGAGTTCCAGGGCCATCATATATCATTATTTTTACGAAATCAATACGATGGTGACCATCTATTCGAAAGATCAACTAAATATATCTACAACCAGATATTATCATTCTTAAAAAGTAAGTCATCTGAAACATCCTCATATTGAATTGTTATCATTTTTTTTATTTCAATAAAAAAAACAAGCAAAGTATTCCATTCATTTTAATTCTTTAATTCTTCTGCGTGATAAAAACGAATTGAGGCTTAAAATTATTTATTTAAGAAGGATTTAAATCATTTCCTTAAAGCATCGGATTCTAGTAATTCATATAATCGAGGTATTGCGATTAAAGAATTTAATCGATCGATCAACTAATTGTTATTTCCCTAAAATTTATCTAAGAATTACAAGCTACTAAAAACTAGTTTGTCAGTAGTTTCAAAAAGGGCTAGTGAGTGAATGCTATTCAATTGGATATTTACACTATCAATCTAACATTAGAGTTGAGAAAACACAAAATAAAGGTAGTTTTGTAAAGAAAAATCTATGGAATAAAAGCTAATTAACTATTAGATTATTATAAGCAAATAGTTTTCTGTTTTATATACAGAGATAGATTATGGCTAGCAGTGGAATCCAGGACGCGCATCTCATACCATTTGGAACTTGTCAGTTAGATGTAATTGAATCCCAGAATCGATATCCAACACAATACTTCGACCTAGTACCATCCGCTTCAAACGTTATCACGTTGTCCACTTAGTTACTCATTCCAGATAGCCACTTGATTGTGTAATGAGGCGAACTTTAATTCAAACATCCAATATAAATGAATTAGTTTTCCGTTTTGTTTCAGATGCCTGTCTTAAATAAAAACGGAAATATATTTTAGCTAATTTAGTTTTAGTTTTCTGTTACAGTTTGAGAAAAACAAGTGGTTTGATGGCCTCTATTAAGTCTGACATTCGAAGGTCTCTCATTGAATCCAAATTTACTTTGAATATGTCGATAAATGGAGCTACAACAATGTGTTCACGCAAGAAGTTACACAGGTTAATGATTTGATAAGAAAGTTGATAATCAACTGACAAGTAATTGATTCTGGGCTTCAAACATTTTACCATGATTCTCAAGGAAAAGATAGTAAGATCACGAGCCAAATTTCAAAGTTAATTAAAACAGTTCATTTACATAAATTGTAAAGTCAATCTTAACAATCCCATTAATAGTAACCAGTGGAATTTAATAATGACTGAACAAACAATTAATGACTGGCAAATGAATTCTAATGACTGATTTCATTTTAAACATAATGTTGAATAAATAACTAGAAAGACAAAGGAAGCTTCATGATTCAATAAATAAAGTTATTGATTGAGGTGTTGAACCGATTGATGTTGGAGCACTATTGAGAACCTGGAAGCATTGGATAGCCGTTTCATCCTATTGTGGGACTGCTCAATAATCTCCACAACCCCTTTACTGATAATTAATATGCGCTCACTAGTGGCTAGCCTCGTGAGGGAATTCTCGGAGTTCTAGTGAGAAGCCGTGACCAATGGAGCTAATCCGTGTTGGGTAGAGAAAGGTATCTACCTCAGTACGATGGAAGATAGTCGCGGATTTTCGTGGATTGGTTGAGGTTAGACATTAATACCGTTAGATACCGGCTCAGTGATCTAGTAGGTTAAGCGTTCGCGCGCAAGACTAAAGGCCCTCGGTTAGAATCACGTGAATGGGATCATGGATGCACACTGCTTAGGAGTCCCACAATAGAACAAAACGGCCGTCCAATGCTTCTAGGTTTTCAATAGTGGCCTAACATCAATCAGTTCATGATCTCAATCAATAACTTATTAATCTCCACAACCCTATACGGATAATCAACAAATAAACTCATAAACTTCATTAATTAGGATAAACGACATGACAACATGAACTAGTAACTATAATATGGGACTGATTTAATGAACCAAGAACTTTGACACAACACTTATTAGTTACATGAGTATTATAAATATGATGAAACAATGGGTAAGGAATTCAGTAAGTCACATTTAACACTCTTGCTTATTGCAATAATTTGCAATCCTTTTTCGTTAGATGCTTCATTTAAGCATTGCGTATTTTCATTGAATTACATGTAAGATAAGTAAATTATCACTTAATTATAGCCTCCAGATATCGAATAATAAATTCATGATGCAATTGTGTAATTTACTAAAACTTATTAGCGATATAATCAGTTTGAACTAAGCTTTCATTAGAAATTAAATCTTTAGTCAAAATTGCATTGAGTAATACTTAAGTGAAGTTATAGGCTTTCATGTTACTACAGGCTATCAAACATATGAAAGATGATAAGAGCTATTGAGTATGGAACTCAGAACTGAATTTCGGTGGATAGTTTATTCCAACGTTCTTCAAACCTTACATATATGATAATCAGATTACTAGATGAAAAGTTAACTTTTCTCCAAGTAGTATTGTTCAAAAGTAAAACAGATTCAATAATTAATTAAGACTGATGGTCACATTACAACTTGGTCGATAGCATCCGATCTGCACTAATAATAAGGACTAGACACGCATGACATTGGTCACCCAGTGATCAATCAATTGTGATTACATCTCAGTCCTACAGGAGGTGGCTCGCAGCTTGGATAGCTCAGTGGTAACACCTCTGACCGTGAAGCTGGGATCGAATCCGTCAGGTAGCACCAGTTCCCTCAAGATTACAGGTACACCTTTCTGACGAGTGCCAAGTAGCACAAAACCTAGGTCCAGAGTTTCATATCGACTACCTCCAACCACCATCTAATTATATGTATTATATTCATAATGATTCCTACTTTATTGTTCGTCTGATTTTAAGCATGTTTTCCGCTATAACTTTAGATTTCAAGTTGTGTTTTGATGTATTCTTCAGGATGGAGATAGTCTTTAAGTCGTTTTGAAAGATCAATATGATTTAGTCACAGATACTGAACTTTAATGTAGTAAGCTAAATAGTTAAAAAAAGTGTTCTAATCATACACAGTTTACTACATTAAAATTCAATATTAATGAATAAATTGTACTGAAACATTAAATAAAGAATAAATAACTGTATCTCTCTCCTGAGGAATATATCACTATATTATCTAAAATAGCTTTTCCTATCATATAATTTATAAAAAATAAGTTATTACTGAGTTAGTAGATATATGGTGTATCCTACTTATATCTATCAACAAAAGTAGTATATAACATCAGTCAGACGTGGAATGGTCGGTAGTAGAAGGTTAAGAAAATCTCATTAAAGAATGTAGAAGTTTAAACCGAGTGTAATTTTAATAATAATATAATTCAAAGAACTATGAAATATGTGAAGGATAACTGATAGAAGGTGTGCATATTATGTATTTAATGTATGATTTTCATATTTTCCCCACGAAATCTTCGTTCACTACGGTTAAACTAGCTTCATATTGAATAGTCGTTGATTTACAATGAAGTTACTTTTTAAAAAAACAAGAACTAAATCTCTATAATTTGTAGGTGAGTTCAGGATTAGTAACTGTCAAGATTAATTAATGAGTTATTATTATATCTATTCTTATTGCATAATTATTACGTAACTAGATTACTAGATATACGTTTCGCTTTTATGATTAGCTTTCATTTGACCCATTAACTACTGTTGTTTATTTTACTATTCTTAACTGGTTATCAGATTATTATTCACAGGTAACTCTAATCCTAGCCACTTTTTGGCCTGATCAATAATAATTGTGTTATTTTCTTCATTTTATGGTGTCATGTAGTCCGGTACGCCTGTGTATAAACTACATATTTTTGAAATATAATATTCGCATAATGGAGGCTAATTACTACGTTCTGGATGCAACGGACTGAGCAGGGAAAGAAGCTACCGTATAGAGGACCAATAAGAATTTAGCAGTAAATCAAGGCTATTAGTGCTGGCTGGTATGCCACGAGTCGACTCAGGGACAAAGACATAGAGATCGATATTCTAATTGTTGGTTGTATTGTAGTGAATAAAAACACGATTGGGGACAATTGAACGTATCTGAACACGAAATTACAGAGCATTTCAATAAAATCTGAGAACTATATAGTAAATCGTTATTCTGCAAAATATCAATCCAACATCTCAAACTTGACTGTTCCTGTGGCAAACACCAATCCATTGTCTTTGATTTCATTGTTCATGCATTTTCATACCGATTGCGTTCCGTTCCCGTTCTTTCCTCATCGACCTTTTACCGAAATACATTCTATGCCTGACCACCGTCATATACTACTTGTGTGGATATAAGTAACCCACACTACAGTAACACGTGATATTAGTAAGCGACCATAAATCATAACACTTTGCTTTATCTTCACATTATAAGTTAGATTAGGTAAGATAAATTATAGACATCACTGCATATTTGCAAACGTACGAAACTTTAATTAATTATACAATTAATATTAAAAAGTAGTACATTTCGATTGAATAAAGTTGCCATAAAGAAGAATAGGTTCTTCCACTATATCTGAAGCAACGTTATTTGTCTAGTTTTAAAGTAATTGTTTTTAAATGGGATGAGAGAGCCAAGTTGACTTGATTAAATTACAACTGATGGATCACCAATATCATATTTATCTAATCTTCCTAGTACCGATTGAATTCTATCGATCAAGTTGCATAAACCTAATTGATTCACCATGGAATGCATTATTTTGATATGTTAAGTGGTTGGAGGTAGTTGACAAGAAATCATTAATTGTGAGGATTCAATCAACATTATAAAAGGACCAAATAAACATGTCATTGTTTACTATTCAGTTATAAATCAACTATAAATATCTCAATTCTATTAAAGGTTATTCATAGACTAAATAACTCAGTGGTAACATCATAGACTATAAAGTCGAGTGATACAGAATCGAATTAACCAGGTAGTAATTATTTCTTTATAGTCACATGTACATCTTACTGATAAGGACAAAAAATCACGAGAAACCCAAGTAGAGTAAAGTTTCTTGTTGACTATCTCTCATTATTTAACAGATTTTATCATATAAATAAGATATAGTTTTATAATTATTAGTTGTAATGGAAATAACAAATGAAATTAATCAATTTTATATTTATATATATTTTAGTTTCTTTCTAATAATGATAACATCAGTCATTATATTATTGATTTTTACTTAGTTACAAGTGAAATTCATTATAATAATGTTTATAGAGTTTCTATAATTTATAGTATTAGTCGATTATTGTGACTGATTACTTCCGTTTAATAATTCACCAACAAAAAATTAGTGTTTTTATCTTAAGGAGGTACACTCTTTAAGAATGTATATATTAATCTTAGGAAAAAATAAAGTATCATTACAATAACAAAGAACAATATAAGTGGTTATTCGAGAACATAAGTTATTTAGATTGGAAAAAGTAGGAAATACATTATGAACAAAAAAATATTTTAAGCAATAACAAATTGATTAACAGTAGGGGTTTTGTGAAGATTTTAGTAATTTCAATAGTTGAAATCATGAGTCAATTGAAGTTAGACCATCATGGAAAACCTGAAAGCACTGGACAGCGGTTTCGTCCTAGTATGGAACTCCTCAGCAGTGTGCATCGACGATCCTGCCCCCCCTGCGGGATTCGAACACAGGACCTATCAGTCTCACGCGCGAGAGCTTAACCTGTAGATAACTGAGCTAGCCTACATCCAATGGTGTAAATGTCTAACTTCAGCTAATCCACAAAATTCAGTAACATATCCACGATTGTCATCAGTGAGTAACTATCTCACAACAAATCTGGTTGAACTCCACTGGTCATTGCTTCTCACTAGAACTCGAGGAAATACCTCTTGAAACCAGTTACTAGTGAGCATATGTTGATGAATATCAGAAGGGTTTTAGTGGAGATTATAGTAGTTTCAGCAGTTGAAATCATGAGTCATGAGCGCTTAACCACTAAAGATAATGGTGAATGGTGGCTCAATTTCGTGGATTGGTTGAAGTTAAATATCAACACCACTGGATGCCGGCCAGGTCATTGGTCTAGAGGTTGAGCGCTCGCGCATAAGACTGATAGGTCCTGGGTTTGAATCTCGCAGGGGGCGGGATCGTGGATGAGAACTGCTGTGGAGTCCCACAATAGGACGAAACGGCTGTCCGGTGCTTTCAAGTTTTCCATGGTGGTCTACCTTTAATTGACCCATGATTCCAACTGTTGAAACAAATTAATTGTTCATTGTTAATGAACTTATTCGAAACATGAAATCATATAAGAAATAAAGTATAATCAGAATGAGGATTGGTGGAGATTTTAGTAATTTTAACTGTTGAATTCATGTATGGATCTATTCCAAACCACCACTGAGAACCTGGAAGCTGATTTGTTCTAGTATGAAACTCGTCAGGAGTGCGCATCTGAAATCCCGTACACAACAATCAAACACAAGACTTATCGGTCTCGTATGCGAACGCTTAACCTCTAGATCATTGAGCCGGCCTCTAATAGGAAGCTGTAACCAGTGGAGTTTAATATGTAATAGGTGTGAGATAGTTATCTACTTCAGACTATTGATGAAGGGTTGCACAAGATGATGAATCAATTAAAGTTAAACATTAACATTGTTAAATTATAATCTTTGATTCATCTAAAATATTTTAATCTGTCTTCTGAGAGAGTTTTTAAATTATGATAACAATTAGATGGTGGTTGGAGGTAGTCGACAGGAAACCCTGGACCCGGGTTTCGTGCTACTTGGCACTCGTCAGCAAGGTGTACCTGTAGTCTTCGAGGGAACTGGTGCTCCCTGGCGGATTCGATCCCGTGTCACCCAGCTTCACAGTCAGAGACGTTACCACTGAGCTATCTGGGCCGCGACCGACCTCCTGTAGGACTGGTGGCCACATTGCAACATGATCGATAGCATTCGATCTGCACTAATAATAAGGACTAGACACGCATGAAATTGGTCACCCAGTGATCAATCGATTGTGATTATGATAACAATTATTAGGAATCAATGATTAAGTAATTTAATAAGACTTTCTTAAATCAGAATACTTTCGTTTCCCAGTTAAAATTGTACTAACATAATATTGATAATGTTTGGACTTTTATCAGAAAGTGGTTTTGTGAAGATTATAATAATTTTATAGTTGAATTTATGAATAAATGGAAAACCTATAAGTAATGGACGGCCGTTTCGTATTAGTGTGGGACTCCTCAGCATTGCTCATTCACGATCCTGCTGGTGGGATCCACGCGAATGTTTAATTTCTAAATCATTGATCCGGCATCTAACGATGTTAATGTTTAACTTCAACCGACCCACCAAATTGAGGAAAAATAAAAGTTCAAGTTCAACATTTGTTTCTGTATCATTGATGTGCATGTAAAATGAAAATCATCAAATACATAATTGTATTACTAAAAATAACCCACATCAATTTCAGTCAGAATAAAGATTCATGTGAAATAAACAGATTGGATAGAGAAAGGGTCCAATTACTTGTTAACGAATATTCGCCATGATTTGATCTGAATGTAAAACAAAAAAAAATATTCGTTAAACGAAGAATTACTATTTTTCCCAATGAAATCATTGGCAAAGTCTTATAATGAAAACAAGACAATACTTTTCATGATAATAATCAATTATGTATGTTTGTTGATAACATCAAGTCGCTGAACTTAATAACAGTGATAGCAACAAAGAGTAATTTTTTGTTATATCACTGAAAATACATTTTTTTTAAGACCCTGAATATTCGTCAAGATTATCTTAGAAATTAGATAAGGATTATTAATTGTGAAAGTTAGTTGCATAATATAATAAATGAAATTATTGAAATTGAAAGAATATTTAATCTAGAGAGACTTAGAACCAAAAGTAAGTTGGTTAAAAGTAAAAGTTAGTGATGAAGAAGAGGGTGATGGCTTTCACTATGAGATCTGAAATTCCTGTATTTTGTTCACGGTATGGTCAGATATAAGCACTGCAGAGGAACCTTATACAAGAATTGAGTAGATGTCAACTACTTACAAGTTTTCAATGATTATCTAGTATAAACCAATTCGTTACCTCGATAACATTTAACAATCTCCACTTATCGTCATACTGATATAAGGTATTATTAAGAGCATAAACAATCATTGAAACAAAGTAAGATAGTTCAATGAATTATTCTTTTCATTCTCAAAGTTGTACATTCGTTTATTTATTAAAATTTAGTAATAACACATATTGTGTGCCTTTTGTTCAATTTTGTCTCTTTGTAACTCACATTCAACAAATTATTGTCATGAAAATTAATTTTTATTAGAATATTATTGAATAGATCTATGACTGTATTATCTTTAATCAAATCTCTGAGGAGTCCTATACAAGGACGAAACAGTCGTCTAATGCCTCGAAGTTTTCAATGATGGTCTAGTTTAGATTGACTCATGAATTTAACTGTTAAAATACATAATTTCTATCGCTAAAAGAATTCAGATCAATTTCAGTCAGAATAAAATTGCATATGAAATAAACAGATTGAATAAAGTATGGATCCAATTACTTGTTAACAAATAT
The DNA here is from genome assembly GCA_946903255.1 of Schistosoma spindalis. NCBI lineage: Eukaryota > Metazoa > Platyhelminthes > Trematoda > Strigeidida > Schistosomatidae > Schistosoma > Schistosoma spindalis. Next base: position 7,685,656 of record OX336420.1, read on the forward strand.
TTGTCGTAATTTCAATGGAATATTTAACATTTTACTTTGATTATTGCCTTAAAGAAGTTCAGACAAATTTACTAAATGAAACATGGAAATTATTTCCCATATAGTAACAACATTCCTTTATTTTCTACAACAACTATAATAGTTTACTTGTCAATATATAAATTAAAGCTAGACTATCATGGAAAACCTAGCAGTATTGAATGGCTGTTTCGTCCTAGTATGGGACTCCTTAGCAGTGCTCATTCACAATTCCGTTAGTGGGATCCACGCGAATGTTTAACTTTTAGATCATTGATCCGGCATCTAACGATGTTAATGTTTAACTTCAACCAATCCACCAAATTGAGGAAAAATAAAAATTCAACAACTATAATAGTTTACTTGTCAATATATATATATAACCAACTAAATGTAACGTGTTCATTTAACCATTTTATGTTTGAAGAAAACGAAAAAATAGTCTCAAAAACATGAAACATTGAAAATTCATTATTCATTTTGTTACTATGTTGTTTTTTTTTTTGTTTGTTTGTTCGTTTGTTGCTATGTGTTCTCAATGAATATTTTCATTAGTAATATAAAACTAAAAAAATAAGAAGAGGAAATGAAATGTCTCATTTAATTAATTATATGTAAATATAATTAATTAAATGTGTATCGAAAAAAAGTTTTGTTTCAAAAAAAGACTATTTCATATTTGTTTTTGTATTCAAATTGAAATTTGCGATTTCTTGGTTGTCTGTTTTGTTTTTGTTTTTGATGAGACTATAATTTATGAACGAACCAATCATGTATGAGATAACAGGTCTCGGATTTTGGCGCAAAATTCACTCATCCATTTGGATAAATAGAGTTTTGTCATTATAGCTAATGTCAGTTTGTGATGATAACCCTAATTTCTAAATCTAACTATCAACTGTATGCTAGGTTTGAATCGATTACAAGTTCACTTAATCTGCGAACGGAACAAAGATTCGGTGACCAAATACCAATAAACTAGCTATTCGATGCGCTCCAGCCCCGCTAACTAGAAGAAAAAGTCTAAGCTTGAAATGGGGAAGTATATTCCGCAAAAGCCAGAAGCACGAACGACAAAAAACAGACACAAATCAAAACAAGTATATACAGCACAAAAATGTCCTTGGGGAGAATAACAAAATAGCATACTTAAAGACATAGCATTTAAGATTTTCCCAATTGGGAAATACGACATGTAGGTGAAAAGAGCGTCTTTGGCGCGAAAACAAAGAAATTCAAATTTTCTAAATAAAATTACAAAATTAGGTCCTTTTCCAAGTGAGTTCTGGGGATCCTACTTCTAATTCCTCACGCTGATTTATAACCCTTATTTGGTTCTAGGTATTAGCTGAACATTCTCAAGGTTAGTCTAGCGTCGTTCAAACGTCGTCTATAAATTATAATCTCATCAAATATCTAACATGATTAACATCATTTTTAAATATTTGGTGTTTTCATGTTTTTCAGTTTCAATCACTTACCCCTATAAGATATATCTGTCTGTATTATACAGTGAATAAATAAAATTTTACCGAATTTTTATACAAACATACATACTTGTATTCACATAATGGAGAAGATTTGTAACTCTGGTGAATGATTTAGGTGGACCTTTTTTCTCTGAACTGAATGGTTTGATCGTGAAACTGTCACTGTTCACTGTATTCATCTTCTCACATTTCTTTTTGAGGTAATGAATTAATTCAAATGTTTAGTACAATAATAATAATAGTGACTATTATGTAATAATCTATTCATCTCACTATTGAAAATAGACTGGATTATTAGTTCGTACAATTTCCATATTTTTGTTAACACTGATATGTAGTCCACTTATAATGTATTCGTTATTCATAATATTATTACTGTAAACATTACTAACTAAATTATTATGTGAAGATTGTAATAATTTATTAGTTAAAGCTGGATCATTATTGAATACCTGAAAGTACTGAACAATTGTTTCGTCCTAGTATGAGACTCTTCAGTAGTGCGAATCCACAATCCTGCTAATGAGTCCTATACTAGGTTGAAACAGCTTTAATCGATTCATGAATTCAACTATTAAATTCTTATGTCTTATTTTCATCTTTAATTTTCTATTCAATAAGGTGACTTTTTATCATATGTATGTATCCTATTTAACTCACTATCATTTGAGTAGAAATTCTATTATTATTATTATTATTGAGTATATGACGTTCTGACAAAAATGTGAGCAGATGCATTGAATACTATTGTCTGTTAATATATGTATATCTTTATGTATTTTTTTTCCTTCATTGAATCATGTTATAATCTATTTCAAAGGTATAATTATCAGGCGAATCCTATTCAATATTTACTTAATTTAGATAAGGACATTTATTATAGAATCGGAAGTAGATTTACATTCAGTCTATGGTATTGTTCTTAAAAAGGAAACTGTTGAAACAGTTTGAATGTTACGTTTATTAATATCATTGTTGACTCACTGCTTTCTTCTTCATGACTTACAGTGAAAATGAATAGACGAGACCAGTGAAGTTAAACCGTGTCTGTTATGAGGCAGTTACTCATTGAAGACAATGGTAGATGGTCGCGAAATATCGTGGATTGGTTGACGTTAAACATCAACAGTGATCTAGATGTTAAACATTCACGTGCGAGACCAAAGATCCTATGTTCGACTGGTATGTTCAGAATCGTGGATGCGCACTGCTGAGGAGTCCAATACTAGGACGAAACAATGGTGGTCTAGCTTAAATTGATTCATGAATTCAACCAGTAACTTACTACAATTCTCACAAATCATCATTCCTAAAACAAATGTGTTTATTATTAACCGAGTAAGAATTATTTTATCATTCCTTATCATTCCTTAAATCTACTGATAAACTGATCACTTTCTTTTTAAGTTTCTTCCATAATCGATGGGCAAATTGATTTCTGATTGTCTATCTTAGCTGATAATGGATTAATTGTAAATAGAATAATCAAATATTTACATTGACCAATATTTTTTTTAAAATCAACATTTAAAAAAGTGGAACGATTATTGGTTTGTTTTTTCTTATGATAAGATAGAAGAAAGTTTCATCACAATTATTCGTGATACTTGTGGGATACGAAAAGAAATAAAGATATGAAATGTTCGGAATGTTTCTATAGTGAATCAATTTATACATGATTTTATAAGTATCCATTCAATAACTGTTGTACATATTATTGTATTATGTAAGATTAGTTGTAAGCAATCAATTCTGGTTATGAATTAATTGATTTTTCTGGTTAGAGCTTTTTAACGAATTAGTTCTCTACGGGATGGATCGTTAAGCCAATGCCCAACTCTCCTCCTTTTTCGAGGCTTGGGATTGGAAGTAGCTCCAGATGGCCACATTACGCCGAGAAATGGAGACAGACATGAGAAAAATGAACAAAAATGGGATAGAACTGGAAAGGAGGGGCCAGGACAGAGTGGTTTGGAGAATGCTGGTTGGTGGCCTATGCTCCATTGGGAGTAACAGGTGTAAGTAAGTAAGTAAGTAAGTAATTGGTTTTGGTGGACCGAAATCTGAGTCCAGGTAGATTGTATTATAATCGTTATTGAAATATACATGTTGTCTATCCTCGTATACAATGATCGATTAAAATCGCGTTAGTGGATAACGGAATTAAATAAGTCAAATACAAGAATTTAATTTTGAATACATATAGTTTGTATACTCGTTGATCCGGAACAACAATCAAAGGGACGAAGCGAAGGAAACGAAGAGAAGAGAGCAAAGTGAAATAACACACAGTAGAGAACGCATGTAAGCCAACTCAGTTTAATCAAGTGTTCATCGATATTTATAGTCATGCAAAATCAATTACAGACATGTGATGAATAGAATAAAAAGTGCACACTTATACGCTTACATAATAACATTCAAGGTTGACAAGCGAATAATTAACAAGTTCAAAATGTAGCTTGAGCAGAATAGATAAGTTGGCTTGTTTAAAAACTAGAATAAACTATGTGGGGTTAACATAGCACCAGTCACTATATGGTATTAATTAGTTTAGATAATTTATGATCATGTATTTTACAAATATAATAATGTGAGGTTTTTCTGTTCTTATTAAATGTTTGAGAAGGTGGAAATTTAAGCAAGTTATTAATAACATGATAGTAAATTAACAAAGTTTGTTGACTGTATGGAGTTGACAAGATTACATAGGGATGTTCAACACAGATGTAATATCATTTGATTTAAATGAACAGTTTTTTTCTTAGGTTCATGAATAACAGCTAAATGTAATCTTCGTTATTATCCCTAGTTAAAACGATTTATATTTCTAGTCATTTAACGCACATACAGTGACAATTGTATCATGCTTCTTGTAAAAAATAAAGCTTCTATGTTCAACTGAGTACCTGATCATATTTATGTACTGGTAAGTCTTAAACTATGACAAAACAATTGTCGAACGATTACGTATTCTCAATCGATTTTTTTTCTTTTTACTATCTTATAATGAATGAACCCTCCAAACTAGATTGTTACATGAAAATCGATGTTCTATGTTGGAAAATATCTTGAATAATTCCACATTATCCTAATAACTAAAGAGTAGTGTAAAATAAACGTCTCTCGGTACAAAGTCAAGTAGAACACCATTCAACTAAACTCACCGATTCACAGCGGTACTTTCAAACTACTCAGTATTCACTTAGTCATACATTATATGTTACACGAGCAGTTTTCATCACAATTTCCATATAATTGTAGAATGTATATAAGCTTCTTTAATAGCGTAATATTCTCTAATGAGAAATACATTTATCAATTGTACACATGACCATTCATAAAATTTGTCTGAAATGATTTCCAAAAATAACAATTTTTGACCGATGAATATGTAATTTAATAGTTGAAATCAAGAGTCAGTTAAAGCTAGACTATCATGAAAAACATGGAAGCACTGGATGGCCATTTCGTTCTAGTATGAGACTACTCAGAAGTGCTCACTCACTTGATATCTTGTAACACTTTCTTCCTAATTATCCGACGGATTTATTTAATAATGATTTCGTAAGTGATAAGGTCTCTACAAAACTCTCTAATAGTAATGAGAAAGATTCATGAAATAATCTTCAGTGTAGACATATGTGCTGTCGGATTAATAAGACTATGTATCAGTATTCTCAAATGATCAATAATGAAAATATTGTTAATAAGTCTTTAAAACATCAATAAACTTTCTAAGCTCATTAAACATTAACTGGTTCATATCAGATGGGTTTTGTGGATATTATAGTAATTTCAATGGTTACGATCATGAGTTAGTTGAAGCCAGACCACCATGGAAAACCTGAAAGCACTGGACGGCCGTTTCGTCCTATTGTGGGACTCCTCATCAGTGCTGGTGGTCTTAACTGGTTCTACAACTTTTGAATTAAAATAAATTCTGTGCTTATTTACTGTAAAAAGCAGTACTTTAGAATTACTTAATCATTTTAAGAATCATTCAATCTATCCTCGATATTACAGATTAAGTAGTTAATTCTGCATGAGCTATCATACAGCGTATTATTTCATAATAGGCGATGGATACTTTTTTTTTCTCTATTCAAGCATGTTTTAACGATATATAGTTTTATGTTGTTTGAATGGTAAATTTCTCAATACTAAATTGACCATGTTATAGATAACTAATTATTTCATTATTTAATATCTGCTTGAATACGTACAAAGTTAGACTGTTCAAATCCCTATTCAATATAAGAATAGTTTAGTTTGAAATTGGTATTTGTCATATATCGATTCTTTTCAAAGGTATCAATAGACAGATGTCTCATTCTATGATGAGACTCCTTAGGGATGTTCACTCTTGATTCTGATACATATTTTTGTTACTTTAATCGATTCATGATGTAACGAAACTATTATGTAGTACCACTGGCGTTGTGTATTTCATTCCTGACAAGTATAGACTTCATCGGTCACGAGTTCCTGCTAGAACTCCGTTAGTAATTACAATCATGGTACTATTTAATATATTTTGTGGGACTTTCTAAGGTGAAATCATTACAGACTAGACTATGTCGGGGTACCATTAGATATGATCTTAATGGTCTGGAGACTAAGCGCTTCCTGTGAGAACCGAAGATCAGAGGAATGATCCCTGATGAGATCACGCGTGAATATTACTGAGAAATCCTAGTTCGGGAGAAAGCAGATTTTTAATGCCTACTGGTTTTCTATGGTACTCTAACACAGATCAGTCTGTGACGAACGAAATCGTATATGCATGAATATACTTGACAGGAAACCCTTAATCTAAGGTCTGTGTTAGTTGACGTCATTCATTAATAGATATTTACAGTCTTGAGAGAATATATACTCCCTGTAATATTTGAACCTATACCAACCAGCTTCACAGTATCACTGTGCTATTCTGGAGACTGATTGAACTGCCTAAACTAGGAGCCATACTACAACTTGGTCAGTTAAATTTTATCGACACTAAAGACTAAATAAACATGACATTCCTTGCTACTTGATTATCCGTTGGTGTTCGCTACAGGACTCGAGCCCAGTACCGTTCGTTTCAAACGCCATCGCGTGATCCACTTAGCTAATGAGCCCTGATAGCTACTGTCTTGTGCAATCGGGTGAAGCTTAAATTCACTTGGTTTTGTTTGCTTGTATCTTCCCATTGTTGTTTAGGACTGCAATTGGTCAGTTGCAGACTTGATCGCTCTTTTGTTTCCACACCAATCATTCTCCGTTCTTGTTCTCTTTTCTTTGACTTTCTTAACCTTCTGCTTTCAGGCATTTCACTTTCGATTGATGATAGATACTACTCATATCTATCGAAATCAGTAGCACACATCACACCAGTACCTCGGTCTCACGTGCGAACGCTTAATGGTGTTAATGTCCAACTTCAACCAATACATGTTATTCAGCGACCGTCTACCATTGTTTTCAGTAGGTAACTGCCTCATAAACAGACATGATGAATTCCACTCTTCGATTTGATGAAGTGTCAGAGTACCTAAAATAAATATTATCTTGTCTAAAAAACATGTTTGCATGTCACGCAAATGGCTAAAAGGTCGATGTTGTCAAAGGCATTTAGGCACTCGATAATTAATGCAATAAAATATGATAATGGTTCATGGATCGTAGAAATAGTAATGTGTATTGAAAACAAACGTGTTCAGAATATGTCGACGGTTAGTGTAATTTTATGTGTTTATTATTTTCAGAAGAGGATTTTTGGAGATTGTAGTAATTTCTGGCTCAGTGGTCTAGTGGTTAAACGCTCGTGCGAGAGACTGACAGGTCCTGGGTTCGAATCCCGCTAGGTGGGGTCGTGGATGCGCACTGTTGAGGAGTCCCATAATTGGATGGAACGGCCGTCCAGTGCTTCCAGGTTTTCCATGGTTGTCTAGCTTCAATTCACTTATGATCTCAACAATTGAAATGGTTTATTATTTGTCGCCTACATTACTAAGTGGTCGTAGCTAAACAACCAGGAAGCAATGAACAGATACTGCCCTAATATAAGACTCTTGTTCACTAGACTACAGATTGAATCCAGATTTGTTTAGGCTTCTTAGAGAACTTTTGACCTAAAGACTACTTACTTGACAATTTACTATTCACAGTTCCATCTTCAGTCTATTTGTTGTATTAAATGTTTGTCATTCACCGGCATTAAAGATACTTGTTAATTTACATACAGAGGTTTAACTGAATCAAGATACGATTATTGTATTATCTAAGTTTACAAAATGGTTACTACTATATATAGTTTATGTTTTGTTAATGTTAGCAGGTACATAAATTAGATTTAAACATTCCATGCACTATTGTGTTGCTGCGAGTTGATTGGCTATTTCTTATCCAATCAGCGCTAGTCGATACTTGTTCAACCGTGTTCTGATTTGGGGACTTGTCGAGTGAATCGGTATTCAAAAATACTAAACAATAAGAATACCTGGGTTGTAATAAGAGAAATTATAAGTTAGCTTAAACAGAAACTATTCCAAGCCACAAAAATTACTGATAACAAATATAGATCATAAAATCTAATAGACATAAATCTGTCTTTCGATGTATTGATTGAAGTAAGACGTTTACACCGTTGGATGCCAGATCAGTGTTCTGGAGGTTAAGCGTTCGTGTGTGTGATCAAGTGTCCTAGGTTGTATTGTTGTGTGTGAGATCATGGATGCATACTGTAGAAGAGTACTATACTACAACAAAGTGACAGTCCAGTGCATCCAGATTTTCAGTAGTGTTCTAGCTAGAACCATTCATAATTTCAACTGTCAAAGTTATAACAATTGTCGAACAGAGTGAAGTTCAGTGCATTAAAATCACGGCTTTAGTAGAATACTTGGATTCCAGTCGAGAAGACAGTTCAGATTGCAGAACACACTGGAAGATACAAATGGCCGATTGAAGGCTATGTATATGTACTATGTAAATACTTGGTAACTTATCACAATAAAGATACATACCTTCTGTTTAATGTCCTGTTATACAATACCACCTGAGCACATTCACTTATTTACAAATAAAGGTCCATTTTAATGACATTTAAATGTGAACGAATTTGATTGCTGTCATAATCATAATATAACTGATTGCCTAATCTCAACTATAATATTATATTATTCACAGTGTTGTTAGGTAATCAATCTTAAATAGTAATCTGTCATATTATTTAATTATTCACTAATGAAAACTGTATGAGATTACTGAATGGTAATGGAGATAGAATAAAAACAAAGCTCCTTCTGTTTTTTTTTTTGCCATATTCTTTGCCAATATTTCATGCAACACACACTCACTCACACACACGGATTCTATCATGTTTGAATGTATGCAAACATTGTTCTGTATTAAGCCAGTGAATGTATTATCATCATATACATATAGATACCTTATATTTCGAAAAGAATAAACATGAATTATGCATATACATAGATCTTGTTTATCGCCTATCTAAAGAAAATATACCATCACGTTAATTGATGAATAAGTGTCTTTTCTTAACTGAAACAATGAAATGTAAAAGAAATGCATGAATAATAAAACATATAACACATTATTATCCGAGAGATTAACAAAAATAAAACTTAATAGTTGAGATCATGAGTTAATTAAAGCACTGGAAGACTGTTTCGTCCCATTGTGGGACTCCTAAGCAGAGCGCTACCACGATCCTGCCTCGCGAGAATGGAACCCAGGACCTATCAATCTCGGACCCGAGCGCTTAACTATTAGACCATCGAACCGGCAACCAACGGTATTAATATCTAACTTAACTCATGATCTGCACTATTAATATTACTATATCTCCACAAAATCCCTTCTGATATATATAAATCTCTGTTTGTTCATCCACCGAATTAGTAAACTTCAATGATTGTAAAAGAGTAAATGTTTCGACTATCATTCGATCTATTTCCACTTTTCCCTTCAAGTTGAACTTCCATAAAATATCTTGATGATAACAAAGATTTAAGATTTTTCCAAGATTTGTAACATAATTTTAACCCTACAATCAAACTGTACTGATATCGTGATTTGAGGAAGTTTAGGAAATCAATAAATATTTATCAGAAAATCAATAACATGCCAGAAAGGAAGTAGACCTTTTTTCAGTTTTTTTGTCATACTATAATATTAATTAAATAAATAGAAATCGTTTTTTTTGAACTTGTTATTTATGAAAGTCTTTGAGTATTTTTGAACTGGTGTCTTATTTACTTACGTCTGTTACTCCCAATCGAGCATAGGCCGCCGACCGACATTCTTCAACCCATTCTGTCCTGGCCCTTCCTTTACAGTTCTATCCAATTTTTGTTCATTCTTCTCATGTCTGTCTCCATTTCCAGGCGTAATGTGTTCTTTGGTCTTCCCCTTGCCCTTTGCCTTTGAGGATTCTAAGTGATGGCTTACCTTGTGACGTCGTTGGGTGCTTTCCTCAACACGTGTGCTATTCACTCCCAGAGCTTTTTCCTGATTTATTCCTCCGCTGAGATCTGGTTTGTTCTCTCCCATAGTAGGTTGTTACTGATAGTGTTTGGTCAACGGATCCGAAGTATTTTGCGTAGACAGCTATTAATAAACACTTGTATCTTCTAAATAATTGTTTTCGTAGTTCTCCAAGTTTTCGCCCATATAGTAGAACTGTCTTGACATTTGTATTGAAGATTCTGACTTTGGTGTTAATTGACAGATACTTTGTGTTCCGGATGTTCTACAATTGTAGACATACTGCTCTTGCTTTGTCGATCTGCGCCTTCACATCTGCATTAGATCCACCGTGTTCATCAATGATGCTGGGTGTCTAACTTCAGACAATTTTTTTAAAGTTGTGGTAATTTTTAATAGTTGAATTCATGAGTCGATTTAAGCTAGACTACCATTGAAAACCTGGCAGCAATGGACGGCCGTTTCATCCTCATACGGGACTCGAACACAAGATCTCCGGCCTCACGCGAGAACGTTTAACCACAAGACCACTGAGTCAGGATCCAACGGTATTAATGTTTAACTTCAACTAGTCAAAGATATTGCACGATCGTCTACCATTGTTTTCAGTGAGTACCTGCCTCACAATAGACACGGTAATCATTTTGATACAGTCAAGATGCATTACTGACAAATAACTGAATACACTGAAATAATTCTTGATATATTAATATCTCAATGTACATTTAATGGTAATTTCTTGGATTAACTTGAAGAAAGAAGAAAGTTATTTGCAGGTATAGATATATGGATAAAGGATATGCATAAATAAATATTATACCTTCAAAAAGAACAGATTTTTGAATTGTATTGAGGTTTTTGTGATCGAGACTTATTCATCTATATTATCTATGAAACCAGTGGCCTTTTCCTGACAAATAACTCAGTAACTGTGAATACTGACCGAGGAATCTCAATTCTCATCAGTTCACGAGCCTTTTTCTAAGCTTAAGACAAATATTACCAGTCGATCAATTCTCTGTCATACTCTATTCCTTCATGACTCAAGACTTATGAATTGATCTGCCTCAATCGATTTTGAGCCATGTTATTCAAGGTCTCTAATCATCGGTTGTTATCATCTCGCGGATCTCAACCTACCAAAATGTATCACTCTACTTGTCAGTGACTTCATGGATTTGTGCCATATTTTGGTTTGGCCGCTCCTAGCTTTCTTCCAACCTACTCCTACACCACAAAACATCTCATGTCGTGGCAGTCGGTGGTTCGGTATACATAACACATGTCCCAGTCATCTCATCTGATCAAGTTTCACTACTTCATCAATTGATTTTCCATCCTTACCTAGTACCCGTTTTCTAACAACTGAGTTACTTACGCTTGTCCCAGGATATACGAGCAATGTTTCGAAGACACCTATGATCAAATACTAGTAACCTACCACTATCCTCTACTCTTACCGGCTAGGTTTCACTGCCATAAAGTAAACCCATCCTTTGGCTGGTAGACAGATATCTCACCTACGTCGTAAAAAACGCAAGATGGTATAGGCTAGTCGAACCTTCTCTATCCGTACGGTAATTACAATAAATACCAGACCATAAAGGCTGAGAAGACACCCAAGATAATTGAAGTGGTTGACACACTCAACTACTTCACTCCTTATCATGAGTTCAAGTGCAGATGCAATCCAATTCTGAAGCAATATTTTACATTTCAAAGTAAAGTATCTCATCTCGAACATGCTTACATTATTACTTACGGTGGTCAGCAACTAATAAATATATTCAATAATAAAATCAAAGTGTGATTATTCTTTCTTTCTATTAAAAAAGAAAAATATAATTAACTTATATAATTTCTTAAACTATAACCAATTGACATAATTTCATCAAAATAAACAGAATTTTAATTATTCTAATACGATTTATTTTATTTTCTTTAAATTTCATGTCAGTGATTTGAAGTCTATTGTTTATCTGTTTGTTTGTTTGTTTGTTTGTTTTCAATACAGACAACCAAATTTACTGACGGCATTGAAGATTGGTCAAGTTAAACATATTGATACATTCATAGAACAATATGGATTGTTCACATTTGAATATGGAGAAACTGCGGGGGGGGGAAATATATATATATATATATATATATATATATATATATGACAGTGGGACAAAATTTTGTTCATCTATTTGACAGATTTATCTGATCACGCTAATGTTGTGATTAGTTTGTATTCTAATTTCATGTTCATGAATAAATTAATTCGGTAGGGTAAAAGAAAATAAATTAACGTAATAAATACCTATTATATTAATAATAATAATAATAATGAAATATATAGTTTTTCAATTCAGTTATTTATTTACTCTGAAGAAGTAACTTAAATGAAGTCACGAAACGTCAGAAATACACTTTTTCTACTTATTGAGATAGAACATAAAATATATATATCTATTCAATATTCAATTTATGTGAAACTATCAAATCCAATCTTTGCATTGATACCTACATACCTATTATATTGTTTCTTGGATTATTAATAGTGCGACTCAAATAAGTTATCAACTGTAAAGGAAATTAGGAAAAGATGTTGAAGATGAATAGGACATACATATTAAAGAAATCATCAAACTGGATCATGAGGTAAGCTCTAAGTTGAAATCTTGAAAGGAAAATGAAAAATGGAAGATCCAAAGACACATTAAGTTGCAAATTAGAAACAGACATGAAAAGGATGAATACTAATTGGGAACAATTGGAAAAGATTTCTCAGGATACAGTTGGATGGAGAATGCTGAAGAGAGGCCTATGCTCCTTCAAAAAGGGGTAACAGGCGTAAGTAAGTAGTGGTGAGATTATAATTTGTGGACGAATTAATGAAATTAAAGATAAGTTAGTTTAGGATGTTGGCATGAAATTCATTTATTCATAATTAGACTTATAATCAGATATTATATAGGTCGATGACAAACGAAGTTACACTTCTGTCATGTCATAAATTAAATGACGATAAAGAATGATCACTATCAGGAAAACGTTTAAGGTTTGCAAATTCCATCACAGGGTGAAATTGGTGCCCAACAATTGTCTAGCGAATTTTAGTTCGTAAAAAGAACTTTCTTCGAACTGAATCACTGTCCACAAAGTATAAGCTCACCGGTGACTAGCTTTGAAAAAGATTCTGGAAATTGCAGTGACGAACTCTGATCATTAAACTTTGACAATATCCTTGTTGAAACACGTACCACTGAAGTCATTAAAAGTTCATAGCTTACCATCTCGAGTCAATTATAATTAAAATTCTCACCCATTAAATCTAGACTCAGACATCTAGAGATAACCCGCTCAAGAATATAAGACTTGACTTATACTAGGGTTATTAATGTCCAGATCTAAATCTCAGACCAAAACTCATGGAACCTTTTCATTTACAAATCAACTACAAAAAAAAGAAGAATAGTGAATATCAAGATTTACTCCAATAAGGGTACAATCCAAAAAGTGAAAGTCAGTAACGATGATTTGTAAAATGGAGACGAGACTATAATTTATGGACGAACCAATCAGGTATAGGGCATCCACTCGGATAAATAAAGTTTTGACATTATAGCTGATGTCAGTTCGTGATGAAAACCCTAAATCTAATTCTTAACCTTAATCATCAACTGTAAATCATAGTTCTACTTCCTCAAACTGCTTTATAACCCTCATTTGGTCCTGATGAACACTCTCAAGGTCACTCCAGCGTTGCTCAAACGTCGTCTATCAAATAGAAGATTTAATAATACAATCAAATGATGTCACTGATACACATTAACTGATTACATATAGTTAATCAAGAAAAAGTATTTAAATGGTTCACATTAATAATGATCATAGGATAAAATATAACGAACTTAACATTCAAGTGACTGAAATATTAGTTTATCAAATGAGATTGAAATTATGTAATTTTAGTGAGATTTTGATTATATCTAAAAAGATAAAACTAGTATTGTGGTATAGTCTACTGATGTCGACAGATATAAGTAGTATGTCTTATCAATCAAAAGTGAAATGCCTGGATGCAGAAAGTTAAGAAGATCAAAAAAAAGACAACGAGAACAAAGATTGATTGATGTGGAAACGAAGAAACATTGAAGTCTAAGGCGATTGATTGATATTTTTCAAATGTAGTATTTACTGTATGATTCTCAGATTTGATTATGACATTCTGTAATTTTGTGTTCAATTACATTCGATTGTCCTCACTGATGTTCTCGTTCACTACAATATCTATTTGTTTCAAAACAGGCTAATTCGAGTTCGAAATGACTAAAATGTATCAAAAATTCAAGAAACCATAATTTAGGTAATAGTCTTTATCTCAATAATTGAGATCATCAGTCAATTAAAGCTAAACAACCATGGGAAACCTGGAAGCACTGGACTGCCGTTTCGTCCAACTGTGGAGCTCCTCAGCAGTGCGCATCCACGACCCCGCCTCGCGGGACTTGAACCCAGTACCTATCAGTTTCGCGCCCAGCGCTTAACCAACTAGACCACTGCACCAGCATCCAATGGTGTTAGTGACTAACTTCAACTAATCCACGAAATTGAGCGACACATCCATCATTGTCATCAGTGACTTACTATCTCACAACTGACCCGGCTGTCAGTTATATCTAATTGGAATAAAATTTAAACGCATAAAAACAAATAAGAGTGCTGAAATTCAGTTAGCGGATTTCACCAATAGTCAAATTGTAGTGAACAGAACACGGGTGGGGACAATCGAATGTATTAGACAACAAATTCCAGAACTAGTTAGTAAAATCCAACAATCATATATTAAATGCTCAATTTGCAAAATGTCCATCAATTGTCTCAAATGACTCAGACTTCCTTTGTTTCTGCATTTTCATACAAATTGCATTCTGTTTTCATTCTTCACTGTTCGATCTTCTTGTCTCTCTGCTGCCAGACATCCTGTTCACGACTAACATCATATACTACTTATGTCTACATAAGTAGCACACACCACAGTTATATCTCAAGAAAGGAGAGGTGATTTGAAGATGTATGGAAACTTATATAACGAAATGCAGGTTACTCTGTCCTGAAAAGAATAAATTTGTTACAAAATGGTCAACGAATAATAATTATGTTTCATACAAAGCTAATGTAAATGAGGAAAAACGTAATCAATAAAATGTAAGATCAAGCAAATTCATTATCAGAAACAATCCATGAGACTAGAGATACGGTTTATGCCGTTTGTACATTCAAGGTATTAGCTCAATTTTCATATGTTATTCAGACAAAAGAAACAGTTTGGCATCTACGACATAGCGAATAGGCATTTTTATCAAACCCGAGTTAATTTAGCGGCCTGCTTGAATATCTAGGCTACCTGTTATCTAAATGTTTCGACAAGTTACCTGTTTTTGTTTGTCTATTAATCTCACAACCTATTCAGGAGCGTTTATGAAAAGTTTGTAACCTTTCACTATACAAGTTACAAAAATATACGGTCAGAGATATCGTGATGGCTTTCAATATGCATTGAAAAGAATGAACATTATTCCGATGTCAATTCCTAAACTGTTAACTTCTAACTGGTCATTACTAATTGACAGGGTGAACTGTCTTCAATTTCTACTAAGTTTAAACATGTATCGTCATTGTGGTATAATCACAGTTCACGAATCCTGGCTAAATGATTTACAAGACAATTGCTTTGTACAATTACAAGATTTCAATATTTGTCGTCATGATTGATCAAGAAATAAGAGAAGAAAAGTTGTTGAAATACTTGGTGCTGAGAATTTCATATTGTACCAAAAATATAATCTGGAATAAAGCTACTAATAATAATGATACGCTAAGTTTACGTTTCTAATACAATACGACTGTGAGAGGACAGGATATTTTACACAGTAGTGGGCAGTATGTAAAAAGAATTGCGGTTTTTTCTACGACTCAAAATCTAAGATTTTTAAAGGATTTTCTCCATTCATATGAAAGTGAAGTATTCCAAACCACGTGATCTTTGTTTACTCAGATCAAGAAAATTCATGCTATTAAATTAAGATTATTCGCTTGGTTTATATTTTCATGAATGCTAAAAGTATGGATTCGTGTATATGGATCTTCAACAAATCAAATAAACTGCGGCTGACTTTGAATCCATCAAACGTTATCAATGATTTTAAACATTCAGCTTTATTAGCATTGATACAAGTTTATCTACATGCCGTATAACAGTTTTGGATATTCTATCTAAGCCAGTCGCTTCGGTGACTACAACAATCATCATATCTTCAATAACGTTACATGACATAAAAAGTTTGCTTTGTATATCCATCATTTAGTAGCTTTTTTATCGGTAGCAGACGTTAAAGTCACATTTGATAGTTCACCGAAATCATCAATCTACGTACAGAGTAAAAATGAAATCAAAATATTAACAAGTCATTTTTAAAACTCTAGAATTATGAGATCAATAAAACTTTTGCACTATTGAACGTTCGTAATTCGGTTGTGGTGGACTCTCTAAAAACAAACAATGCCGGAGAGAGACTTCATAACGGCTTTAACTGACTCAATGGTACAACTCATGCGAACATATGAAGATTCATTGTTACTCTAAAAAAGACATATAATCCAAGTGAATCAGAAACCTTGGATTTTGTCGGAAGGATCCAACAACAGCATGTAAAAAACAAGTACAAAGGGACAATAGTAGGTTTCAAACTGATCAGAGAATATTCTGGAGACGTGTCAACACTACGCTCGTTGTACGGAATAGCGTATAATCTAAAACTATACGTTTAGTTATATAAAGCCGTGTCAGCAAAACTTAAATATTTAAGTGACCTTAATATCTAAATTCTTAGAATGGGGGTTTATAGAGATTGTAGTTATTTTTTTAGTTGAGTTCATGAGTCGATCCACTCAAGACAATAGATGAATGGTCGTGAAAGATCATGGATGTCGGCTAAGTGGTCTACAGGTTAAGTGTTTGCACGTGAGACCGAGGGTACTGGGTTCGACTAGTGTGTGCAATAGCATGGATGCGTAATGTTGCAGAGTCCCATACAATGACGAAACAGACGTGCAATGCTTCCAGGTTTTCAGTGGTGGTCTAGCTTAGATCGACTCATGAACTCAAATATTAAAACTATCTAGATTATACTGATAAATCATAGTTTGAATGCTTGCTTTTGATTAATTACGTTAATACACCCAATATATCAGGTATATTATTTTATAATATTATCAAGTTACTCTTTTTATTCTTGTTTTAATTCATATAAATCACTTTCCACTCACCTTTTTGATGCTCACCCATTTCGGAGCGTCCCTATTAAAGGAAACTGAATATCAGTCGATTACTCTTTCATAATCATATATTAGAATATTTTTTGTCATTGACTTTATGATTTGTAATGTTTTTCAATTGCGTGAATTAGTTCCACACTCTATGCTTGTATCCATGCATAAAAAGAAAATCGACGTTTGATTAACTACCTAGTAACAATCTGTTTACACATATATAATATCTATTTAAGGAATACAAGAAATATAATATAACAGGGACTAACTTGGTAATATTGAAAGATGACATTCTAGATCATAAAATGGTGTAGTTGTGTTACCAACTTCTCAGTTTTCCATGGATCAGGCTTAATTTTTAATATAAGTTGTACAGTTTGTAATAGTAATATGTAGAGAACTATATAGTAAATAAATTTTTGGTACCAGGGGAAGAAAAAACTAAAATATACATATATAAACAGAGATGGATAGTGGCTAACAGTGGAAACTAGGATGTGCGTTTTGTCCTATTTTGGACTCGTCAGCTAAATATACCTGGATTCCAGAGTTGATGATCACTACGGGACTTGAACCTAGTACCATTCGCTTCATACGCTATCGTATTATTCACTGACAAGTCCCAAATAGAATGAAATCCATATCCTGAATTCTATTGCTTACCACTATTTATCTTAGCTTATAAAGCTTAAGACTTCAGACAATATCAATTCAATCCACCCAGGATGCATATATGCCAACAAGAAACTGATCAATTACAGTCCTATACAATAATGAAAAGATACAAGTAAACAATACCAAGTGAATTTAATAATAATGTTTTATTTACAAACAAACAAACAAAAAAGAAAATTAACAATGACAACAACAACAACAACAAAGAAACAAGAGAAAAATATGTAAATCTTAAAATTATAGTTTAATCTCATGTTATTTGTGGTGTTTCTTTTGTGTGTGTGTGTGTGTGTGCCTTATCAACAACCAAAAAAAAGAGAAAATAAAAAGAAAAAAATAATTCAATCAATAATTGAATTGAATTTAAACAATTACATCTTGATCACCAGTCCATACATGACATTTATCAAATAAATAAATAATACATAAACAAATACTTGATGTTAAAAATAATATAATTGGCCAAAAGATAGCATGAAATACTGATGTAAATGTATAAAATTTATACAATAATGCTTCATCTTCATGTGTTGCATGTATATAACATTGAAAATTTCTTTGATGTCTTATACGTTGTTGAAATTTTTCAACCCATTCAGTATTATCCATATCACGATGATGACATGCACTTGTAGCACACTAAATATTGAAAAGAAATGATATGAGAAATATATATATATATATATATATATATATATATATATATATATATATATTGATATCAAGAATGGATCAATGTTAGACCATTATTGAGAACCTAGAAGCACTGAAAAGCTGTTTTGTCTTAGTACTGGACTCCACAACAGTGCGCATCCATCAATTGAACCCAGGACCTTCAGTTTTTGAGAGTGAATGTTTAACCTCTAGACCATTGAACCAGTATTTAACGGTGTTAATGTCTAACATCAACTAATATATGATATTGTGCCACTGTTTATCATTATTTTCAGTTAGTAACTGCCTCATAACAGATACGGTTGAACTTCAGTGGTCATGACTTCTTAATAGAACTCTAAGAAATCCACCTTGAAGCTAGTCACTGGTGGGAATATCATAGTTATCTGTATGGGGTTATAAAGATTGTTGGATATATATATATATATATATATATATATATATATATATATATATATATCATGTTTAGTAATAATTTGTGGAAAATTACTTGTAGATACTCATTACTGAAGAGCTTCATAAAAAGATGGAACATGTGTTTAGTGCTTTGTAGTTGTCAGTGATTGTCTAGATAAGGTCAGTTCCCTTAAAAATGTATTTAAGATTCTACAATTTCTACAAATCTCCCACCACTTATATTGCACTGAAGCAGAACACCCGTGAGCACTGACCGAATTGTAATTAAACCGAACATTACAGAGTTAATTGGTAAAATATAAAAACCATATATCAAATCGTTAATTTGCAAATTATTAATCCATCATATCGAACTGGACTGTTCCTGTTGCAAACATCAACACATTGACTGACATTTCATTTTTTATGCGTTTTCATAGAAATTTCATTGTGTTCCCACTATTCCTTTCTTGATCTTCCTCCATCTTTTGCTGCCAAACATTACGTTTTAAACTCACGTTATATACTACTTATTATATCAATATAAGTAGCGCGCACCACAATATCAGTGAAAAATTAGTATTTATATTTGTAATTTAGAATTGAGAATATCATATGTTTTTATCCAATTAATATTTGGCTATTACTATAACGGTTTGTAGAGATTCAAGAACGTTATTTAAAATGGAAACGGATCTAGAGTAGAAAACTGTTGAAAACCTGGAAGAAATGAACTGGAATGAGACTCCTCGACAGTGGACATCTATGATTCCATTTGATGTCAAACTCAGAAGCAACGGATTTCAAAGTGAAGTTTTAACATTTAACCTACTGAGAAAGTATTCAATAGTTTACATGTCTAAATTCAATTGACTTGTCATGTTATACAATCATTTGTTGTTTTTGGTGGGTAAGTGGCTCCCCCTTCATATGGTTAAACTCCACTAGTTGCAACTCCTAACTAGAACACCGGAAATTTTCACTTGAAGTTAGTGACTAATGAACACATGAATATTTAATGATCCTTTAGTTTGACTTTATTTAGATCAGAAGCTGATGTTATCGAAATACACATGCCGGCAACCGTCGTATATTTTCATCGATTTAATTTGCGTTAAAGAATAACAGAAAAAGCCAAATACTAGAATGAATTTTGAATAAGAATATTTCACACACTTATTGATCCGCACAGACAATCAGAAAAACGAAGTGAAAGAATTGAAGCGAAACAAAGTGACGTGCAGCGGAGTCGTCGAGTGAGACAACTCGTTTTGATCAGACGTAACTGAATATTTGTGTTCGGATAAAAATCAATTACAGACACGTTATGAATGGGGCAAGCAATTAACATATACAATTTAAGTGGCCCGAGATCTGACTCCAGTAATATCGTACGATTGATTGTTATCGAAATATACATGTCACCGATCCTCATATATAGTCATCGACTTAAATCGCGTTTGTGAATGACCGAATTAAATAAGTCAGATACGAGAATGAAGTTATGAATACGTATATTTTATGCAATCACTGATCAAAATACACAATCAGAGAGATATAGCAAAGGTAGAGAGAAAGAGAGAATGAAGCGAAACAAAATAACATTCGGTGGGGAAGGCGTGTGAGCTAACTCCATTTAACCAACCGTTAGTCGATATTTATAGTCACACAAAAATAAGTTTCAGACATATGATGAATACGATGAGAAATGCACAAACATACGCTGATATAAAAACGGTCAAGATTGATAAACGAATAACTAACAAAGTCAAGATAGAACTCAAGAAGAACGGATAAATTGGCCTGTCCAGAAGTTAGAATAAGTTATATCGGCTTAACATAGCCACCGACACTATACCATCAAATAACAACAGTCAGGATTGATAAGCGAATAATTGACAAATTCAAAATGTAGCATAAGAAAAATGAATAGATTGATCTGTCTAAAAGCTAGAATAACCTATGCAGGTTTGACATAGTACCAGTCATTACAAATATTATCAGTATGATCAATTCAGTGCCTCAATAGCATTCAACATCCTCCATATCAGTAAAATGTTCTTTGTTGAAAATAAATTGAATATCAGAAGAGTTCTTGTGGATATTATAGTAAATTCAACGGTTGAGATCATGAGTCATTTGAAGCTAGACAACCATGGAAAATATGAAATCACTGGATCGCCGTTTCGTTTTAATGTGGGACTTCTCAGCAATGCGCATCCACGATTACGCCCTGCGGGATTCGAACTCGGGACCTACCAATTTTGCGCGTATGCGCTTAACCTCTAGACCTAGGCTTTCCATGGTGGTCTAACTTCGATTAACTCATGATCTCATCTATTAAAATTAGTACTAACTCCAGGAAAACCCTTCTGATATTAACCGACATATGCTCATTAGTGACTGGCTTCAAGAGGTATTTCCTAGAGTTCTAGTAAGAAGCACTGACTAGTGGAGTTCAACCAAATCTATTGTGAGATAGTAACTCACTGATGACAATGGTGGATGTGTCGCTCAATTTCGTAGATTGGTTGAAGTTAGACATTAACACCGTTGGATTCCGGCCAGCTAATTGGTCTAGACGTTAAGCGTTCACGATTGAGACTGGTCTTGATCACATGCTGCTAAGGAGTCCCACAATAGGTTTTCCATAGCAATCTAGCGTCAATTGACTCATGATCTCAACAATTGAAAATAAATTTATTAAAAAATACTCCCCTAAAATTCTATCTTTCATAAATTATGTTCTCATATATATTGAATAGTAAAAATGTAAAAATAAAATTCTGATTTTTTTTCCTATCGATTCTTATTTCCTTTTTTTTCAGACTGAAATAAAAAAAAATAGTAAAAAATTGTTCCTAATTTTATGATTGACAACCAATTATTGATCGACGTTTATTATGTGACAAAACCAGGAAATAATAGTTAAAATTACATATTTGATTATATAACCATTTCACTATGACAGATATTATGTAACCATCTATCATGTCATGAAAGTATTATGTCAGATTTTTTTATTATTATTATTATTATTATCATGAATTGAATTGAGCTCAAGAACAATAGAGAATTGAAAGTTAAATGGAACGAATAGACAGTGGGTTTTATTCTTTTACTTCAGAGATTGTTAATATGGATTAATTTTACTTGAGACTAAAACTGAGGATCTTCGAATTCAATAGAAAACTACAATTTACTGAAATGAACAAAAATTTCAATTCAGTGATGCTAGATACTGCAGTGATTTGTTTAATTATGTTAACTTGTAACACATCTTTCAAATTAAATACTCCAATGTTCCAGTACTTGATAAAACTATGAGTACACTTTACACAAGTTGACTTGATTTGTAATAAATGAACATTTAGATGAGGAAAACCAATTTCCTATTCAATGTAAAATTATGGAGTTCTTTTGTAAAATATGAAAAACCATAGATAAAATAATTTCAATACTTGAGATCATGAGTCAATTGAAGCTAGACGATCATGGAAAACCTGAAAGTACTGGATGGTCATTTCGTCCCGTTGTGAGACTCCTTAGCAGCACGCAATCATGATCTCGCCCCGCGAGATTCGACTAAACTTCAATTGACTCATGATCTCAACCATTGAAATTGCTATAATATCCACCAAAAACCCTCTGATATAAAATAATTCATTTGCAAATCTTCCGTCAATTGTCTTAAATTTTATTGTTCCTTCATTGCTATTACAGTTACGTTTTGTTTACATTCTAATTCTCTTCAATTTGATCTTCCTAACCTTCTGCTACCAGACATTGCACTTCTGACTGGTGTTACATACTACTTATGTCTGCTGACATAAGTAGTATGAAGTACAGATTATTATTATTATTCAATCCGCTAGCTGAAACTGCTTTGTATTTCATTACGTTTATATAAATACACATATATGCTAATCTCCTTTTGATATCAATGAAGTCTCTTCAACAATTAATCATATCAATGTGATAAACTTCATGTTAACTAACAAAGTCTATATGATAAATGTAAAATAAATACAAATCATTTAGAAACTTTATTCCATTTAGCTTGTTACTATGAGATGATGGAGAAGATTTGTAGCTCAGATGGATGATTTTGATGGAGTTTTGTTCTCTGACCTAGATGGTTTGATCGTGGAGCTTTCTACCTGATAATATCGTTCAGTAGAAGGATGAAAGCTCCACAACCAAACCATCCAGCTCATAGAGCAAAACTCCATCAAAAGCTCGTTACTATGATATATAATAATTGTGTTAAATGCAATGCTTTAATGATGATAATGATGATGATACACATTCCTTTTAGTATATGGTTCCATAATATTTTGTAATTTTTACTAAAATCTTTGATTGTTGATAACTCAAATACAGATAATTTGTTGTTAGTCTTCTCAATGAAATCCTCATTCTAACTGCATGTGTCATTTCTTGATTGAACAATATCAAAATACACTCCATATTTCTACTTCCTTTCTATTTGATTTGTACACTCTATTCATCAAGTTTCCAAATAATCTTTTTGAATGTGATTATTTCATTAAAATTTGTGTGATTTAAACATTACTATCAGTATGGGGCGAATATGGACATAAGCCAAATGTTATTAAGATCAAGAAGTAACCCGAGTTAGACAACCATTGAAAACCTAAACGTACTAGACATCTGTTTCTTGGTAGTATGAGACATTTTAGTAGTGTGTATCCATGATCTTACCACAGAACAAACTCGGGATAAAAATGTCTTGATGTAAGAGCATAATATTTAAACTAAGATGAAATCCAATGGTAAGTTCTTTCAACTTCAATCACTTCATGACATTGTGTCACAATCTTCCATTATCATTGAATGTGTATTTGTCTCACATAGGTCTTAGTGTTCAATGTTATCTGATGCTTTTAGACGTTAAATGGCTATTTTGCTTAGATTGGTTCTTTACTTCGATGAAATATTATTGTTACATTTCTTCGGATTCATTCTGTATTTCAGTTGAAAAAGAGATGTCAACTCAGAAATACACAATAAAGAAAGTTTACTTAACATCAAAGGTGAATGTTCAAATTTCTGGCCTAACTATTTTCCAGTTTCACAAATAACGTCAGACATTTTTTCCTGTTTTTTAAATTTATTTTAACTGAATAATTATTCATATGAACTTCAAGATATAACCAAGTACGTCTATAAAACTATTACAACCTGTTATGAAGGTGAAAATATCTGTCAAGTGACTATTGTTGAAAACACGTCTTCTGTACAATCAAGTTGGAATATAAGCTTATTAAATAGGTATTAAATAGGATTAAGTTAAAATATCTATTTTACTTAATAATTTGCAAGAGTATAATTTACTTGGAAAACTACTAAAACCATCATCAAGAAGGTACAAGTATCTATCAATAGCTGTTTACGCAAGATACTCAACATCCATTGTCCAGATACATCAGCAACAGCCATCTGTGGGAGAGAACAAACCAACTTCCAGCTGAACAGGAAATTAGGAAAAGAAGATGGAAATGGATAGGACATACATTGAGGAAATCATCAAACTGCATCACGAGGCAAGCCCTAACTTGGAATCCTGAAGGGAAGCAGAAAAGAGGAAGGCCAAAGAACACATTACGTCGGGAAATAGAATCAGATATGAAAAGAATGAATAACAACTGGAAAGAGATGGAAAGGATTGCTCAGAACAGAATTGGATTGAGAATGCTGGTAAGCGGTCTATGCTCCTTCACGAGGAGTAACAGGTGTAAGTAAGTAAGACTATAATTTATGGACGACCTTTGAATAACGCTATATTGACCTTGATAATGTCCACTTAATAGGTCATGAATAAATGTGAGGAATCAAGATAAGGATTTACAGCTGTTTGTTAGGGTTAAAAGTTAGATTTAGGATGTTTATCATGAATCGACATCAGATACAATGTCAAAATGTTATTTAGCCAAATGAATGTATGAATTTCGCACCAAAATCCAAGGCTTTTTAATATCTTAAATCTGATTGGTTCGTTCATAAATTATCGTCTCGCTAATAATTCTTTAGTTTGATCAAATACAAAACATTGAATAAGGCGACTATCATTATTATAAGTAAACGTTTATTGAAACCTGTAAACGAGTACAACGTTTCTAATTATAAACATACAAAGAGACAGACTATGGGACAAAACTCATATTTCAATTGAAATGCAATTCATGTTAAGAAAAATTCAAAGATTCAGACAGCTACAAGTAAACGATTTAAACAAAACAAAACAATACGGTAATTTATCCAACAAACTAGTTTCATATCAGACATTTGAGATTTAATTCTGAATTATTGCCATGATTAATTTAATGATGGATAGTGACTAGTAGTGGAATCCATAATGCCCGTTTCGCCCTATTTGGGACTCGTCAGCTGGGTGTACATGCATTTCAGAGTTGATGTTCACTTTAGGACTCGAACCCAGTACCACTCGTTTCAAACGCCATCACGTTACTGAGTCCGGATAGCCACTTGCTTGTGCAATGGGGTGAAGTTTAAATTCACTTGGTGTTGTTTTACTTATATCTTCCCATTGTTATTCAGGACTGCGATTGATCAATCTCATGTTGGCATATATACATCCTGTGTAGATTGCATCGATATTGCTCTAAGTCACAAACTTTTTAGGCAAAGATGGATAGTGACTAGTAGTGGAATCCAGGACATGGGTTTCGTTCTACTTGAGACTCGTCAGTTGGATGTACCTATATACCATTGTACAAGCTAGTGGAAGCTTGTTATGGAAAACATTCAAAGAATCCTAACTAATTTAATTTAAATTTATACTGAATAAATTCAATTGAAAAACTTGAGTAGAAATTAATGTTGCCACCCTACCCTCCATAATTGTAAATATTTTCTATTATAACTAGTTGATTACGTCATCAATTGTTAAGTCTGGTTATCACTAATTGTTACATTGGAATCGTTTATTACATATACTTGTTAAATAAGGAGTCATTACGATTCCCATAATACAAAATATGAACACAAAGATTGATATAAGTGAAGATTTATTGAAACCTAAGGCACGACGGCGACGACGACGACAACCTTAGTCGAAAATACACTCATTCATTAATTGACTATACATCTTCTTTTTCATTATTAGTTAGAATAAGATCACATTTATAATAATAAAAAGAAATACTCAAAATTATAAGAAGATCACATGCTGTCTATTATTCTGAATATAATTTAGGTTAACTTAATTGAAGAATATTGTCCCTTGAGTAAAACATCACACTCCAATAAGTTAATGTACCGAATAAAATATCACACTGGTAAACCAAAAACAAACAAACAAACAAAAAATCCCACAAATATGACTCTGAATAGTCATTATATAGAGTTAGAAACGGAAATAAATTTTACGCAAGAATCACAATCAGTAAAAGAATGTAATTTTTTTTTCTAAGTCCCGTCATATGATTTTCTAGTGAGGAAAAAAACTTGTTTTAAGCTGAGTTTCTTTTTTTTTGTTGCTTACATAAGATAATTCATAAACATACACACAATCAAGATTGTCCACAACATTAATAGATGAATAATTTACATACCTTATACACTAAATTATTAGTATCAGAAGGGGTTTTGTGGAGATTATAATCATTTCAATAGTTGAGATCATGAGTCAATCGAAGTTAGATTATCATGGAAGACTTGGAAGCACTGGACGGTGGGGTCATGGATGCTCATTGCTGAGGAGTCCCACAATAGGACGAAAACTCCGTCCAGTGCTTTCAGGTTTTCCATGGTTGTCCAGATTTAGCTGACTCATGATCTCAACTATTAAAATTACTACGATCTTCGCAAAAACCCTTCTGATATTATTCGGCATATGCTCACTAGTGACTGGCTTCAAGAAGTATTTCCTAAAGTTCTAGTAAGAAGCAATGACCAATCGAGTTCAACCGGTCTATTGTGAGATAGTAACTCACTGATGGCAATGGTGGATGTGTCGCTCAATTTCGTAGATTGGTTGAAGATAGAAATTAACACCGTTGGATGCCGGCTAGTTCATTGGTCTAGAGGTTAATCGCTCGCACGCGAAACCGACAGGTCCTGTGTTCGAATCGCGCGAGGAGAGTTCGTGGAGGCGCACTGCTGAGGAGTCCCATACTAGGACGAAACGGCCATCCAGTGTTTCCAGGTTTTCCATGGTTGTCTAGCTTCGACTGACTCATGATCTCAACAAGTGAACTCACTAATTTATTAAACAGTCCATAATATCTCGAACTAAATGAAGTTAAAGATTCAAATCGGCAGATGCTAGATCCCTTATTTAGAAGTTAAACTCTCTCCATGAGACTTGGAGATCCAGCGATTGATTTATGGTAGGGTCATGATTGTACACTGTAAAGGAGTTCTATGCTGGTATGAAAACTCTGTCCCATTGTTCTCTAGTTTTCAGTAGTTGATTTATCGTACTTCAATTTGACCTGTACTAATCTCTGTATATTATATAAGTTTTTCTTTTTTCTTTTAATACATTAGCTGTTGTTGCTACATTTTCTAGTATAGACTTAAACAAACAGATCAATGTCTTGGAAGAAGGCTATTACATTAAATTTTCCTCAACTTTTTATTTGTATGACCTATTTTGGTCAGGTTACATAACAGAGGTCAAGAAAATCCTGTTATATTTTTATTTCCTACTAACTATAATTTTGACATTTGATGCATTATGGTCACGACTATGTCAGTCTGATTGAATGCATTTCTGTATCCTGATCTTTATCTATTCTGTCGATGGTAAAGACAGAAAATCGATAACTTTTCTCGCATATTGATTAGCACTCATAAAAAAAAATGTACATATTCATGCATATATTCTTCCGCTTCATCCACTTGTTACCCCATTGTCATTGCTCATCTCATTCTTATGAATTGAATTAACTGTATACAACATAAGCTTTCCCAATATCATTAGTATCTTAGTTTCTAAATATTCTTAAGTGAATCGATAACGTTACTAAGAGAATTAACCTGCTAAGAAATACTCAATTAATAGATCATCATATTTTGAAGTCAAAAATTGAAGAAATAACCTTTATAGTTCAATTAAGATTAACCCATGATGTAAACTATAGAAAATCTAAATTAGTTTATATCTTACTACTCAATAAATACTTGTTCTATTAAATTCAGAATGTTCCGAAATCTGACTCCAGTTAGATTGTATAAATAATTGTCATTGTCACTAATCCTTGTTTATAGTTATGAACTTAAGTCGAGTTAAAGAATAAGCGAGTTAAATAAGTCAAATACCTGAATGATTCAGATAGACGATCAGAGAGACAAAACAAAGAGAAAGAGAGAGAAACGAAACGGTTCGGAGGAAGTATGTCAGTCAACTCGATTTAACTAAACATGACTTTATATTTATAGTCAAACAAAAATAAATTACAGACACGTAATGAATATGATAAGCGACTAACACTCATACAATCAGATAAAACAAAAGCAGTCAGTATTAATAAGCGAATAAGTGACAAGGTGAAAATGTAGCTTGAGAAGAGTGAATACATTAGTCTGTACAAAAGTTAGAATAACCCCTATGGGTCTGATATAACATTAGCCTCTACACTCTAAGCTGGATGGTTTACTCGTGGAGCTTTCATCATTTTTCTGAACGATATACTCAGTACAAAACATCTCAAAAATATATACTATCAGTCATCAAAACGTTTTTAAAGCAAATATTTTTTAATAGTTAAATTCATGAGTCAACTGAAGCTAGACCACCATGGTAAACCCGGAAGCACTGGACGGCTGTTTCGTTCTATTGTGGAACTCCTCAGCAGTGTGCACCCCCACTTCCGCTCGCAGGATTCAACCTTCGGACTTGCGCCCAAATTCTTAATCTCTACATCACTAAGCTGATGTCCGACTGTGTTAAAATTTAACTTCAACCAATCCACGATATTAAGTCACCGTCCACCATTATCTTTAGTTAGTAACTATCTCATAACAGACATCATTTAAATTCACTGTTCATAGTTACCCATAATAATTAATTCATTTTATTTCCATTGTATTTTATAATCAAAGATTTTCAGTAAATTATTTAATACCCCCCCCGAAAAAAATGACAAATTATACATTCATGTTCTAATTTTAAGACAACCCTTATTATTATTCTATATATTACTGGTTAATCATCATTTATCATCATTATCTAAACCGACTAATTTAGTAAATATTTAAGTTCATTTAGGTTCCTCATTTCAGACAGGATATGTAAAAGTTACATTAATACAACAATAATTATTGTCTATAATATTAGTGAACAGGAAGTTGAAAATTGTACTTTTTCTTTTTTTTTTTCTCCTTTTTTTTACAGATTCAAAGTCTCAACAGATACCGGATATTGGTTTTTATCTATTTATCTTTGTATAAATATATACGTATGAATGTATGTATGTAGAATATACACAGGTCCATTCTTATGTGATATTCATTGAATAAGGCGTTCATTCTAATGTGTATTTCGATAGAGCATTATACTCTGACCAACATATTCCAGCTCAAAGAACAAAACTTCATTCATATTATCTACCTGAACTACAAAACTTCTTTAACATCTAATAGGTATTCATTATCCGTAAGTATATCGTTAACTTTCATGAGTTAAAGAATATAATATTGAGATATAAAATTAATTGTCAGTCAGTCAGCCACGAAATTGGACCAGGAACATATATGCATCAGATCAAGTTGCCATACCTCATTAGCACAACAACATGAACACCAAATTCATAGAACTAGTTAAATCAATGGTGGTAATATATAAAAGAAATATTGCACATAGGGACATAGTACAGGAAGAAAAAATTAGTTCGTAGAAAGAAAAATATGAAGCGATTTTAATCTCATATTTTAAGGGAAGACAGACAGTGCATACACCGACGCCATTGTGATCGATTCTGAGCCATTTCATCTAGAGTCTTCAATCATTGGGTACGATAGTCACACGCACCACAACCAAGTACTCTGCATCTACCAACATGGCTCAAACGAGAATTTAGTGACTTTGTGAACTGATGCCACGTTTTGGTTTGGCCACCCCTAACCTTCTTCCAACCATCCCAAATACTAGTCAGCATTGCACGTCGTGGTAATCTGTGTTCAGGCATACGTAACACGTGGCTCAACCATCTCAGTCGATGAAGATTCACATCCTCATCAATTGATTAACCATCATTCTCTAATACCCTGTATCTAACCTCACTATTACTTACCCGGTGATCCCAGCAGATAACAGCGATATTTCTGAGGCATCTGTGGTCAAATACTAGTAGCTTACAAGTATCTTCAACTCTCAATGGCCATGTTTCGCTGCCGTAAAGTAAAACAGAACAACCTGCCGCGCAGTATACTCATCCTTTTATTGATAGACGGATATCTCGCCTTCGCCGTAGGTGACGTAAGTTGGCAAAAGCCAAACGAGCTTTTCGAATCCGTGCTGAGATTTCGTCAGACACCAACCCATTAGGGCTGATCAGACTTCGAAGATAAGGGAGGTAGATTAGATACAATGAATAACTACGTTACTTGAAATAATTAAAAGGTAAACTAGCATTGTGGTGTGGGTTACTTATATCCACATAAGTAGTATGTAACGGTGGTCTGACATAGAATGTATTTCAGTAGAATATCGATAAGTAAAGAACAAAAACAGAACCCAATTGGTATGAAAATGCATGAACAATGAAATCTAAGACGATCGACTGATATTTGCAGAAGAAACAGTGAAGTTTGGGACGATGGATTGATATTTAACAAATTAACGATTTACTATATGGTTCTCAGATTTTAGTGAGATGCTCTATACTTTTGTGTCCAGATTCATTCGATTGTCCCCAATCGTGTTCTTGTTCAGTACAGTATTCTATATAGTTACATCAAAATGCTTTAGAAAACTGGAGATATTTTCTCGAATTTGTAAAATTAATGTAACGTCAATATGATTGGTCAATTCAAATTTAAGTAATTCAAAATATTTCAATAATAACACGAGTAGCTAAGTGGATGACGCGATGACGTTTGAAGCGAATGGTACTGGGTTCGAGTCTCAGTGTGAACATCAACTCTGAGATACAGGTACATCCAGCTGACGAGTCCCAAATAGGACGAAACGAACGTCCTGGATTCCACTGCTAGCCACTATCCATCTTTGATTATAATGCTTGTGAATTAGGCAATATCGAGGCATACGCACAGTATGCACATATGCCAATGAGAGACTGATCAATTTCAGTCCTAAATAATAATGATAAGATTCAAGTAAAACAATACCAAGTGAATTAAAACGAATATAATTTTATATTGAACACTCAAATTTGTTTTTTTTATTTTATTTTATTTTCAGTGACCTTCAATTGTTGCCAATTATGTTTTAACTAGTTACTATGTTCAGTTAAAATCAAAATATTTACGATAAACTAATTCTACACTAAATGGAATAATCATATTTTAGATTTTTGATCATTGAATGTTTAACCTAATGATTAACCATAGTAATATATGTAGATCGTATATACCAATATCATGAATGGATCAATGTTAGATCACCATTGAAAATATGGAATCACTGGACAGACGTTTCGTCCTAATACGAGACTCCTTGGCATCGCGTATCCATGATACCTTACACGGGACTAGAACCCAGAACCTTCAGTTTCGCACTCGAACGCTTAACCTCTAGATCACCTCAAAAATTGTTTAAAAAAAACAACTATATATATACTTTACTACTAAAAGTAGTAATTGTAATTGTGATTAATTTGTCACAGTAAATAAAAATGATTGATTTTCATTGAAACCAACATAAAATTAAATGTTTTTTGATTTACTATGAGTAGATCGACAACCACTTATGCATGCAAGTTACTTAAAAACTTAAATAACCATGGTAATTATTCTTATTCAGTATTCGTAATTTACAATCTATGATAGATTAATGATCGACTTGCTTGAATATTTTGGGCTACCTGTTGTTGGTATCTAGATATTTCAAAAAGTTATCTCATTTTGTTTGTTTTAATACAACATTATGGCTATTAATCGCATAACCTATTTAGATGCGTTTCTGTAAAGTTTACAACCTTACATTGTACAAGTTACAAAAGACCTAATCAGAGATATTGTGGTTGCTGACAATATGCAGCGAAATGAATGTACACTATTTAGATGTTAATTGACTGGAATGTTAACTTCTAACTGGCGATCACTCAATATTTATCGTCAGAATCGAGAAAGAAGTATGAAACGGAGAACTTGTTGAAATACATTGTGATGAGAATTCTATATTGTACCAGAAATATAATATTGAATAATGAATAAAACCTGTTCAACAGAGAGGAATAGATAAAATAGGTCCGATTACTTATATTATTCATCTATTCAATTTACATATGGATAAATATTATAAATAACCAGTTCAAAGTAAAGATTTATAGGTTATCTATCTAGTTGTTATCACGTGTGAAAACTCCTCCTGGAGACCTCTGGGGCTACGACTGGTCCCAAACCCGGATAAAGGAGAAGAATCGGGCATGGAGTTGACGACCCCATGCCGTAGAAAACTAACTCGCTCAAAGATAATTCAAGATGGTTCGTTTCTTGAACAGTTTTTTCTTAGCACTATAAGTTTATTTGGAAGAACCTTAACGGTCCTCAATAGGTATTGCTGACTCAAATTATTCAGAATAAATTTGTTATGACAGCAGGAACTGAAATTCAAAAAAGATCAACCATTACCAGTCCTAAACATCAACCAAGAGAGCATTCAAATTGATTATAAATCAAATATAACTTATTATTTTTAAGTAAGATGTAAGTACATTGAGAGTTGATATGGCTACATTCCTTTTGCAAGAAAGAGAAAAGAAATCAAACATCAAACTTTCAGTACATCATTCAAACAACTTTTTCCAGATGTTATTGCATATATGAAACTGTAAATGTAATTTATTAATGGAATAAATACAAAATAGACGGAATATGGCTAGGAGTAGCATGGGGGATGCTCGTTTCGTCCCATTTAAGACACGTCAGCTAAATATACCTGTTCACTCCAGGAATTTTCAACTTAGTACAGTTCGCTTTACTTTAAATAATTCAACAGCTAACCATATTCCATCTATTCTATATCAACATGTATCCTAATGAGTATATCAAATGATTACTCACAAGTTCCTCATCTAACAACTTAAACGAATCAAATTTCAGTCAAAAACTATCAACAACCAGATGATCCAAACCATTTCAAATTGAATTCCGTGTAACTATCATTTTGTTCTATAGTCAATATAAAAAAGCACACATATATTTTTATTTTACAGATTGATCTGTCTAAAAGCTAGAACAACCTATTCAGGTTTGACATAGTACTAGTTATTACAAATATCCACGATTACGCCTCGCGGGATTCGAACCCAGGACATATCAGTCTCGTGCACAAGTGCTTAACCTCTAGACATAGGTTTTCCATGGTGCTCTAGCTTCAATTTATTAATGACTCCAACAATTGAAATTGCTACAATCTCCATAAAACCCCTTCTGATATAAACAAATTTATATATTTGTAGATATCCTAATGAGTAGAAAAATGAGATTTTCTGACGTTTCGTGACTTAGTGTAAACTACTTCTTGAGAGAATTAAATAACCATATCAAGATAACCTTTAAATAGTACAAACGGAGCAACACAAGAATATTATGTGCGATCAATCATAAAAGACAAGTCCCAACAAACCTGAAATTGTCATTTCGGTCAAGGTGATTCATAAGTGAATGTATGTAAATTTGAGTGTGTGTGTGTATGTGTGCAAGGTCAGGGATGAAATATGTATGACCTTTATTACGGTGAGAAAGGATAGAGCTTACTTTGCATGTACGATTGATTGATCGCACATAATCTTCTCGTGCTATTCTATCGTACTATTTAAACTTGGATTAATTTTGATTTGGTTATTTAATTCTCTGAAGAAGCGGCTTAAACTAAATCACGAAACATCAGAAAATCTAATTTTTCTACTCATTAAGATATTACAAATATATTATTTATTTATAACAATCTACCTAATGCTCAGTTTATTAGAAATTTCATACACTGAGCCGGCATCCAGCGGTGTTAATGTCTAACCTTAACCAATCCACGAAGTTGCGCGACCATCTTCCATTGTATTGAGGTAGACACCTGTTTCTACCGGACACGGATCCCGTGAGCGGGATCGTGGATGCACACTGCTGTGTAGTCCCATAAACAAAACGGCCTTCCAGTGCTTCCAGGTTTTCAATGGTGGTCTAACATCAATCGCTTCATGATCTCAATCATTTTATTTCGTTACGTTCTCATCAGCACCTTTACAACCTAAATTATTTGAAAATCAACATTATTACAGATATTGACATACTTATACGTAAGAGGGTAATTAAAGATGAATATATGTGTATCATGATCTGGGGAAGATTCCGATAGAGTTCAATCAGGTCATAAGAATTTTGTTTCAGATAAATATAGTTTCGGAGGGAAAGTTCCAGAACATTTAACTAGTGATTAGAACTCATGGAGTTACTAAACATTAAATGCTTGTGTAATGAAACAACTGCAAATAGATTCATGGTAATAAAGAAAGATATGAATTGAAATCAGTCAGTTGTGTATGGTGTAATTTAAACTTCAGTAAGATTAGGAATAATGACGTAATAAATAAATAAACAAAAAGGGGAGTATTGTTACCAGAGTAAAGAAAGATTTGTTGCTGTCTATTTTAGTATACATAAATCTGGTTTTAGGCGTTTGATTGCTATCGCTTTGGCAAATTCCAAAATGGTTGGAGTTTGATTGTTTATTAATCACCTTGAAGGCCTTTAGTGTATCGAATTCATGACCTGTGCCAATGAGATGTCTTGTGATGGCACTACTGAATGCTTTTAACCCACTTTTTACGAAATTATCTAGTAAAACCTTGGTAATGATACCTACAAAAAAGATTTCTACTTCAAGAAAGTCAAGTTAGTTCTTTAAGGAATATTGAGATCAATTTATTGATTCCGTTAATTTGTTTCCATACCGGGTCTGTTATGAAATAGTAACTCACCAAAGACAATGGTGGACGATGTTGCAATCTCGTGGATTGGTCAAAGTTAGACATTAACACCATTAGATGTTGTCTCAGTCGTTTAGAATTTAGGCGTTTGCGCGAGACCGATAAGTCCTGAATTCGAGTCTTGCGAGGCAATATCATGGATGCGCACTGCTGAGGAATTTCACACTAGGACGAAACGACGGCCCAGTATTTCTAGGTTTTCCATGGTGGTTTAGCTTCAATTGACTCACGAATTCAACTAGTAAATTTAGACAACAGTAACTGATTTTAATGATTATCGTTAAAATAGAAATTTTCCTTTGAAAATTATTGAATATAATCAAAAAGTACATAGAAACTACCCTGTGAAGGGTTTTAAAAACGGAAATGATGTTTAACTGTATTAACGGCGACTAAGGAAGCGAATTACTATGTATGTTACGTAATAATTGTTATGTAATTAGAACAGAAGTTCAAAATGATACTGATTAAGTTGATGATTTGTTTTTTATTGAACATCAAAATAGTAATTTTTTACTTGTCTATTAATTAAAATTACGTTTTCGCAATTAAGTCATATACTGTCCAAAAAGACATAATTAAAAACCCTGGGATTACCGGGTAAGTAAAAGTGGGGTAAGATACAGGGTATTAGGAAATGATGGTTAATCAGTTGATGTGGTTGTGAATCTTCATCGACTGAGATGGTTGGGTCACATGTTGTATATGCATGAACACCGATTACCACGACGTGCAATGCTGACTAGTATTGTGGATGATTGGAAGAAGGTTAGGGGTGGCCAAACCAAAACGTGGCATCAGTTCACAAAGTCACTAACTTCTCGTTTGAGCCATGTTGGTAGATACAGAGTACTTGGTTGTGGTGCGTGTGACTATCGTACCCAATGATTGAAGACTCTAGATGAAATGGCTCAGAATCGATCACAATGGCGTCGGTGTATGCACTGTCTGTCTTCCCTTAAAATATGAGATTAAAATCGCTTCATATTTTTCTTTCTACGAACTAATTTTTTCTTCCTGTACTATGTCCCTATGTGCAATATTTCTTTTATATATTACCACCATTGATTTAACTAGTTCTATGAATTTGGTGTTCATGTTGTTGTGCTAATGAGGTATGGCAACTTGAACTGATGCATATATGTTCCTGGTCCTATTTTGTAGCTGACTGACTGACTGAATAATTAAATCTGAATTTTAGACTATTTAATATAGCACACCTATGAGCTTACATTGAATCATTCTGTGCGTCATCAGTATTACTTAAAAAAATTAACACGATTCACAATTACAGCCTTCTTTATATTGTAATACAGTTTAGTAAGAACCTATGAACTTCTGATTTCATCTTATTTGATTTTATAGGTGCATACTAATGAAAATCATTAAACTTCAACAAAATACCTGTCCAGAATCCATTGATTTATAATAAACTCCTTTTTATTTGGTATTAAAACGTCAGGATTACTGTTGTAATGAACGAGAACACAAGTGTGGACAATCTAATGTATTTGAATACAAAATTACAAAACATCTTAAAAAAATCCAAGTATCATACAGTAAATTCTTCATTTTTCAAAATATCGATCAATCGTCTTAGACTTCATTGTCCCTTTATCTCCATATCGATCATTCTCTGTTCTCATTCAGTTTTCTCCGATCTTCTTAACCTTCCGCCTACAGGCATTTCACTTTCGATTAATGATACATGCTACTTATATCTGTCGACATCAGTAGTACACACCACACTCTCATATCAAGCAAACACTTTAGAAAGTCACTTAAGTAAATACATAGGTAACTGTAATACTGTCTCTCTATAGAAACGGTAAATTTTTTTAGAAACACGTCCAAAAATCAAAACTCCAAAGGGGTTTTGCACTGTTTTAATTATGGTTCCAGTACTAAACAGAATAATAAAAAAACAGATTAAATTACTGTGTAAAATAAAAACTTTAAATTGCTCTTATGACTGTTGTCATGTGGCATAAAAATATATTAGAGCCTTTTTAAACAAAGAAACTATCTAAGCTAGACTACTATTCAAAACCTAGAAGTACCGAACGGCGGTATCGTCCTAGTATGGGAATCCTTAGCAGTATGCACCCCCCCACACGTGAGACTTGAACCAAGTGCCTTCGATTTTGTGCGCGAACGCCTAAACTCTGGACCATTAAGCCGGGATCTAATAGTGTTAATGTCTAACTATAATCAATCTACGGTATTGTCGTAGTTGGCTGGTACATGATTTCAATGAAATAATGATAACTATTACGTTCTCAGTAGTCATTAGCCGCAAGATGTAACTAATGTAACTCTAATGACAAGCCGCAAAACAGTGGAGTTACATACTTACATACCGAAAAGAACAGTAGATTGTCGCTCGATATCGTGGATTAGTTTAAATTTGACATTAACACCTTCGGTCTCTATGTTAGGCGTTCATGAGTCAGAATGAAGCATCTGAGTTCGATTAGCGTATGCAGAATCGTGGATGTGCACTACTGAGAAGTCCAATTCTGAAAAGTGCTTCCATGCTTTCAACGGTCGTCAAACTCACATTGGTTTATGATTTCAATCAAATTTAACAATCACCACAACCATACACTGAGAATTTAAAAGAATCAAGAACTCGGATTGATCAGCTTCACTAAAAACAACGTTGATTTATATCCAGAAATCATTTGGTATTAGTCACTTACACATTTTGACCGAATATTTCCCTAAATATCAACATCTAAGTGTGATCCAGTCATAGAGATAAAATAGTCAACACTCTAATACATTGGACACATTGTTGACTAAACTACAACACTGTTTAATATGTGAGTATTTCTTTAGGGTTATAACACGATTATTTATCAACCTGTTAACTTGACCGAACTCTATTGAGTTATGAATTATAAATCCTCAATCAAAATCCTTTTCATATGCCTTCCAGTACATCTTGTTTAAGATATTTTACAATGTAAACTACAAGTCAGTCTACAATAATATTTCACTGTTGGAGGTTATATTACTTAGTTCAACTTTAAATAAGCTATTATTATACCTAAACTCTATAATTAAAAATGATCAAATAATTAAAAAACACAGTAGGGATTGTGGGACTTTATTGAAATTACGAATGATCAAAGTAATATAACCATTGAAAACCTGAAAGCATTGGACAACCGTTTGATCCTATTATGAAACTCCTCAACAGAGCATATTCACAACTCTACAACTGGGAAAATAATCGATAACATAACGCAAGGTAAACAAGCTAACACGCACTCAATAATGTGAACAGATTTGAACTAATATTTACAAAGCCATAAGACAAAAACAGTAAGAGACAAGATTAAAACAACCTCGAATAGTTTTCAGAAATTTCTTATACAATCACTAATTTAATAAGTAATAAGAACAAAATTAATACTATTACAAAGTGTATAAACCTTTTACATAATAACGGCATAGATTATCTTGTTGTTGATATTTTTTTGACTGAAATGTTGTTCTATGCGTATCCTGAGTGTATCGCCTCGGTATAGCCTCTGTGATACAAGTTGATATAGAATAGATGGAATGTGAGTAGCATTGGAGTTTAGGACATGATTTTCGTCCTATCTGATAGTCGTTAGATGAATGCACCTCAATTCAAACCATTTCAAATTGAATTAAACTTCATACCCTTCTCACAAGCGGTTAGCTATCTGGACTTAGTAGGTAAGTAGGTAATAAGGTGAGGTTTTAGGCAAACGGTACGGTTTTTGAATCCTGAAGCAAACATGTACTCTGTGATGAAAGTGCATTCAGCTGATTATTCCCAAATAGAACGAAACGCACGCCCTGTATTGCACTTCTAGATACATTCCATCTATTCTGTATGAAATTGTTAATATCTTTCACAAGTTAATCTGTTTGCAAATTGAAGAACATGTACATTCGCCCATGAGGATACAAATTATCCGTCTCCTCTAACCCCTTCAAGAATTCGGTTATTATTATCAAGAGTCTGTACATTGCTCTTTGTTAAGGATATGGATTTAAGGTAATAAATAGGGGAATAATAACTATAGCGCAAGACTGTTCTGTAGTCATATGGATGAATGTATTCAGGGGGGAGCC
This sequence comes from Schistosoma spindalis, assembly GCA_946903255.1. NCBI lineage: Eukaryota > Metazoa > Platyhelminthes > Trematoda > Strigeidida > Schistosomatidae > Schistosoma > Schistosoma spindalis. The sequence continues at coordinate 7,724,993 of OX336420.1, forward strand.
AGTACTAAGTATATAAGATTTAGATTTAGAGTTGGTGTCTACTCGCTTTTATTAATGTTAACACCATCATTTTGTTTCTTATGGTTAATTTTTATCATCATTTGAAATACCCTAATCACTAAGCAAAAATACTACTACTACTAATCTGTTATAAGTAATATTTCTGTTTTTCAGGGAAACTAGAAAGTCGCATTCACAATTCTGAGAACCTTATCCCCACATCATACTTTTTTGACAGTAAAAAAAATAAAAAAAAGCTCATTATATAAGTAGTAGGGCAGAATATGCCATCTTAACAATAAACATTATTATTATTATTCACATTATGACTTATTTAAAAGACAATTTTTACAAAAAAAATTTAAGGAAATGTTATTTTTGTCCATTAACTCATAAAAATTATCAGAATGGGGGGAAGGGGTTATAGAGATTATAGTGTTGTAACAGTTAAATTTATGAGTCAACGACGGAAGGTTCTAAGTTTGAGTCCCGCAAGCTAAATTGTGGATGTGCACTGTTAAAGATTTCCTCTACTAGGATAAAACGGCCGTCCAATGCTTCCAAGTTTTGAATGGTAATCTGGCTTAGATCGACTCATGAATTCAATTGTCATAATAATCATTAGTAGAAAATAAGAAGAAAAAAGGTTGAAAAGATGAAAGAGGAATTCTAGATAAAATACACATTTCCACACTTGTTATGGTCATTTTTGTTTGAAGATATTCAGATTCATTGTGAAGGCTGCCACAGAAAAAAAACGATGGAATGAAACAGTTGACTGTGATACTTTCACAGAAGAAAATGAACCATTTTTAAAACTACCTTGAAGGTATTTATGTTGTGAGGACGACCCACAGGTGAACTCGAGGAAGCTTTAAGAAGCTCAGAAAGAGCCAAAGATATTCCATCCCTGTCATCAGTTGTTACATGTAGAGCTTAGATTCTGAATATAGTGCGTACAACTTGATCAGTCGAGCGCTAGAACCCTCCTAAGTCGCAAGTGAGAAGATAGAAGACAAGTGAAATGAATACTATTCCAAACAGTATCAATTATGGTACAAAACTGTCAGGTATTTATAGTTTCTAGTATAAACGAAATCACCATTAAAGTCCTCCAATTCGCATACAGGGGATTATTGGCATTTGTCCAATAGGGAAGATACATATGGAGATCCTGGAATATTCTTCCAAAAAGTTCTAGATATAACACATTTATTGAAAAAATTATTTCTGTACTATATATTACTTATGTCGACAGACAAAAGTAGTATGAAACCAACGAGAAAAGGAAGGCCTGATAGCACAAGGTTGGGAAGATTGAATTGAAGAGAATGAGAATTTGAACAAAGGGTAATTGTAAAAACAATGAAGGAACGATAAAGATTGAAGTAATTGATGGAAAAAATGGAATATATAATGTATGGTTCTCATAAATTATAAAAGAATTCTGTAAACTTGTTGTCTCTACTTGGGTTCTTGTTTTTATAGTCAATACTTTTTCATTTCAATCCATGATGGAGGATTAGAAATCAGTTTGAACTTTAGTGGATAATAAAAACTGAGTCATACAAGAAATTGGAAATAATTTTCAGAAAGCAGGTTTTGTGGGGATTGTAGTAATTTTAATAGTTGAATTCATGAGTCGATAAAAGCTAGACCACCATGGAAGATCTGGAAGCACTGAATGGCCATTTCATCATATTATGAGACTCCTCATCAGTGCGTATTGACAATCCCGCATGCTGGAAATCATTTATTAATAAGACAAAATTGTCAGGATTTATAGCAAAAAAAAGTATAAAAATAAATATAAAAATATAAGGAAGAACATTTTGAGTTATAAACCAATCAGAATGTCATCTTAATTTTGATCATTAGGGTTCTTTTAGCTTTCGTGCTTAAGATCGATACATCCTGGGTTTGAATCTCGCAAGGTGATATCGTGGATGCGCATTGTTGAGGAATCTCACAATAGGACTAAACGACCGTCCAATGCTTCCAGGTTTCCCATGGTTGTTTACGCCAAGATGGAAAACTTGGAATACTGGACGGCCGTTCCATCCTAGTATGTGACTACTAAGCAGTGCGAATCCACGATCCTGCCCCGCGAAATTCGAACCTGGGATATATCAGTCTCGCGCGCGAGCGCTTAACCACTAGAGCACTGAGCTGGCCGGCGTCTGGCGGTGTTAATGTCTTACTCCAACCAAACCACGAAATTGAGTGACACATCCAATTGACTCATGACCTCAACCATTTAAATTACTACAATATCCACAAAAGCTTTTCTGAGAACATTAGCTATTGTTAAATATTTTCTACAGAACGTCGAACGTCAAGACAATTCTACTATACAGATCTGAAATATGGAGATCGTCTACAAGCATCATCTAAAAAGTACAAGTATTTACTCAATGTCCGTTGACCGTAGACCATTAGCAAAAGCTTACTGTAAGCGAAAACAAACCAGCTACCAGGTAAAGAGTAAATTAGGAAAACACGCTGTAAGTGGATAGGACATACATTGAGGAAATCATCCAAGTGCATCACGGAGCAAGAGCTAACCTGGAATCCTGAAGTGAATCGAAAAAGAGGAAGACTAACAAACACATTGTTCAGGGAATTGGAGGCATACGTCAAAAGAATAAATAACAATGGAAAGCAGTTGGATAGGAGAGTCCAGAACATAGGTTGGGTAGATAATTCTAATGTGCGGTCTATGCTCTTTCACGAGAGGTAACAAACATAAGTAATGATTTCAAAAGAGATGTTGACATGAAAACAAATTTTATACCCAGTAGACTGGATAGTTGTTGAATCTTGACAATTCGTCTTACAACTTCTCAGCTTAAAGTTTTTATTTGACTTTAGTAATGCCAACGGTGATCCTAGTGAATTATACATCCTTATTACTTTGTACATAATTTACTGACTTAACATGTTTAGAATAGCAGTACATTAAAAGTGTGAATATGCGAACTTTTCAGTCACACATAAATCATATGTGAACAGAAGACAAACAATCAGTGTAAAAATAGTGTAAAGAAAATAAAGTCACTTAATACTTATTAAGAGGCGATCTAAGTTAGACCATCATTCAAAACCATGAAGCATTGGATGGACGTTTCGTTCTAATATGGGACATGCCAGCAGTGTGTATTTATGATTCCGCAGCTAGAACTCGAACCGAGAGCCTTCGTTCTCACGCTCAGTGATGAGGAGTCTCATACCAGAACGAAACGGCTCACCAGTGCTTCCAGGTTTTCAATGATGACCTAACATTGATCGGTTGATGAACATAATAAACATTTAACAATCTCCATAAGCCCATGATGAAAACATTTTAAAATAATGAAATCTAAAACCAGAAATTTACTTGCGTCTGTAGAATATCAGTATTTTGTTTCATGATAACAATGAAATCACTGTATCCTTTCTTCATAGTGTGTTCAACGGTTTATGTCAGTCAATGTGTCTAAGATACGATTTCGGGTATGTTTGAAACACTAAATTTCAAGCAGCATTATTAAATTATCATGCGTAAATGATTGTAGGTAGAACGATTTAAACATTCAAGAAATGGGATATGTTGTGACTTTGAGCCCAGCTTACTATCACGTGATCTTATCACCAATCGAATTACGACTTAGTCAATCTTAGTTCTGTGTTAAACCAATAACGTTCGACCAGTATGAGCAGCCCAGAGTCCTTATTAATCCTTTGTTCGCCTAGTCCGTCCACTTTGAGTCCAGAAGACCAGTAACAGTTCCCATAATGCGAATCATTTATTTCAAACATGTTTGGTTTATATACCAGCCAAGCAGACCACGTCACTCCATAAAATAGATAAGATTTATACAAGATCAAGCTGTGAATGCGTAATCAATTAACTGAACATAACTTAAGAACATTAAATTATGTAATAATAAGCTATGCGTCAAAATGAAGCTTATAATAAGAGGAATACAGATATACATGATCTAGTTACTAAACAGTTATATAATAGGAATATATATATAATATTAACCCTGAAGTTTGTGCTGATGATGTCGTTTAAAAGAATAATAAAAGCTCCACAATCAAATCATCTCGCTCAGAGAACGAAACTCAATCATAATATTAGTCCATTAATAGTTCTCAGGGAGTACCCATAATTTAATATTCATTAGGACATATAACAGGATGTACATTAGATTTCTTTGTGAAGAGTTAATATTTAATTAAAATAAACACATTTATTTATAATTGACATAAATTGTACGAACCAATTGGAAACAGGTAAGTATTGCACAATTATTTAAACCTAGTTTGAGACATTTTAATACTTTTAAACCATTGACCTAAATAATACTGAATAAACAACCTACTGGTACAACGATGATTTAAAATAGATTTTGATGATTGAACTTAAATTGATTATACACATAGCTCCCTTTGTTATCTTAAAGAGAACAAGAACGATGATTGATGCAGAATAATGAATGGATTCATTCGATTTCGTTACGTTCTCATCAGCACCTTTACAAACTAAATTATTTGAAAATCAACATTATTACAGATATTGACATACTTATACGTAAGAGGGTAATTAAAGATGAATATATGTGTATCATGATGTCGCTAAGATCCCGATGGAGTTCAACAAGGCCATGAAAATGGCTTGTTTCGGATAAATATAGTTTCGGAGGGAAATTTCCAGAACATTTAACCAGTGATTAAAATTCATGGAGTAAACAAACATTAGATAATTATGGATTGAAGTAAATGAAAATAGATTATTGGTGGTAAAGAGAGATATGAATTGAAATCAGTCATTTATGAATCAAAGAAAAATAACAATGATGTAATTTAAAGAGTTCAGTGATAATGTCACAGGATCAATCAATATGAGACTAAAAACTGCATTGACAAAAACATATCCTGCAGCTAAATTGATTATCCTGTCCAAAACAACATGTTTTTTGACACAATCAAAAGTCAACAGATATCCCATTCATGTTACCGCCAACTTTGTATACAAATTTACATGTATCTGCCAAAGTAGTTACATTGATAGAACAGAAAGGAAAGTCTACGTCCGATTCAAAAAACGTATTCCGATAAGTTTGAGATCAAATGGATTGAAAGCATTCAACAGTGCTATCACAAGACATCTCATTGACACAGGTTATGAAGTCGACACACTAAAGGCCTTCAAGGTGATTAATAAACAATCAAACTCCAACCATTTCGGAATTCGCTGAAGCGATAGCAATCAAACGCCTAAAACCAGATCTATTTATACTAAAATAGACAGTAATAAATCTTTCTTTACTCTGGTAACAATACCCCCTTTTTGTTTATTTATTTATTACGTCATTATTCCTACTCTTACTGAAGTTTAAATTACATCATACATAACTGACTGATTTCAATTCATATCTTTCTTTATTACCATGACTCTATTTGCAGTTGTTTCATTACACAAGCATTTAATGTTTAGTAACTCCATGAGTTCTAATCACTAGTTAAATGTTCTGGAACTTTCCCTCCGAAACTATATTTATCCGTAACAAAATTCTTAAGACCTGATTGAACTCTATCGGAATCTTCCCCAGATCATGATACACATATATTCATCTTTAATCACCTTCTTATGTATAAGTATGTCAATATCTGTAATAATGTTGATTTTCAAATAATTTAGGTTGTAAAGGTGCTGATGAGAACGTAACGAAATCGAATGAATCCATTTATTATTCTGCAACAATCTTCATTCTTGCTCTCTTTAAATCCATCACTTCAAATCTATAACTTCTGTACTAGTTCGAGTGAAGACAAACTTAATCTAATCATGTATTGGAAAGTAATAATTGATTATTACCTTATATAATTAAGCCTTTTATCATGATATAAGTAACTTAATAACTGACTTTTTATATAATTCAATTTTGGTATTTTAAAAGATGAAATTTATGCATTTACTATCATTTAACCTGAAACTTGGTAATGTCTAACGATTACGCTCTACCAAGAATTGGAATAAGTCGATGGTAATATTAAATGACTATAAACAAATGCACAAGTACATACATAAATGTATATATGTACGTTAAAAGTAGTACATCCGATATAATATTAGTCTCTTTGCATTTTTTTCCCCCTCCCTACCTCCCTCCCCCCTCTTTCTCTCTCTTCACAATTGTAATTCTAGAATATATATAAATCATTTGTTCGTTTCTCTAATTTTTTTTTGGTAAAAGAAAACTTTCCTTTTTATACAAGAAAAATAGTAAATTATTGAATAGTAAGATAGAACAGAAGAAAATATCAATTGAATTGAGCATAGATTAAAAGAATATATTTTTTCTCTTACCGACTATCTGAACAAAATAAGTAAATAAGTAAGTGAACGAGTAGAGTGAAAGAAATCGAATGAAATATTTTTATTAGGATCAACAATAATCAAGTATTAATTGATAGTACATTTGAGAGACTATGATTGAATTCTTTTTTTCCCTTTTTTTTCTTTACTTAGAAACTAAAAGAGGATTCATTTCGTTGAGATTGAGAATGTGTTTGAAACTAAAAAGTAATCTAAGCAAAGATGGATAGTGGCTAGCAGTAGAATCCAGGACGCGCGTTTCGTCCTGTTCGACAATCGTCAGCCGGATATACATGCATTTTAGAGCTGCTTTTCACTCTGACACTCGAAACTAGTACCGTTCTCTTTACATGCCAACGCGTTATCCATTTAACTATTGAGTCTTGATAGCCACTTGCTTGTGTAATAGGGAAAAGTTTAAATTCACTTGGTAATGTTTACTTAAATTTTCTGATGGATGTTTAGGACTAAAATTTATCAATTTTTTTGTGACATGTGTATCTTGTGCGTATTGCCTTGATATCGCCTTAATTCACAGGCACTATAAACAAAGATGGATGTCTAGCAGTGGAATCCAGGACGCGCGTTTCCTCCTATTTGGGACTCGTCAGCTGGATGTACCTGCATCTCAGACTTGATGTTCTCTTGTTTATAATGTTTGTGAATTAAGGCAATATTGGGGCAATCCTCACAGTATGCAAACATGTTAACAAAAGACTGATCAATTTCAGTCCTAAACATCAATGGGAGGATTCAAGTGAACAATGCCGTGTGAATTTAAAAATTAATCTATTCAGCTTATTGTATATATTTGGAGTAAATTTATATTTATAAGTGTGTAACGAGATATTTTAGTAACCATATCTCAAGTGAAGAAGTCTAATGGCAAAAATTTACAAGCTCTATCTAACCGATTATATTTCATAATTTATAATGAACACGTCTAGTATGACAATAATTGGTAATGTTTGATGATCCATGATCTTGTACAAGTTAGATATTAACATGGTTGGATCCTGGCTCAGTGGTCTACAGGTTTAAGCTTTCGCGTGTGTATATGAATTCAACATATAAAATTCTACGATCTCCACAAATCCCTGGGTATGGATATATCCTGGAGTTCTAGTGAGAAGTAGTGACCAGTGGAGTTCAACCAGGTCTGTTGTGAGATAGTAACTCACTGAAGACAATGGTGGATGTGTCGCTCAATATCGTGGATTAGTTGAAGTTAGATATTAACACTGTTGGATGCCGTCTCAGTGGTTTGGTGGTTAAGTGCTCGCGCGCGAAACCAGTAGGTCCTGGTTTCGAATCTCGCAGGGGCCGAGGTCGTGGACGTACACTGCTGAGGAATCCCGTAATAGGACGAAACGGCCATCCAGTGCTTCCAGGTTTTTCATGGTGGTCTAGCTTCAACTGACTCATGATCTTAACCATTGAAATTACTACAATCTCCACAAAACCCCTTCTGATAAAAATCCTTGAAATGTTTGATGACTGGAAAAAAAATTGAAATCGTGTAAATCAACTAATGCCTCGATCAAATATATAAATAGATTAAATTATAAAATAAGCGAGTGAACGACAGCTCAGTTAATGTGTCTAAAACAGGGAGAAACGCAAGTCCTTGAGTACATTATTACCCACCACACAATTCTACTCACAATGCTTATCATGTAATAACAACATCGTGAAAATCCACACAGTAATATCCATATAAACCAACGAAACAAGCTGATCAATCTCATCACTGACCAATCAATCAGATAATTCAAACAATCAATACAAATGAATTAACGATATTTAATTCAATATTATGTTCATTGATTGATTGATTGATTGATACATTGGTGACAAAAGGAATTTCACATGTTTTGATGGTACATATAATTCTGATTCTATTCAGATGTATAGCATATGCTTCAGAGATACATGTATAATGGAAGTTCGCTACATTTGACAGATTTCTACTTATGTTATTTTATAAATGAACTTAAACTCCGAGTTCGTTGTGATCGAATGATCTGTATTGACAAGGTGTTTGATAATACAACTTCTCAGTGAATCATTCCCCATCATTTTTCAATGAAACTGGTCAATGTTTATGAATTCTTTTAAATAAAACATACATTGAATAACCTATATTTATTTGAAATTTTATAGCTATGGAATCGAATTCACCGATACGAAAACTCTTCGCTGAACTAATGCTTTTTTTTTCTATTTTTTAACTAGTAATTGACATGTGAAACCTATCCTTGACAACAGTTTACTTTCTAGATGAACTTTTAAACTTAATTACTTCCCTGTTAAAAATTTTATCGCTTATTTATAACTTGTATGTAAGTATCAGGAGGAGCTTTTTGGATATTAATTTTAATAATTGAGATCATGAGTCGATTGAAGCTAGACCACCATGGCCCAGTGGTCTATAGATTAAGTGTTCGCGCTTGAGACCGATAAGTTCTAGGTTTGAACCTCGCGAGGCGGGATCGTGGTTGTGCACCGCTGAGGAGTCCCACAATAGGATGAAACGGCCGTCTAGTGCTTTCAAGTTTTCCATGGTGGTCTAGCTTCAATCGACTCATGATATTAACTACTGAAATTGTATGTAAGTTTTTGAATTTACCCGATGTTGGTGTTAAAGATTACATTTCCACCATCCACTTCTTTCCATATCTATATCCTGAGAGGATTCCTTTGTTACAATCAAATGTGGATAATACTGATTCTACTGATAACCCTTACCATATAAGACGGATCAAAATTTCAATCTTAACATTAATAACAGGAAAATATTCAAACACTTACAATGAAATAGTTAGTCAATCAGCTGCAACGTAGAATCAGGCACATATATACATCAGTCCAACTTGTCACACCTCATTAGCACAATAAAGAAATAATTAAATAAAAGAACATTTTAAATTTCTTAAAACCAAGAATATGTATTTATATATGGCTTCCAAACAGAATTAGCTTCAATCTGATTTTTATCATGGGTCAAAATTGAATCATCACAATTGATTGATCACTGGATGGTGATCAATGTCATATGTGTCAAGTCCTTATTAGTGAAGATCGAATGCTATCAACTAAAGTTGCAATGTGGCCACCAGCCTAAGTGACTCGACACTGAGTGTACTATGTTGAGATTAGATGATTGTTGGAGGTAGTCGACAGGAAACCCTGGACCCGGGTTTCGTTCTACTTGACCCATATAGCTCAGTGGTAACATCTCTGACTGTGAAGCTGGCTGACATGGGATCGAACTCGTCAGGGAGCACCATTTCCTTCAAGATCACAGGTACACCTTGCTGATGAGTGTCAAGTAGTACGAAATCCGGACCCAGAATATCCTGTCAACTACTTCCAACCACCATTTAAAAGTGAAGCATATTTAACTTCTTATGAAATCAATATTTCTGTACTTTCGACCTTATATTTCATACATATAGTTCCGTTTATTCTATAACGTACTATCACGAAGTGATTCAATGACCTGAATAATTATCTTTCATCATTTCTTCTCGTTTCGAATTTCTTAATATGACAATATAAAACTTAATATTAAGAAATAATAAATATATCTCATTAAAATGTCTTTTCAGTTTAGGCAACACGCACGCACGCACGCACACACACACGCACACACATGCGCGCACATATTTAAATGGTCTTTAAAAAAAGGACTGTCTACATCATCGGATCATTACGTAACAAATTTCATTTAGGGATATTTTGTCAAATAATATTCTCTATTCTATTTGGAAAAAAAAACATATGACATTTACAACAAAATTCATATTACCTCTTCTTGTATTCATACCGCTTCTAATTCTTACTTTAATTATTTTTTATTGTTCAATCATTTAGTATAATTTGAAAGAAGAACTTATCAGTTAAATGAAAGAAGTATGAAAAAGAAGAAGAAGAAGAAGAGGAAGAAAAAGAAAAAGAAAAAAACAAGAGAGAAAAGTAACTGTAATCTAACTTTCCCTTTAGTTACTTTTCTTTTAGTTTTGTTGATCCGCTTGACTGTACTCCTTTTTTTTCTTTTTCTTCTTCTCCTTCTTCTTGTTCTTCTTCTTAGAACTAACTGTTAAATAATCAGTAAGAATAAAATTACTTATCATTTGTTAACATTTTGGTCAGGCAACAACAGGTTGGTTTAATAATATAAAGATATTATGATATATGGGATAGTAATGATAAAACGGAAGGGTGAAATGTAATACAGCGGTATTCATGTCTGTTTGTTTTCTTGTTGTTGTTGTTGTTACGTTTTTAATCTTTGTGATGTTCTTTAAAACGTGATTTTTCTTTTGTCTCTTGCTTTCATCACCATCACCATTAATATTATTATTATTATTATCATCATCGACAGAATTAACCGCTTCTACTATTTACTAGATGATAAGAGAATATTGATTCAAAATAGGCGTCATAATAGTAGTATATCAATGTAAATATTATTTTAAAACGTGGGAAATGAAGTAGTTTAGAAGTCTTTTATTTTGGTTTAATTATCACATAGAGGAATAAGCATCAGTATTACATGAAAAGAATGAAGAATAATGCATATATATGTAGTTATCAAGCGAAAACTCGGAGAACTACCAACGCTATCATTCAGAAGATACAAGTGTTTATTAACAGTTGTCTACGCAAAATACTTCGGAACCGTTGGCCAGACACTATCAACAATAACCTACTATGCGAGAGAACAAACCACATCACAGCGGAGGAAGAACTCAGAAAGAAGCGCTGGAAATGGATAGGACACATATTGAGGAAAGTAGTCAACTGCGTCGCAAGGCAAGCACTCACATGGAAACCTCAAGGTCAAAGGAAAAGAGGGAGACCTAAGAAATGGACATAGACATGAGAAAAATGAACAAAAATTGGATAGAACTGTAAAGGAAGGACCAGTACAGAGTGGATTGGATAATGCTGGTCAGCGGCCTATACTCCATTAGGAGTAATAGGCGTGAGTAAAAAAAGTAAGTAAGATAATCATTGAAAACTTGTAAATAATTGACATCTACTCCACCCTTGTATGGGGCTTCTCTGCAGCGCTTCTCTCTGATCATACAGTGGGCAGAATACAGGAACTTCAGATCTCATAGTGAAAGTCATTACCCTCTTCCTCTTTACTGCTTTACTAACTTTTACTTCTAACCAACTTACTTTTGGTTCTACGTTTCTCTAGATTAAATATTCTTTCAATTTCAATAATTTCATTTATCATATTATGCAACGAACTTTTACAATTATTAATCCTTATCTAATTTCTAAGATAATCTTGACGAATATTCAGGATCTTAAAAAATGCATTTTCAGATTTATAGCAAATACATAACTAGAGAAGAGATTTTGTGGATATTATAGTAATTTAATGGTTGAATCCATGAGTCAATTGAAGCTAGACAATCACTAGTGACGGTTTCCAAGAGGTATTTCTTGGAGTTCTAATGAGTAGCCGTGATCAGTGAAGTTCAACCTGGTCTGTTGTGAGATAGTAACTCACTGATGATAATAGTGGATGCTGGCGCAATTTCGTGAATTGTTTGAAGCTAGACATTAATACCATTGGATGCAGACTCAGTGGCCTGGAAGTTAAGCACTGTCACGCAGGACTGATAGGTCCTAGGCCCGAATCTCATGAGGCTGGATCGTGGAGTCCCATACTAGAACGAAACGGCCATTCAGTACTTTCAACTTTTCCATGGTAGTCTAGCTTCAATTGACTCATGATCTCAGCTATTAAATAAATAACTATTTGTTGCTATCACTGTTACTAAGTTTAGTAAATGAATACTATCAACAAGCATACATAATTGATTGTCATCATGAAAAGTATTATCTTGTTGTCATTATAAGACTTTGCCAATGAATTGATTGGAAAAAAATAATTCTTCACTTAAACAATTTTTTTCTTTGGTTTTACTAAAAGTTGACAATTACAGCTGTTTTGAGTTGGTTGCTAAATTGACAATTTGAAGAGAGACAAAACACATACACACACATACACCCACCCAGGCGATCATGAATTTATTGACTTTTCTTTCTTCAATTTATTATTTTTTTTTCAAAAAACAATTATTTTCATAGTGTCTTACAGATTGTCTAGACCATAGAATCATTATTGATTGTCATTTCTTAATATGTAGTTAGATACAATTTTCCCAAATAATCTGTGAATAGTTCTTAATGGTTATATGCATCAGATAGAATATAGGGAATAAGTTTATTATCATTGAAAACATAAACTACATTACATTGTTTTTCTAATATGATATACCTTATAGATAGGATTGATAACAGTTATGAAAATTTGAAAATATACAATTGCAATAGTTGAAATCATGAGCCGATTGAAGCTAGACCACCATGGAAAACCTCGAAGCAAAGGATGGCCGTTTTGTCTTAATATGGGACTCCTCAGCAGTGCGCATCTACGATCCCGTCCCCCCCCCGTGATTTTCGAACACAGGACGTATCAGTCTCGCGTGCGAGCGCCTAACGATTAGACCACTGAGCTGACCGGCATCCAACGGTGTTAACGTCCCATACTAGGACGAAACGGTTGACCAGTGCTTCCAGGTTTTTCATGGTGGTTTAGCTTCACTTGACACATGATTTCAACTATTGGAATTACTAAAATCTCCACAAAACCCCTTTAGATAATTTACTATTTGTTGGTAAACTAGTTGCTTCTTACAGTAATATCTAATCAACAGTTGCTGAATGTAACAACCAACTTGTTATACTATTTTATTCTATCATTCAATAATGTAAAAAGCCTTGATATTCATTACCATCAATATAAGTAGAGAGATGTCAATATCTTATTATTATTATCTGCAATGTTTACTGGAATTCATCATCACCATCAGCTAATCACCTCTTGTTTACATAATCCTAAATTAATTGGGATTGGTCCATTCATAAACACTACCCAGTTTCATTGAAAAATGGTGAAGAATGATTCACTGAGAAGTTGTATTATCAAACATCTTGTCAATACAGATCATTCGATCACAACGAACTCGGAGTTTAAGTTCATTTATAAAATAAGATGAGTAGAAATCTGTCGAATGTAGTGAACCTCCATCATACATGTATCTCTGAAGCATATGCTATACATCTGAATAGAATCAGAATTATATGTACCATCAAAACATGTGAAATTCCTTTTGTCACCAATGTATCAATCAATCAATCAATCAATGAACATAATATTGAATTAAATATCGTTAATTCATTTGTATTGATTGTTTGAATTATCTGATTGATTGGTCAGTGATGAGATTGATCAGTTTGTTTTGTTGGTTTATATGGATATTACTGTGTGGATTTTCACGATGTTGTTATTACATGATAAGCATTGTGAGTAGAATTGTGTGGTGGGTAATAGTATACCCAATGACTTGTAGATGTTTACTCTGGTACTCACCACAGTTTGCTTTAAATGCCAACTAACAATTACCAAATAGGACGGAATGCATCTCCTAGATTTCACTGTTAGTCATTATCCAACTCTGATTACATATGTATATTACTCGATTCTCTCTCAATCTGTACTTTTTTGATGAAATGTGTAGGTACACATAATAATTTCACATGAAAATTACAATGTAGAATATTAAAGTTATGAAACTACCATGTAGTTTTACCAAATCTTATTTGATTAAAATTATTTCCCCCTACACTGAGGTTGAATAAGCAGATCAAAATCTATTATCAATCCTGATTTAAATAATTCAGTAAGTTATATTCCCAAGTGAGTTCTTTATTTACACATAGTTTACAATATTATAGTGATCTAATGTAAGAATCTCATTGTAGAATTTAAAACAATTGCAAAGTGTCAATGATGTATATTACTTATTTCAATTTCAAGTTAACATATTGAGATATCTAATATACATGAATTATTCAGTGAAGAATAAGGTATATATATATATATCGATGAAATTTGCTAGATGTCTTTTAAGAACGCAATAAATCAGGTAATATTAACCTTATTGACTTAATTACACACGCCTATTACCCCTCATGGAGAAGCATACGTCGCCCACCAGGATTCTTTAACCTACTCTGTTCAGGAAAATCCTTTTCAGTTTTTTTCAATCGCCTCCAAATCCATGAGCAATATGTGCCTTAGTCTCCCACTTTTCCGTGTCCCTTCGGGATTCCAAGTTAGCACCCGCTATGTGATGTAGTTTGATGGTTTCCTCAATGTATGTCATATATACTTCCATCGTGTTTTCCTAATTTCCTCGTCAGATGGAAGTTAGTTTGTTTTATCCCACAGTAAACTGTTGTTGATCGTTTCGGAACAACTGACATTCAGTATCTTGTATAGACAACTGTTTATAAATACATATGCCTTTTTGACTATGTTTATAGTAGTTCTTGACGTTTCAGTTTCGTACAGTAGGACTGTCTTGACGTTTGTATTAAAGATTCTGACTTTGACATTGGTCAACAGTTGTTTTGAGTTGCATGTGTTCTTCAACTGTAGGAATGTTGCTCTTTCCTTCCTAATCCTAACCTTGAGTTCTGCATCCAATACTTCTCAAGTACGTCAAATTTCCCAACTCTTCCAGAGTTTTTTCATCAAATGCTATTGGTTTGGTGTTCTCATGTTGTATTTAAAAATCTTGCTTTTTCCATTGCTTTAAAAATAACGCTAACCCGAAATAATATTAACCCTACGGAATTAATCAATTTGAAATGAAGTCGATCAACTTACAAAAAATTAAATTACCCACCACAAATTTTCATTATTATCACTATAATTTTATGTAACCGAGTCAAAATAACTAAATAAACCTTTTTAAAGCATACAATAATAAAATTATTTAAGCACTGAATTCGTGAGTCATTTAAAATCAGACCACCATGAAAAAAAACTTGGAAGCATTGATCAGTCGTTTCGTTCTAGTATGAGACTCCTTAACAGTACTCATTTATTCAGGATCTATTAGTCTTGCACATGAACATTTAACCTCTAGACCACTGAGCTGGTAACCAACGGTGTTAATGTCATAAATTTAACTATTAAATTATAAAAATCTTCACAAACCCCACCCTTTCTTCTAATAATAAATTAATGAATTTATTATTATAATTAACTTACTCCAAGTAATTTATAATGATTATATGTTGCTATATTATCAAATAATATAACTGTATGATTTTTATTTCCATTAAAATATTGTACAATCACTTTTAAACATGGAAATTTTGATCGATCTTTTGAACATTTATTTTCACACTTTACATCTTTTCTTACAATATGTGCATGTACAAATGTACAATTTGTATGTGTAAATGCTGATTCATGAAAATATGGTTGTACAACTAAATGTATTAATATACATTCTATAATAAATGTTGTTGTTATTACTGTAGCACATGTTAAATATATAATTTTTATACTATTAATTTGATAAGATTCTGGTATAGATTGACACAATTGTCTACTAGTCATGATTTACATTCATTTCCTAATTGAATTCCGCCTTTTGTGGAATCATTTTTTTTTCTTTGGACAAGAAAAAAATTGAAAAATAAATAAATAAACAAGATTGATCGTTTACTTTAAAAAAATATTATCCATTTAAAGAGAGGGAGAGAGAGAGAGAAAAAACGATGTGCATTTTTATCTTTTTCAAATGATAGTAACCATAAAATATAATGATCGTAAATAAAATGATTATTCACCAAATAATCAACCAATCAGAAATCGACATTATTTTCTAGCATTTTGATTGGTTGAAACTAAATTGTAGTTTTTTTTCGGTTACCGATCACAATATGTTTGTTTTATTTTTTTTTAGAAAAAATAAACAGAAGGATAAAACCATCATGGATAATAAACGAGAAATATCTATGATTCTCTATATTAGAGGTTTTAAATGAAATTCTTGAAAATACTAATAAAAACTTCATACTCAAGTGAATAATCCGAAAAAATGACCAGGTTAAAGATAGAGTAGAATGTTAACTGGAATTTACACATATGTGAAGTGAAATTTAAGACCCACGATTAGAATAAATATCGGTGAGATAGGGTGGGAGAGATATTAGTGCAATTACAATTGGGTCAACTGTTTATTAGAAGGTTATATTGTGTGAAAACTTAGTGAAACTTAAAAGGAGGGATTGTAATTGCACTATTATTTCTCTCACCCTATCTGACCCATATTTATTCTGATCATAGATATTAAATTTCACTTCACATATATGCAGGTTCCAGCCAATACGCACAGGATGCACATATGCAAATAACAGACTGATCAATTGCAGTCTTAAACCTCAATGGGAAGATATAAGTAAAACAATATCAAGTGAATTTAAACTCACTCCATTGCACAAGCTAGTGGCTATCAGGACTCAGTAGATGAGTGGATAACGCGATGGCGTTTGAAGAGAATGAAACTGGGTTCGAGTCCCAGAGTGAATATCAACACTGAGATGTAAGTAAATCCATCTGACGAGTCCCAAATAGGACGAAACGCGCGTCCTGGATTCTAATGCTAGTCACTATCCATCTTTGCTTATGCAAATTCCAGTTAACATTCTATGAGTTACATCAACATTAACAGTTTTATTCTTATTTGCTTGACAAGCCTAAATTCACATGATCTAACTTTAAACGATGTACTTTACCGTTAACCTGGTCATTTTCCTGATCATTAATTTAGATATATAATTGTAGAACTTTAGGGGAATTCATCGCAAGGAATATTCTTCTTCCAATTATTAGCTGAAGTTAGACATTAACACCGTTGCATGCCGGCCAGCTCAGTGGTCTAGTGGTTAAGTGCTCGCGCGCGAGACCAGTAGAGCCTGTGTTCAAATCCCGTGAGGCGGGGTCGCGGATGCGCGCCGCTGAGGAGTCCCACAATAGGACGAAACGGAAGTCCAGTACTTACAGGTTTTCCATGGTAGTCTAACTTCAATTGACCCATGATCTCAACTATTGGAATTATTATTCTTTTAATATGATAGGGATTTTTAAACGATTAAAAAGTTAATATTTGTGAATATCTACTGTATTGAAATAGATTTATAGATGACTGAATATGAAATACGAATATGTTCATTTCATGTAACTGTTTTAAACGTTGCTGTATATTCAACTTATATGCCTTGATTGACCTGAGTAACAAGTTGATAACTCTATAATACTAGTTAAACATAAATAGTGAAATGAAATATTGTCAGTCTACTGAAATAACGTGATAACTAGTCTCATTATTTTCATATTCATGACATGGGATTTAAATTAACTATCAATTCACTAACACTCGTGGAATACAAGAAAACATTACTTCTGCATGAAGTATTTGTTAAAGCTGTCATACAAGGTCTGAAATCAAACCAATTATCAACTAACTGAAGACGTTTCTCTAATTAATTAAACTTATGACATGGATGGATCTGATGCAGATGTGAAGGCTTAGATCGGTAAATCAAGAGCAGAATATCTACAACTGAAGAACATCTAGAACTCAAAACAACTTTCAACCGACACCAAAGTCAGAATTTTCAATACAAATGTCAAGAGGGTTCTACTGTATGAGGCAGAAACCTGGAGAACTACGAAAGCCATCATCCAGAAGATACAAGTGTTTATTAACAGTTGCTTACGCAAAATACTTTGAATCTGTTGGTCCAGAACAAACCAGATCCCAGCTGACGAATAAATCAGGAAGAGGTGCTGCAAGTGGATAAGACACACATTGAGGAAATCATCAAACTTCATCACTAGGCAAGCTTTTACTTGTAATCCTCAAAGCCAAAGAAGAAGAGGAAAACCAAAGAACACATTACGTCGATTAATGGAAACAGACATGAGAAAAATGAACATGAATTGGATGAGACTAGAAAAGAAGGGCCAGGACAAAGTGAGTTAGAGATTGCTGATCGGCGGCCTATGCTCATTTGGGGTAACACGTGTAAGTAAGTAAGCTTCACAAAAATAACTAGAACGAAAATTTATCATTATCAAATACGCACAAAATAGTATCAGAAAGGTTTTTGTGAATATTATGATAATTTTATTGATTAAGATCATGAATCAATTGAAACTAGATCACCATGAAAAACCTGGAAGCACTGAACACTTCAGCAATGCTTATCCACGATCCCACCTCGCAAGATTCGAACCCATATCATCCAGTGCTTCCAGCTTTTTTATAGTGATCTAACTTTAATTGACTCATGATCTCAACCATTAAAATTACACATCATATAGTTCATCTCTTTAATACATGCATTATTACATTTTATAAATACAATCAGTTACCTCATTTTTCTCCTAATTTCCTAAATTCATTATAAAATGATTCCCTTCAAATTCTATAGATTTTCTGACAAATCTTATGAAAATATTTTTTCTTCTTTTTTTCAGAAAAAAAACTTTTTATAAAGATATTTATCTTTTCTTTTCTTTTTTCTTTTTTCTTCTTTTTCTTTATCATTCCATATAATTAATTATTTGATGTTTATTTTCTATTCATTCTTAATAATATTTGATTTTCCTTTCTATTATGTAATTAGTTGTCTAGTCAGTCATGCGTAAAATGGCCAACTATTATGCAATAAGAATAAATACAATTGATAGAATATCAATGGTTAAGATCATGAGTCAGTTGAAGCTAGACCATCATGGAAAACCTGGAACCACTGGACGGCCATTTCGTCCTATTGCAGTGAGTATCCACGACCTCGCATCGCGAGATTCCAACCCGGGACCTATCAGTCTTGCGCGCGAGCGCTTAACCACTAGACCACTAAGCCGACCGGCATCCATTGGTGTTAATGTCAAACTTCAACTAATCCACAAAATTAAGCGACACATCCATCTCACAACAGACCTGGTTGAACTCGACTGGGAGTTGGAAACAAATAACAAAAGGATGAATAACAACTGGAAATAAGTGGAAAGGATTGACCAGAACATAATTTGATGGAGAATCTTAGTGGGAGGTTTATGCTTCTCTACGAGGAGTAACAGGCGTAAGCAAGTAAGTAAGTATTGTATTATCAATCTAAAAACAAGGATCTCACAACGTATACAAACATATTAATGCCAAGAATGAACTTGATAGCTTCAAATAAATTAAGTATTGGGTCGTAAGTTATCAATAAATATATATTTGTGATATCCCTATGAATGGAACATCGTATTCCTGACGTTTTGTGACTTTCTGTTAACCGATTCTTCAGAGTAAATAAATAACCGAAATAAAATTAACACCAGTTGAATTAGTAATCTAAAAGAAACAATGCTGAATACCTTTTAGTATGATCAGAATCATCAGAATGGCTCTGAATATGTCAATATCAAGTTAATCTTGATCAAGATGAATTTGTATGACTTGTCACTGTGCTTCAAAATGTGAATATTAAAAATGTATACATTTGTAATATGATGTGGTGGGGTTAAAATTAAGTGTGTGTGTGTGTGTAAATTGGGTGGAAAATGAATGTGATTGTTTAAATAAACAGTTCTGACACACAAATTAATACAGCGACAGGTCGTACAAATTCACGTTAAGTAGTGAAAAGTCAGAAATCCGATGTGCAAATAAAATAAATTGGTCTTAACATACAGTAAAATCTTTGAATTAGAGAATATTGAGACAATCTTCATTTGACAAACATTAGTAATACTTCATTTAACTGAATATTGAAGTAAACTACTATTATGATATCGGTGCCGCTTATTTTTATACTTTTTTAAAAAAAGACCAGGGACCACTGAGATTCCCATGGCGCAAAATATGAACATTAAGACTAATACAAATGAAGGTTTATTAAAACCCAAAACACGAAAACGACTTACTTACGGCCATTACTCCTCCTGGAGAAGCATAGGCCGTCCACCAACACTCACCATCTAAATCTGTCATTGACAAACACTTCCACTTCTTTCCAGCTGTTATTCACGTTTTCGATGTTAGCTTCCAATTGTCGACGCAATGTGTTTTTTGTCCTTCCTCTTCTCCGTTTCTCTTCAGGATTCCAAGTTACGGCCTGCTTCGTGATGCAGTTTAGTTATTTCCTCTATGTATGTTCTATCCACCTCCAACATTTTTTGCTTGTTTTCTCTTCACCTGGATGCTATCTTTTCCTCTCTCACAGAAGGATGTTGCTGATGGTATCCGACCAATGGATGTTGAATATCTTGTCTAGATAACTATTTATAAATACTTTTACCTTCTTTACGATGGTTGTAGTAGTTCTCCACGCTTCAACTTCGTACAGTAGAATTGTCTTGACGTTCGTATTGAAGATTTTGGCTTTGATATTTGTTGAAATTTGAGTTCCATATTTTGTTTAACTGTGGGAACGTTATCCTTGCTTTGCTAATCCTCGCCTTTACGTATACATCCTATCCTTCTTATTCATCGATGATGCTTCGCAGGTACATGAAACTTTGCATCTCTTCCAGGTTTTCTCTATCAAGTGTGATTATGTTGGTATTCTGTATATTGTATTTAAGGATCTCTCTTCTTCCTTTGTGTATGTTGAGGCCTACTGATGCAGAAGCTTCTGCTACACTAGTTGTCTTTCTCTGCATTTGTTGATATGTATGAGATAGGAGGGTTAGGTCATCTACCAAGTCTAAATCGTCTAATTGATTCCGAGTTGTCCATTATACTCCGTACTTTCCCACAGATGTCTAGGTTTTCATAATCCGGTCAACCATCAGAAGGAAGAGGAAGAGGGAGAATACACGACGATGACGACCACAGTCCAAATTACACTCATTTATATATATATCACATTTCTAAAGAAAAATATATACCCAAAGTTATAACAAGATCCCATGTTGAGTATAGTTCACGTTAATTCAATACAAGAATATCCCATCTTCAATAGAATATCATACTCAAATAAATTAGTATTATACCGAATAAAAATACCACACTGTATAATATAAAGATAAATCATACTTTGATTAATCAGTAACTAGAGTTTAAAAACGGAACTAATATTATACAAGTATCACAATGAATAAAGGGGATGTAATTTTACCTTTTTCTAAGTTTTGTCATTATCACTTAAATAAATATAAAATGCCAATATTGTAAATGTTAAAAAGATAAAAGAAAATTGTAATACTTAACAAGTATTGGAAATACCTAAATGATATATGAATACTAAACTAATATTCTTGTCGGTATAAATATAGATTTACTTTACAAGAAACAGTAATGTACATCAAAGAGGTTAACTCATATTAGCATTAAAGAGTAATGAAGAATATTGAATTTCTAATTTATATTCTAGATTGAGTTTAATTGAATAAAATTTGAAAAACGGAATATGACTACTCAACACAGTATACTCTCAAGATTTCACTAAAGAAATGATGAGATAAATATTACAAATGGCATTAGGTGATGATCAAATGCAGACAAAGACAGCCAGCATAGCAACAGTCTCTGCAACAGTAGGCCTCAACATACACAAAGGGAAAACCAAGGTCCTCAAACACAACACGGAGAACAGCAATCCAGTCACTCTTGATGGCGAAACTCTAGAAGATGTGGAATCCTTCATATACCTGGGAAGCATCGTCGATAAACAAGGAGGTTCAAATGCAGACGTCAAGGCGAGGATTGGCAAAGCTAGAGCGGCATTCCTTCAATTGAAGAACATATGGAACTCAAAACAACTTACAACCAATATCAAAGTCAGAATCTTGAATACAAACGTCAAGGCAGTTCTACTGTATAGAGCTGAAACTTGGAGAACTACAACAACCACCATCAAGAAGGTACAAGCATTTATCAATAGCTGTCTACGCAAGATACTCAACATCCATTGGCCGGATACCATCAGCAACAGCCTTTTGTAGGAGAGAACCAACCAGCTTCCAGTTGAAGAGGAAATTAGGAAAAGACGATGGAAATGGATAGGACATACATTGAGGAAATCATCAAACTGTATTACGAGGCAAGCGCTAACTTAGAATCCTGAAGGAAAGTGGAAAAGAGGAGGCCAAAGAACACATTACGTCGGGAAATAGAAACGGATATGAGAGGAATGAATAAGAACTGGAAAGAGCTGTAAAGGATTGCCCAGGACAGGGTTGGATGGAGAATGCTGGTAAGCGGCCTATGCTCCTTCGCGAGGAGTAACAGGCATAAGTAAAAGTAAGTAAGTAAATTAGGTGATGATCGTACAATGATGGAAGTTAAAAATGTGAATTATATTAATCACTTAGTGTAAAGCCTGATAATTGTGAGTTCGATCGTTGGTAGAAGTACTCTGTGATATAGGCATTTAGTAGTCTTTGATCTGAGTCTAGAGAGATCGTTTTTCTGCCGGTTATTGAATGATTACTGTCAATATATATATCTTAGCTATTCTCATATAAAATCATCAACTTATCTCTTGTTGGTGTATAACGGAATTAAATAAGTCAAATACGGATGGATGTTTGAATATATATATTTTGAACACTCATCTATCTGGACAGATAATTAAAGGGATGAAGCAAAGAGAAAAGCGTGAAGCGAAATAAAGCGCGGTAGAGAAGGCATGTGAGCCAACTCGATTTAACCAAGCGTTAATCGATATTTGTTGCCATACAAAAATAAGTTACAGATATGTGATGGATAGGAAAACAAGTGCACACATATACGCTCATATAAAAACAGTCAAAACTGATAAGTAAATAATTAACAAAATCAAAATGTGACTCAAGAAGAATGAATAAATTGGCTCGTATGGAAGCTAGAATAATCTATGTGGTCTTAACATAACAACCGACACTACAAGCCCTTATTAGTATGAAAGATGCTTAGATTCTGGAATATTCTTCCAAAAGATAATTCAATAGAATATCTTTGGCTCTTTCTAAGCTTCTTAGAGCTTTCTCGAGTTCACTCGTGAGTCGTCCTCATAGCTTTCTGGCAAAGTTCTTTTATTAAGTAAATGATGCAATAAATTCACTTGGTGTTGTTTACTTGCATCTTCCTATTGTTATTTAAGACTGAAATTGACCATTCTCTTGTTGTCATATATGCATCCTGCCTAGTATTATCTTTAGTCAGAAGCTTTATAAGCAAAGACAGATAGTGCCTAGCAGTGGAATCCACAACTTACGTTTCGTCCTATCTAGGATTCATCAGTAGGTTATTTCAGAATGAACATCAACTCTGAGATGCAGGTACATTCAGCTGACGAGTCACAAATAGGACGAAACGCACGTTGTGGATTCCACTGCTAGCCACTAGCCATCTCGGCTTAATAATGGGATAATTCCCTTTCATATATACATATACTGACAGTTTATAAAGATATCATGCTCAACACAAGATCAGAAGGTTACGGACCTTAATATTATATCAGTTATAGGTACAAATTGCTAAGACGTTATAAAATGAAACAAAATCACACTGATTCTCATTAGCTTTGTAGTTGATCTTAATCTATAATAGAAACTTACTTTAGAATGATCGATTTCCTTTGCCACTGTAATAGTATATGTATATCTAAAGTAAGAAAGGACTGATAAATATTGACCAAGATATTTATATAGGAACAAATAGAAATAAACAATTAAATTAAATTAAATGATAGAAATACTTATTTTTCAATTTTTTTTTTGGTTGTAAAATAAATAGAATGATTATAATTCGGTAAGGGAAAACTGTTTTTTTAAAAAAATCAATAAATTTGTATTGGTTATCCGATTTGGAAGTTAATTGAAATAAAACTTTACTGTATATGTAGGTATGTTTTATGTTTGCTGATACAAGTCAACAACCACAGTATGGAATATACATAAGTATATATATATATATATATATATATATATATATATATATATATATATATATATATATATATAGGCTTGGAGATTTTGTTTACTTCTGCTTTGGTCAAGAAGGGAAAAGAAATTGTGTGATAAACAACAATAATGAGATTTTATCCTTTTTGTCTCATTAAATTGATTGTGTTATTTAAAGATTGGTAACAAGAAACAGTGAAAATATACATTGTGAGGATAATGAGGTAAAATTAAGAAAATATAAGTATTGAATACTTACAAGACACACGTTTGATTAGCTTGATGCTTTTCTAATGTAAACTGTTTGATCCCACTAAAATCATGATGTGAATCAACTGTTTATTATTTTATTGATTGAGATGATGAACCGATTGATGTTAGACTACCATTGAAAATTTGGAAGAACTGGAGGATCGTTTCGTCCTAGTATGGGACTTCTCAGCAGTGCACATCTACGATCTCTTCCCTCTCGAGATTTGAACCCAGGGCCTTCGGTCTCGCATGCGAACCCTCAACTAACTAGACCATTGAGCTGGCTGGCATCTAACGGTGTTACTATTTAACTTCAATCAATCCATCGATCATATATCATGAACTGATCTTTGTTAGACCACTAATTAAAGCTGAAAGGAATAGATAGTCATTGCATACCATTACAAAACACTTCAACAGTACTTGACCAATCAAGATGAAAGTCGAAAAGACAAGCTATTAGTCATATGTGGAAAATTTCGAATACTTCACTTCTACCTAAAGTTTATACTGATGATGTTGTTTAGACGAATAATGAAAGCTTCATAACTAAATCATCTAGTTCAAAGAACAAAACTCTATCTAAATATATTTAACTTTTAAGTTAAGTAAATATCATTTCAATAGTTGAGATAATGAATTAATTCAAGTTAAACCACCATGGAAAACCTGAAAGCATTAGATAGCTGTTTCGTCCAATTATGGGACTCTTCAGTTAGAATAGAAATCTGTTAGTTTGACAGCTTATCATCAATACTGAGTCATTTGTTAATTAATATTGTAAAAATAAATAAAAAAATGAAAAATATGACTAAAAAAAGAAAATATCATTTCCCTTAAGAGATCAGAAATTATTCACTTCAATATTTAATATAATCGAAGGGTGTGTGTGGAGGGGGGGGTAAACTAATTTTATGCTTCGATTATTTTTCACTATTCACCAACTTTGTTTTGTTTTTTTGTTTGTTTTTTTTTTTTTTTTTTTTTGTTGTTCAACTTTTGACAACTTTTCCGATCTCATTTTTTTCAAAAAAAAATTCTGTTTGAAGCGCATAAAACATTTTCAGTTCAAATTTTGTTATTCAGTATCTATTGGAGATAAAAGAAAAGAGAAAAAGAAAAAGAATGAACTTGTTATGCCAATAGATTGGTAACTTTTATTTTTCAGTAATATCAAATGAAGTTAACTAGAATACAGATCATATTTACTTGATATTGTTTACTTGAATCTTCCTATTGAATAAGTAAGTGGTTATTAGGACTGAGTAGTTAAGTGGATAATGTAATGGCATTTGAAATGAATGGGACTTGGTTTGAGTCCTAGAGTGAACATTAACTCTGAGATGCAGGTAGATTTAGCTGATGAGTCTAAAATAGGACGAAACATGCAACATGGATTCAATTGCTAGCCACTATCAAACTTTGGTTATAGATTATATAAAAAAAGGATATTTTAAAATGGAAATATGAATTATGTTAAAAATATAAAACAGAAAAAATATCAAACTTGTCATTGATAATTAACAACGCTATTGATAAGATATTATAATAATTCTGATAAGTTGTTCAACGCAATCACACTTGATGGAGAAACCCCGGGAGAGGTGGAAACTGTCACATGTCTGGGTAGTATCGTCAATGAACGTGGAGGATCTGATGCAAAAGTAGATTTTGGGATTGGTAAACCATCAGCCCTAATCCTATAGTTGAACAATGTATGCAACTCAAAACAACTGTCAAACATTATTAAAGTCACAATCATCAATACGAACGTCAAGATAGTCGTACTATACGGAGATGAAAAGTTAAGAACTACTACAATCATCGTCAAAAAGGTACAAGTATTTATAAATATTTGTCTACACAAGATACTCAACGTCCATTGGTTGGATACCATCAGCAACAGCGTACTATATGAAAGAATAAACTAACTTCCAAGTGAATGGAAATAAGGGAAAGATGTTAGAGGTGGATAGGACATACATAGAGGAAATCACTAAACTGCATCACGAAGCGAGTCGTAACTTGGATCCTGAAGTGAAACGGAGAAGAGGAAGGCCGAAGAACACATTGCGTCGAGAATCGGAAGCCAATATCAAAAACGTGAATAACAGCTGGAAAGAAGTGGCAATGTTTGTCCATGACAGAGTTGGATGGTGAGTTCTGGTGGTTGGCCTATGCTCCTCCACGAGGGATAACAGGCGTAAGTAAGTAAATACGATCCCACCCCGCGGGATTCAAATTCAGGACCTGTATGTATCGTATTGGTCCATAAATAGTTCTCAACATTTATACCATTCTTAATCCTCATCGGGTTATAGCACTGACGATATTTGATAAACAGTTTAGTTCATGATTTTCAGTATTGTTACCGGAAATATGTATAAGTTTCGACTGCTCATTTCAACTACTCTCTTCACGATTTTTTTTCTAGATAAAAAACCTTTTAACATTAGTCTCATTCAACACTTTTTAACTAAATGGAATGATCATTAATTTTTGATTCAATAATAAAACTGTCATATGAACTCATTATCAGAATTCCTATATTCATTTCATTGATAAGAGATATAAAATAGTCATTATAAGATAGGTAATATACACTTTTGAAAAAAAGTGGTAAATTATTGGATTAGTAAACTAGTGACTGGCTTCAAGAGGTATTTCCTGGAGTTCTAGTGAAAAGCTGTGACAAGTGGAGTTCAGCTGGGTCTGTTGTGAGATAATGATCCACTGAAGACAGTGATGGATGTGTCGCTCAATTTCGTGGATTAGTTGAAGTTAGACATTAACACCATTGGATGCAGGTCATCTCAGTGCTCTAGAAGTGACGCGTTCACGTGCGAAAGCGATAGGTCCTAAGTTTAAATCTCGAGAGGCGGGATAGTGGATGCGTACCGCTGAGAAGTTCCGCAATAGGAAGAAACGGCTGTCCGTTGCTTCCAGGTTTTCCATGGTGGTTTAGCTTCAATCGACTCATGATCTCAACTATTGAACAGATATCTCTTGAAAGCCAAAATTTCAAAACGAAGAGACTTTTTGTATGTTTATGAATGATTTTGGAAGTGGGAATTTTCAAACTAGGGGGAAATTATTACTTTCTGCTAGTTACATAATTGATTTTTTATTAGAAAATAAAATCGATTGAGTATCAATCAAAATTCTTAAATGGTATTGACTGATGATAGGTTCACCATACTTTATTTCTGTATACAAAGGTCCGGGAAATTAGAAAAAGGACAGACCATCTTCCAGCTGAAGAGGAAATTAGGAAAACACGATGGAAATGGATAGGACATACATTGAGGAAATCATCAAAATGCATCACGAGGCAAGCCCTAACTTGGAATCCTGAAGGGAATCGAAGAAGAGGAAGGATGTATAACACATAACATCGGAAAATAGAATCAGATATGAAAAGGATGGATAACAACTGGGAAGAAATGGAAATTATGGCCCAGGACAGGGTTGGTTGAAGTGTGCTGGTGATTGGCTTATGCTCCTCCACGAGGGATAACAGGCGTATGTAAGTACAAAGGCCCAATTGAAGACGTTTGGTGGCAATCGCCTCCGAAAATGGAGTAAAAGCAGCTTTAACTCTATTGTCAATTTTACCTGGAATTTCATTTATTTTGAATCCCAGAAAGATGAAGATAGGTTTTTTTTGGTTTGTTTTTGGTCATTTGAATCTTTCCATAAACATCTTCTTGTACTATATGTTAAATTTCCTTAGATAACAATTTTAGAAAAAACGGGCGATCATTTCATCCTAGCACGGTACTCCTCAGCAGCACGCATCCATGAACCCAAAACCTTCGGTTTCACGCGCGAACGCTTGACCTCTAGACCATTGCGACGGTATCCAACGGTGTCAGTGTCCATGTTGGTTGTTCGGCAGTTACCTATGGATGGTTTCGCAATATCGTGGATCGGTTGAAGTCAGACATTGTCATCGTGGAATATCGACTCAGTGGTCTGGAAGCTAAGCGTTTGCTCATGAGACTGAAGGTCCTGCAATCGAGTTCCGTGTGAGGAATCTTGAATGCGCGCTGCCAAGGTGTCTTATACTAGGACAGGACAGTTGTCCAGTCCTTCCAGGTTTTCAGTGGTGGTCTAACATTGGTCCATTTATAATATCATTCAATATTCTTATACATCCTTATTGTCTTAGATAAGCTAGATGACAAATACTATGAATCTATTCAATCAAATTTAGAAGAAAGTTCTTATATGATAAACTCATATTAAAGAAAAGTATAATATAATATCATCCTAAGAAGTCTCTGTAATTCAATTTTACTATGTATCTTATAATCTGGTTGGTGTTTTTTGGAAATATTTATTTCTACAAAATGGAGTTTATGACCCCATACCCAACCCTCGTTTTTTATCCGGGCTTGGGACCTGAAGCAACTCTAGAAGAGCTACAGGGTGAATAGCAAATGGAAAAATCTATAAAGGATGGCCTAGGACAGAATTGGATGGAGAGTACCAGCTGGCGGCCTATGCCCCCCCCTCACGAGAGATAACAGGCGTAAGTAAGTAAGTAAGTAATTAATGTGTCTTACAACTTATAAATGTTAAAACACATTGATTTGTAGTTCTAAACAAAAACCGTTTTGTTTCCTTGATTTCGTAAATCAATATTACCTATATCATTTAACTTTATTCCATTAAAAGTATCAATCATTCTGTTTCATATAAGGTCAATAAGTCAAATGGAAAATTATTTATTACTTCGATCAATTTTTTTTTAAATCATTAACCTTTTTTGTTTTATTAGTTGAGATCATGATTCAATTAAAACTAGACAACCATGGAAAACCTGGAAGTAATGGACGGCCGTTTCATCCTATTGTAAATATGTTAATAAATTTTTATTACCGAATTCATTCAAAGTATTTTATTTTCAATAAATTAGATCAAATAAAACAAAGTAATAGAGATGAATGATAAAGCTTACTTATACTGATTGACATTACAATTAGCTAGTCATTGTGGTATATGCTACTTATATCGACATAAGTAGTATATAATGCTGGTCAGGAATAGGATGTCTAACAGCAGAAGGTTGAGAGGATTGAGAAGGGAAGAACAGTTAAGTTCAAGACAATTGATTGACATTTTTGAAATTAAGTATTTACTATATAATTCTTAGATTTTACAATGATGTTCTGTAATTTTGTGTTCGAACACATTCGATTGTTCCCACTTGCGTTCTCCTTCACTACATTATATGTCTATATTATGGCAACTCTCCTATAATTAATTTCGACTATGGTTAACTTTTTTAAGCCCTTTTATTCAATTACTTAACAAACTGTTATTTGAACAGTAACAATTCTCATATTTCATTGTATGATTATGATCACTATCATATCTGTATAAACATGTACACTTGATCACAATGGCAGTCTACGCATACCTCTCTCTAGCTTAAATATTAATATCTTAAATATCGCTCAATATATCATTCTCTTCTCCATTTACGCGAATCCTATTATTAGTCTTTACCTTGCCTAGCTGATTCTTATTTAATTTAACTATAAATTTGCCTCTATATTCGCTCGCTCGCTCACACACACACACACACACATTCGCCTATCTGCTTTAAATCCTCTCGACTTGCTTATAACTTTATTGTTCGTGCTATACGCTAATAAACTGTAGTTGCTGCTTCTCATTGCTTTCTGATTTCAAACACCATTAAGATGTATATAATAACGGTTATCAAGGTTACTGATTAACGAAACAACGCCACTATTATATATATATATATATATATATATATATATATATATATATATATATATATATATTGCAAACATTTTTACTAAATAGGCCAAAGCCATATTTCTTACGTCTAAAATATCAAATATATTGACAATTTATAGTACTCAAGGTAGTTGTAATTACAAAATAAACAAACTGTCATTTAAACGTATAATCACACGTTATATGACCATATTAAATTAACTTTGTATTATTTGTTCGAAAATTCACATTGATGTTTAGGACTGCAACTGATCAATCTCTTATTGACATATGTGCGTCCAGTACGGATTGCTTCGCTTTTATCTGAAGTCACAAGCATGATGAGCAAAAATGGATAGTGATTAGCAGTGGAATTCAAGACATGTGTTTCGTCAAATTTGGGACTCGTCAGTTGAATGTACCTGCATCTCAGAGTTGATGTTCACTTCATGAATCGTTCTTGGTTTAAAAGAAGGTTGTTTTATGATCGACGACTGTTAGTCAGCCGATTCACCTTCAAATATATATATATATATATATATATATATATATATATATATATACATGTAGTGTATGCTACATATGTTGACAGATATAAGTGGTGTGTAACATTAATCAGAAGTGGAATGCCTGTCAGTAGTCTTTGTGCAATGTTTAAAGAAGAATGTACTATGATTTTCACTGTGAACTCTTGCTACTAACCATGATACTTATCCATTTGCATCTTTTATTAACTGTACAAGTTACACGTAGTCATTGTATAATTGTAGGCAACTGGTAATAAGCACTGCATCAAGTTTTCATGCCAGCTGTTACTCATCAATAACATTCATCAGTAATCTCAAGATAAAATGATGGTCTCTGTAAGATGTCTATAAGTGAAACAGTCAAAAATAATATCAATGAACAAATCAGGTTATGACTAACTTATTGTATACTTAAAACTTTTACATAAATTATTTCTATTGTATAAGATTTAACTAAGTAATTAATTCCATGGTGGTCTAGCTTCAATCGACTCATGAGCTTAACTATCAAATTACTGAAATCTCTACAACCCTCCTCCAATTTGATAATAATCATCATATGCTCACTAGTGACTGGTTTTTAGGTGGATTTCCTGGAGTTCTAGTGGGAAGCCGCGATCAGTGGAGTTCATTCATGTCTGTTGTGAGGCAATAACTCACTGAAGACAATGGTAGACGGTGTAACAATTTCGTGAATTTGTTGAAATCAGACATTGACACCATTGGATACCGGCTTAGTGGTCTAGAGGTTAAGCGTTTGCGCGCGAGACCGAATATCTTGTGTTCGAGTTCCTTGTGCGGGATCGTGGATGCGCACAACTTAGGAGTTTCTTACTAGAACGAAACGACCGTCCAGTGCTTCCAGGTTTCCATTGGTGGTCTAGCTTAGATCGACTCGTAAATTCAACTGTTAAAAAAAATACTACAATCTCCACAATTCCCCTTACTGATAATGAAAAACCTTAGAACTCGGTGTATTTTTAAATGGAAGTTGCGGGATTTATGACAGAGTTATCGTTCAACAATAAGTTGACTATTTTCCAAGAATATGATCATCCTCCTACCTGTCTCACTAAAAATGTTTTAATCGAACAATAACTGCCCAGTAAATGAGCTGATATTGAATCTTAGTAAGTAAAGCATTGTCTGCATTTTTAAACCCTACATTTGTAAGTAAACATTTACAATGTTCACTCAATACAGTCAACAATATTTACTCAGTAAGTTTGCAAAACCTTTTTATTATCAAAGAAAACATTTGAAAGGATGATGATGATGATGATGATGATAGCTTAGTCATGTGAAAAATTCCCTATTTTAAACATTTTGTAAGCGATGATTATAGTAAGGGAATCTTTTCTTTGGGTCGATCTTTCATTCTGAACCTAACTTTTATGTATGTACAATTATTATTATTTTTAATAATTTTATGATAAAATCAATACCAGTCAGTTGGTCCTATATTCTATATCATTATTTTTTTATAATAATCGTAAATGATGGATGACGTAAATAAAAAATGATAGCGGGAAGGGTGATAATATTCAAAAGTATTAGTTAATAACCAAACTGAAACCTAACAAATTATGCAATAGCTAGTAGGAGATTTTTTAAAAAATCGAGTATTAATAATGTCCATATATGAATAAAGAGATGAATTCTAGTAGAAACTATCTAATAACGAAAATACTAGGGGAGGAGTTTGGAAAAAAAGAGTAATAATGGGTCATTAGTACCTTACATTACGGTAAAGTATGTTGATCATTGAGGCGGAGACAAAAGTTATCCGAATTTATTATGAATAAGGAATTTTGGTGCATTAAGATAGATCCTGATAGTTGTAATCGTATACAGTAGATGTATACTGGGAGAAAAGTAATGTATAGCTTGAATGGTTCAATTCATGTCTAGTCAGTATTCTGTATTAGTTAAACGGACAAGTATACAGAACCTGATCACATTTATCTGTCTTTTTCTTAGACATCCAGCATGGTGTTCGGAAATTCCGTGACATATTCTTTAATAAAGTCTACTAACATACAAAATATTCATTGCTTCCTCTCTTCTTCATATCAATACATGGGTCTCATTCCACTCCAATAGGAGTTTTAGAATAGCATAATACTTTATTTCTACTAACAGGAAACCATTAAACCCTAAAGAATATCAGATAGTTGTATGAAATACTACTCAGTGATATTAGTTCAATTATAAAAAGAAACTGGTAAATACCAGTTAAATTAAGTCAGTGGACAGAAAGTTCATCGAAAACTAATTTTTACGTAAACATAATTTCTGTTTAAATTCACTTGGTATTACTTGACTTGAATATTCCCATTGTTATTTAGGACTGTCATTGATCAGTCCTGTACAGATTGCCTCGATATTGCCTTAGTTCACAAGCATTATAAGCAAAGGTGGATGGTGGTTGGTAGTGGAATCCAGGACACGTGTTTCGTCGAATTTGAAACTCGTCAGTTGGATATGTCTACATATCAAAGTTGATGTTTACTTTGGGATTCAAACCCAGTACTATTCACTTCAAACGCTATCTCAACCGATAGCCATTATTCATATTTGCTTATAATTTCTGTTGTTTCATTTAACATTTTTAGATTTTCTATTTTGCATAATTTGTACCAATGATTTTTTTTTGTTTTTCTTTTTGTGAACATTTCAGGATTAGTATCACCATTATTACTATTAGACCTCGTAATGACTTAATTGATTTTCTGTTAAATTACGGGTAGTTTTAAGTAATTACAGAATCAATTTAACCACAGTCAATCGGATTGTATGTAAACAGTTAAGGTTGAAAACTGAATATTTAGCCTACTAAGTAAAACTTGAAAAATCAATTATGTAATTTCGTAAGTCGAGCTTATCGATGAGTACTAATATGTTTTGGAAGATTGAATACTGTATGTTAGTGACGACAGAAAAGGGTCTAGTCTAAACTACAAGTGACTTTATAACATAACTTAGATGGGTGAGCGTACAATTTGTGGATTAACTAATGAAATTAAAGATAGCAAATTATAGAATTCCGAGCAAAGTTCATTCATTCATATGATTAAATAACATAATGGTATTATAGCTGGTATTAGTTCATGAAAAAGAAACTCTAATTCCTAATCCTAACTTTTAACTCTAAACGCTAATCATGATTCCTCATACTAATTCATGACCCTGTTTTAACCCCAGTAAGTAGGTGGTATAGCACAAATGTCATCCATAGATTATAACTTTACCGTAGTTTATGAGGATGTTAAGTTATTTGGACTAGTAACACCATTAAACATTATTCTAATGGAATATCATTAAAGATCGTCGAATAAATATGAAAACGCGGTTAATACTTTTGTTGTGCTTAATTTAGTGTAAAATGAACTGTAACATTTCAACACTAACTGTCGGTTGTTGCAATTAAGGATGGGATATGATTATGAGACCCAAATGGTACAAATATAATATGCTGACAACTTTGAGTGACATATTAGCCAGTGAGGAAACTCTGCCTGGTTATGGAACGATTAACAGTGGGTAATAATGAAATAATATACTTTATCGTAATAATTAACCTTCATGAGTCAAACTGTACCTTTTAGGAAGGAAAAAAGGGGGAAGTTTACATAAATACATAAGTATTAGGAAACAGTATAAGATTGTGAGTTAGGGTTATCAACCCCTGAGAGTTTTCGTCACCAACTGACATGATTTATAATACAAAAAGTTTAGTGTCAAGTACTAACAGTTAAACTGGAGTTTTAATTTACGTTTACAAATTACGGTCAGGATTTTCAACATAAACTGACATCATCTATAATACCATGTCTTGCCACCTTCCTATTTACAAACCTGAGAAACTTAGGGTTGAGATTTAAAATAAGTGAAAGAAAAGAAGAATATTATTTCGCTTCACTAAACACTTAATTACGCAATGAACGGCATCAAGTACTTCAACACATAATCTGCCCTAGGAGCATGTATTTTATGTAATTTAGCACAAGCACCATTTAAAATTCATTCCTTAGTTGCGTAATAGATGTTTTCATTGATTTTAAACATCTTAAGAACCAAATACTATTAATTCTTATTTGGTTGATAATTACAAATACGTTATTTATCACTACACTATATGAAGGATTAGCTTAGTTCTGATTGATTAACTTAAGGGCCATCAGTATATTCAAAAAACGTTTAGGAACTTATATACAATTAACAAAAATAAGTAAGAATCTATTAGTAGATGTTGAAAAGGTAAGCAGGGACCGGTTCTGATTAGTTAGATTGAGATTTCCCAATGTGGACATTTTGAATTCCATTTCCATCAAACCTAACACTCACCATATCTAAATGACCAATTCATCATTTATTATTTAATTTTCAATTATATTGTATTAAGATTTCATCAAAGATTAGTGATGTGATTTTAATAAATCAAGAATTACAAGCATTAGAATCAAAGATGGATAATGGCTAGCAGTGGAATCCAGGACGCGCGTTTCGTTCTATTTGGGACTCGTCAACTGGATGTACCTGCATCTCATAGTTGATGTTCACTCTGGGACTAAGTAAATAACGCGATGTTGTTTGAAGTGAACGGTACTGGGTTTGAGTTCCAGAGTGAACATCAACTTTCGGATACACGTAAATCCAGCCGATGAGTCCCGAATAGGGTGAAACGCTCGTCCTGAATTTCACTGCTAACCACTATTCATTTTTGCTCATCATGCTTACGACTTCAAGGAATATTAAGGCAATCCGCACAGGATGCACATATGCCAACAAGAGACTGATCAATTGTAGTCTTAATCATCAATGGGAAGATTCAAGTAAAACAATACCAAGTGAATTTAAGAATTACAAGCTTTAAAAAAGTTCAATCAGAATTATAAATCAAATTCGACTTTTGCTTAACTAACATAGTTTTCCAAAGATAATGGTACTGTTAAATAGTGTAGAAAGTTAGACTTTACTATTAAATTTCCCATGAGAACTATAATGTAATAGTTGATTTATTTTTATTAAAATATAAGCCCAACTCCGCCTGGAGCCCCTTTCCGGGGGTTACTGCCGGTCCCAAACCCGGATAAAGGAGGAGGGTTGGGCATGGGGTTAGCGACCCCATCCCGTAGAAAACTAACTCGCTAAAAAAACGCTAACCAGAAAAAATTATTCAAACCACTTAAACTCTGCCCTGGGAGTCAGAAGGTCTTCGTTTAGAAGAATTATGACGCCTCATGATGAAAGCCGAGTTTCTTCGGAAGTCACGAGGCCGATGCCCCTTCTGACAACCAGAGCAACCATTTATTTAGGTACATGGAATGCTCGCACAATGTGGGAGACTGGGAGAGTTTTCCAAATTGCTGCAGAAATGAGGAGATACAATTTAGAGGTGCTTGGGATCAGTGAAACACATTGGACGCAAGTCGGACAACAACGACTAGCTTCAGGGGAGCTGCTGTTATACTCCGTACATGAACAAGAAAATGTCCCACATACACAAGGAGTTGCACTGATGCTGTCCAAACAAGCACAAAATGCACTTATAGGATGGGAATCTCATGGGCCAAGGATCATCAAAGCCTCCTTCAAAACAAAGAAAACGGGGATTACAATGAACGTCATCCAATGCTACGCGCCTACCAATGACTACGATAGGCTGCAGTCAATCGTCGAGAAGTGCCCAACAAAAGACCTGACTATTCTGATGGGAGACCTAAATGCCAAGGTTGGAATTGACAACACCGGATATGAAGAGATCATGGGACGACACGGACTGGGAGAAAGGAACGAAAATGGTGAGAGATTTGCAAATCTGTGTGCCTTCAATAAACTGGTCATAGGCGGGACTATATTCCCACATAAACGCATACACAAAACCACATGGACTTCACCGGATCACAGCACACAGAACCAAATCGACCATATCTGCATCAACAAAAAGTTCAGGAGGACGATGGAGGACGTGAAAACAAAGAGAGGAGCTGATATAGCATCAGATCATCACTTGCTGGTCGCCAAGATGAAATTGAAACTCAAGAGGCACTGGACAACGGGGAGGACAATATCACAAAAATTTAATACGGCTCTTCTTCGGGATACTGACAAACTCAATAAATTCAAGATAACCCTCAGCAATAAGTTCCAAGCCTTTCATGATCTACTCAATGGAGAAGGAACTACTATGGAGAGCAGCTGGAAAGAGATAAAAGAAGCAATCACTTCAACATGTCATGAGGTTCTGGGCCAAAAGAAGCACCACCACAAGGATTGGATCACGGTCGATACACTGGATAAGATTCAAGAAAGGAGGAACAAGAAAGCAGCAATCAATACCAGTCGAACAAGAGCAGAAAAAGTCAAGGCACAGGCTGAATACACAGAAGTAAACAAGCAAGTGAAAAGGGGAATCAGAACTGACAAACGTAAATATGTGGAAGATTTGGCATTGACGGCGGAAAAGGCTGCCAGAGAAGGAAACATGAGACAACTGTATGAAACAACAAAGAAAATCTCTGGAAATCACCGTAAACCAGAACGACCAGTGAAAAACAAGGAAGGCAAGATAATCACCAACATTGAAGAACAACGAAACAGGTGGGTAGAACACTTCAAAGAACTCTTGAATCGACCAGCCCCACTGAACCCACCCAACATCGAAGCAGCACTCACGGACCTCCCAATCGATGTTGGCGCACCGACAATTGAAGAAATCAGCATGGCTATCAGACAAATCAAGAGTGGCAAAGCAGCAGGACTAGACAGCATTCCAGCCGAGGCACTGAAAGCAGACGTAGCGGCAACTGCAAGGATACTCCAAACTCTCTTCAGAAAGATCTGGGATGAGGAACAGGTACCAAAAGACTGGAAACAAGGACTTCTAGTCAAAATACCAAAGAAAGGCGATCTCAGCAACTGTGACAACTACAGGGGAATCACTCTTCTTTCAATACCAGGAAAAGTCTTCAACAGGGTATTGTTAAACAGGATGAAGGACTCCGTAGACGCCCAACTTCGAGACCAACAGGCAGGATTCCGTAAGGATAGATCGTGCACAGACCAAATCGCAACTCTACGGATCATTGTAGAACAATCAATTGGATGGAATTCATCACTCTATATCAACTTCATCGACTACGAAAAAGCATTTGATAGCGTGGACAGAACAACATTATGGAAGCTTCTTCGACACTACGGCGTGCCTCAGAAGATAGTCAATATCATACAGAATTCCTATGATGGATTAAACTGCAAAATCGTGCATGGAGGACAGTTGACAAAGTCGTTCGAAGTAAAGACCGGTGTCAGGCAAGGTTGCTTACTCTCACCCTTTCTCTTTCTCCTGGTGATCGACTGGATCATGAAGACATCAACATCTGAAGGGAAGCACGGGATACAGTGGATAGCTAGGATGCAATTGGATGATCTAGACTTCGCAGATGATCTGGCTCTTCTATCGCATACGCAACAACATATGCAGGAGAAGACAACCAGTGTAGCTGCAGCCTCAGCAGCAATAGGTCTCAATATACACAAAGGGAAAAGCAAGATTCTTCGATACAACACAGCATGCACCAATTCAATCACAATTGACGGAGAAGCTTTGGAAGATGTAAAAACCTTTACATATTTGGGCAGTATCATCGATGAACACGGTGGATCTGATGCAGATGTGAAGGCGCGGATCGGCAAAGCAAGAGCAACATATTTACAACTGAAGAATATCTGGAACTCAAAACAATTAGCAACCAACACCAAAGTCAGAATTTTCAATACAAATGTCAAGACAGTTCTACTATATGGGGTGGAAACCTGGAAAACTACGAAATCCATCATCCAGAAGATACAGGTGTTTATTAACAGTTGTCTACGCAAAATACTTCAGATCCGCTGGCCGGACACTATAAGCAACAACCTACTGTGGGAGAGAACAAATCAGATCCCAGTGGAGGAAGAAATCAGGAAGAAGCGCTGGAAGTGGATAGGACACACATTGAGGAAAGCACCCAACTGCGTCACAAGACAAGCCCTCATATGGAATCCTCAAGGTCGAAGGAGGAGAGGAAGACCAAAGAACATATTACGCCGAGAAATGGAGACAGACATGAGAAGAATGAACAACAATTGAATAGAACTGTAGAGGAAGGGCCAGTACAGAGTGGGTGGGAGAACGCTGGTCGGCGGCCTATGCTCCATTAGGAGTAACAGGCGTAATTAAGTAAACAAATAAGCCAATTCGAAGTTGATTGAGATCTTGAACCGATTGATGTTAGACCATCATTGAAAACCTGAAAACACTGGACGGCCGTTTCGTCCTATTGTAAGACTCCTCAAGTGTGTGCATCCACCATCCTTCTCAGCGGGATTCAAACAATAACAGATGCTCAGAATTCAGTTAATTATTTTTAGCAAACAAAACAAACAACACCATTGAAATCGTCAGCCATGAATAAAAGTCTCATTGTTAAGTTTATAATCAACTTTTTGTTGTTTTTTTTCTTCCCATTTGTAACTTTGTCGGATGAGTAACGTAAATAAATGTCTATCCTAACTAAATGTGTATTTGTGTATGTGTGTGTGTGTTCATTTGTGCTCGCAGATATATACTGATACCTAGTTATTTATAATCTAAGTAATCCATAAAGGATATTACTGTTATTAGTATCATTTATCATTTCTTATTTAGGTCATTTATGATCATTTTGTACTTAGTACTAACTAATAAGAAAGTTAACTAATGTTTTATAGATAAGAGATTAATAAACAAATGAACTTCAATGTATATTTATTCTCATAGGATTATTGTCCTAAAAATTTGACATTTTTTAAAATATCCCATTTTATACTAAAAACAAGATCCATCGATATATTTTTATACACATAAGTTATTCAATTTCAGTTTTCCCCAATGGGGTACAATACTGTATATCTATATGTTTAGAGTTCGTAGTTGTACTTCATTTATATTGATTATTTGAAGCTTCCCATTGATATTTAAGACTACAATTGATCAGTTTGTTTTGTTAACACATATATGTATCTTGTGCGGATTGACTCAATATTGGGCATTAATTCACATGCATTTCTAAGCAATAATGTATGGTGGCTAGTAGTGAAATCTAAGACGAGAGTATCATTCCATTTAGGACTCGTCATCTGGATGTATCTGCATCCATGAGTTGATGTTCAAACCCAGTACTGTACGTTTCAAACGCCATCAAATTATCCACTCAGCTAATGAGTTGGGATACTCATTGGCTTGTGCAATGGAGTGAAGTTTGATTTATTTATATTGACTGCTTGAACCTTCCCATCCAGGTACAAACAGTTGACAAGTTCTGGATTTCACTGGCAGCCAACTTCCATCACTACTTATAATGTTTGTCTTAGTGATCTATTTTTTGCTGAATACATGACCCAATCTACTTATCAGTTAATGTTAAAAAATATTTCAACAATGAATGAATTTTATCTATTAAATTGTTCACTGGAATGTTATATAACGATATTTGTATATTTTGAAGGCAGATTACATCATAGAGAACTGAATAATTGTTTAGTTAACTATATCTCAGTAGTCCACATTCATTGTGATCCATAGGACATTGTATTAGGAAATTTCGACTTTGCAACGAACAGGATCCCGTTACGTCACCGAACCGGAACCCAACTGATATAATGAGGGAAGAATTAAATTGAACAGTCGTCTTAATACACTGGAAAATGAGTGACCTACAAATGGATACCATCTAGTCATTTACAGTACCTGAACATGTTTACAATGTGTTACTATACTGCATATAAGTGTGTTATTTCATCATAACCAAACCTATCCTGTGGAGCAGCAGGTTTGTTTTCTGATATTAGTTTGCTTAATATATCTGATCTCGTGGACAGCTGTCAACCGGCTACTGTCAGTTAGTTAGTATTGTATCCATTTATTTACCAATCTTTAAACCTTTTCAATAAAAGTTGTCAAATCTTAGTCCATAACACCGACAATAGTATAACTAATCGGTTATTGTGTTCTGGATGGTTAAATAAATTCTTATCTGCTGTCGGTGCTTGTCTTCGTCCTTGAAATGAGCTATATCACAATTTTTTTATTTTTTAAGTTCAGTTTTAAGATTATAACACTTTTCATTCACAACTTTCTTCAGTTTTTTTTGCATAGAACGATCCTACATGAATGTCACCCTTAAATAACAGTTACTGAACTATATCCTGTGCTGAGTTGTATGTAGACACTGTATTTACATCTCTCAAGCTAAAACAATATAGAAATTCAATAATACTTCATTTTACTCATTTTCCAGTTGATCTCGATTCCGTAAATGAACAATCTTGTCAGCTTTTTGTTTAATTCCAGGAATCTTGTATAAACCTATCATTACTTCTAAAATGATCACACAATTTGCCTTATTTGTCTCTGAGCCTCACTTAATTATTGCATCAGTTACCCCTCATGTTTTTGGATTCTAACACCAAATGACCTCCGACCAGTTCTTGCATGTATATATATATATGGTCATTATTGATAACCTTTGTCATCCCAATTGTTTTCATTCACTTATGTCAATTGTTTCACACTATATCTTACCTGAATGTAAATTTTCAATACATATTTGGTCATAAGTAACTGATGTAAAAACACGAAATATAATGAATTCATATTATTCGGTATCCATGCTTGTTATGGCTTTATTTGAACAATCTTCAGTTTATAAACTTGTAACATATAATGATTAGTGATAAATTCATCTTAAATAATTGATAATAATCTGGATTCCACTGTTAGCCACTATCCATCGTTGTTTATAATGTTTGTGACTTAAGACTACTTCGAGGCAATCCGCACAGGATTCATATATGCCAACATGATACTGATCAATTGTAGGCCTAAATAACAATGGAAAGATACAAATAAAACAACACCAAGTGAATTTAAACTTCATCCCATTGCACAAGCAGGTGGCTATCATGACCCAATAGATAAGTGGATAACGTGATGGTGTTTGAAGTGGACGGTGCTGGGTTCGAATCCCGGAGTGAACATCAACTCTGCGGTGCAGGAACATCCAACTGACGAGTCCCACATAGGACGAAACGCGCATCCTGAATTCCACTGCTAACCAATATCCATCTTTGTTTTGTAGTCGGCTTCACTACTAAACTATTATAATTTAAGTTGATAAACTTACAAATCTGTCATAAGTACGATAGTTATAGTAGTACTAGAAATTAAATAAGAAAGATTAGTTCAATGAAGAGTTCTCTTTTCGGCGAATTTATCTTCAAAGCTGTACAATCTCAAGTATACATAGTTATATTTTCAGGATGATAATAATACTGATAATAAACTTCTGTTAGATATGGTAACAGTGAGGTAAAATAAACAAAGGTATTACAAATTTTTTTTAAACAGGGAAACTAATAATCGTTTGATTGTTAATGGCTTAGATATTCATCAAAAGATAGATAGGGAAATTATCACTGGGAAAGGATGGCTCAGCATGATGAGATAAAATGTTGAAATTAAGATTAAATGCAATCAGAAGGATCATAGGAACAGAAATAAACCGGTTGGGGGTAGAA
Source organism: Schistosoma spindalis (assembly GCA_946903255.1). NCBI lineage: Eukaryota > Metazoa > Platyhelminthes > Trematoda > Strigeidida > Schistosomatidae > Schistosoma > Schistosoma spindalis. Next base: position 7,767,321 of record OX336420.1, read on the forward strand.
GATTTAAGGAGAAGATGGAAGGGGAAACAGATGGCTGTAAAGGAAAAAGAGTATAGAGAAAAAGAAAAGAAAAATTATAAGACATTAAGACCATAGTAGAAGAAGAGGTTTTACCAATCTCTTTTGTACACACAGTTCCGGTTTTTCCAGATGTATGGCTATTGCTTCGGCAATGCAAAGAAGATGCAATCTAATTGTTTTTGGAAGACTTCTGCTTATCTTGTAAATGACTTTGAATGCAGAGTCAGTCTTGATTGAGTGACCTGTGTTCACAAGGTGTTCGATTATTGAACTTCTTATTGAGCCGTTTCCTCCTATTTTTAGCCATACTGGATAATGTTCTTGAATTCTTTTGGATAAAGTACGCATCGAACGACCTATATACCTAGCTCCACATAAGCAGGTACGTTGCTATTGTACAGCTTTGAAAATGAATTCGTCGGAAAGAGAACTCTTTGCTAAACGAATCTTTCTTATTTAATGTCTCAATGGGTGTATTCCGTGTACTAAAAGTTCAACATACAGTGAATTCATTCCAAAGCATACCTTTTTCTCAAACGATTGATTTGAAATTCAGACACAATGTAGTTTGTACTTTATGATTTCGGTTTGAATTATTTTTTCTGATCAGTGTTTTTTAGCGAGTTAGTTTTCTACGGGATGGTGTCGATAACCTCATGCCCAACCCAACTCCTTTGTCAGGGTTTGGGATTGGCAGTAGGCAGAAAGGGGCACCAGGCGGAAATACTTTACGATTTTAAGTAAACTTTATTTAACTTAATTCACTTGGCATTATTTACTTGTATCTTCCCATTGTTGTGTAGGATTACAATTGATCAGTCTCTTGTTGGCATATGTGCATACTGTGCGCATGGTTTCGATATTGCCTCAATCAAAGATAGATAATGGTTAACAGTAGAATTCAGGACGCACGTTTCGTCATATTTAAGACTAGTCAGTTGGACGTACCTGTATTCGAGAGTTGATGTTCCCTCTGGGATGCAGGTACGTTATATGTCTTGTCGATTAAACGCTACTTGTTATATCTGGTCGCCGCTGTTTTCTATGTCGGAAACGCTTATCACTTATACTCGAAACAAGAGACCTCTGCAATTCCCACGACGCGAAAGTAAGAACACAATGACTGGTATAAATGAAGATTTATTAACCCCTAAAACACAACAACAACCACGATGACTCTAGACGAAAATACACTCATTTATATATTGATTCATACACTCAATTTGATTCATAATTAGGATGAAATCACGTGAATGAAAAATACTCAGAGTTATAACAAATCACATGCAGAGTATAGTTCATGTCTATTGAATACAAAAATAAAATGTTATACAGGAAAACAGAAACAAATTCTACATTGAGTAATCTTCACATTGAATTAAAACAGAATTAATATTATATAAAACTCATAATGAGTAAAGCAATCTGAATTTTAACTTTTCTTCCCATCATATTAGTATGTTGAGCTGATGAGTCTCAAATATGATCAAACTCGAGTCTTAAATTTCACTGCTTATCATCATCCATCTTTATTTATTTAGATAAATATTAGATTTAATAGTAAATTTCATCTTTTCACTGGTAACTGATTTCAAGAGGCATTTCCTGGAGTTCTAATGAGAAACCGTTACCAGTGGAGTTCAACCAGGTCTGTTGTGAGATATCAGCTCACTGAAGTCAACGGTGTACGGTGGCGCAATTTCGTGGATTGACTGTAGTTAGGCATTTGCACTGTTGAATACCGGCTAGCTCAGTGCTCTAATGGTTAAGCTCTCGTGCGCAAGACTGATAGGCCCTGGGTTCGAATATCGCGAGGGGCGGGATCGTGGATGCGTACTGCTGAGGAATCCCATACTAGGACGAAACAGCCGTGCAGTGTTTACAGGTTTTCCATGGTGGTCTAGCTTCAATTAACTCGTGATTTCGACTGGTGAAGTTCCTATAAGTACACAAATGATTTCAGGATTGTATCTTTTTTGTTAACCAAAATATCGTAATTGTAAGCTCAGATTCGGATAAATTATGTTTACTATACCTCCAGTCTATTTTTTGCTTTATTACTTGCATGATGACGTAACACCTGGTCAATACAGTTATTTATAGTGTAGTTGTTTCAGTCAATGTTTGTTCATCATTTTAAGGCTTAACTATGTTATTGAAAACCTATTATTTATCTGATACAAGGAGGCACCAAATACATATGCGCCACACAATAAGAATTAGGTCAGTAGCAGTTATCATTGATTTGTGTGAGAGCTGTGATACTACCCAGGTGCGCAGACCTAAGCAGGTAGTTTTCATAGGGGACCACACACGGAGCCTTTGATCTGAAGACCTAACCGACAAGACAGTGGAGTGACTTTGGGAGCCGGTGACCAACAATAGGTTAATACGCCTATTGTTCACTAAAGACCCTAGAGCCCATGTACACCATTGGTTTGGAATCAGAGTCCTCCAACTCCCCTAGATGAACCCTCCGTGTCCACTATCCCGCTTAAAGTGCCCGACATTGGCTTCCCATCCTCCCAAGTTTGTAAACAACAATAATACCGCGAGAAGTCATTAGGTAGAACTTCACCTGCAGTGGCTGTATACGTGTGGCCGTGTGAGAGAATTTGGAGAGGGAGAGCTGAATCTCCCCAACCTCGGCTATACCAGGACATTTGAGGACAACTCTTGAAAATTACTTCAAAGTATTTATTGTTGATACTTAATTTTCTATATGTGGTTATTCACATAGATTGTTACTGTTTGAGAAAGATCTTTTATTTTGTCAGTTAGTCCTAATGTCTCTGAACAGAATACGCGCTGAATAATGACAAACGTACAAAAAAGTGTACAAATAATTAGCTTTGTAAATTTTCAAGCTTTAACATTATTTCATTGAGTCAATGAAATCAAGATCATGTACACAATGTTCTTGGTCAACTGATTATAGAATTATAATTTATGATCTTTATAATTCAATTAGTATGTATACTGAAATCCCGAACGTAAACACTGAACTTCATTAGTTATGACATTTCACTAATACTCTGAAAGTGAGTCATTAATAAGAACATGATAATGATCAATAGAATTCAGCTAATGTCAGCTATAAAAAAAAGGTAATCATTAGAGATTAATAAAAACTGACATTTCACTCATCTAGAAGATAAAAAGTCATTAAAATGAAACCGAAAGTTCTTATTTTCAATTCCCTATGATGAAATCATGGATCCACACCAATCAAAAGTTCCATACTGCAGTTCCATACTTCAATGTTTCCAGATATTCAACGACTATCTAACAAATATCAATTCATAATTTAAAACCATAAATACAAAACTTTTCTTAAATAAAAAAAAGGAATCTAGTTTAAGTGTTTACTTTGCTCAATTAAAAATATCATTACAGAAAATTAATTAAATAAATAATTCAATTAAACTTAATGCATCTTTGAAAGAAGTTCATTGGTAGATTGTTAGTAGCATTTACAATTTATCCATAATATTGATAATTATCTAATGTCTGAATGTTTATATATATATATATATATATATATATATATATATATATATATATATATATATATATATATATATATATAAGCAAAGGTGAATAATGGCTAACAATGGAATACAGGATACGTGTTTCGTCCTATTTGAGACTTGTCAGCCGGATGTAATTTCATCTCTGAAACTTGATTCAGTAATATATTATTTAGTTCATTAATGTAATTAAATCTATTTATGTTAACGTTTTTGTTTGTTACTTGATTAACTCAAAATACGGTATACAACTAGAACAATCGAATGTATAATACCCTATAGGCGCAAAATCAGAAGACAGAAGTAAACTGGAGAAATGTTTGTTGGGTAAGAATCAAAATGTATGGAAAATTATGGGTATTCATAGATATTAGTGTTTGTTATATCAACATTATAATTCAGTCAATCCGCAAAAAAAATAAGTTATGCTACTGTTCAATAGTAGCATGCTACTATTGATATTCTAGAAAGCTCCATTACGTTCTGATTGGATGGAAACTCTTCAGCTGCATTAGGACATCTGGAAGCTCCGTCGTAGTTCTCAGAAGCCGTACAACAGTTATAAATTGTATATAGACATTAAGTTATTGGTTAGTTTATTATTGTTAGCTTTATTCTATGTTATATTTTCGGTACAATATAGAATCCTCTATACAAATTATTTCACATGGAACTCGAGTCCAGGACCTTCAGTCTTGCGCGGACGCTTAAACTTAATACCACTGAGCTGGGACCGAATGGTGTTAATGTCTAATTTCAGACAATTCACAATATTGCGCGAATATCTTCAGTCTATGATTTCAATAAAAAATCACCAATCTCCACAATCATATACTGATAATTAAAATATTCTATTTAATCAGTAAAATTGATTCACACCCTTGCAACGCTATACTGACGTGTGATCGTAGCGACTTCTAAATAGACTTCTTCATGTAAGTAATAAGGCAAGATGAATTGATGATAGTCTGATCAAATCTTAGTTCTCGCTGTCTTTAGTATGATGAAGGTTGCTATGTGCACTGAATTCTTTTCTAATGATTAAACAACTGTGACTTTGAAAATAGCAGCGAGACTATAATTTATGAACGACAACAGGTTTTGAATTTTGGCCCAAAATTAATTCACTCATATACCTAAATAGAGTCTTTGCATTAGAACTGACTTCAGTTCGTGATGAAAACCCAATATCTGATTCCTGACCCTAACTATCAAATGTAAATATTAATCCTAATTCCTCACACTGGTTTATAACCTTCATTTAGCAGTAGTATGTACGTGCAAATTCTCAAGGTCTCTATAGCGCCGCTCAAAGGTCGTCCATAAATTATAGACTCACCAAATTGGCTTCTAATTTTACAAGCAAAATTAATCTATCTTTATATAGCCTTATTAAACAGTAAACGAAACTCCAACGATAAGAATAGAGACAATTCCGACTTCAAGCATATGCTACTTATGAGTAGCTTGAACAAGTTCTTAAATTTTCCTATGAACCCTGGGGTACGATTGTCATGTGAAGTCCTACTGTTAAACTCCTCAGCGGCCCGCATCCAAGACCCTTCCTCGCGGGATTCGAACGCAGGAACTTTCAATCTTGTGCTCAGTGGCCTAGTGGTCAAGCGCTCGCGCGCAAGACTGATAGGTCCTAGGTTCGAATCTCGTGGGGGGCGAGATCGTGGATGCGCACTGCTGAGGAGTACCACAGTAGGACGAAACGACTGTCCAGTGCTTTCAGGTGCTTCCATGGTGGTCTAGCTTCAATTGACTCACGATTTCAACTATTAAAATTATTATAATATCCACAAAACCCCTTCTGATATGTTTTCTAAATGTTGCTAAGGGAATAATTGTTTCTAGAAAAGCAGTTAGTAAGAAAATTCGGACTACAAGACCATCACCAACTGAAGGAATAAACGTCACAAGAATACATAACAGTTTAATGAAGTGTCAAAACATTAACTTCACACGTCCAAAACTTGAATTCTTATGTGCTCATTCGGCTTTATATTTAATGAATAAATGTTTGTTGATAGTAATTTTAAAACTCATACTGATGTCCATTTTGTATTTGGCTAATATATGAAATTTCCTTGTCTTGATTGAAAAACATACGTACTGGCATTTCCTAACAGTCGGTAAACTATAAACTAATACACGTTAAATATTCATCTATTCAACTTTTTATATGATAAATGTTTATATAGACAAATATTGTTTTAAAAAGTCAAAGATGGATAGTGGCTAGCAGTGGAATTCAGGATGCACGTTTCGTCCTATTTGGGACTCATCGGTTGGATGTACTCGCATCGCAGAGTTGATGTTCCCCGGAAGACTCAAGCCCAGTACCGTTTACTTCAAATGCCATCACGTTATTCACTTAGTTACTAAGTCTTGATAGTCACCTGCTTGTACAATGGGGTAAATTTATATTCACTTGGTGTTGTTGTTTTACCTGTATCTTCCCATTTTTGTTTATACCTACAATTGATAAGTCTCTTGTTGGCATATATGCATCTTATGTGTATTGCCTTAAGTCACAAGCTTTATAAGTAAAGATGGAATACTTCTCTATATTTTAATACTAACAATGATATTTATATCAAATGTATGTTTCAACTAAAAGTATTTAGTTGATAACATACCATGACAACATCGTTTATCATAATATTCACATAGCATTGAAGATCAATGACCCAATATGAAGTTATTATATCATAAAATTGACAATAGTTAAAAACTATGATCATTAGATAATCATATAAACGTTGAATTATTACAGGTTAATCACGAGATCTTAAATTATTGAAATCGATTCATCTTCAAATATCTCTATATAGAAACCATTTTTTTCTCTAAAAAGAAACACTTTCTATAGACATCTCAAATGAATAAAAGATGATTATCTAATTCTATTGATTTTATAATATTTCCCTGAGATGGAAACTATTTTCTACCATATTCAGTAGGTTAAACGTTCGCGCGCGAAACTGAAGGCCCTGGGTTCGAATCCCGCGGTGGGCTAGATCGTGGATGCGTACTGTTGAGAAGTCCCACAATAGGACAAAATGGCTGTCCAGTACTTCCAGGTTTTCAATGGTTGTCTAACATCAATCGGTTCATGATCTCAATCAAAAACTTAACAATCTCCACAACCCCTATAACTGATACAATATATCTGTTGTAATTTTATTTAACTAACCATATGTACATATCAAGGAGGTGGGTGATGGTCATATCTAACATTCTCAAATTAATTGTTGCAATTACAAAAAACAAACGAACAGACAAACAATGATAATGTTATCCATATAAAATTTATAATATGTGATTAAATACCCACCCTCCCGTAGTAGTAGCAGTAATAATGATAATATAACTGAACGTAATGATAGTAAAATTAATGCATTTAACGTAAGCAGAATAATTATTACTGTAGATATTTGTTAGATAATTAATTGGACAGGAAAGGCATAATTATGTTAATGATGAATGATAGATTAATTTTATGTTATAGTTTTACGTGATTTATATTGAAATGAAATTAGTTACTATGAATATTTAGATTAAGTCATATAGTGTAGTGAACGAGAACACAAGTGAAGGATAGTCGAATGTAATTTGAATATAAAATTACAGAATTTCATAGTGAAATTTGAGAACTATACAATAAGTAATTCATTTGTAAAATGTCAATCAATTGTCTCAAACTTCACTGTTCATTTCATTTTCCACATTGATCATTCTGTGTTCTTATTCTCTTTTCTTGAATCTTCTTAACCTTCTGTTGCCAGGTATTTCATATTCGATTGATGATACATACTACTCATATCTGTCCACATCAGTAACAAATACCACAACAGTACCACTTAATAAGTAGTATAGTGAAACGTGTGTTAACAATGTGTCTAAAATTATTAACTAATTTTGAGTACTCTTTGGGGTGATCCGGAAGATTTCTCGCAAAGGACAAAAAAGGTTCAGGAAACACTAAGAAACATTTCATCCAATCAGCGTTCATTTGAAGTTTAGCCAGAAACATCAAGGAAGTGAAACGTCACATGTAGAGTTTCTGATTGGCTGATTACTATACTGCTACTATGTTTAGTGGCATTCCAGTATTTTCGGGAAACCCAAGGACATTTAAAATACTATAAAAACCGTATATTTTCTGTATTAAAACGAACCTTTGGAGTAAATTATTTCTCGCATATTTTGTGCCATTTCTCTTGTGTTCACGTCACTGTGTAGTTCTAGCTTGGAGGTTACGAGAATAGATTAGGAACCGAATATAGAGTTTAATTAGCAAGACATATCAAGTACAACAGTTTTATTCAAGAATATAGATAGTTTTATTTAATCAAATCATTAATGGGCATAGTAAATATAGTCGAAGTCAATAATTTTTATGGGTTTATTATGATATCAGTATTGGTTTCAAGTTGACTTCAAAAAATGGAATAATTTAAGATTTGTTCGCAATGCTAAATGACTGAAACACTGCTAATCAGCATTTCACTAGATAATGTCAAATGTGAAAATTTACAGGATCATATATTTTCGATCAAGAAAGAATCTGGAAATTGATACTCAAACAAGAAAACCAGTACATTGGCCAGGAGACGGATACATGGTTTAGTGGACCTATATCTGACTCCAGTTATCGAAATATTATACATATCACCAGTCTTCGTATGTAATTATCGACTTAACTCGTTGTTAGCGGGACATAGATTGGATTAAATCATGCTCAATGCACGATTGCTTTGGCGCACGCTGATTGGCTGATTCTTATCCAATCAGCGCTAGTCGATACTTGGAGAAGACTCTAGAATCTTCTTATGTAAAAACTATAATATACTAACGCTTTTCCTATTGTGCTTCTTTCTTCCATCTAACCTTGTTATTTGGAATACAATCTCTTCCCTGTTCAACCGTAATCTGATTTGGGGACTTGTCGAGGGAATCGGTGTCCGAGAATACTAAGCAATAGGAATTGCTGGGTTATAACCGTAAGAGAGAAATATAACAGTGGCGACGGGGATGGGACTCGAACCCACACCTCATAAACCACACTCCCCTTCTTTTTCAAGATCCGACCAGCTGTCCATGTAGGATGTTTCTCACAATGGTCCATAGCAAGTACTTTTTGTCCCACCGTAAACAATCGTCTTTGTGCCCCATAATGTCGATTGAACTTATTCTCCATCGATAGGTTTCGTTGAGGCTCAAGAACTGGAATAGGACGGATGACATCGAAATGTGTCCGTATTTTCCTGCCAAGTAGAGCTTCTGATGAATAACGGAATTAAAATAATTCAAATACGAGAATGAATTTTGAATACGTGTATATTGTACAATCGTTGATCGAAACAGACAATCAGGGAGACGTAATGAAGAAAGAGAAGAGGAGAGAGAGCGAAACGGAATGAAATGACGCTCAATAGAGAAGACGAATAAGCAAACTCGGTTTAACCAATCATGCATTGATATTTATAGTCAAACCAATATATGTTACGTACAAATCATGAATGGGGTAAGTAAACAATACCCACTCACATATGAAAACATTCAAGGTTAACAAGCGAATAATTGACAAGGTCAAAACATGACTCAAGAAGTATGAATAAATTGGTCTCTCCACAGATTAAAATAACGTATATGGGCTTGACATAGTACCAGCTCCTATAATGGTTTCTAAAGCAGATTGCTATATCAGTGTGATGATCAATACTGAAAGGAACATTTACCACAATGCCTTACATTCAAAATTTGACCGAAACTTCTAAACATAACCTATAATATGAGTATACATTCTTATTTCATAACAAAATTTGATCATAAACTATGAGATCTACCGATAATAATAATAATTATTATTATTTCTTTCTTGTTCAATAATTATTACATAAGAGTAATAAAGTAAATCAGGTCATAGTTTCCATATGGATGAAATTTTCATTCTTATTGATTTGTTGAGTTATTAATAAAACGATAAATATAAATAGTCTACCGATAAGATAATCTTCAAATAGATTCCATAATAGTAAAATATTTAACAGAAGTTAATCCTTTTTGAAGTATACCAAGTTGATTTTCCCTCATTTGCTATATAGTAATAATGTAATGGTATTTTATTTACTGTATATATTTGACAGGAAATTTGTCTGCTTCTATGAGTGTTATATCCCGATGAGAATAAAAAATGGTAACTTTTGGAACCCATTTATGGACCAATACTATATGTGTATTTTTATTGTATAATTGTCAAGTAATTAAACTATCCATATTCGTGTCCCTCTTATTATAAGCTTTATTTTGACCCATAGACTATTATTATACGATCTACCATTCTTGAATTATACCCTGTCTATTAATTACAGTCTCCCACATTCACTGCCACATTTGGCTCAATCTTGTACAAATGTTGTTTCCTATTTTATTGGTACGGTGTGGTCTGTTTGGTTTTGTATATAAACCCAGTATGTTTGAAATACATGATTCATATCGCAGTGGTTGAGACCGGAGTTCTAAACTTAACAGGCAGGCAGGGAGCTGGACCAATAAGCACTCTAGACTGCTCAAACGAGTTTTATGAATCATTGGTCCGATCGATAATTCACTGTTTTCTAATTGGCGGTATCATCACGTTATACATTGATAAGGGCACAAGCCCAAAAGTTATAACAATAAGCATTTCAGACAATTAGATTTCACATTATTGAGACTTCAGAGAGTTAAGTTATACATTGTTTGATTTGGTTCATTAGTAAACTGCTTTAAACTCCGCATGGAGCCCCTCTGGAGCTACTGCCGGTTCCAAGCCTGGATAAAAAAGGAAGGTTGGACATGGGGTAAGCGACTCCATCCCGTAGAAAACTAATTCGCTAAAAAGCCGCTAACCAGAAAAAAATAATTCATTCTTGAACTAAATTACGATAGTACATATGTGATGTGAGAGTCTTAATTCTACAAAGTCGTAGCCTTATTTAATGACGTTATAAACACAATCTAAATTAATTTATTTGTATGATTTTACGAAACCCTCCTATTGACACATTTTTGTTTTGTTTGTCTGAATCTTCCCACTCATGTTGATCAGTCTGGAGTCCCAAAGTGAACAACTCTGGGATGTTGACAAATTTCAAACAGGATGAAACGACCGTCCCAAATTCCACTGTTAATCACCATCCAACTTTGTTTATAATCCTCCTATTGACAGACTAAAACATTTCACCTGAGTTAATTTGGTGATTTTAAGTGGTTTTTAACTGGAATAAACATTTTAAATTGATGAAAATAGCTGCTATGTGGTGTACTTATAGGCTAATTTAATTCCAATTACTACTGACAAGTTATTAAAATGACTGCTTTTCTGAATATGAAATGAAGATAGTTAAGTGTCTCAACACTCACCGACATAAAAAAGCTCGTAAAATACGGATTTCTCTAAAAGCTACTAGCTTGTTAAACCTTTTTTAAATAATGACCATTATAAAAAGTAGCAGTTAGAATATTAATGACTGATTAAGAAATATGACGCAAATTTCGTCTTAACTACCTTGACGCGATGAGTGAACTTGACTATCATGACGAGCTAATAGACTTATTTAGGTTGGAATATTTGTTGCTTCATGGTTCTAATGTGATATGTTGGGAAGATAAGACAGAGTTTCTCGCTATCATTTTATCAAGTTTCGCTATAGATATGTCACAAAACAAATCACTATGTTAGGATGTGATCTGCTACATGAAGACTCATTAACCTACCTAGAATATACAGACATAAAAGACTTTTGAGCGCCTTAAGTGAAAATGAAGGAATTTTTAGGTTGCCTTTCTCCCTACTGAATATGAAATACTTCTTCAGAACTGATCTACGTCAATACCTAGTCTAACGATAGAACGTGAAGTAGCTGAGTGGGTAGACTACTCTACTTATTGGAAACTTCATGTTGTTGTGTCTTATTAACAAATGGAAAGTACACTTCACTGTGGATCATCCTCTGTTGCTTTATATTGTGAAATCCAACACATAAGCAACTGTCGCTAAGTATTTTCAAGTCTTTTTCCACGGTCAAACAAACAATCGCGCACAAGGTTCTCCTTTGTTGTCTACACTCGTTACAAGTTTATAGGAATGTCAATCTGAAATAGAACCAGTAGTTAACAAAGGCACCCTGAATTTTTTAAATTCTGTTATTTAATTGCTTTTTGTTTTGAATCCTAAAGAACCTTTAATTACTTGGTACGTTACATTGATTTACAATTTGTGACAACCTGAATTCTACTACAAATGTTTTGTAGCTCATTTTATACTACTTATTGTAATTGGGTAGCATGTATCAATGCCAAATAATTGAAAACACGGTCAACTTCTATACTCGAGACAAACGACCAGCCAGTTAGAGCTGGGGATAGACTTTACGTCTCCAAGTCATTTCAATGTATCTTAGTCACTAACTGCGATTATGATTTCATTTACTTAGTCGATCAATTGTAGAACCAATTAGACGACTTGGACTTCGCAGATGACCTAGCCCTCCTATCACATACACACGAACAAATGCAGATAAAGACAGCCAGCATAGCAGCAGTCTCTGCATCAGTCGGCCTCAACATACACGAAGGGAAAACCAAGATCCTCAAACACAACACGGAGAACAGCAATCCAGTCACTCTTGATGGCGAAACTCTGGAAGATGTGGAATCCTTCACATACCTGGGAAGCATCGTCGATAAACAAGGAGGTTCAGATGCAGACGTCAAGGCGAGGATTGGCAAAGCTAGAGCGGCATTCCTTCTTTTGAAGAACATATGGAACTCAAAACAACTTACAACCAATATCAAAGTCAGAATCTTCAATACCAATGTCAAGGCAGTTCTACTGTACGGAGTTGAAACGTGGAGAACTACAACAACCACCATCAAGAAGGTACAGGTATTTATCAATAGCTGTCTACGCATGATACTCAACATCCATTGGCCGGATACCATCAGCAACAGCCTTTTGTGGGAGAGAACCAACCAGCTTCCAGTTGAAGAGGAAATTAGGAAAAGACGATGGAAATGGATAGGACATACATTGAGGAAATCATCAAACTGTATTACGAGGCAAGCGCTAACTTAGAATCCTGAAGGAAAGAGGAAAAGAGGAAGGCCAAAGAACACATTACGTCGGGAAATAGAAGCGGATATGAGAGGAATGAATAAGAACTGGAAAGAGTTGAAAGGATTGCTCAGGACAGGGTTGGATGGAGAATGCTGGTGAGCGGCCTATGCTCCTTCACGAAGAGTAACAGGCGTAAGTAAGTAAAGTCGATCAATTGTACATAATTCGGGATAATTTCTATTATAGAATTAATTGGAGGTATGTCTTTTGCTAAGCACTTACCTCGAATCCAGAAGGGAAACGGAAAAGAGGGAGACCGAAGAACGCACTACATCAGGAATCGGAAGCAGACGTCAAAACGATGAATAGTGACTGGAAAGGATGGGTGGAGAATACTGGTGGGCGGCCTATGTTCCTCCACGAGGGGTAACAAGCGTAAATATGTCTTTTGCCATATTGTGATTTTTCTTCCGTCACGACCGACTATCAAACATTTAATACCTCCGTAGCATGTTGAAGTGTTATTTTCGCCGTAGAAAACTTTACATTTCTCAAGTAAGCCAGGAAAAGCGACAAATAGCGAATTACAAGAGTAATAATAATTCCCGCTTCATTTTGGTTGATTACCAGGTGCGATTATAAATGAGAATGGAATTTATCCTCACCTGTGAGTTACCATTGTTTGATAAACAATGTAGTAAAACACACTGAATGGAAAAGACTTAATATAGCTATACTATAGCTCGCTAATTGAAAACTACACGATTTGAATACCACGGTTTTCAAATAACAACACACAAAGACGACCCACAGTTTTACTAAGGTTGATACACGATTATCACTTGTGCTCTATTAGTTATCGATCCATTCTCATAATTTCCATCTGAGACAAATGGGACGCATTAATAACCGGACTACAAATGGCAGCTGTGTCAGGTAAATCGAAGTAATCGACAAGAGATTATGAAACTGAGGTTTTTGCTATTTGGAATTCATTAGCAAAGTGTACTTGTAAACTTGAGGATATACATTTTGTTCCGATAGTTGGTTAGTTGAAGTTTGAGTAACTCAATTGCAGTGTCTCCAATTTTGAAACTTAGTGATACGGGACTGGATCCGCCAGGAAATACTAGTTCCCTCAAGATTACAACATCTTGGTGACGACAGACGAATATTATGAAACCAAGATTTTGTGTAGACTTTCTTCAACCACTTTACATCTCAACCCAGTGACTTGACATCACATGCACTTGAACTGGTGACTACATCATAACTTGATCCGTAAAATTCGATCAGCAGTAAAAACAGACTAGCAAAACATGATATTTGTGATCAAACAATTGTAAACAGTAGATATATTACACTGAAATGAATCAACTGAGTTTTTTTTTCTGATCATAAAAATCTAAACTTAAACAGATCAGAACAATCTCTTTCCTCTCCCCCTCTCTCTCTCTCTCTCACACACACACACACAAAAGCTTACCTCTCTGTATAAACTGAATGGAAATGGAAAACATTATGTAAAAAAAAAATAATATATTTTTATCCTATTGTAAAATTGAAAACAAAAAGAAGGTGTATACGTTAATCTATGCAAAAGTATACATTCAAGAAAAGAGATAATAAACTGAAGACAAGAAACGAATGGAATGGAATGAAATGGAATGGAATATATGGAATGAATATAACTACAAATATAAATAGATACATGGAGAAAGGATAGTTAGAAAGATATGAACAATATAAACATTGCAATTTCCAAATGATAAGATAACTATTGAATAGAGATCAATGTATGATTTCAAAGTACTTTGTACAGAATATAGAGGCTAATTTCCCCTATACATATATATAGTTATATACCATTATTTACCTATATAAATTAATGAAAAGAATAACAGAATTAAGTTGATTTAGTTATAAAGTCTAAAACATAAACAATATTTAAATGAAGTTTTGTTCCTTAAACTGGATAGTTTAATCATGTAGAATTCATTATATTATTGAATTAACAATCATTAGTACATTAGGGTAGTAATGTAGTAAGCTCATTCCACTACTGTATTATTTATTTGCTCACTATAATTTAGACACTTGATCCACTATGTTATTTTCTGTGCGAGTTTGATTGAGCACATGTCTGAACATCAATTTTAAATCTATTCTCCCATTGGTTGTAATACACAAACGATCAATAATTTATCCATACTTGATTAACACTCATAAATATATACGGATTTTTAACACTCACTCACACACACACACTCACTTGGTTTCCCTATGTGCTTGCTTCCTGTACGCTTGCGGATTTTACCAATCTTTAACAATAAACAATCGTTATAACTGGTGTTCAAGGCTTTTGAATAATCCCGAGTAAATCCATAATTCTACTAGGAGATTTAGCCCGCATTAAATACTCAGTTAACGGGATACTATTTATTGGAGTCAGATATAGAGGGTACTATCCTCTACAGTCAAAGCGAACTTTATCAAACTGATATGACAACTAGATCTTAAGATGAAGTTTTATTTTGTGAAAGAAGAAAGGTGTTAAGGAGATCAAAAGTATTTCTCAAGAAAGTTCAAAGGGGCACTGAAAACACTAGGAAATATTTTATCTAATCAGAGTTGAATAGAAATTTCTCAGAAACATCTAGTAAGTGAAGAATTGCATGTCATACTTCTGAATGGATAATTGTCTATACTGATACTATGTTTAGTATAGTGGTTCCAAAAACTTCCAGAAACACAAGGCAATCTGAAATACTAGAAATACCCACGATTTCCTGTGCATAAATAATCTTGGAGCAAAGCGTTCTTTCACACTGTGCTTTTTCTCTCGTGGCCCTCAAATGCCCTGGTACGGCCGAGGGTAAGGAGTTAGCCCTCCCGCTCCAAATGCTCTCACATAGCCACGTACATGCAACCACTGTCAAAGAAGTCCCACTCACCGCCTTCTCGTGGCATTACTATTGTTTACCAAATTCAAAGGCCGAGAAATGAATGTCCGCAGCTTTAACCGGGTTGATGGATACGGAGAGTCCACCTAGAGGAGTTGGAAAACTCTGATTCCAAACCAATGGTGCACATGGGCTTCGATATCCTGAAGGAACAAATGTCGTATGAACAAATCGTTGCTCACCAACTACCATGGGACTTCATCTCCTGTCGTTGCTCCACTACCTTGTGCATCAGACCTTTAGGTCAAACGCTCTGGGTGTGGCCCCCTAAGAAATCCACCTGCTTCAGTTTGAGCACTCAGGTAGTATCCCGGCCCTCATACAAATCGAATGGTTTATATGGCACATAACTATTTGGTACCCTCTTGTACCAATATTCATGTGTTTAAATAAATAAATAATGAATATGTACATTTAGTCTGAGGTTATTTGAAAACTTATCATAAACCACCCAGCATAGATAACAAAACCCTATTGAAATTATCCACCTGACTTATAAATTCTTTCAATCGTATCAAAATCAAACGAGCATAACAAGTTTCTAATAATTATTTATGATCATTTTAGGAATATACTACTCATAATATTACTAAATTAAAACATTGATTATGAAAAACTACATTGAACATTTGTATGCTTACATGTAACAAACAATTCTCACTTAATGATAGATATATCAGTGTACACATGTCCAAAAGTTACTACATATTAACTATCGTGACTATTGTAACCAATGATCGGAGACTCTGGGTGACATGGTTCAGAATCGATCACAATGGCGTAGGTGTTTACGCTCTCTGTCTTCCTTTCAACTATAAGATTAAAATCGCTTCATATCTTTCTTTCTACGAACTAATTCTTTCTTCCTGTACTATATCCTTATATGCAATCTTTCTTTTATATATTAACACCACTGAATTAACTACTTATATGAATCCAGTGTTCATCTTGTTGTGCTAATGAAGTATGGAAACTTGGACCGATGCGTATATGTGCCTGGTCCTACATAGTATCTGACTGTTATATTAACTAAACCAATGTGAAATAGCACTTTCTTAATAAAACTGATAGAATAAGTTTTTAACAGATTTCTTTATAGAAGAAAAGAATAACAGTATTTTAAACAATAATGACCAAAGGTATTGTGTATGACAGTTTGGTTGATTACAATAGGCAACTAAGAAGTAGTGACTTTTACTTGATGATAGTAGGTTTATAAGATTAAGAACGTATTTCGATTCTAGAGACTATAAAATATCATAACCTGGTCAAGTGTATTAATAGTTTTTTTCTTCATTATTACAGTGGTGTATGCTACATATGTTGGTAGACATAAGTAGTATGTGGCGGCAGTCAGAAAGGGAATGCCTGCCAACAGAAGATTGAAATGAGCAGAACAAGAAGGAAATCAGACAGCGATCGAGATAACAACAGAATCAGAAGAATAATGAAGTATGTAAAGGACACTGCAAAGAAGATGTGCAAATGGTGTGCTTAATGTATAATTTCCATATTTTGCTTAGCAACCGTATAATTGTGCATTACACTTGAGTTCTCGTTCACCACATTACTACTTCTTTTGAAGCCTTTAAAATGAAACAGTAGGAAACGGTGGTTTATAGAGGGAAATATCACACTATTACTACATACATAACTTCAGAACTAAGCATTTACTTGACATTGACATTGACATACACACATAAATATTGGTAGAAGGAGGCACCAAATACATATGCGCCACACAGATCTCATTTGATATGTGAGGGCTGTGATACTGCCTGGGTGCCCAAACCGAAGCAAGTGGTTTTCTTAGAGGGCCACACCCCGAGCCTTTGACCCGAAGATCTGATCCACAAGGCAGTGGAGCATCGTGAGGAGATGCAGTCCCATGGTAGCCGGTGACCAACGACTGGTTCATACGCCATTTTTCCCTCAGGATACTGGAGCCCATGTGCACCATTGGTTTGGGATCCGGTTAAAGCGCCGGACATTCGCTCTTCGTCCTCTCATTTTCGTAAACAACACCCCCGCCACGTGAAGGCAGTGAGTAGGACTTCCCTGGCAGAGGCTATATACGCGTGGCCATGTGAGAGTATTTCGAGAGGGAGAGCGGACTCTCCCCATTCTCGGCCGTACCAGGGCGTTCGGGGGCAAGCATTTACTTACTTAAACACAAACATTTGTATATGGAGGCATCAAATATATATGCCCCACACGAATGGTTCGATTTGTGTGAGGGCTGGAATACTGTCCGGACGCCCAAACAGAGCATTGCATCACAGCGTAGTGAATGAGAACACCAGTGGGGTACAACGAAATGTGTTTGAACACACAATTACAGAATGTTTTACGAAAATCGTAGAACCATATAATAAACACTTCATTTACAAAATATCAATCAATTGTCTAAGAATAAATTGTTCCTTCGTTTCACACCAATCACTCTCTGTTCTCATTCTCTTAGATCTTCTTAACCTTCTGCCCCCAAATGCCCTGGTACGGCCGAGAGTGGGGAGAGTCCGCTCTCCCTCTCGAAATACTCTCACATGGCCACGCGTATATAGCCTCTGCCAGGGAAGTCCTACTCACTGCCTTCACGTGGCGGGGGTGTTGTTTACGAAAATGAGAGGACGAAGAGCGAATGTCCGGCGCTTTAACCGGATCCCAAATCAATGGTGCACATGGGCTCCAGTATCCTGAGGGAAAAATGGCGTATGAACCAGTCGTTGGTCACCGGCTACCATGGGACTGCATCTCCTCACGATGCTCCACTGCCTTGTGGATCAGACGTTCAGGTCGAAGGCTCGGGGTGTGGCCCTCTAAGAAAACCACCTGCTTCGGTTTGGGCACCCGAGCAGTATCACAGCCCTCACACAAATCAATTGAGATTCGTGTGGCGCATATGTATTTGGTGCCTCCTTGTACCAATACCTATGTGTTATAATAAATAAATAAATAATAAATCTTAACCTTCTGCCACCAGACATTTCACTTTCGATTGATAGTACATACTACTTATATCCGTCGACATCAGTAACACACATCACAATAGTATAATAACAGAAGTTTTTTCTAGATTATATCTTTGAGTAAATTTAACTTGTACACGACTTCTAGTATCTATGCACATAAATGTCTACATAACATTGAAAACGAGTAGTACTGACGTTTAAATCAAAAATGAAGAAAACTTACATTGAAGGTTTTGTTCCCGTATAAGACACACGTGTGTTACGCCGTAAACGTGCAGCTATTGGCTCGTCTTCACTATAGTTAATGAACAGTTATTATTTTTTTAAATGAAAACAAAAAATAATATAGTTGGAAGAATGAACACTGAAATTCAGATGAACATTTATTTAACAAACTTTCTTATTAGAATAGGTTTTGTGGAGATTATAATAATTTCAATGGTTGAGATCATGAGTCAATTGAAGCTAGACAACCATGGAAAAACTGTAAGCACTGATAGGTCCTGGGTTCGAAACCCGAGGGGCGGGGTCGTGGATGCGCATTGCTGAGGAGTCCCATATTAGGTCGAAACGGCCGTCCAGTGCTTCCAGGTTTTCCATAGTGGTTTAGCCTCAATTGATTCATGATCTCAACTATTGAAACTTTCTTATGCTTATTTTTCCTGTCCATGAAGTCAAAAGTAATAAAATCAATGAAAATTTACTCAATGTTATTAATACATAATTGAACGCTAGAATACTGTTTGTTCGTTTTTTCCTTGAATGAATTCAATATCTACAAATGCAGTGAGAAATACTTTATCAATATAATTAGATAAATTATTGAAGACAAAGTCGAGAGTAACAAGTGAGATTTCTATTCTCATAGGTAATTAGTAATCTCTGTGCTTGATAGAATAATATTTTACAATCTTATGATGATTTTTGATATAAATATGTAGCACTGTATTACTTGTTAAAACACATATCATTAGACAGTTTTGAGTCAAAGCTTAAAACCTCCACCCTCAAACACCTACTTCAATCTGGACAGTCAGGAGTAGTATCACCATTGTTTTTTATCTTGATTGTATTCTCTTCCTTTCCTTCCTTCTCTACAATGTTATATCTGTGTTTATGTGGTGTATTCTGTTTTTGGTGTCCATTTGTACCAGATTTTGTATGTATTAAATAAGTGAGAACACGTACGGAAAATGTATGCAGCTCAAAACAGCATATGAATCTGTACTTCACTACTGAGTCACATAAAAAACTTTATGAGATCATACAATAATCATTGATGAATCAATCTAGACTGAATAGTTCTATTTTGTTTCCGAACATCTCAAAATTATGAACGAGATTATAGCGGATCTTTCACATTTTTATACAATGGAAATAATTGTCTTTAAACCAATCATTCTAATTTTAGACAGATAGTATTCCAGACGTCAATAACGTGTTAAATAGCATAAATTATCCACCAGTGTCCTGTGTATAACTAGAGGTTCAGAACAATTCACAAAATGACACAAATTTTTTATCTGGAATTTATTATTTTCATCATGAATGTTGATGACAGCCGTAGTCATTGAGATTCAGTTATATAATACTTTCCTTTGATATTGAAATTCTACAATCCTATCCCTTTTAAGTACTTAGTTTCCTTTTAATGAATCATATCTACTGGAGAGGGCCACTCTCTCTGGGTAGAAATAAAAGTAGAAATTTGTAACATCCAATTTTTCCCTTATTCTCTACACTTTCCATGTGATAGTGGACAACAGGAATATAAATCTTAATAAATCATATTGTGACTCCCTTTTCTATATGAAATAATTAAGCTTTCTGTATCCGGGTCAGGGTACTGAATGTTCCACTTGGAGGTTGAATGTGTTAAATAAATAGATTTTTTGATTAAATATTCAAGCTACTTATAAGTAGGCTGAAATTGATCTCTTAAAGATGAGAGATAAACATGATAGTCCGTCCATTACAGAAGAAATACCAGTTTAATCCTAGTTTGTAGCATCACAGCAACGATCATCAATCAAACCCTATGCAGAGAACTAGGAACCTTTGTGTTTTTTCATACTAATATGAAGCTTCCGATTTCTAAATGCATACAACAAATAAACCCTATAATACAATAAAATGATCAATACACATGTTATTTTCGCAAAATATGTCGGTACTGGATTTGGACTTGTGGGATTCAAAACAGAACACTTTAGTATCAATAAAGAAACTGAGTAGTTGCATGACAACTCCAGTTTTCAGTGATTTCTCCGAATTATATCACTTCATCAAAGAAATTAACATGAAAATAAATGCAATCAATAAATATGGATGCACCAATTAATTTATGATTATAAATAGGCATGTGGTAAGACTCACATATTATAAGCGATTTGTACCTTTGGTTTTTTCTAAAAATAGATCAGAAAATATATAATAGCGCAGTATTGAAACAACATCTGGTTATTCAAAAAGAGGGTCCTGGTACAGCCGAAGGAGAGTCCGCTCTCCCTCTCCAAATGCTATCACATGGCCATGCACATTTAGATGAATAATACCCATCACTATAGTAAAACCGCTTTATAATTTTAACTATGAACTAGCGAGGTAAAAAGTATAATATGACTCTAAAAATCAGAACCAATAGACAGGCGTGAATTCAACCCATCTTCACTATGCAAACCGATTTTGAGCTACATCACTCCATGTCTTTAATTGTTAATCGTGGTAGTCGGGTGGACCTCAATCAGGATTAGAACGGTAGTCAATTATTTTGTGGACTGACGTCACGTTTTGATTTGACCGGTCCCACTTTTTCTCCAACTTATTACTACATCAGCCGATATTGTATTGACAGACGATGATCAGGTGTGAGTAACGCATGTCCCAACAACCTCAGTCGATGATGATTCACAACTACACCAACGGAATCGCTTATTACCCTGAGTCTAACTTAATTAGTGCTCACTCGAATGTTCTAACATACGCGAGAATGTTTTACATACGACCAAATACTGGTAATCTATAAATGTCCTCTGAGTATGAATATATTGCATAGCAGATTGCTGACTCGTTTGATGACTGTGACATGTGATTTTCTAAACCAAAGTTTAAACAGCGGGAACAATCAGCTATGGGGATGGCCTTGGCTGGTTTATCCGACCTGAATATACTGCAAGTGCTTTTGCAAAACTGCGCTGAGGATAAAGACGGCTATGCCGTTGAAACGTTCTCTAGAAACAATACCAGCCTAGAATATAAAATAAAAACAAGATGTTTAAATTTTGAGATGTGACCATCTGAAATCACTTCAGAGTACAGCTAGACCATATACATGACAATAACTGGATCTAATGTACTACAGTGAGAAAGATTTATGGAATAACAAAGGAAATATTATCATAGCAAATTAGTGAGGCTTTTGAATCTTTATGAGAAATATTTGATTTCCTTAAATTAACTAATCAAATAAATACTTTGATAATTCGTTATTTCCAATCTTTTTAAATAAATGCTCACTGGAAAAGAATTTTCAAAGTACTGACAAATCCATGTTTCTATTGAATTCACGGAGGCAATATGCTTGCTTTCGAAACTCAAGACAAATACTTCAAAACCGATTCAGATTACTGGATCAATACAAAACATTTCTAAGATGCGACTAATTTTTAATTCTATCTGACCAATACTGAAACTTAAAGTACGATATGCAAAAAGAAATAGTTTTTTTAAAAAGGGTACCAACATACCCGAACAGTAGATGGCTGATGAATAATTGAGTCATTTTCAGTTGAATTAGAAGTTGACATTTTACTGTGATCCAAAGAAGTAGACGAAGTGCTAACATTCGCACGTCGTCTTCTCTGAGTATTGGCTGGCTGTACACGCCTGTGTCGAGGAACAAGTGTTGGAGGAGTTACAGGATCGGCAATAACTACTGGGGAATTCATTACCTCAGGCAGATGAGCCGAATTAGTTTGTTCCCTTAAACGGATCAAATATATAAAATTACTTTACTTTAATCAGATCAGTTGTATTTATGATAAGCTTTACAGAATAAATTTTACATGTAGGGTGAATGAATTAGTCAGCTAAACATAACATAGGATATGTGTGTGTCGGTTCAAGTTTGCACACCACAACAGCATAACCAGATGTGACAATGGTATGTGCGGAAACAGCATCAACAGAGGTGAAAAAGATTAATCAAGCAAGATATCGTTCGAAAATAAAATATGGATTCGTGAAATGAAAAATTAAGACTTGGGACCTACATGAGGACCATCGTGAACGATTTTGAGTCAAGTCACTAAAAGTCTCTAACCATTGGTCACAATAATCGCACGGAGCCGAACTAGGTAGTATGTACCTATATGCATGGCTTGGTTCAATAGCTAATGGTTTCATGGACTTACATCACGTTCGTCTTAGACACCCTTATCTACTTCGTTCTTCTAAATTTGTGCAGACATCACTTACATTTTTATGGAACTTTGTGACAACCGTGTTATACGAAATCTTATGTAACCTACCTTTTTGTTGACCTCATATTTGGTTTCTTTAGGGAACTTTTCGTCATCACTAAAGATTCAGACTGAAGAGACAATGACTGGTCATTGACGATAGGAGTTGCCTTGCGTCTGGGTCGAAGCTGCCGAACTGTCGAAGGAACAGCAAAAGTTGATTGGACCGACGAATTAACGACTGAACTGTCAGGTGATATGTCACGTTTTCTCTTGGCACGACACTTTTTAACCGTAGCAATCTCTGGACATACTTCTTTGGATGGTGCAATATTCTCCTTATCTGGAGATGTGCAATTGGCAACTGTTTGTTTATTACATTCCTTCTAAAATGAATTTTCATAAAGAAATGGTTAAAATGATCTGTATGGCTAATTTACATCGTTTATCATTCTTTTTCGTATTTTCATTTAAGTATGAAGCACTTAGCACAATCTCAACATATTCTCTTAGGTTTCTGTTTTTTTTATTTTTGCAATCAAGTTCCTATTAGTTTCAAAGACCCATAAACCGTTGGATTTAAGGTTAAATACAGACATTATATAAGAACCATGATAAAAGAAAACACACACCTGGGGATATTTAGTTGGATGGGGAGTAGACTCATTGACAGGTGATGATGTAAACAATCCATAATGTCTAGAGGATACCATATGTGAACTTGTCTGCAATTCACCAATTCTAGAAATTCTATTTGGTTTCAGTGACAAAGAAATATCGAGTGAAACTATGTCACATGAAGTTCGAAGGCTAAGTTATAAGGTGAGAAAGACAAGTAGTAAAAGGTTAAGACAGTAAATACAACTAGAAAACTTATCATCAAGAATGAATATCATAATTAAAGAGAAATTCAATCAGCCAGTTATTCATAACGTAGAAAAACCTACCTTGTGTTCCCATGGTTATCAAAAGTCAAAGTGTATTTTCTAGCTGTATCAAAAACAGAGGTCCTGCGATTACCCGATTCGTCGTAAATAGAACAGTCGCCGTTTGTTGTACCATCAAAGATGTAAGATCTGTCCACAAAAGACTGACCAGGTGGTGTCCGTGGAATTTTATCTCGCTTTTGAAAAGGATCCATGTACTGAATCACAAACTCTGACCCTGAAGATTAGCAAGACAGAAGAGCTGAAACACCCCTTCGACAAAAATAAAGTGCGAAAACTTGCCAAAAAGAATAAAACCAGGCTATAAATATGCTAAATGTATTTTGCACTAATAGCTGTCAGGAAGTCGCCTCCCTAAAATATAAGTTTTAAAATATCTTGAACGTAAATTGTCTATATTCGCATAAAACAACCTGGGTCGACATGCAGCATTGCCCATAAATAGAAAAGGAACCGTTTTATCTTCAAATGAAATAAAATTATTTAGGCAGTCATCTTTTATAAATATAATGAGGGAAAATCAACAATCATCATCACTTATCAAATATGTAGTGAACAATGAAGATAGGTCTCAGTTTTCGCTCACAGCAACCTGAGAATTATGGCAAACCACAGCCTGAAAGTGCTGACAATCAAGTTGGATTCGCATTATAACCACGATCAAAGGCTAACAATCTTGAGTGTGATGACGTAGATGTACTGAATCTTTCTGCATTGCTCGATTTTGATTTGCAATACTATTTTGTACTTTTAACTTTCCGAATTCATCACTTTTCGCACCATACTGCTGTTTACACATAATTTCTAGGGTTAAAACGTTTCAAGCCTCTACTTAACAATTGACAAATTACGAGCCCAAAAGATTGTTATGAGCAAGACAGACGAGATACTCGAGTTGATAAAAAAATGAACAATTTGAATTCCGGTATCGGATTCCAACAAATATATTTCAACTCAAGTTAACTGTTTTCTTTAACTAGACCTTGATTAGAACACAGAAAGATATATCAGTTGTATATCTTCTTGCACACAGATTTTCTCACTGACTGGCCAACTATCGGGTGGATTATTACCATAGTTGTTTTATTCGAGAGATAAATCATACGTAAAAATTGGCAAGAATCTCTTAGTCTTTTAATTATTAACCAAAAACACACTTTCCTACGTGGAATTTATTGAAGTCAAACAATTTATGGAGTAACTCGACTAAAGCCCACAAACATAATTCAAGCACATGAAATAAATAGAAGATTTTAGGCGTTAAGTCATCATCCACGTGTTAATGTTTGCATTAACTGCACTCAGTGATCGGGATTTCACAACTTAACAAATAGTAAAAATCAATCAGATGTCAAATTCTAACTCTAAGACAAGTAAATCAGATTACACGAACCGAGTGAACACAAAACGAATTTATGTAATGTACCAAGGTCACCGTCCCGAAGGAACGAGGTTATTCATCCTCATTTCAATGTTTGCTATTAGTAATATAAGGCAGTTGTAAAATTTGTTCGGTTTTCGTAGTTTCAATCAAGGTTCGACATGAACTGAAAAAACTGAGAAACGTAGGATGGTTTCTTACGTCGAAGTGCCCGACATCTCAGAGGTGAGAATCCAAGATCTTAGCACCACAGGCGTAGCCTGTATACCACTCAACTCAATCAAAGATCATGCATTCCTTTCTGACTTAAAACCAGTCTTATGCACTCTGTGCTTTATATTTCCCGTTGAATTGTTGAGAGGGTTAACTGATTTTATAACGAGCTAAGTAGCTTAAACGTATACTACATCCACATACAAAAAATAAAATATTTGAGGAAGTAGGGGTCAAAAACCGCTAAAGTCTACAATTATTTTGAAACCGTTTTTGCGTCCTTTTTGAAGAAGAATGGTAAGGCGAAGTGTAAGTAAACGCACTTTGCTTTTTTGAACTCTCTCTCACGTACACACACACACACGCCAAATAAGAGACTTTTTCAATACTGAATTGTTTTGTATGCATGTAGCGACGGTTTAGAATTAAGATGAGACCGAGGGCGCCGAACTGAATAACGTATTGTGCACACCTGATTTTTTTATAGTGTGTGTATGTAGTTATCACCGCTTCTTTCTGGCTCTGTGATCGCGACCGACAAACAGTCTAGTGTCACATATGGTAGTTCTGTAGAATTATGGTCTACTTCGTCATTAGCACTGCTCTAATAATGGATCCGATCCTAAAATTGTAGATTTTTCATGATGTGACTACCTGATCGATAGGATCTTACGTGGACATCACATCATTTTCTACACTGACTAATTTATCGTAACAATCTAACAACATGTCTGGAGTTTCTAAGGAACATTTAGGCTGGAGGTAGAGCAGTATATTTAGTGCGAGAAAAAACAAGTTATGCAGGATGACTGCGTCTACGGGGCTGAGCCATGCCATCCGGTTGAATCCCTAATGAATTATTCCCGCCTTCTCCATTGTTGACCTACTCTTCGTGTTAATTCTTGAATATGCATTTCCCAGTTATCTTATGTTCGGCTTTGAGGATTGTGTTGTTAGGACCAATACAACTACAAATTTACTTTCAGCGAAGAGCCTCAGTCCCAAACTAAAGAGCTACCATCATCTTATTGTTGTATTTCTAACTTATGTGATTCAACCAAGGTGATAACTCGACCCTCCATCCCCATAATATGAGAGAATTTATGAGGTATTAACTAACATAACTTGTCTCGGCTTCAAAGCTTCTGCCAAATTAATGAATACTAGGTTCATGTGGCCAAGCATACAAAACCATGTACTTAACTGAGTTATGGAACATCCAGTATTACAACAGTCAGAAGCTACACGATATGCAGATTCAATCATCGGGGTTTTCTTTACTGCGTCCTAATGGTTTTATTTAAATGTACAGATAGACTCATGATGTCCCAAACAGTCATATCAACAATTGATATCATGTCCGAAACAGTAGCAACTGAATCAATCCCGAGATCAAACGCTCAGGCTTGAAGTGGTTGATAGTCGCGAGCTACCATATACTAAAAAAGCACTTTTACACATGTCTGGAAAAGATGTATCAAAGTAAAAGGACCACCATTCGAAGAGCCACTCAAGAAAATCCAAAAATTTCGTCACGTAAAGGTTTGAAGGCTCAGGCACCGAAGGTGATGATGGACTAAAACCGACTCATCTAGACAATCAACTGTAGTTGTATTGGTCCTAACAACACAATCCTCAAAGCCGAACATAAGATAACTGGGAAATTGTGGTGTTTGAATGAAGTAATGACTCCTTTGTACTTGTTGAATGTTTGATTTCGAATTCTAAATACAGTACATTCGTTAGTGCTTGTGTAGTACTTCTTGATTCAATTGCGTTATCCCTGGGATTCTTAGTTCATACTATAATTCAATTACTCCTAATTATCATATTGGCGTCGCGATGGAGTCTGCGATGGAACAGTTAGATATTCATTCAACTTCTGAAGCTTTTGAGGATTATTTGGAAAGGTTTGAAATTTGGAGCATGACCAAGAAGGATGTTAAATGTGATAAAATTGTGGCACATTTCCTGACATTCATCGGAAAAGAAGCATACAGCTTATTGAAAACTTTGGCATATCCAGAAAAACCTATCTCACTTCCTTATGCAACTATTAAGGAGTTATTATTAAATCATGTAAAGTGCATTAGTTTTGAATGCCGTGAAAGGGCTAAATTTCATAAGATGACTCGTCAAAATGACCAAAAGATTAAGGAATTCATTCTTGAATTGCAGAAACAAGCTGCCAAATGTAATTTTGGTGATCAACTTCATGTGCAACTGAGAGATCGATTAATTGCTGGAATTAACTTGCCGGGTTTGGAAAGAGAGCTGTTAAGAATGCCGAACTGTTCCTTTCAAGATGCTAGAACTGCGTGTATTAACTACGAGGCAGTGAATGAACTTGATATCCAGTCGATGAATATTTCTAATACTTTGCTTAGTCGTCATGATGGAATACAATCTTAGGGTCAATCAAAATTGCGTTCGTTTAACAGTGGTTCCTATTCTCGTGTAAATATGAAAGATATCTCAACAAGGAATTACAAAGGAAATCACAAAGGTGAGACCAAGTTTGGCAAATGTTTATCATGTGGAAAAATTCATTCTCGTAATTCATGTGCATTTCGTAATGCTAAATGTTTTAGATGTGGTAAGATAGGACACATTCAATCAGTATGCAAAGCTACTATTCATTTTGCCTCAAGTAGTACTAAATCTTGTAATTTAGATCCCAGTGATTCAGCTGTTCCTAATGATCATTTATCTTTGTCTACTGTTTCGAAAGGTAATGCTCATATTCAAAAGCGATTATATACATCTCTTGGTTCATGTCATGACTTTATTGTGGACACAGGCAGTATAGAGTCCATTATTTCATTCAAGAACTTGAAATCTTTAGATCCTAATGTTGTGGTACGACCCACTGAGGTATCAATATTGGGGATTACTGGACACAGACTGCCTATACGAGGATGTTGTGAGTTGCTAATAAGAGATGATAATTCTTCGTACATACCTTGTGAATTTTTAGTTAGCGAAACAGGACTGTCAATACTGGGCTTAAGGAATTTGAAAAGGCTTAAAGTGGAGCTGTCTTTCCTAGTTTCTAAAAAAAATAATGATGCTTTACTTAAAGATTTGATAGCCACGTGTGCTAAGTGCAGTGGAGGCATGAAGATTCAGCCTAAAAAAATTCAAGTACAGGGTGAACCAGTCTTTCTTAAAAGACGAATAATTCCTTATGGTCGTCGAGAGGCAGTACATAAAACATTAAACGGCATAATTGAACCGATCCAGTCCTCAGCATGGGGTACTCCTATTGTTACGCCACTGAAGTCGGATGGCAAAACCCCTAGAATATGTGGTGACTATAGATTAACACTGAATTCCCGTTTGTTGAAGCAAACGTGCACGATGGTAGAGGCTGAAGATATTCTAAATCGACTTCATGGTTCTAAAGTGTTCTCGAAAGTTGACCTAAAAGATGCTTATCTCCAAATCCCTTTAGATCAATCTTCATCTCTTTTGACGACAATTAATACTCCTTTTGGTCTGTTCAAATACAATTTCCTTCCATTTGGTCTAAGTTGTTCTCCAGCTATATTTCAGGAAGTCATGAATAATGTAGTTAGTGACCTTGAGGGCGTTGAAGTTTATCAAGATGATCTCATTGTCCATGGTTCTGATAAGGTAGTTCATAACCAGAGACTTATTGCTTTATTGCGTCGTTTAATTGAGAAGAATATTACAGTGAATCCAAATAAGTGTTCATTTTGTGTATCTAATTTCGAATGTCTTGGATACCTAGTTGATGGTAATGGTTTTAGACCAGATATGAAACGACTAGCTCCACTGACAAATGCACAGTCTCCAAAAAATCTTACGGAACTACGTTCACTAGTGGGTGCTCTTCAATACTATTCCCGTTTTATTCCTAATTTTTATTGTCGTGCGAATTGTTTATTTAATATTTTGACATCCAATTCATTTAAATGGGGTGAGGAACAAGAGTAATGCTTACGTAGTCTACTAAAGTTTCTTCAAAGTGATGCTGTTCTTCGAACTTACTCCCCTAGTGTACAGTCTGTACTTATCACTGATGCATCACCTGTGGGTATTGGCGCAGTTTTGGAACAGGAGGGTAGACCAGTTATTTGTGTTTCACGCAAACTTACTGTTACTGAACAAGGTTATTCACAGACTCAGCGAGAAGCATTAGCTGTGTTTTGGGCTGTTAAAAGACTCCATAAATATTTATTCGGAAAGAAATTCACTATTGTTACTGATCATGAGGCTTTAAAGTTTATTTATCATCCTGAAAAATCCTTAGCACGTTCCTCAGCTGCTATGGTTCAACGATGGAGTATTGCTTTGAGTGCCTATGACTATACGGTTCAGCACAGGAGTGCCAAACAAACTCAACATGTTGACTACATTTCTCGACAGTCATTACAAGATAAACCCGTGAATACTTCAGACTGTTTGTTAGTGCAACCTTTACCAGTGAAACGTCCAGATCTCATTAGAGAAACTCGTAAATACTTTGGATGTATAATTAATGCTATACGGAAAGGTTGGAATGCTAATTTGAAACGTAGATTTTTTATCTATTTTTCAAAGCGGGATGAGTTATCTACTACTCCTGATGGTATTTTGTGTTTAAATGATCGTGTTGCTATTCC
Source organism: Schistosoma spindalis (assembly GCA_946903255.1). Lineage (NCBI taxonomy): Eukaryota > Metazoa > Platyhelminthes > Trematoda > Strigeidida > Schistosomatidae > Schistosoma > Schistosoma spindalis. The sequence goes on from OX336420.1 coordinate 7,797,548, forward strand.
TCCTTCATTGCATAAATCTGTCCTAGAAGATCTTCATAGTGGACATTTAGGTGTTGAAAAAATGAAGTCATTGACGAGGCTCACATGTTGGTGGCCAGAAATAAATGCAGATATTTGTCGTACAGCAAACAATTGTGAAAAGTGTCATAAGCTGAAAAATCAGCATTCGAAGTGGACTCCATGGCCAGTATCGTCTGAGGCCTGGCAGAGAATTCATGCAGACTATTGTGGTCCGTTTCTTGGCAAATACTATGCGCTTGTAGTTATTGATTCTTTTTCAAAGTGGCCTGAAGTTTTCTTCACAACTTCACCAAATTCTGACTTCACAATTCAAGCATTAAGAAAGATGTTTAGTCGAGAAGGGGTTCCAATGGTGTTAGTAACTGATAACGGCTCTCATTTTGCTGCAGATGCAGTCACTACCTGGTTAAATGGTATAGGGTGCAAACATCTGTTTACTGCTCCCAGACATCCTTGTTCCAATGGTCAGGCAGAAAATTTTGTCAGGACGTTAAAAACTGCCATTGATTCTATTGCTGCCTCAACATTTAATGAGCTGGAGAGGGGAGTAGATACCTTTCTACTGCAATATAGAAATGCCAGACATTCGGTGACGAAAATGATTCCATCAAAACTATTAAAAGGAAGAACTCTTCGGTCGAATATGAGATGTTTGGAGTCTGCAGAAGTTACGTATTATCGTGGCAATGATCTTCGACCATCCACGGGGATTGTTCTGAAGAATGTCGGGAAATCTATGGTGCGACTTCTAGATATCAATGACTTAAGTACACACAATCGACATGTTGATCAACTACAGTTCCAGCAACCAGGTGAGTCTGTTCCGATTTCAGTTGTTAATTCTAATACTAATGAGTGCATTCTAGATAATACAGAGTCTTTATCCAATACATTGTCGGACAGACAAAGCATGAACTTGAGGAGAAGACGTACAATTGATTACAGACAATTAGACTCTAATTTAAGCTGTGGCGGATGTGGTGTTTGAATGAAGTAATGACTCCTTTGTACTTGTTGAATGTTTGATTTCGAATTCTAAATACAGTACATTCGTTAGTGCTTGTGTAGTACTTCTTGATTCAATTGCGTTATCCCTGGGATTCTTAGTTCATACTATAATTCAATTACTTCTAATTATCATAGAAATGCATATTCAAGAATTAACACGAAGAGTAGGTCAACAATGGAGAAGGCGGGAATAATTCATTAGGGATTCAACCGGATGGCATGGCTCAGCCCCGTAGACGCAGTCATCCTGCATAACTTGTTTTTTCTCGCACTAAATATACTGCTCTACCTCCAGCCTAAATGTTCCTTAGAAACTCCAGACATGTTGTTAGATTGTTACGATAAATTAGTCAGTGTAGAAAATGATGTGATGTCCACGTAAGATCCTATCGATCAGGTAGTCACATCATGAAAAATCTACAATTTTAGGATCGGATCCATTATTAGAGCAGTGCTAATGACGAAGTAGACCATAATCCTGCAGATTCTTTAATTCCTAGTTCTTTCTCCAGTTCTCACTCAATTCTTGTGAAGATGCCACAGGTATTCGGAGTTTGACAACGCTTTAACCAGTAACACCTTCTAATACGAAGCGCACCCACCAAGTAAAATCAAAAGACAGAAGCGAGGAGATCGAAGATATATTTGATAAGCTATCAATATATCGAGGATCGTTGGCACTAATCTGGCTAGCGATTGAGGCAGATGTTGAGCACGGCGTTCCCACACGTGATCTGGTGCGGATGCTTGACCGAGCGCCTTCAGCTAGATGAGTCCACTAAAACTATGGTCAGCATCCAATGTCGAAAACTTACAGAGCTATTTGATTTTGGGGAATTATTTACCGCTACAGATCACTCCCCCCCCTAGTGGGGTAGTGATGACCCTAAGACGTGGCCAGCCAGAAGTTTAAACCCAACGAGATTTTCGTTGGTAAACACTCTTCTGATAGCTTGCTAGGTTTAGCAGCGTCTGGTCGTCTTTCCTTACTATAATGGACCATGATGTACAATATAGTAAAAAAAAGGTACAATGCAGATTTTCGTTTTTCGCAACTTCATCGTTCTTTTCCAGTCGTCCTGGAAAAGAAAAGAAAAATATGTAAGTGCATGTCGGAATACACTCGTACGCGCGTGAAAACACAAAACAAGCGAAGAAAAAGGAAAACAAACTCATGCTCACGTAGTAGCGTAAAATAAGATTTTTATAATATCGTTGTTTTTTTTTTGAAATAAAAAAAAATAATATATAAGCATATTAAATTCAGGTTTTTTTTAAAAAAAATTATATGTAGTACAAAGGGAAATTCGAGAGGATGTAAAATGTTAACTTGTATCTTACGTACAGTAATCGTTCAAGTGTTCTGGAAATCTTACTCTTCTTCCAGAACGCGTTGTTTTGAGTTTATTTTCGGATACCGTCGCAGTATCAACGTGTGTGTCTGCTGTCGATTGAGGCATTATAAGCGCAGGAGTTGTGTCGTGCGATTGTATTGAAGGAAAATCGACGTGAATAGGATTTCCTTCTAAATACGCTGCTTTGAGGCGATCGATGCTGATGCTTTCGTTAGTTCCGTTCTTATCTATTATATAGTACTTAGATTCGCGTTGAAGAACTTTGAAAGGTCCTTCATATGTTGATTCGAGAGGTCGTCGATGCGAGTCTCGACGCACGAAAACGTGTGTACTATGTAGTAAGTCAGGTTGAACGAAAACATCAGTTGATTGTGGTCGAGTGGAAACAGGTTTAACTGAACGCATTGTGTTTGTAAGCCTGTTCGTGTAGGAGGTTAGATCCATGTCCATCGAAGAGGATGAAGGATCCACGAACTCTCCTGGAAGTCGAAGGGTCGTACCATAAACGAGTTGAGATGCAGTGTATCCAATGTCAGATTTCACTGCATTGCGTATGCCTAGTAAGACGAGTGGAAGAGCGTCAGTCCACTGAGAAATGTTTGAGGCTGATAGTGACGCTTTTAGTTGTCGGTGAAAACGTTCTACTAACCCGTTTGCTTGTGGGTGGTAGGCCGTCGTTCGAAAGCGAGTGATTCCTAGTTTCATGGTAAGACAACGGAACAGTTCAGATTCAAACTGACGTCCACGGTCTGTAGTAATGGTTTTTGGGCAGCCGAAGTTTGCTACCCACCTCTCGACGAAGGCGCGAGCCACTGTTTCAGCAGTAATATCTCTGATGGGTACTGCTTCTGGCCATCGAGTAAAACGGTCTACGCATGTTAAAAGATAAGAATATCCATTTGAATCTGGTAAAGGTCCTACCAAATCCAAATGAACATGATCGAAGCGAGCATCGGGAGTTTTAAACGAGCCTAAGGGACATTTGTTATGCCTAATAACCTTAGATTTCTGGCAGCTTACACAGGAACGTGCCCACTCCCTCACATCTTTATTCATACCAGGCCAGCAAAACCGTTCTGCTATAAGCTTGATGGTTGCACGAACACCTGGATGAGAAAGTCTGTGCAACGTATCGAAGACGTTGCGTCGATATTGTTTCGGCACGATTGGGCGATCCCTACCTGTAGATGTGTCACAAAGTAAGGTTTCCTTACCTGTTCCCATCTGTTTAATGCGCAGTTTAAGTGTTGTTGAGGCCAACTCGTGCTGAAGATCACTGTCTTCTTTTTGAAGTTGGGCGAGTTTTAAAAGGTCGATTCCTTGGGAACTGTTCAAGGAATTTATACGAGACAAGGCGTCTGCGACTACATTGTTTGCTCCAGAAATGTGTCGAATATCTGAAGTAAACTGCGAAATGTAGTCCAGTTGTCGAGACTCACGTGGTGAGTACTTGTTCGAAGAAGAGCTTAAGGAGAACGTAAGTGGTTTATGGTCGGTAAAAATGATAAATTCACGGCCTTCGATATAGTGTTGAAAATGCCGGACAGCACAATACATAGCTAGGAGTTCCCTACCGAATGTGCTGTACCTCGATTCAGTGTCTAGCAACCGTCTAGAGAAAAATGCCAAAGGTTGCCAGGAGTGGTTAACCCATTGTTGTAAGACTGCTCCGATTGCTGAGTCGGATGCGTCTACTGAGATGCTAATGGGCGCTTTAGGGTCCTGATGAGCAAGCATTGCTGCTCGGGCGATATGTTCCTTAACCGTGGAGAATGCTTTTCGGGTAGTGTCATCTAGATTAATGGATTTCGCATTTCCACGAAGTTGGTCAGTAAGGGGTTTCATAAGTAACGCGCATTTCGGTATGAATCGTCTATAAAAACTTACCAGACCGTTAAACGTGCGCAATTGCTTGATGGTGGTCGGTTCTGGGTAATCCAGAATGGCCGCTACTTTCGTTCTAAGGGGTCGAATGCCATGCGCATCTATAGTGTGTCCTAAGAAGTCTAAGGATTCGGTTCCGATTTGGCATTTCTGAATGTTAACGGTAATGCCATGCTTTTGTAGTCGGTCGAAAACAATGTCCAGATGCTGGAGATGTGATTCTCTGTCCGGACTTGCTATTAGACAGTCATCAACGTATGCATGTACGAAGTTGAGACCTCGAAAAACGTCATCTATGAACCTTTGGAAAGTCTGTGCCGCGTTTCTCAGACCGAAATGCATTCGCAAAAATTCATAGAGTCCGAAGGGCGTTATAATAGCGGTTTTTGAAATGTCTTCAGTGGCCATAGGAATTTGGTTATAAGCTTTTACCAAGTCAATTTTTGAAAAGACAGTTGCACCTTTCAAGGTAGCTGTCAAATCGTGAATGTGGGGCAACGGGTAACGATCGGGAATGGTGTTTGCATTCAATCTCCGATAGTCACCAGTTGGACGCCAATCGTTGCTGTCCTTTTTAGGGACCATGTGCAACGGAGATGCCCATGGGCTATTTGACGGTCGTATGATCCCTAAGTTTATCATATGGTCGAATTCGTTTTTCGCCAACCTTAACTTTTCGGGGGCCAGTCGGCGTGCTTTCGAGAATACAGGTGGTCCTGTAGTCGTGATGTGATGTGTAACATTGCTGGTTACACACGGCAATTTCGGTTGCGATTGGTAAATGCCAGAATATTTATCGAGTAGTGGTTGGTAGAAGGGGTCTATAGTGTGCTTAATAGTGACTGGGGATAACCTGCAACCAGAAAAAGAAGTCAGGCAAACAGATAAATTAGTGTTTCCGTCAACTAACCTCCGTTTGCGCGTATCGATAATTAAGTTGTGGTGTTGTAGAAGGTCCATACCAATGATTGGCATAGAAACATCTGCAACAACAAAAATCCAGTGAATGGATTTGCGTAAACCCACGTTAAGATAAACATACCTTTGGCCATAAGTAGCGATAGGCTTTCCGTCTGCCGCCTGTAGATTTAAAACAGGCTCGTGTAGCCTGTCGTTGGAATTCGCCGGGAGAACGCTAACCTCTGCGCCAGTATCTACGAGGTAGCGAACTCTCGTTATCATATCAGTGACATATAAAAGACGACTATGTTCGCCGGCTACGGTCGCCGTTAACGCGTGCCGGCTTGGAAGTTTCCCGAAGCGTTCTTCGCGTCGACGGATTTCGCATTGGGGAAATTGCAGGGTTTTCTACAATTTCTGGCAGACTTTCCGTACTGGTTATGGTACCAGCACCAATCAGGATTATCTGTCTCTCGAGTTCTAGATACGGATCGCCTACGTGATGTGCTTCTCCGCGGAGTAAGTGATCGTTTGCGGTCGTTACCGAGTTTGAGATAGCGCGTGAGTGTATGACACAACTGTGTTATGTCATTCTGGGTCGTTTGAGGCTTTTCTTTGACTGAAAAAACCTCGGCGTTAGGAGACCTAGTGATCTCGAGAATGCGATCGGCAGATGCCGCCAGTTCGTCTACGGCGTTGTTTTGGAACGAGACCAAAACAGCTTGCACCTGTTGAGGAAGTTTGGATAAGAAAAGTTGCTTGAATAGGCCGTCATCGAAGGTTCTTTGACCAATGACTTCTCGCATTCTTTGCAACATGTCTGTGGCAGAACCGTGTTGCAGGTCGATGTTGTTAAGGAGTTGGTCTAACCTTTGTCGATCGGTTAGATCTCCGCGTTTAAGGATGGCCTGTTTCAGTGTTTGGTATGGATCAGCAACATCACTAGTAAACATACTAGGTGTTACGTACCTGTTGAATTCGCGCGGTAGTGCCTTGACTACTGCGAGGAATTGTGCACGCACATCGTTCACACCGTGCTCGTAGAAGTCGGCTTCTGCATAACAAAACCAGGCTTCGATGTTGTCTGGCCAGAAAGGCATAAGTTGGAAAGAGGGTGGGGACACAGTATTTAACTTGAATACTTTAGGTGTCTGTTCAGTCATAGTAATATACCAAGTACGAAAGGTGAACGAGTGGCAAATATATATATGAACCCAAAAACACGGAAAAAAAATATCACAATGTAAAAAAAAAGAAATTAAAATAAGACAATGATATATGAAATCATAAAAAGGAACAGACTCACAGTTTACAATATGGTGTACCAGATCACGTCGGGCTCACCAATGAAGATGCCACAGGTATTCGGAGTTTGACAACGCTTTAACCAGTAACACCTTCTAATACGAAGCGCACCCACCAAGTAAAATCAAAAGACAGAAGCGAGGAGATCGAAGATATATTTGATAAGCTATCAATATATCGAGGATCGTTGGCACTAATCTGGCTAGCGATTGAGGCAGATGTTGAGCACGGCGTTCCCACACGTGATCTGGTGCGGATGCTTGACCGAGCGCCTTCAGCTAGATGAGTCCACTAAAACTATGGTCAGCATCCAATGTCGAAAACTTACAGAGCTATTTGATTTTGGGGAATTATTTACCGCTACACTTGAATGTTTGTAGTCAGTTGATATATTATCTTTACTTTTGGTCAAGATAATTCATCCACTACCTGACCGTTATTACTTTTGACTTGTGTATCACTGCTAAACTTCTACACGAAGTAGGGGTGTCAAGTCTCTGGATTAGAATACGTACCGGCCGTAGTTTTAAATTCATTTGTGATTGGTCAGTGATATGTGTGAATTACGAATGTGCTGTCATCAATCAGGACTTGGAGACGAATTAAGAACTGTAACAGTGACTAATTAATTTACACCCTCTCTCAGGAAATCATTTGGATTATTAAATTGTCTGATAAGATGGGACAACTTGTAGTGACATTAGACCCTAACCACACGACCATTGAGGCACGGTATACTACTGAAAAGATTTATGTTCAACAGTTAACACGAAGAGGTTAACAACAGAGAACATGGGAACACTCCATTCACTCAAATCTGATGGTATGGCTCAGCCTTTCAGGCGAGGTCATTCTTTACAACTTATCTTCACTCACATAAAATACATTATTCCATCTTTAACTCAAATATATTCTCAATAAACATCAATCACATCGAGATTTATTACTATATGACGAGTCAGAATACAGAGTGATGTGGCGTCCACGTAAGATCTTATAGATTAGGCCGTCGAATCGCGTAATATCTACAGTTTTATGATCAGATCTATTATTATAATAATACTAATAGTGAAGCAGACTGTAGATCAACAAGATCATAATCTCACGCTTCAAAATGGTATGCCGTCACAAATTCTCAGGACTCCCAATTAAGCTGCGAACTTCTTTAGAAAATGAAGAAGGGGTTACAGGACATAAATCTTGGTTTCGAATTCCCTCAGACTTAATATCGGGCCTCGCGAAGTTATGCTCTGATTGAGCAGATCAAAAATCAAGACCACCAAGTTCAAATTTTTGGAGTTGGATTTTTGTAGTTATAACAGTGTCTATCTATAAAGATTAAAATTATACCTACCTTTCTGGTTCTCAATTTGCATTAAATTAGATATTTATTAGCATGTAACAAGTATCTTGAAGAAGTATAAAGGGGTGAGAAACAAACCTAACCCTAAAATTTTCCACAAAAATATATTTTATGCCAATGGCAAAGAAGACAATCTTGCTAATCTACCAGAAAGTTAAACGGCTGGTGGTCTGTGGTGTTTGTATAAACGATTGATTCTTTTGCACTTGCTGTGTCCCTGATTTTGAATTCAAAATACAATACGCTCGTCTGTGCTCACTTAGTTTTACCTAACTTAAATCACGTTATTTCGGGAATTCCTAGTTCGCACAGTATTTGAATACTTCCAATCATTGCATGAGCGTAAAAACACAAACTTTGCATTTAAAAGAAGGGCTGTTACGTCCAAGTCTTTGCTCGTTCCCGTTATTGAAGTACGGTATATCGATCTATTTGCAATTTACGAACCCAAATTAACAATAGAACCAAACTCTAATTTAGGTACCAAGGTCTATTTGCAATTTACAAATAGTCGACCCAAATGTCGTTCCAACAACAATAATCATAGCAGTTACAAAACAAACCTTCAGTTTTGTAGGTTCTTGGAGTAAAAACTCCCAAATATCAAACCAAAGACAAAAGAAACCAAAATGTCTGAAAATAATGATATAAACAAACAAGTTCAAAAGTTGAGTAGAACAAATACATCCAAAAAACAGTAAAATTATTAATATACGATAAAAAGGTTTTAATCAGCCAAATGTCCTCAGTTCTCTCGTAACAGGGCTCACCTTTGACGTGCATTTACTCGTATTTGAAATACTTGGAAGTGATTATCATAGGTTGGTTACATAATTCCTGGAACACGTGGAATACAATGTCCGATTTTAAACACAATGGCCTTTCAGAATTCAGCATCGAACAAGAGAAAATATAACGCTGACACGAAATTTGGTTGTCAGTAACCATCTTATCTACGATGTTTTAATCTTTATAGGAGGTTACTGATCAACTCACACTCATCCAACCTAGACACATACATACATGCAGCTACCGGTGACTATTGGGACTGATGTGTTCGGCACCAGCATCAAGCACTTACATTACCAGCATTGATGCTGACCTCCTAAGTCTCATTGGACTCACCCCAGCTGAGAGTGCTCCATCACATATCCGCACCACGTTACAAGAGGGTACTCCGAGTTATGCATCCCTTTCCGCTACTAGCCAGCTGAGATCAAGCATTACTTGACATATCGATAAATTTTCAAACATGTCTTCCAACCCTTTCATCACTGACTTGTGATTTGACTGGGTTGGTATCTCTCGATTATTTAGGTATTATGCGTAAAGGCGCTGTCAAGCTCTGAATATCTTTGGTATTTTTACATTTATCTTGGAGGGCTGTATATTAATAAGAACGAATATTGAGGTAATCACAAATTCTGTTATTTCCTACTGGGAGCCGAAGGTGAAGAATATTATATCCGAGTCGTATATTTTTGATACGACATAATCTGTAAGAGGGGTTTTTGTCTGTTGAAGAACGCTACATAGAAGCGATCAACACTTGACTTCAAATTGAAAGAGGCAAATAATTTTCAAATAACGTCAAATTCCCCCTCAAACTCTGCGCCTCTATCATAGTGTCAAGGACGAAATAATCAAAAACTTTGTCAACTTTAAAATTCTTTGGTAAACACTGTTCATCAAAACATTCTGATTATTTTTGGCAAGATTTCATCAGTAGTTTGAAAATGTGATGATTTTTTGTAATTTCTCGTTAATAAAATAATCTTTCGAATGTCATGAAGCTGTATTCGTTGGCGGTCGTTTGTTTACTGCGGTTCGGTCGTACTTCGGGCCAGCGGAAGTGACATGACAATAACCTGCTTGGAGAGGGATGGTGTCGTTGCCGATCTCCGTTTAGCGGACTCCTTTTATTCAAAATATGAAGTTCGTGATGTCTTGGGTTCTGGAGCCAGTAGTACTGTGCGACGTTGCATCGAAAAAGACTCTAAGGCCGAATTCGCTGTTAAAATTTTAGATCTTAATAGTGGTGTAGACACCTCAGAAGTTATACGTTCAGAATGTATGCGAGAGGTGACAATTCTTAGAAAAGTAGTCGATCACCCCAATATCATAAAAATTCATGATGTTTTCGAAGGAGATGCATACATATTTCTGGTCTCAGAAATGTAAGTTTCACCTTTCACTTTCATGTCTTTAGTTGTCAAGGTGGTGAACTTTTCGACTATCTAACCCACAACGTCATTATTTCCGAAAAACGTACTCGTGCAATCATGCGGCAGCTGTTTGATGCTGTTAATTTTATCCATGAGCGTCAAATCGTCCATCGAGATCTCAAGCCGGAAAACATTCTTCTTGATGAAAATCTTAACATTAAAGTTACGGACTTTGGGTTGGCTGTATTCGTTGACGATGAAGAAGAGCTTAAAGGTACTTTTTACCACTTTGAAAGTTGCTATTGTGTCAAAATTACCAAATTGTCTTCGAGTTGTTAACTTCTGACCTTAATTATGATAGTCGCGTACAGTTTAGGGACAGTTTGCAAATCTTACTACTTCCTGCTAACCGTCATGTAATCTGGATAAAAGCACCTCATGCTCTCAAAATAACTAGTTCAGTCTACTGTAGTAAATCCTTATTCCATTGTGTTAAACAACTAGCTTTAAATGTTTATTTCAAGACTACGCCTCACCTACTGAAATTTAGACAGTCTCATATTATTAACTCTTAACTAGAAAAATAAACTTATGTTATTTTACTCAAGGTTTATCTTAACTTTTATGTTTGTCCACCATTGACGTGTAGTATATTTGTTTGTAAATGGAGTTAGCAGTGCTTCAGTATAGTTAGAGCCAATTTACATATATGCGAGGTTCAACTTTGGATTTGACTGACTATCGAGACAAGTCGTTTTGCCGTGTTTTATCATTCTATACAAGACAGGATTCCAGAAAGCCATCTTATTTCCCTCTTGGATTTCGATCGAGCATATGCTCAAATACTCTCAATCCTTGTCACCTACAACATTCAAGGTAGACATTTGTTAGACTATTTCGGATACTTAGAATTTCTCGACCTAGTTTAAAACTAGCCGGCACTCGTTAGAATACTAACTTGAAGTTCCAAGCAAACTGATGTTCTCTGTAAGGTTCAAACTCATCAGCAAGTTTGATTGATGTCTCCATTAACCTAAACTCGATATAATCCTCATCAATTCCTTGAGGCCGACCGATTTATCTTTTCAATTTACAGTATCATCTGAATAACCCAGCAGTAAAGTCTTCGGCTGGGTTTCAACCGGTCAGTCAGTCATGCGTAACGTAAAACCTGATACATATCCACCCATCAGGTTTCTATACCTCATTGGCTGGATGTGGATTTTCGGTTTCACACTTCATGGGTGAATAACATTGTGACCGGAAAGTCATAAGTTTTGTCCCATATAAGGCCGTTAATACAGGCAGTGGAAGATACTCAAATTACTGTGAGACAACTGCTTTTCATTCTGGTTTTCGGCAGTCATGTAGCTAATGTCGGTACCAATTTATTTGAAATCTCCACAAAACTATTTAAATTAGTTTTAAAGAAATGAATCGTTGTTCTGTAACCACCACTTTGATTATAAGTACTGCAAATTTGAGTTACACTTCGAGTGTTACAAAGATTCTTCCGTAAAATTGTATTATAGCTCATCCACTTGTTCACTTATTGCTAGATATCTTTACCGCTTAAGTGTTTACATCGTTTTATTGCCAACATTTGAGGCTCCTTACTGACAACTCATTGAACGTACATATATTACTAGTTAAGAGTTTTCCGATACCAATTATTTCACTTAGGTCTCCCTTTTTAGTATTCGGTTTTATAAACTTGAACCACAGAAAATATTTGCAGATATACATCTAGCAATTGGCTAGGTCAAATAACAAACAACATTTTCCACTTTGTCCTCTCCTCATGTTAACGTGCTTATACGTCCCCTCAGTAATTTCCCGAACAGTAGATCTTTGTCGCTAACTTGCTTAATTCTCGGTCTAACTCCATAAGATTAAAATGCACTGTCAAAATCGTATGTTTATCTGGATTTTATGGCTGTATGGTTACGAAGTTCTAAGTGCTTCTTGTTGGCAATACAGCCTCACCGTTTAATTTTAAATAAATTTTTACCTATTAGAAACTCGTGGAACACCAGGTTACTTGGCACCAGAGGTCCTGATGTGTGGTTACTATGACGACCAACCTCCTTATGGTCAACCTGTAGATATTTGGGCATGTGGTGTAATTATGTATACTCTGCTAGCAGGTTGTCCCCCTTTTTGGAATCGTAAAGAACATTTGATGCTGCGCCAGATTATGGAAGGCCGTTTCTCTTTTCCTAGTCCAGAATGGGATGATATCAGCGAATCTGCAAAGGATCTAGTGAGTTGCTCTATAAATGTCTGCATCTTTTATTTGTTATGTACAAACATCATACTCACCGAAGATATCGTAAATGGTCTGGTTAGTGCAGTACAATTTATTGAAATGCAATTTAGTATTGTGCTTAGTACATTTCATCAGTTTTTTACGTGAGTTAAGTTTGCTTTAGCTCATTCTTGTGAGTATAAATATATGTTACCTCCAATTTGTAGCCTTATTAGAATAAAAGTACATTAAAATCCTATATATTTTACACAAAAGTAACTTTCTTTTTTCAATGCTAAGTCCACTATTTAAAATATTTTGTTGGATTCGAACATTGTGTCTTTTGATAGATCCACGTAGTTAGTCAGAAAACACTGAGTTTTTAAGCAATAAACCGCATGTTCAAATCTCGTTGTATCTACTGTATCTTGAGCAACCGCGTCGTCTATTAATTTGAATATTAAGTCAAGTGGTTTCTTGATTTCGTATAATTTGATGGTCATTTTCTTTACGAACTCAAATCAACTAGTAAACCGTTGAAAACTAAAAAATAATAAATGGAGCTACTGCCTAATACTCTAAGTAATGCACGTGCCGTTACACGCGTATCCATCTGCCTTGTTCCTCAATACAGTTCTGACTGCAGCATTGTGTTGTAAGAAAGCTATGGGCAACCAAATGAAAATGTGGCACCAGTCCAGGAGGTCATTGACTGTTGGTCTTAGCTGCCCCCAAATGCCCTGGTACGGCCGAGAGTGGGGAGAGTCCGCTCTCCCTCTCGAAGTGCTCTCATATGGCCACGCGTATATAGCCTCTGCCAGGGAAGTCCTACTCACTGCCTTCTCGTGGCGGGGGTGTTGTCTACGAAAATAAGAGGACAAAAGGCGAATATCAGGCGCTTTAACCGGACCCCAAATCAATGGTGCACATGGGCTCCAGTATCCTGAGGGAAAAATGGCGTATGAACCAGTCGTTGGTCACCGGCTACCATGGGACTGCATCTCCTCACGATGCTCCACTGCCTTGTGGATCAGATCTTTGGGTCAAAGGCTCGGGGTGTGGCCCCCTCAGCAAACCACCTAATTCGGTCTGGGAACCCGGGCAGTATCACAGTCACATACAAATGAAATTTTGTGTGGCGCATTTATATTATTTGGTGCTCTCTTGTTGGTCTTAGGTGCATTGGTATTTATTTATTTTATTATTTATTTGAACACATAGACATTGGTACAAGGAGGCACCAAATACATATGCGCCACACAAATCTCATTTGATATGTGTGATGGTTGTGATAATGCCTGGATGCTAAAATCGAAGCAGGTGCATCTGTAAGTGCAGACTAATCGTCTGGGGTCTACTCGATAATCTTGATCAGTGGTTGAAGACATTGGGCTAAATGTCTTGAAATAAGTTGCAATTTCACAAACTTATCGATTCTTTGTCTATAAATCTCGAGTTTCAATATCATTTCGCATCTTTTTATTTACTTATTCATTTCTTGACAAAACATAATCTCTTTCTTTCCTTATTATTATTAACACTTCTGTTACTTCATCTTTCCTGTTCATTCCGTTGGTTTAATCTCACTGCCCTTGTGTAGTGTAAAAAGTTGGATCGATAAACGTTTGGGCCAAATCCTTTATCGTTTATAATTGACTGTTACAACCTTGATCTCACTAAGCTGAGCATAAGTTCAAACATCTAACCTAATAATTAAGTGTCTTAGCTGTTAATTTTTATTTAAAAAATCTTAACTATTAGAAGTATATATATATATATATATATAACATTTCACCATCCTGTTTATAAGTATACTTAACACTATACGTAATGTTTGCTGTTGACATTTTTTATTAACACCACGAACTTACTTTCATTCTCATCTATTTTTCAATATTTATTGTTTTTACAAATAGATATGTAAAATTCTAGTTGTGGATTCCAGCGTAAGGTTGACAGCTTTAGATTCATTGAATCATGTATTCTTCCTACAACAAGTATGTTGATTTAACATTTTGGTTTAGATTTTCAGTATAGTTATCCTTCGAATATTTAACACTAATAATTTACTGCGTAATTATTTTGTGAATAGCAGAAATTTGTTAACACTTTGATTTTACGATTATTAATTTCTTTAGAATGATATGTATGTGCTACCAACATTTAGTCTTAAGTTCCTCCCATATATTGTTTGCATGCAGTTGGATCACTTAAGTAGTAACGCTCAGATCAAGCATAGAATAATAAGTCAGTTAGTAAAACTGTAAACGCTTATTAACAGAAGTGATTGGAATATGTATGGGACATTTATCCGCTTCAAACCTTGCACTAGCGAAAGTAAGAATTTGGTGGTTATTCTATCCAGTACTCATTTTAAAATATTAGAACTAAATCTTATGCTTTTTATATTTTGCAACAAAGTTGGATCTTTTCTCACTGGTTGTCAGTCAAGCACTTACATAAAACCTTATAAGTACTGAATAGTAGTTTCATGCTCATTTTCAACTTATAAGTAGTATGCACTCCCAAACTTTAAAAAATATTTCAACTAATATTCGTCTTTTGTAAATCATTCTAATGATTAGCTTAAAAGTCTAATATATGTGTATGTAGTTTATTTATTTATTATTTATTTGAACACATAAATATTGGTACAGGGGGGCACCAAATATATATACGCCACACAAAACAATGATAATTTGAAGAGAAGGAGAAAAAAAAAGTAATGAACGTGGGGAATTATAAATAAATAAAAAAAAAGAGAGAGAGAACAATGATGGGGAAAACGAAAAGGTACAATCATAAGAAATCTTTCAGTTAAGGAAGATACAACCACTTTTTATGAAGAAGGTTACAGCAAGATCGCCACTGGCTTCTATTCTAAGCCATATCTGATAACGTCTCTAGAAATCACCCCAATCCCTAGACGAAAATTTTTGATCAAACTTTAAAGGTAATCATACTTAAACTCGTTTCGATATTTACAGATACAATTCATATCTATTTCTTTCTTTCTTTCTAGTTTATCTTTGTAAAACTTTTTAATGCAGTCGGTAGCTAAATGGTTAGGGCGTTCACAGACTAAGACTGCGTTACACCTACTTCAGTTTACACAACCGGGTAGTATCATTAACTCTCACACCTGGAGTGTAGCTCAAGGCCAAATATACGAGCTTGTACCTTGTAAATAAGTTATAAATAATGAAGAAAGTCCCTTCAAAAATATGTTAGGCAAACAACTGTTTCTATATTATAATTAGATGCATATTTACTTAATAAAATTGTATTCGAAGCATATACTAGTAATTTTCTCATTTATTTTATATTTGTTTCAGCCTATAGTTGGAAAGATAGCCTTCAATGCTAGACAGAAATTTAAGGTGAGACTTGAGAATATTTTGTCTTATGCAAACAAATTTCGATTGTTTGTCGGACTTCAGTCAGGAAGAGTTCACGTCCCTGATACATCTCAGTTAATGACTTCATAGATTGATTTTGTATTTAAGTCTGACCACTCCCGGTTCTTTTTCCAGTTCACTCCTATATTAGCCAGGCTTTGATTGTACTGTAGATGGTGATTAGGATACATCTAACGTGTTTCAGTTGCCTAAGTTAAGAAAGATCTTTAGTCTTATCAGTCGATTTACCATTTTTGTTTAAAACTACTTCTGAACTTAAAAAAGTTTTTTTGGTGGTTTTATCATCCTCAAGGGGATGCATTGACGATTCCTGTAGCCAAATATTTTCAAAATACACCGATTTTTCACAACAGTAAACTTACAGAGAAAAAATCTGCTATCTAGTATACTCATTTTTCGATCAACTGAGAAACATGATCTATACTACAGGTGGCGTAGGTTTGTGTAGTAACATTAATATTACTCATTTACCAAGTAGACGTGCAAGTACTCAAGTTTAAGTCACGCTTTAGGCTTCGATGGCTAGTAATACTATCTAGTTATCGAAACTTAAGTATTTAGAGTGGAGTGAAATGGAGTTCGAACCTTAGAACAACCGGTTCGGAGTTGTGTTTTACTCACCAAACTACTGAGATTTTAACTAGCTAGCCTACTAGAGCTGGTGAAACCTCAGCTTTTAATCAAATTGGGTTTATTTTCCGGAAATGTATTGAGTCTGATTATATAGAGTATACAACTAAGCCATTCACCACTGTTTTAATTTAAATATGTAAATAGTCATGACGATTTTGTTTTCGAGACCATTTATTATTCTTCATTGAGTAATTTATCCTTTAGCGTCCTTCGTATTTTAGTATTTACTAAAATTCCGTATCAATGAAAATTATTTATCTGTGACTGAGGAGAATGCAATGAAAAATAAACAGATTCATTGCACTCAACAATTTATTTATTTGAACACATAAAGATTGGTACAAGGGAGCACCAAATACCTATGCGCCACACAATAACATTGAAACTAGTAGCAGTTATCATTGATTTGTGTGAGGTATGTGATACTGTCCGGGTTCCCAGACCGAAGCAGGTGGTTTTTTTACGGAGCCTTCGACCTAAAGGTCTAATCCACAAGACAGTGGAGCAACGTAAGGAGATGCAGTCTCATGATAACCAGTGACCAACAATAGGTTCATACGCCTATTGTTCCCTCAGGATCCTGGAGCCTATGTGTACCGTTAGTTTGGAATCAGGGTTTCCCAACTCCTCTAGGTGGACTCTCCGTGTCCACCGACCCGGTTAAAGCGCCGTACATTGGCTTTTCATTCTTTCAATTTTGTAAACAGCAGTAATGCCGCAAGAAGTCATTGAGTAGGACTTCACTTTCAGTGGTTGTATACATGTGGCCATATAAGAGCATTTGAAGAGTGAGAGCTGACTCTCCCTAACCTCGGCCGTATCAAAGTATTTGGGGGCCATTCAACAAACCTTGTTTTTTCCATTTTGAGACTCGGAATTTGTTTTATGTAATTACTACAATCTATAAGTTATTTTCATTAGTTAATTAAGGATAATAAATAATCACTAAACTGTTATCTCTTTTCCCTTTAACCAACTATATAGACTGGTATGTTGGCTGTCAGCTTTATATTTTACCTACGCCGTTTAAAAGTGGATGCTGCCTATTTGAATATCAATCAGTTATCTATGGATCCATATTCAAATAAGAAATTGCGTAAAATTATTGATACACTTGCCTATGATGTTTATAGTCAATGGGTTAAGAAAGGTGAAGAACAAAATCGTGCTGAATTATTTGAAAATGTACCACGTCGTGATATGATTGATACACCAGAAGCAATATTTCACAATAGTCCAAAACGTTCACTGTTGTCCGGTGATTCCGTGAATTATACACCTTTCAATTTTGAAGATGAAGATGATGAAGATATCAGGATACCGATTAGAATTGATTATTAATAAACCCTTTATTACAATCTGTAGTCTAAATTTAGCCCCCCCTGCCTCCTCTCAATATATATATATATATATATATATATATATATATATATATAACTCGGTGCAATAAAACAAGTAGGCCCTACATGTCTCAACAACGAAAACAGCATGTATGCAAAAACCTACCACCTATTCAGAATTAAACTTCCTTGGAGTATTTTATTTTCATTTATTTTCTAATGTATAAAAGAAATTATTTTTATTCTATCCTTTTCTCTCTCATTTTCATGTTTTTATTCTAGTTGTATTGTGTTATTTTGCCACATTTGGTTAGTCAAGTTGTAATAATCCTAGTTTACCATCACTTATTTCATTGGGATCCTCCGTTTGTTTGTTGTTGTTTTTTTTAAAAGAAAAACAAATCACTCATTTGTCATTTTTCAACTTATCAATAACTTTATTATTTCTTCAAAACAATTAGTCCTTTTTTATAAATTTTGATAGAGCACAATGAAAAAAGTGGAGTTGATCTGAATGACGTGATGTATTTACACCATACATTTCGAACAATCTGACTAATATATATTTTCAGAAGGGGTTTTGTGGAGATTTTAGTGGTTTCAATAGTTGAAATCATGAGTCGATTGATTGAAGTTAGACATTAACAGCCTTGGATACCGGCCAGCTCAGTAGTCTAATGGTTAAGCGCTCATGCGCGAAATTGATAGGTCCTGGGTTCGAATCTCACGGGCTGCGGGGTCGTGGATGCTCACTTCTGACGAGTCCCATACTAGAACGAGACGACCGTCCAGTGCTTCCAGGTTTTCCATGGCGGTCTAGCTTCAATTGACTCGTGATCTCAACTATTGAAATTGTTTATTATTTGTCGCCTACATTATTATGTGATCGTAGCTAAACAACCAGAAAGCAATGAACAGATACTGCCCTAATATAAGACTCTTGTTCAATAGACTACAGATCAAATCCAGATTATTTTAGGCTTCTTAGAGAACGATTGACCTAAAGACTACTGACTTGACAATTTACTATCCACAGCTCCATCTTCAGTCTATTTGTTGTATTAAAGGTTTGTCATTCACCGACATTAAAGATACTTGTTAATTTACATACAGAGGTTTAATTGAATTAAGATACGATTTCAACTATTCAATATATATTTGTCAAACCATTTACGTACAATTAAAGTTGACTAAATGAAAGTTCAAATAGAGACAGTGATGAAGATGAACATAATATGGTAGGGATAAAAATTAGTCACACCATTGTAGTTCATAAAATGGCTTGACAACTACTAATGTTCAGTCATAATTATGACTATTTTTTTCTGTACACATAAAGGGGGTTTGGATTTGCGAATACCGAACGTTTCTCCATGGTGCAAATGCATCGTGTTCCTTCTCTCTCTCCTATCAAAGTTACCATTACTATCAAAACCAGCCTATTTTGATTGGAATACAAAAAGCTTGCCGAATAATATCATGAAATACTTGTCCGATTAACTGGGTGGGTGGATCGAAGCTGGAGAGCAGTCCTTAAAGTTACTGGCTGCTGGACTGAGACATGTTGTTGGGTAAAGATCGTTCAGCTGGGATCCGTGCAATTATCAGTATTAATGGTTGGAGACTAGGTAAAATGGCTTAAAATTAGTCGCGATGGTTCAGATGTATTCAATCTGTGTATTCCTTAGTCTTAAAATTATTCTGTTCCACGGATTCATTCATGAGCCATATCGTCTATGCCTAATGTTTGCCATCACTAATGGCATTGTTTATGTTTCAGTTACTTCGGAGTTCTAGATAATTTCATCTCTATGATGAAATGATAAGGAGTCGTACATTGATGCACATGTTTACTAGTTTCAACGTTCGTATGGTTTTTTGAAACTAGAACTTTGTGTCAGCTCATTAATGGCGCAGTAGGATGAAGAATCTTCCTTTTCTGTGAAAATATTTTCCTGTGGATGTAGGTTTGTAACTATATTCTAGAAAGCTACTGCTCACTGGTATTTTGTGTAATAGATTGAAGGATTTGATAAACAGATTACCAACAGTTACCAATCATAATGAAAATCCATTTCCTGATGTTGCTTCTCTGCTTTTCGGATCTAGCGTTGGCATAAAACGTGAGTGGGGGTAGTAAAAAGGCCCATTCTACTTCACTTTAGGTGTTTTAACATACTAAAGCTCTTACGAAGATTAATAATTACATTTTACAGTAAACAGTTTTTGCAGTGGGGAGAATTCAGTTAACTAAATTAAAAGTCAATCTGACTTTCAAAACGAGTCCAGTAAGCTGCGATTATCCTACTAATATCTCCTGGATGAATTTATTAACATAGATTTTCAAGAATCCAACGTTGTGTTAGAATTTTAAAGATACATGTTTGGTTTTTATTCCATTCCAAACATTGCATTTGATGACAAAGAATGTGTTAAATGCAGGATAAACGACGTCAATTTCTCCAAAGAATACTTCGACACTTGTTTATTTTAGTAAAAGAAGTTTTTATGATTCCAACACCACAAATGTCTCCGGATGGTTGAACATAATTGTGCCCAATTGTTTTCAAGGGTATCAATAACGTAATAAATACCATACAAATTAAACTAGTTGATACCTATCTGAACTCAGTAGTTTAATGGAGATAAGTACTGGGCTTAATTTTCATCGTGGATATTAACACTGGGTTGTGAATATATTCGGCTGATAAGTCATAAAAGAGAGAAAATACGTTTACCGAATCCCATGATTAGTTGTTATCTAGAAATATACTGAAATAAGTAACGATTTGATGGCAGTAAGTTATGGACATAAATATAACATTCTTATGACTTTTAAGATAGTTCAGTATTGTTAACACATTCAAAATACAATTATGAAGTGGATATTCTTCGTAAAGAATAGATAGTTATGAGATACCAGATGGATTAAGGAGCCTTAGTACGTATTCTACAATAAACAGTGGTCACTTAGATTTAAACTGATCAACCTTAATTTAGATATCTTCACAGGATGAAGGTTATATCAATATCATATGAATCTAGGATTCAGGTTTCAGAAAAGTTAAGTATCACCTAGAAAAAGGTTTATATTATATCTGATGAATTGTACACAGTTATAATAATGACGAATACAGTTTCCAAGGTTGTGTGTGAAACTACTTTACAATGATGAACGATCAGTTCAGTAAAACTATCGGTTATCAACTTTTTCAACTTGTATACACTCTCTAATCAACCATTTTGATTGACACACGAGTTATTGACAAATACCTAACATTCTATTTATGTTATAATAAGTATATTTTAAGAGATGAATGGACTTGTTTACCAACTTTATTAAGTGTTTTAAATTATCGATACATAATAAACGAATCAGTATAAAATTAATAATTAGAATGGATTATTATTGACTGAACTAATCAGTTTTGACACTAAAGGAATAGAAGGTCGAAAATGATGTTGAATAAGTTTAGGACTTTATAGAAATCATGAACCAACTTAAGTCTAACAACCTGGGAGCACTGGGTACCCGTCTCGTCTTAATATGGAACTGCTCGACAGTGAGAATTCACAACCACACACGCGGAACCAGTCCTGAGCTCGAGACTAGGACGAATAATACAAAGGACCTTCGTACTAATAGAAACGCCCGTCCCATGCTTTCAGGCTGTCAAACTTAGTTCAGTTCTTAATTTTAATAAAATCCAACAATCTATACAACCCAACACTAACAAGCTCGGATTTTATGACTAGTGAAAAACAGAACACCGGTATTTTAATATCAATAATTGTTTCGTTTATTTCCTATGAAAGTTTAGATAGAGTGATTCAGTTATTAATGAGTACTGAACGGTTTACCAGGTCAAAATAGATAGGGGAATGAAAAATGGGTTGAGTAAAACGCTGTATTTCCCGAGTGAACAATGTTTACAACTTTATGGATAGTAACAATAAACTAAGCAGTGGATATGTGAGTGGTAAACTTTTTTGTGGGGCCCTTAATTTTGTCGTCATTTAGATAGGATGTTTGTTGACGGGCTCTCCACTTTAGTGGCCCGAGATCTGACTCCAATTCGATCGTATGAATGATCATTGTCGAAATATATATGTCGCCTATCCTCGTATGTAATCATCGACTTAAATCGCGTTAGTCAATAACCGAATTAAATAAGTCAAATAATGAGAATGGACTTTTTAATACATATATATTTTGTATATGAAGCGAATGGAATAGAGCGGAGTGAAACGACGTGCAGTGGACATGGCGGGTAAACCAACTCCCATTTAATCAAACGTAAATCACTATTTATAGTTATACAAAAATAAGTTACAGACATGTGATGAATAATGGGATAAGAAGTGTACACACACCTACGCGCTCATATAAAAACAGTGAAGATTGATAAGTGAATAATTAACTAGGTCAAAATGTGACTCAAGTAGAATGAATAGATTGGCCTGTCCGAAAGTCAGAATAAGTCATGTGGGCTTAACATAATGACCGACGCTACAACTTGACCAAGTAAACAGTCTGCTTACTAGTTATATCTCAACCATGCACATACTTGATATACCATACAAACTTTGTACATTCTGTTATAGCTGTAGAAACGCTTAACTGGTTTGTGCTTGATACAGAAACTCGAGTCCAATGACGAGTAAGGAGAACACAAGACTAGTGATACAGATTTATTTAACCCTTAAAATAAATTAAATCATTGCTTGCTATATCACATTTTGTAATTTACAAAGTCCTGTATGATTTCTTCGGTGTACCATAAATATTGTAGATAATTTATGGTTACATATTAATCAGTTGAAGACTATTAAATTGTCCTGTTTAACTTAAAGATCACTAAGAACTCGGGGTGTGGCCCCTTAAGAAAACCACCTGCTTCGGTTTGGGCACCCAGACAGCATTACAGCCCTCACACAAATAAAATTTTGTGTGGTGGATATGTATTCGGTGCCTCCTTGTACCAATATCTATGTGTTCAAATGATAATAATGACAATCCTCGCCTTTACGTCTGCATCTGATCCTCCTTGTTCATCGATGATGCTTCCCAGGTATGTGAAGGATTCTACATCTTCCAGAGTTTCGTGACCAAATGTGATTGGATTGCTGTTTTCTGTGTTGTATTTGAGGACCTTGGTTTAGTTACTTAACAATTACGCGATAAAAGTATATGTATAGTATTAGTCCAGAGATAGATTCCAATAGTTACCATCCATTATTCTTATCGGGATATAACAAATACGAGCTAAACTATCAAAGTGAAAGTTAATTTATTAGACATTAATCCATTCATCTCTTCAAGAACATATATGTAAACGACCAAACTGTCAATAATTACAGTCCTGAACTTTTAATTTTGTCAAAATCACAACTATATATTAAGGAAAACTAATACAGTTATTATCATACACGGGAGAAGATAAAGTGTATTAGTGTTTATTAGTGCATGCCATTAATACATTGTTATAGTATGTATGATGAAGACAATGAATTCAATACATGAATTTGTAATCAAACAATGTGAATCATGAAACTGAAGAACAAATGATCTAATCAATCACAAATCAGTACCAATGATATGTACTGATCCTTAAGCCATTCATATATATTTTTTAATACAAGAGCTAATGAGTACTACATAACCGCATAAACCAAAGTAGATGGAATGATTTCTAAACATTCAACTTAATGATCGAAATTCGAACTACTACAACATTCATCTTGACTATAGTATACTATTAAAGTAGTATATAATTCCCAAAAGATAAACAACTAATTAATAAGAATGAAACTACTATTCATTATTATTTAATTAACTACAGAATACTAAAAACTAACAAGTGTGATTTACACATTTACCATAACCAAATTGAAATAGGAAAACAATTATTCGATCTAATTGTTTTAATCAAGAATTTATCAATCCAAAATGTAATTATAATTATGCAATGAGAAATTAAGTAGTTAAATAGTACAAACCAAGAAGAATGAAAATATTAAAACATTATTACATTTACAGTTATATAATATACTATTGTGGGTCAGGATAATTTTACATTGGTTTTCAGGAGAACCGGACACCATCCACATTTTCATGTGACAGCTCAAACCCGTTTAACAAGAGAGCCAGACACCTCCCAGGTTTAACCTGAGCAGTACAGCTCCATCTCGCTTTACAAGAGAACCAGACACCATTTAGGCTTTAATGCTACAATCTGAATAGTACAGCTCAAACCTATGGAGCAACCACAAAAGTACCAAGCACAGTGGCGGACCATTCATATATATATATATATATATATATATATATATATATATATATATATATATATATATATTCACGTCACATGAATAATTATTCTGATTAATGATCGCATGAATCCATTATGAAGAGCACGAACGGGCCAAAGTTAACCTATTGCGGATATACAACTGTAAAACTCATTAATATTAGCAGTAACGAAATGCCTTAAAAAGGCCCTTGAGAACACTGAAAAGCAATCACCAGTATGAATGAAAATCGGTTAACCAGCAAACCAATTTCGCGCATGAACAGTCAGTAAAACTTGCCAAAGTAATGCTAAACCATCCACAATATCAATGGCGAACGTCTAATCTCATCTGAGACCTTCAGCTCTATATAGCAATATAGCTTAGACTGCATAGAACGCATATATAGGGTAGTAAACGAAATAACCCAGCCTGAAGTGTTAGGACTTAAAAAACGCTTAAAACCCATTGTCTCGTGTCGGAATACTATTACAAGACTACCACGATAATTTTATTCGTGTTTGCGAAATTTTCATTTTTCCGACTTTTCAGACCCTGAGTTAGGGGCAGTACCCCTTATGACATGACGAGTAAGAGCAGGTGTAAATCGTCAAGCACAAATCTTAATGTATATGTATATATTACACATCATTAAATAGTACTCAATTCGATAAGTAACACAAAGCAAACCCCATTGAAAAATAATAATCCGTTCAAAAGTTATGAAGGGAAATATGACTAGAAAAATTCCTATAGAATCTCCTTGAGAACACTGAAAAGCAATCATCAGTGTGAATGAAAATCGGTTAACCAGCAAACCAGTTTCAAGCATGAACAGTCAGTAAAACTTGCCAAAGTAATGCTGAACCATCCACAATATCAATGGTGAACCTCCGGTCTCATATGTGATCTTGAGTTCCATATAGCAATATAGATATAATAATACTTAACGTTTATATTTATAATGTATGATATGATTTCGTTACAAATAAAGTGGAAAGAATTCCATCAAAAAAAAAACAAAACAAAATAATCTTATATTCTTGTCAAATAGGTTCAATAGTGAATGAATTAGTTTTCGGATACCTTAATGTTAGGATAAATATGATGAATATTATCCAACATTGATATAGTTGACTGATATTTATATGATACTTTTAAAACATATACAAATTAGAAACTATTAAAAGTTTCTATGATAATGATGATGATGTTGTTGTAATATATTCTTGACAATTATCTGTATCACATATTGATTTATAATTATCATTAGAAGTATGCTTTAAAAATTGTTTTTTATTTATTTTAAGTAAATCAGCTTCCCATATATCTTTAACTAAACGATAAATTGCCATTGATGCACGAGCATCTTCAATTGAACAATGTTCAGCATCTTGAATATTAATGCCTATAAATAAGTAGTTGTAAGAAAATGTGAAATAGATCATTCTTGGAAGAAAAAAAAACAACTTCAGTTTAATGAAAAAGTTATTGAAATTAAATAAATATGAAAGATGTACGATATACCAAAAATGAGACTGATCAACGACAATCTTAAATCTTAATGGGAAGACTTGATACAGCCAATACAAAAATGAATTAAAACTTCAGCTCCATTGCATAAGCTAGTGACTATCTGGACATAGTAGTTAGGTGGATAACGCAATAGTAATTAAAACAAACGGTACTGGGTTCGAATCCCGGAATGAACATCAACTCTGAGATGCAAGTACATTCAGTTGACAAGTTCCAGATAGTTTGTTTATTCATTTATTTGAACACATAAATATTGGTACAAGAGGGCACCAAATAATATATATGCGCCACAGAAAATTTTATTTGTGTGGGCTGTGATACTGTCCAGGTGCCCAGACCGAATCAGGTGGTTTGCTTAGGGGGCCACACCCCGAGCCTTTGACCCAAAGATCTGATCCACAAGGCAGTGGAGCATCGTGAGGAGATGCAGTCCCATGGTAGCCGGTGACCAACGATTGGTTCATACGCCATTTGTTCCTTCAGGATACTGGAGCCCATGTGCACCATTGATTTGGGATCCGGTTAAAGCGCCTGATATTCGCTTTTCGTCCTCTTAGTTTCGTAGACAACACCCCCGCCACGAGAAGGCAGTGAGTAGGACTTCCCTGGCAGAGGCTATATACGCGTGGCCGTGTGAGAGCATTTCGAGAGGGAGAGCGGGCAAACCCCACTCTCGGCCATACCAGAGCATTTGGGGGCAGTCCCAAATAGGGCGAAACGTGCGTCCTGGATCCAATTGCTAGCTACTTTCTGAAAAAAGTTGCATACTAAAAACATTTTCTTGTTTTCTTTTACGATTATTTACTACTATTGATTACTGAATAATATATCTTATGTGTTTAAACGTGTTTGTCAATATTTGGATAACCATAGTTTGTATGTTTTTTTCTTTTGAAAATATAACAAAAACAAACAACAAATGATTACAGTGTTAATTATACTTTATAGTTAAAGAATTTCACTAGTAAGATTTCATTGGTTCTGAATATCTTGTATGTAGGTAATTAGATGAAATAGTTTAATTTGTCTAATGTATATAGATATATTAATAATAATGAAAACAAATTACGCTAAATATTTAGTTGATTGTTCTTTTTATATGTAAACTACTAATCGATGAGACATAGTAGTTTTTTTTAAATTATGAACTTGACTACTATTATTATCTTATCATATATCATTCAGGTTAACAGTCATAGAAGCATCTTGATTTGTCTATTTTTAATTTTCTTCAATATACTTCTATTCTAGGTAATATTAGCTACTTAGGTAGACATTTAGTAGGTATTTGTAATGTATAGGTCATGTTTTGCAACAACAGAATAATATGGAGGGCATTACTGTACAGTATAATCACTTCGTTGTTAACAGACAACATTTGCTTTAGGTTACTAGTAATGTAAGTAGTGAAAAACCATCTGAATTTACTGGATGTGTATTGAGAGCTTGTCAGATACCAGCTCATTTGGGCTAAGGAAACTTCTAAGAAAAATGAGGTATCGGACACGCTCAAACACTTAAATATCTATTATTAGTCTAGGTATTGATGTAGACTATTCCTGAAACAATTTCCACTTAGAGAAACGGAGAAACTCATTCTAATCATGCTTGGATTGTTATTCTTACTATTATTCATCACATAAAACGATCTATCAGCTATAGGCAACGTAGAACCAGACATATATATGCATTGGTTTAAATTGCCATACTATATTATCACCACAGCCCATAATCATATCATCTGTGTATTCTAAGCCGATAGTTGAGACTCATGATAAAAGGTAAACTGCTGAAACTACAAACGAAGAGTACGTTATTTTTAAAAGCTTATCTATAATGAAATTAAGTAAAAATGGGGAAAGTATGGAGCTCTGAGAGCCAACTCAAATTAGCTCATTGTAGGCCGTTACTTGATTGACAGCTTCTGAATAGAGACCTTTCAGTAGATCCACATACATTTTGTGAATGCTTTACAGTGGTAAACTGTGCTTTGGGACCTCTCGATCAACGGAAATAAATGTCACTTTAAGGTAAGGTATACGAACAATAGTTGGGTCTTAGTATGCATATTTCTGTCTCAAAACCTGCTGAAAAAATAACTTGGTCAAAACATCTGTGTCCAAGTTTGAAATATGCTTGATTCTATCGCATTTATCATTTCTAAGCTTCATTTAGAGATCGGAAGATTATTATTGGACAAACTGATTCCATTGTTACTACCACAATGGGGTTTCTTTTCTTTTTTTACAGACCACTACGATAAATGATCGAGACTAGTCACATAGAATTAGGCGCATTTTAAAGGCCTCACTTGATATCTCAGTCGATTTTAATGATAATGCTGGATAGCTATCAAAAAACACTCCCGAATACCATGGTACGACAGTGAGTGGAGAGAGTCAGCTCTCTCTCTCTCCAAATGCTCTCATCACACGTCTACACGTATACAGCCACTGCCAGGGAAGTCCTACTCACTGTCTTCTTGCGGCATTACTGTTGATTACAAAATTGAGAGGACGAAAAACGAATATCCGTCGATTTAACTGGGTTGATGAACAATGAGAATGCATCTAGGGGATTTAGAAAACCCTGATTCCAAATCAATGGTGCATATGGGCTGGCTCCATGATCCTAAGGGAACAAATGGTGTATGAACAAATTACTGGCCACTGGTTACCATGGAACTGCATCTTCTGAAGTTGCTCCCCTGCCTTGCGGATCAAACCCTTAAGTCAAAGGCTCCGGGTGTGGCCCCCTAAAAAAATCACCTGGTTCAGTTTGGACACCCGAGCAACATCACAGCCCACACAAATCAAGTGACTTGTGTGGCACATATGTATTCGGTGCCCCCTTTGTACCAATATTTATGTGTTCAAATGCATAAATAAATACCCGCAAAATTAACTTATCAAGTTCTATTACTTTTCTCTACTCAAATATAATTATGACTTTCTTATCCACGATAGAAATTGAGAAGCAAGGCTTAAATCAATCCTAAAATTTATACTCATGAGTGGTGAATAATTAAAGAGTACTGACTGACCGAAAGAGTACTCCATAAACCGTTTGAGTTAGATGATATGAGTGCAATAAGTCCTACATACATTTTAATTTGTTGTTCTAAGAAAAAATATAGAGAAAATATATGTATAATAATATGACTGATATACTTACAAATAAAATTTCAACATTCTGAATATTTATGAAAACAATTTTAAAAAATCTGATGGAACTAGTGATTATAAACCATGTAAATAACATATGATAAGTATTGAATGAAAAACTATTTGTTATAATCAAAATATTTTTAGAACAATTTTTTTCAGAAGGGGTTTTGTGGAGATTTTAGTGATTTCAATAGTTGAAATCAATTGAAGTTAGACCACCATGAAAAACCTGGAAGCACTGGACGGCCGTTTCGTCCTAGTATTAGACTCCTCAGCAGTGCATATCCACAATCCCGCCCCGGGGGGGTTGAACCCAGGACCTATCGGTCTCGCGCACGAGCGCTTAACCATTAGACCACTGAGCTGGCCGGTATCCAACGGTGTTAATGTCTAACTTCAATGGTGTACGGTGGCGCAATTTCGTAGATTGGTTGGGGTTAGACCAGATGTATCATACTCAATACAGCGAATTCTTACCTTCAACATTGTTAACATGATTGGATGATCTGTGTAGTATACAGTTAACCAGAGAACCATATACCTATTTATATTCGATAATTTTGATGTTTGATTATATTACCTTGAAGAAAACTTGAACTGGATTGCTGAATAAAACATTGGGTTTACTCAAAATTCAATCTCTGAGATATCATAAATACAGTTTTTTCCTTAATTTTACAAATACATTTCTTTATTAGATTATTTATAGTATTTCTAAGAACCTTAGATGCAACATTTTGGTGTTGATCCTCAAATTGTTTGGATTTTTTCTTTACAGAAATATCTTTGTCATCGGCTTGTTCTTTTATTCTCAATAAAATATTTTCGTTCCGCATTTTAACTAAGTTGTGAAATGTTTATTTTTTATGATCCCGATACCTCAGCTTGCTTCTAAATACATGCAAGGAAATATATTTTGTCTTGACTGTTAACTTTGATTTTTTGGCTGTTGCAACCGATTAAACATGTTGTAAATTACTAAACGATTACTAATGTATGCACACGACAGTAACATCTTTCTGTGAATGTTAGTCCACAAACTCAAGTTGATGGGAGCAGGGTTTGAACCAGTGAGTAGCAAGTAAAAACGTGTGTTCTTTAACCTTTAAGCTATCATAATAAATCAATACAGGCAACATGGTAAAATGCCAACCAAGGTAGAAGTGATATTTACCGTGAAATTATTTTATTTTGATCTCATGATTAGAAAGTCCTTAATCGGACGAAGAATTTAGTCGGGAAACTACGTTGCCAAGTAAACAGTTCGATATTAAGTTAGTAGATTTTCCACATGAGTTATTATTCAAAGGACAAAAAGACTGATTAATAAACCCATGATATATGAGTTACGAATCTCCATGAAATTAATAAAATTATGTAACAAAATATATGATAACTAACCAAAAAGTCGAAGAGTAAGAGCTCTGAGGCCAACTGCAGGTTTCGTGGGAAAACCAGCAAGCAACTTAGGATATGGAACCCTACAAGTGTCACGTACCAAATGAGGAGGGTGCTTCATATTTAATACGGAGAAGTCATTCTTCAGCATATGCCCTACCACGATACGATTCTGAAAAACATGACAATGTTAAATTGAGTCCAATAGTCCCCATTTATTTGAAATAAAATTTAAGTTGGATAAATTACATAATTTACATCAAACTGATATGTAAATATAGATTAAAGCACTACTTAGGATTTTGAAATATCATATGTCAATTTTATGTCGAGCCTGTAAACACAAATATTGACTTACACCACCACATAGTCACATTTGACATCTCAAATAAAATGTTTGACCAGTAGCCATTTTAATCGCTAACATTTAAAACTAGGTGCTTACATGTATGACCTTCTCAACCAGCTCTCGAACATAGGAATAGGGCATTGCACGAGACATATCTTCTTCACGTATTCCGCTCCATGTTGTGCGATAATCACAAATTTCTTCTTCAGGTTTAACTATAACATCACATAAAACTTCTCCCTCATAGTCAACAATACTAATTCGTCCTAAAGCATTAGAATTTTTGAGTCCGACCCCAACCATTTCACAATCCAAAGCAATAGGACTCAAACTGATGGGACTCTTCATTTCAGACGTAAGATCCAATGAATCAAAAACTATAAAGTTGAGTTGTAAGGTAAAAGGTGACTTACCTAGAGTAGTATTTTCTTCATGCTTACAAGAAAGACATTTAATCGGAATCGGACATGTGTACTTCTTTACCGGATATTTACTACTAGATTTATAAGCATAAAAATAACTCCGTTACAACTATATGCAAGCACTAAGTTAGTATGCATACTTTCTGAGTTATACACAACTTTAGTGAAATCCAAACTTGAAAACTGAGTTGGGGCTGCAAGCCTCTATTTAGAAGGTGACTTGGATATGTTAAAAAAAGTAGAGATGGCAACTACCCGTGGAATTCCGAAACCATACAAAGAGCGTCTTGAGAAGCTAGACTTTTTTTTACCCTATCCTACCACAGATAAAGAGGTGACCTAGTTTTAATGTACAGGACGCTGAGAAACTATTTTGGACCCGTGTCCCTCTTATTTCTCCCCATTAGATCAGGACAACTCAAAGGATATAGCGGGCGAGTACAAAAGCTAAAAACGAACATAATACCCATAGCATACAGGTTTTCACACCTAGTCATCAATTCTGGTGACCTGTTACCCAAAGAAGTGGTGTTCGCCCATTGGAATAACTCATTCAAGGAAAGACGAGACGCTTGGAAGTCGCCTCGTATCGATACTTATGTATTTAAGCAGATAAATAACTAGAAGAGGACTAACACAGGCCGTAGACCTTGTCTTCAATACACAAATCTGAAATCTCGATTGGGCGAAACTATGATGTGTGGAAAAATTAACGACATTAAGGACAGTAAATTCTTAATTTCGACGCAGAATTTATTCATTTACATGGGTAACTAGCATTTAGGTATAATAGCTTATGTCAGTTCGTGAAGAAGACACTGACTCAAATTCTTAACTGTAACGCCCAACTGCAAATTCTAATCCTAACTCCTTATATAAACTTATAACCCTCTATAAACGCTATTAAGTAGGTGCATATTTTAAAGGTCTCTGTAGCATTGCTCAAAGGTCGTGCGTAAATAATAGTCTTACCGAGTTTCGTTAGGCTTTCAGATTAAGATTCAGATTTGTATAGTAAGGACAGAAGGCCTACGGCCTATGTTATTCCTTTCCTAGTATGCTTCTGTGAGTGTCCAGACTTCTCTTGAAAGAGTCGATTGAAGGTGCGGATACCACTGCTTCGGGCATCAGGTTCCAAGTATTGATGACTCGGTGTGAGAACCTGTATGCCACGGGTATTTTGTTCGCTCTTGGCTTTTCTACTCGCCTGCTATGTCCTCTGAGATGTCCCGATCTAGTGGGAAGAAAAAGAGAGAGTAAGTTAGGTCCAAAATCTTTTCTCAGTATTCTGTACATCAAAATTAAATCTCCCCTTAATCTGCGATAGGACAGTGTGAAGAGATCTAGCTTTTCAAGCCGCTCTTTGTATGGTGAACCCCGGAGTTCTGGAATTGCACGGGTAGCTGCCCTCTGTATTTTTTCTAGGATATCCGAATGGCCTTTTAAACACGGACTTGCGGCCTGAACGCAGTTCTCAAGCTTAGTTCTCACTAAGGACGTGTATACTTCGGTGAACATGATAGTATCTAGCTCAGTGAATGTCCGTTTTAATGCCCAGAGGGTTCGAAACCCCTTAGCTGCGACCTCCCGGCAATGAGTCGTCGTCTTAACATCCTGACTTACTGTCACCCCCAGATCCTTATGAGACCGAACCACTGGTAATTGTACTTCCCCTATGTTATACCTACTAACATTTGAGTCCCCGAAGTGCATGTAGACACATTTTGCCACGTTGATAGGCACCAGCCACTCTTTAGACCAGTTAACTATATTATTTAGGTCTGCCTGAAGAGCATCTGAGTCTGTCTCCAGTTATTACTCGCCAGATCTTTACATCGTCAGCGTATAATAACATTGGAGACTGTACTATACTTGGAAAATCATTGACATACATTATAAAAAATAAAGGACCTAGGACGGAACCTTGAGGTACTCCACTAAGTACTGGTCTCCAGATGGAGCACTTGGAATTTATTCTTACCTTCTGTCTACGACCTACTAGGAAATCCTTAATCCATTTTAAGAGAGGTCCAGCAATACCAAGGTTTTCCAACTTCAATAGCAGTCTATTTGTTGGCACCTTGTCAAAAGCCTTACTGAAGTCTATGTAGACAACATCTACTGAGTTTCCGTTGTCTAGCGCCTTTATCCAAAATTCCCTTGCTAAAAGGAGGTTTGTTGTACAAGATAGATCCTTTCTAAAAACACGTTGTTCTATGTTTAACAAGTTATTTGTTTCAATAAATTCCATTATTGTCCGTTTGACTATTCTTTCCAATATTTTAACTACAACGCTGGTGAGGCTTACAGGTCTGTAGTTTGATGGGACTTGTCTTAGTCCTGTTTTATGTATGTGAGTGACGATTGCGTCCTTCCAGTCCATAGGTAACACACCTTGATTAAGTGACATTGAATATCACAGTCAATCAGGCTGCGATATATTGTGCAATATGTCTCAAGATTTTAGGGTGTAGTTCATTTGGTCCTGTTGACTTGTCCATGTTTAAGGTGCTAAGAGCCTTAAGCACATCGTCTCGGTCGAAGTCCGCGGTGAGCAGGTGGTTTATTGACTCTTTATTTTGGTCTGGTTCTTTTTCTAAAGGAGGTTCCTGAGTGAAAACCGCCCCAAAATAGTCAGCCATAGCCTCTGCTTTGTCCTGATTCTCCTCTATCATTTCAGATTCACTCTCTTCTTTAATTAGATTTGGAATCCAATGATGCATCCTTGTTCTGTAGTTTATGTACGAGAATATTCTCTTGGGCTGCTTGAGTGCTGATTGTGCCAACTGCATTTCATATTTTCTTTGAGCTTCTCGAATTTTTGTTATACACTTGTTTCTTACCGATCTGTAGCGTTCCATCGTACCTGCTGTGCCAAGGCGGATGACGACATCCCAACATTTCTTCTTTTGTCTTAGTAAACGTCGAATATCCCTGCCTATCCAGGGATGTCCGTGTTTCTTCTTCTTTGGGACTGTCCAGGGTATCTATGGCTGAGTTACCCGGTTGTATAACTGCCTGAAATGCGTCTATGCCTTTTGTACTGATGCCCTTGAGTCAATTTCCCAGTTTTCAGCCAATGCTGCGGATTTGATGGCCTCCATGTCTGCCTTCAATATGTTGGGACGGGCCGGCGAAACTGTTTGGCAGGCTATCTCAGCCACGAATTTGAATAAGATGACTGCGTGGTTACTTTTCCCTAGCGGTGGGAGGAGTCATTTGACCAACGTCATCACCGTGTGTGAAGACTAAATCTAAAAGAGAGGAGTTTCATAAGTCACATCTTGTGGGAATTTTAATGTGTTGGAGCAAAGCTAAGGCAATCGAGGTTTCTAACAGTTTGCTATCGAACGACGTTGTCGATGATCCTATTTCTAAGTTAACCTAGTTTATATACGGTGAGTTAAAGTCGCCTACTACAAGGCTTTTACCCTTGTTACACCAGGACTTAAGTTTACTTAGGAGAAAATCACATACCATGCACTCTGGACTGAGATATACTACAACTAATTCAATATCTTGCCGTATACATTGCAGCCTACATCGCACCAATTCACATGTTCCTGAAACATGTGCTACTGTCTCAGCTATACATCATGTATACAACGTAATAATTCATCATGAACTAACCTGGCCATTGCTATTAACGAATGATAAGTACGAAACCTTGATGCCAAAATACTTTAAGCTGTAACGTCTTGAAAAGCAGTTACTCAAAATCAGCTCGAGAAACACATTCAGGATAAGTAACAATCCCAACGGACAGCGCGCGTTGTTTCAAGGGCAGTGGCAAATATCAATATATCCAATATTCTTGTGACTACTGAGTGTAAACTAGATGCTCTTTTGAGTTTATTTCTTTTGCTTTCACGATTTGGTTCCAAGTATTTTCGTCGTTCGATGTGGACATTTAAACTAATAGGCTACGCTAATCTTAGTGGGTTTAACAGCTATTTGGATGTTGATATTTCTTGAATAAAAACGAGTTTAGTTTATTCTGGAGCAATGAGTTTTATAGAACCAGTAATACTAACTTACAGAGTAACTGACTAACTGGCCACAATTCTAAATTTTGAACAGGTAAGAGCAGAGGTGAAATATAAATAGAGACAAGATTTCTCAACATGAAAAATCTGTTGGCCTGAATATCCAATATTTACCCCAATAATTTATCGCTGTTACATATTGATGTGTGAATATCATTAATATGATGCATTTGCTCACATTGTCAGATTTTTAGTTTTCACTTATTGCAGTTGAACTATTTAACTTAAGCAGACCTACGCCGAAATCACACTTTCTGGAGATTTTTCGCCTGCATCGGTTGCATGGGCTGAATCAATTAACATGTGCTAGTTATCCTTGACCTTAATGACAACATCTGGTAATCTCACATAAGATTTTAAACCCAATCATTATGCAGTTGATTTCGGTGGGGTGGTGCTCTAAGGTCGGTGAAACAACACTGAAACCTAGAAAAATTTATATAAAGCTGAGGTATTGCAAGCGAAGAACATTGATCGATGTGCGTTGAATTGCTGACGGAACGTTTTTAGGGTCAAAAATGCATAACGTGGATTATTCAGCTTACCCTCGTGGAAATGACGTATTAGTCTCTTTTTTCATCACGTCCCAATCAACCAATAAAGGGGAAATAAAGGCGAAAAAAGGGGAAATAAAGGGGAAAACGCTGCAAAATGTCGCCTTTTTCGCCTGTCTGGGGGAAATAACGCGGATTTCCCCCTTTTTGTCGCCTTGTCGCTAGATTGTCTACTATTCGCCTAAATATCCGCAGAATTGTCTACTTTTCGCCTAAATTTCCGCCGAATTGTCTACTTTTCGCCTAAATTTCCACCGAATTGTCTACTTTTCGCCTAAATTTCCACCGAATCGTCTACTTTTAGCCTAAATATCCCACGAAACGTTTCGTGGGATGGCTGAGTGGGTAATGTTAAGATTAAGCACAGAGTCAGTCAGACTATGAAGTTATTGAATGGTTGACTTCATCATATTGTTATGTAGATTAAGTGTTTACATCACTTTATTTCAACCCAAATATAAGATAATTTTTAGTTGAACGATATAAACAATCACATTATATCAATTATGCTCACATCTCCATAAATCTCAAAACTGTAGAACCTAATATAGGGACTGAATAAAAGTACTATCCGTCATCTATGTGTCTTTTTTCTTTTTATGAGCTTTCTCAGGAGATTGAAATATCGTTGTTCAACAGAAAGTGGATAATGTCTCACAAAACAAATCATCAACCCAGTTAAGACAAAATATGATCTTTATGTGACTACTTATTATTAGCAAGTAGTTAGATATGTAATTATTAATATTCACATAGCTTTTGTTGATATTGTTTTAATCGCTCACTGGAGAACCATATAACGTAGTGAAAATGGAAGCTTTTAAAGCTAATTTAAAGCTCCTTTGTAACAGTGAACATTATGTAAATAAGCCTCAACATCTTTAACAAAGCTTTTTGTAATGTAGAAATCTCAAGTGTTGTTGAGTTAACCTACTTTACTCTTTAGTAAACAAAATAAACAAAAGTATTTTTGGTGAGACTATAATTTATGACCGACCTTTGAGCGACCTCAAGTGTGTCCACCAAATAACTAGGACCAAATGAAGGTGATAAACCTGTGTGTGGAATTAGAATTATGATTTACAGTTGATGATAAAGGTTTGGAACTAGATTTTCGGTTTACATCACAAACTGACATTAGTTATAATGCCAAAACTCTATTTATCGAAATGGATGGGTGAATTTTGCGCCTGTTATCTTATATGTGATTGGTTCGTTCAAAAATTATAGTCTCGCCGTATTTTTATATTGATATACTGTGGTAAATGAGAAACAAACAATGCATTGTTGAAGGAAAAATAACTGGTCATGATTGATCACTATGTAATAAGACATTTCATGTTTGTCTTGCCCTTAGTTGATAACGAATTATTTCGGATAAGTTGCAAGAATACCATTGATCTACATTTAAGAATACATAAACAGCTGTAAAAGTATATCAGCAAAATATGAAAGTTTAGATCTTATTTTATATGTTGTTGCTGACCTTTCGTTTTTTCTTCAATAAGTCTTTGATATACTTACCGAGAGATTCAGAATTAAAGGCGAAAGATTATAGGAGGATGATATGAGAACTATTGTATACTCCTTAAAATTATAGAGGAAAATGAATTATATGTCTATTAGTAATAAAAATCAAATGAGTTTATATTTGAAATTTGTTTTATCACAAACAGATGATATTGTTACATCCTAAGGAAAATGGATAAGAATCAACCGATAACCTCCTATTATAATAAAGACATGTGGTGTTTGTATGAAATTATAATTCCTTTATACTTGATGAATGCCTGATTTCAAATTTCAAATACAATATGTCCATTTGTGCTCATCTAGTTCTACTTGCTGTAAATTCACTATTTCGGACACTCCTAATTAGTACATTAATTCGATTACTTCTAAACATCATATTGGAGTCGTGATGGAGTCTGTCATTAAACAGTTGGATATACATTCGAATTCTGAAGCTTTAGAAGATCATATAGAAAGGTTTGAAATCTGTTGGTTGACCAAGAAAAATGTTAAGGATGATAAAATTGTGACTCATTTCTTCAAATTCATCGGAAAGGATGCCTACAGTTTACTGAAAACTCTGACATTCCCAGATGAGCTTATTTCACTTCCCTATACAATTCTCAAAGAACTGCTACTAAGTCATGTAAAGTGTACTAATTTCGAATGCCATCAAAGAGCAAAATTTCATAGAATGATTGGCCAGAACATCGAGAATTCTACCACACCACTTAGTTATCCTGATCTAATGCGTGATCAAAGTCACGCAGATAACAATTCATTGAGGAGATGGAAAGCAGGTTACAGAGCATAGGTTTGGTAGATGCTTATTCTGTAGTAAATTTCACTCATGTAATTCATGTGTATTTCACCATGCAAAATGTCTTAAATGTGGTAAAATCAGACATATACAAGCAGTTTGTAACACTACTCTTCGGTTCTCTGCAAGTAGTACTAAACTTTGTAATTCCGATCCTATTAAGTTGAGTGTTTATAATGATCATTTATCTTTATCCACGATTTCGGAAGGTAATATCCATATTCAGAAGCATTTATATACCTCCCTTGACTCTGATACACTTGTATTCGCTGTGTTGCTCAAACTTTCTTCTAAATAAGAGTCCCTTCAGCTTACTCGGCAAAAATTACGCGAAACATAAACTTGTTTCGACTGGAGCTTAGTTTCAGAGCTATGAAAGGCTAACAAGGCTTCATCTAATTCTGGACTGAGATATGACTCTATACAGTCATGGAATGAACCGATTATGCGTAGGCTTAACATTACCATTCTAAGTGAAAAAGAAATATGTAGATATTTCATTCTAATTTAAAATTTCTCGGTGATGTACACCAATAAATGCACATAGGATAGAACCTCAGTGTGTAATAGGAGTCATTTTCAAGCAATACAGATCTCCTCAAGAAACCTCGTTAGTGAATTTTATCAACAATCACCAAGTTAAATATTCGTATATATCTGAAATATGGCATCTAAATCAATAGTCAATTAATGAACTATTGTCAGAGATGACACAAATCAGTAATTTTCTGGGTTATTGGTTTGAGGAGAATAATATTTGTTATGGTTATCTTTAACACCTTAATATTACTGTGACTCTTTCAGAGTGTCAATGCGAAAAAAATCCATACTCAATTCCATTATTTAATGTGTAAGATACCATATATACTAAGATTTTACTCATCTATCTTGGAACAAAAATGTTCGCTTGCAAAAACTACTCATTTTTCTCTTATTACGTGTATCATTTTCATCACTGAAGTTTTATTCTCTATTAGTTATCATTCAGTCTTATTGTATTAGATCACTAGTCCTTCCAATGGACTTCAAGTAAACTATTCACTTTATAGTTAATATAGAAATAACTTTGTGTTAAGATGGTGGTTGGAGGTGGTCAACAAGAAACCCTGGACATAGATTTGGTGCTATTTTGGCCACTCATCAGCAAGGTGTACCTGTAATTTTGAGGAAACTAATGCTGCCGTGTCACTCAGCTTCACAGCCGGAGACGTTATCACTGGGCAATCCGGGCCGCGACCGACCTCCTGTAGGGCCGAGATATATTTACAATTGATTGGTCACTGGGTAGTGATCAATATCATGTGTGTCAGTACACCTTGCTGACATGTACCAAAATATCATGAAACCTAGGTTCACAGTTTCCTGCCGACTACCTCCAACCACCATCTCATCCCAACATAGTGAACATAATATCGAGTCACCTAGATTAGTGACCACGTTGCAACTTGATCAATAGAATTCGATTTGCACTGAGAAGGACCTGACATACATGACATTGATCAGCACCCAATGATCAATCAATTATGAATATCTTTGTGTTCATAACTGATTCATTTTAAAAATACAGAGTTAAGTTTAAAACTCATAATATCTATTAACTTTGAAAATTTAAGCATATTTGAATAGATTTCTTAATTGGATAGATTTACTTTGTATCTACTAACTACCTGATAACAAAACTTTAAGATCTACTTCTTTCATAATATAAATCTTATACAATTGTGAGGATGGTCCAAGGGTAAACTAGAGGAAGCTCTAAAAAGCTCAGAAACAGCTGAAGATTAATAGTATTTGAACTATAGTATGAACTAAGAATCCCAGAAATAACACAAGTATTAAATAAGCACTTACGAATGTACTGTATTTGGAATTCGAAATCATGCATTCAACAAGTACAAAGGAATCATTAGTTCATTCAAACATCACAAGATATTTCATCCAAACATGTTTTGGAAGAATATTACAAAATCCCTACATGTAACTTCCCTATTGGACAAATGATAATAACCTCTTGTATGTGGATGAGAGAACTATAATGATGATTTCATTTTTATTAAAAACTATAAATACATAACAGTTTCATATCGTATTCCTTTTACTTGTTTTCTATCTTGTCATTTAAGACTTGGAGGGTTCTAGTGTTCAAATGTTCTAATTGTACGCGATATAATAAGAAATGAAGCTCTAGATATAACAATACTATTGTTTAATAAATTCTACATACGTATAATCATTAGATCATTAAAGTCATAGATAAGAATTCAATTGTGAACTAATATTTTAAAAATAAGATCCAATTATGATCCGAATTGAAAAACTGATCTATGTTCTGTTTAAATAAGAAATAATAACTATATATATATATATATATATATATATATATATATATATATATATATATATATACATATTAAATTACCATTACAAACATAATTCTTGTTGTCTCTTTATTATCTCTATGTACGAATTTAAATATTTAATAAATGTATACATAATTTTCTATATAGAACAATGAAGAAAATGTATATAAATCTATTAATTTGGTTTCGGGGTGGTCGTTGATATCATTCTGTATATATAAATATATATAGATTTTTTTAGTATTAATTTTAACAATATTCATTGTTTAATTAACATTGTTGTCATTTCTTTCTCTTTTTTTTTTTCTCTCTCTCTCTTCTATTTCTCTTTTTTCTCCTTTAACTTCATCATCATCATCATAAACATCTACTTCAACAGTAAAAACAAAATGAAACTATACTTCTTCTTTCTTGTTGTTTTTTTTCTTTTACATTTCTTTCAACACTGGTAACTATATGTTATATTTAAGAGAATATATTGTATAAGACCACACAAATGACTAAAAGCCGCGTCTTAAAACCCACTTTCACACACACACACACATGAACACACGCACACACATATATACATATACGCACCGATTCTAAGAAGGATATTTTATATATATATTAAAAAGGCGCCATTACATTTGATTAATATCTACTTGGTAGGTACAATATATTTGAAAATCATAACTAATACTACTACTAATAGTAATAATAGTAATAATGATCATAATATTAGTAGTAGTAGTCAGGTAAATAAATAAATTTAAAAAAAAATTCGTATCATTATATACAAATGAATGTAAATTAGTTATTCATTTCATAGAATTACTAAATGCCTTCTTTTCAAATAACTTGTTACAATGTACTTGTTTTCTGTCATAGTTTTACATTGAACGAATATACTATTTGTTAATTTATCTTCATTATTATTGTTATTATTATTATTATTATAAAAGAAGATTCATGTGTACATTGTATACGTGAAAGGTTCCTTGTCAAATTAAATGTTTATATAATAATTACTTCATAAATGTCTACTATAGAATAATACGGAAAGTTTGACCTTGAAAAGCGATTAAAACAAAGTGAACATGTTTCATTAATATAAATGTTAATGTTTCATGAGGTACTTTACCCTTTGTATTACTAGTACTACTACTACTAATGATAATAATAATAATCCTAAATAGTATAAATGTATATTATTAAATGAGTAATATATGTATTGTAATCGGTTTGACTTTGTCAACATTGTAAATTTAAAAGTGAATTTTGTATTTTGGTTGTTTATACTTGTAAAAGATTCATGATGTACATAATAGTTCTTTAATCATTTCCAAATAGATGAACTGACTTATATAATATGTAAAATAGAATTTGGATAAAATTTATAACTTATATAGTTGAATTTATGAGTTAAGAGAAGCTAAACTATCGTGGAAAATCTGGAAACAATGGACGACTGTTTCGTTCTAGTATGGGATTCCTCTTCTATATAATGTTGATGATTATAATACAGGTTACGAATATGATAATCATAGATTTATTTTGATAAATAAATGTATCATCAATCTGTTAATACATTAGATGAAGTGATTGCATCCCAACTTCTTTTTTTAGATGATTAGCTACAGTTACATACTTGTGATAAAAGCTTCTCAATTCGACTATTTTGTAAATAAATATATAGTCTAGAGGTTAAAAATTCGCGCGCGAGATTGATAGGTTCTGGAGTCAGATCTTATGGGACGGAATCATGAATGGGTACTTCTAGGGAGTCCCGTACTAGAACGAAACTTCCATCTAGTGCTTCCAGATTTGCTATGATAGTCTAGTTTAGATTGACTCATGAATTTAACTATAAAAGATGAATGAATTAACTGAATGCCTAATTCATTTTTGTATTGTTTGTTCGAACTTTCTCATTGATGTTTAGGATTGTAATTGATTAGTTTCTTATTTGTTACGTGCATCTAGCTGATGAGTCTCAAATAGGACGAAATGTGCGTCCTGCATTCCATTGCCAGCCACTATCCATCTTGACTTGAATTTTATAGATAATAAGATGATGAATATAATTACAAACAATTACAGATGGAAAATGTTCTTTAAGGTTCGACCAATAAAGCTAAACTCAGCCTAAAAATGGTCAACTGTAAATTGTGTGAATAAAGCTCTAAATATTTTGGTTATTGAAGCTATATTATAAGAACGCTCTGTTGATAACTGTTGAAGTGTGCAATGTTTAGACAAGGCAGAAAGATAGTCATTAGTATAAAACGAGTGAATAGACATCTACTTCATGATGAACAGTATATTATTAGTTATTCATTGTCCAACACCTATTGAATGTCCAGTGATCTACGGAAAACAATTTATTCTTTTAAAATAAGTGAACCATTTATAAATCATCTCGTTAAATAGTAATAGTGTAGTGAATGAAAACTCAGGTGAGGAAGACGAATTTATAGTTTAATTCAACATTACAGAATGTCTTCTTGAAATACTAAAACCATACATTGAATACTTCATTTGCACATTATCCATTAATTGTTCCTTACAAACTTTATCAAACTTTTATTCCTGCTGTCATTACAATTAATCTCTGTTTACATTTCTGTTCTCTTCAATTCGCTCTTTTCAACCTTATGTTGACAAAGATTCCACTTCTGATTGGTGTTACATACTACTCATGCTTGTCAATATAATTAACATACATCACAGTAGTACTATATTGAACAAAAACACAAGTGAAGACAATCGATTGTATTTGAACACGAAAATCCGATAACCATACAGTAAATACTTCATTTGCAAATATCAGTCCATTGTTTCAGATTTCATTGTTCCTGCATTTTTATACAAATTGCTTTCCGTTCTTGTTCTTTCCTTCTCAGTCTTCTACTGAAATACATTCTATTCCTTACTATCGTTATATATTGCTTATGTGGATATAAGTAGCTCACACCACAGTAGTACCAACTGAATGAGTAAAAATGGTAAAAGAAACAACTTACAACTAAATTGTTGGTTATTTAGTTGGAAAAATTATATTTGTTTATGTACTTACAAAATTATCATAATCTCTTACATATTCAATATTCCACTAAATCATTTTGTTTATTTAGTCAACATTTAGACAATTTAAACTAAATCAATATGATGTTTGTGTATTCATTCATCATTGCGAATTCAAACTACTTACTTACGCCTGTTACTTCCAATGGAGCATAGGCCGATGACCAGCATTCTCCAACCTACTCTGTCCACAGCCTTCCTTTCTAGTTCTATCCAATTATTGTTCACTCTTCTCATATCTGTCTACATTTCTCGGCTTAATATGTTTTTTGGTCTTCCTTTCCGCCTTTGGCCTTGAGGATTCCAAGTGATGAGGGCTTGCTTTTTGACACAGTTGGGTGCTTTCCTCAACGCGTGTCTTATCCATTTCCAGCGCTCCTTCCTGATTTCTTCCTCCACTGGAATCTGGTTTGTACTCTCCCACAGTAGGTTGTTGCTCATAGTTTCTAGCCAATGGATCCGAAGTATTTTGCGTAGACAACTGTTAATAAACATATATCTTCTGGATAATGGCTTTCGTAGTTCTCCAAGTTTTCGCCCCATAAAGTGAGAACTGTCTTGACATTTGTATTAAAAATTCTATCCTTGATGTTGATTGAATTGCTCTTGCTTTGGTGATCCGCGCCTTCACATCTGCATCAGATCCAAACAATCAGAGCAATCATTTATTTAGGTACTTGAAATTCAAACTAGAATATATATTAATAAATCAAAGAATATATTATTTTCTTCTCAGAATTGTTATCTCCTTAAATATAATTCATAATTTGAGTATTGATAACCAACAAATGAATTTAAATAAAAATCCTTAAACATTTATACTATTATTCTTGTTGCTAGGTGGTTTTTCTTTATTTTTTTTCTTGTCTTTTTTTCTCTCTTTAATTAATTATCTCACTCACGCACGCACATACACAC
Organism: Schistosoma spindalis; assembly: GCA_946903255.1. NCBI lineage: Eukaryota > Metazoa > Platyhelminthes > Trematoda > Strigeidida > Schistosomatidae > Schistosoma > Schistosoma spindalis. Next base: position 7,841,628 of record OX336420.1, read on the forward strand.
ATACACACACACACACGTGTATATATATATATTCACTAATGAATGTTTTACATGTATATTAGTTAAACCTCAATACAAATTTTTCACACTCAATTATTTTATTCAATGGTAAATATCACTACATAATATTTATTTATTTATCTGTCATTATTGTCCTTTACTCTAATTTATAGAAAAAAACTTATCAGTATATCCGGTCACACAGTCTGTAAAACTCTTTTTTTATTTTTTTTTATTTTTTTTTTTTTTTCTTTTTTTTTAAGAAAATGAAAACAGTTTTGTATGTTAACTTAATTTTCTCACGACATTTTATTAACTGTCTAATTAATAATCAACTTCAATGGAATATGAACTGAGAAATCAAAAACTTTCTCACTTAAATGTGTATAACATGTGAAAGTGTAAATTACAAAGACAATAATAATAATAATAATAATAATAATGGTAGTAGTAGTAATAGTAATGGTAACAGTAGTGCTAGTATTAGAAGTAATAGTAGTAGAAGTAGTAGTAATAGTAGTAATAGTAGTAATAGTAGTAAAAGTAGTAGTAGTAGTAGTATTACTACCATTATTACTACTTATAATAAATTATTAAAATTATTGAAAATATAGTTTTGTTTAAACGCAAACTATTTTTTCTTAATTATTATTATTATTATTATTTCAATTCGATATAAACATTGTACTCGACGACTATTTTTAAAAAAAAATTGAATTATTGTTTAGAATTATAATGAGTTACTAAGGTATTAAGAATGAGAAAACTAATCCTGGTAACTATAAATGATAGTTTTAATTTAATGGAAAAAAAAATTGATTTAGAGTAGAAAATATATACCAAATGGAATAATATGGTAATAACTGAAATTGATGAAGTTTTGTTCTCTGAGCTGGATGAATCAAATTATTCACCTGAGCTACAAATCTTCTCCACCATCTCAGTAACTGAAGTTTCTGGATTCAGTTCTATATGAATTTATAAGTAGGGAAATCTGAGATAAAGGGGAGAGTAACAAACTAAGATGCAAAACGAGTTCTGATGTTCTATGGTTATGTTGTTGTCGTTTTTTTTGGTGATTTTTCAACTCATGATGATCAAGACTATTATCATGTTATAATAAACAATATAATGATTAATTCATCGAAACAAATCATTCAAGTTATTTTTGTTGATCTAAAGAAAATGATTGAATCACAACACTCGGACTTAGGACTTATTAGTCTTGCGTGCGAAAGCTTAACCTCTACACTGGCTGGCATTTAACGATATTAATGTCTAACTTCAATTAATCCATGAAATTGAGTGGCATGTCCACCATTGTCTTCAGTGAGTTACTATCTCACAAAAAACCCGGTTGAACTGAACTGGTGACGGCTTCTCACTAGGACTCGAAAAACTACCTCTTGGAGACCGTCGCTAGTGAGCATATGATGATTATAATCGGAGAGGAGTTCTGTGAAGCTAAACCAACATGATGAGATCGTGGATGCGCACTGCTGAGGAGTCCCATACCAAGACGATACGTCCGTCCAGTGTTTGCAGGTTTTCAATTAACTCATGAATTCAATTATTAAACTTCTACAGTATCCACAAAATTCCTCTTAGATTTTTAGATCCTCGTAAAACTATCTAACGACTATCAGTAAAATACACTATTCACGAACGACATTCAAAGATATATTCAGTATGCTCTATACTCTTTTCATAATATATCATTTTAAAATCTAAAATGGAAAAATTTAAAATCTAAGAAAATTTAATCTTACTTATGTCTATTACCCCTCATGGAGGAGCATAGGTCACCCACCAGGATTCTACATTGAAATGTGTCCTGAGCACTCCTTTCCAGTTGCTATTCATCCTTTTTGTGTCTGCTTCTAATTCCAAATATAGTATATTCTTTGGTCTTCCTCTTTTCTGTTTCCCTTCAGGATTCGAAGTTAGCGCTTACCTTGTGATGCAAAATTTAATCAATAGTATATATCTAAATGCATTTCTTATTAATTCACTTAAATTAGTTGATGGATAAGACCTATTCGTAAAGTTGTGATCTTTCGTTTTATTACAAATATGGAGTATTTTGAATAAGTCAATATGAACCTATGGATTTGCTATTTCTGTCAGTTGACACGCATCAGAGGAGACTATCCGTAGCCTTGATTTTAACGCGAATCCTTCAGTATGACAGCAAAATTTCCAAAAATTCCCATTATGATTTATTGTTTTTCAATAATTAATCCTGTATTGAATCTCTAGTATTGGTTCATAATACAAGAAAATCCTATTCATATAACATAAATTTTTCACAACATTACTTAGTTCAAGTCGTTATTTCATGAAACCTATTTTGACATTAATAACACTGACTAGTTGCTTACTTTGAGCTAGTTTTCACAATCTGTGCCGTTAACTTAGCTAAGAGTACGATAGTAGTTCTCTGTTGAAATATCATATTACAAATTAACTCAAGCTGAAAATATGGATCATTAGTTATTGACTTATTGGCTAAATAATATCGTATTTACTATAAGACTTAAATGTTACTAGGTCCAACCTAGTATGTGATAATTAATCGACATTACTAACAAATCTTGGAAGCTGATAGAAAATCCATCTAATGTTATCCGACTCTTAACGGTTATGCAATTGATTTCAGTTCATAAACAAAAGCATTTATAAGAAAATATCTTGACTGATGTTCCTGAATCAGTAGAAATAACTGACACTCCCTGTTATTAAGTGGTGAGTGTTCACTGGTTGATTAATGCAAACATTTTAGACATGCAGGCTAATTATCATCAACAAATATCATTAATAATGTAAGAAAGATTAGTTCTGTGAAGAGTTCTCTTTTCGGCGAATTCATTTTCAAAGCTGTACAATCTCAAGTATACATACTTATGTTTTCAGGATGATAATAATACTGATAATAAACTTCGGTTAGACATGGTGACAGTGAAGTAAAATAAACAAAGGTATTAGAAAACAATTTTTTTTAAACAATGAAAGTTTAATAACCGTTTGATTGGTAATGGCTTAAGTATTCATCAAATGATGGATAGGGAAATTATCATTTGGAAAGGATAGCTCAGCATGATAAGAAAAAATGTTGAAATTGAGATTAAATGTAATCAGGATGATCGTGGAAACAAAATGAACCAGTTGAGAGTAGAGGAGTTAAGGGGAAGATGGAAGGTGAAGCAGATGGCTGTAAAGGAAAAAGAGTATGTAAAAAGAAAAGAAAAATTATAAGACATTAAGACCATAGTAGAAGAAGAGGTTGTACCAATCTCTTTTGTGCACACAGTTCCGGTTTTTCCAGATGTATGGCTATTGCTTCGGCAATGCAAAGAAGATGCAATCAAATTGTTTTTGGAAGACTTCTGCTTATCTTGTAAATGACTTTGAATGCAGAGTCAGTCTTGATTGAGTGATCTGTGTTCACAAAGTGTTCGATTATTGAACTTCTTATCGAACCCTTTCCTCCTATTTTTAGCCATACTGGATAATGTTCTTGAATTCTTTTGGATAAAGTATGCATCGAACGACCAATATACCTAACTCCACATGAGCAGGTAAATTGGTAAATGCACATTGAATTGGTCAGATGAGATCATTTATCTTTAAGATTATTAGTGAACAATGATCAGCTAGAGAATACTATTCGCAATGTTGCTGCAAAGAATGTTCTTTTTAAGGAATCAGAAATTCTCCTAATTAGTAATAGTAATAGTAATAGTAGTAGTAGTAGTAGCAGTAGTAGTAGTAGCATTCTATAAGTCAACTAATGAGTCTATATCATCTGAATATCAGTCATCGAATGTAAGAACAATATGTATATCAACTTCACAGTTGCCCACTATAAATCTAATACGTCTAAAGTACATTTTATTCATGTTTTCTTTCCTTCCATTAGTTTAAAACACAAATATAGTGTTAATAAAATAAGTTCTACTATATTTAGTGTACATATAGAAATCTAAAACAACCACCTATATCCCATGCTATTTCGGAATCGTTATCTGAAAGTACCAGTCAAATGCTAGTGTTAATGTTCACATTGGCAGACAAATTCAGTATCTTTCACTTTAAATACTCGATACATTAACCATTTAGCTATTGAGTCTAGATTAAGTTAAATGATTATAAGTAATCAAGTACTGTATCAACTCAACTATAATTCATTAATATAGTGTAATGATATGTCATATATAAAGATTATTCGATTAATCATTGGATAAACTTATATTAAAATAGATTAGTTTTCTTTATTTGTATTGTATTTTACTATTTATAATAACATGTATAAACTAGTATGCATAATTCAATGTGAACAATACTCGCTAATGAAATTCACATAAGAAACACTGTTATTGTTGAATTTTGGTCATACATTGTTAAGTTCAAACAAATAAACATACTTGATATTAGTCATTTTAATATATACAATGATAATAAATACGATTAGATTGTCAAAATGTTAGTCAGTCAATCAGCTACAATGTAAGACCAGATATATATGTTCATCGGTCCAAGTTGCCACACCTCATTAGTATAACAAGATGAACACCGAATTCATACAAGTAGTTACTTCAATGGTAGTGATATATAAAAGAAAGATTATGTATAAGGATATAATGCACGAAGAAAGAATTAGTTGGTAGAAAGAAAGATATAAAGCAATTTTAATTTCACAATTTAAGGGAAGACAGAGAGTGTATACACCTACTCCATTGTGATCGATTCTGAGCCATATTACCCAGAGGCTCCGGCCATTGGTTACGATAGTCACGCGAATTCCAATCACGTAGTCTGCATCTATCAACATGGCTCAGACTAGAAATTAGTGACTTCAAGGACCAATGCCAAGTTTTGGTTTGTCCGCCCCTAACGTTCTTTCAGCCGTCTCCAACACGAGTCAGCATTGAACGCCGTAGCAATCAGTGTTCAGGCATACGTTACACTTGGCCCAACAAATATTTTATATAATATAATAATTATTTTAATCAGTAATTGATGTTATCCGTAAAACTATGAACAATCAGGTAGAACTAGAGATTTGATTTATTGTGTTGTGAGATTTTTTAGAAATGTATATCTATAAGATGTTGCTTAAAACATTCAGCATTCCATAATCAGTATGTCAGTCAGTTAGTTCGTCAGCTACAACGTAGGACCAGGCACATATGTGCATCAGTTCAAGTTGTCGTACTTCATTGGCACAACAAGATGAACACTGGATTCATAGAAGTAGTTAATTCAGTGGTGGTGGTGGTGGTGATATATAAAAGAAAGATTGTATATAGGGACACAGTACAGGAAGAAGGAATTAGTTCGTAGAAAGAAAGATATGAAGCGATTTTCATCTCATAGTTTAAAGGAAGATAGAACATGTTTGTATCATGTTTTATTTATTTGAGCTTTGATAGACGGATAATATCATTAGTTTTTTACGAAATTAATGAGGTTCAATGTTCAGAGCCTTACCCATGACTTAATAAATGTGAATTATATAATATATGTACCTTAAACATTCGATTAACGGATCAGTACCTAGTAGTTTTCTGAATTTCAGGATTACGTATATTACAATTCTTTAAAAGACAGTAATCAGGTTCATCTCTAATTTGCTTTCTTCATTTCTATGTTTAACTGATTCAAGATCATCGATTTCATAATTATTTTTCATCCTGGAATCCATTTTGGAATATTGCATTAGGAAAGTATGACTTGTGAACTTGATCAAGTTTTAAGTGAGCGACAATGGATGATTATTGATTTACATTATCGAAGTAACTAAAATTTAAACGATTGGCTTCATAATTGAATTTTGAATGATCTGAAACTTTCAAGTTCAACACACAACCCTATTTGAAGCCGTCAGTTTCCACTACTACGGAACTGTAAATTAATGATAATTGGTTATTCAATGCTTCTTAGTCTAAAATTATTTAATTGATTCAAATTTATTATCTTTAAACAACAGCATAAGTAAGTTGAAAGTGTTAAATCTCAGTTTATCGACAACTGAAATTTAGGAGGCAATAGTTAGCGTATTCAAACTAGTATCGGACTCTTCAGAATTATGTAGCCATGACTCCACCAGACATCGGACCCAAGACCTTTACTTTTCTAAATTTAGTCAATTCTCAATATTAATATCTCGCAACTAATATTATCGAACTCCATCCATTATGACTTCTATCCAGAACTTCGAAAATCTATCCTCGAAGTTAGCCACTAGTCACCATATGATAATATTTATTATTACTATAGGATGTTGTCAATGAATTTAACACGTATAATTTACAGTCTTAATTATCTTAGATTTTGCTTTACATTTAATTCATTGCTATTATTATTGGTTGAGTATATTGTAATCTATCGATTCATATCGAAGTATAATAACACTAATAATAATAATAATAATAATAATAATAATAATAATAATAATAATAATAATGGTCACTTAGTTAAGTATTATCTATTTCGTATAATATTAGTATTCTCAGTAATGTTTATATATATATATATATATATATATATATATATATATATATAGCCCAGATATTCAAACAGGTTGTCGTATATATATGAGAGTGTAAAAATAAACAACATTGTTAACCATAAAGATACAATCAGAATACAATGTAAATCTTGTTTAAATACATCAGTTAAACTTATAAAAATTTCACCACAAATTCAATTACATTTTTTTATTGTTGATAAAAACAAAGTAAATGTTAGGGGGGGAAAGGAAGGAGACACTGTAAATCAATTGAATAGGATAAACTTTGAAAAGAGATACAATTGTATTCATATCCTGTTGACATACATAGCTAAATAAGTCCAGTGAATTTAAAGATATATGACAATACATTAACACCGTTGGATGCCGATTCAGCGGTCTAGAAGTTAAGCACTCACGTGCGAGACTAAAGACCCTGGGTTCGAATCCCGCGGTGGACGGGATCGTGGATGCGCACTGCTGAGGAGTTCCACATTAGGATGAAACGGCCGTCCATTGCTTCCAGGTTCTCAATGACGGTCTAACATCAATCAGTTCATGATCTTAATCAAAAATTTAATAATCTCCACAACCCTATACTGATAAATACATTTATATCCTAAGCATGGTTGGTTATAATCCATTATATTGTCAAACCAATCAAACTTAATCTATTTCATTCAAGATCTTAGCGTAAACTTATTAGGTTTGAAGCATAACGAGTTCACTTAAATTGCGAACGAGAACGAGATTCGATGACCAAGACGAGTAAGCTAACTATTGACGCGTCCCAGCCCCAGCTATCTAGAGGGAGAAGTCCAGGCTTGAAATGAGAAATATATTCTGCAACAACCAGAAACGAGCGATTCAACCAAAACAATTTAAAACATATATATACAAATATATATAATCGATATTGTCATTTAAATTTGTAAACATTCGTCAATAAGTTCGTCAATTGATTGCTATTCAAATATTTAAACATTTATACGATAAGTTAATCGATAAAATTACAAATGTGAGTTTTTGGGGAATTTATCGTCTCCAACACTCTTCCCCTTTTTAATAGCGTGCCTTCCTGGGGTCGATCTGCATCCTGACTGTTGCTCGCCGTTGTCGTAGAGGCCACCGTCTGGAACGTGTTTCAGCTTGTGTTTGAGGTTTTTCTTGTGGTGGGGTCGCCGGTAAGTTGAAGGTGTCTATCAGGATATTCAGAGGAATGTTTGCTTCGATTGATGAACGGTCTGCGGCTAACCGTTTGCGTAACTGTTTCCGATGACGTTGCCACGTGTCTCTGCCTACCTCAACTTCGTACATGACTCGGCCAACTCTCCTGACCACTCGTGCTTCCGCCCATGGACCATGGGTTGGTCTGTAGTCACGGGCAAACACAGAACATCCCACTTCGTACGTGGATTGCTTTTCAAACTTTGTCCGTTCTGGTGTCGATGCATTACTTGGATGCATCAGGCTGTGGATCGTCCTCAATTTCCTTCCCATGAGGATCTCTGCTGGGAACTTTCGCTCCGGCAAAGTCTCATTTGGTGTTGTTTGGTACACATATAAGAAATTTCGCAACGCGTCCGCTGGTGTCCCCTCCCCTTTTGTCTTAACCAATGCTCTTTTAACGTATCCATAAACCTTTCTGCTTGCCCATTCGACTACGGGTGATATGGTGGCGACCGTGAGTGATTTATGGCTAGCCGTTGACAAAATGACTGGAACTGGCTAGAGGTGAACTGTGAACCGTTGTCAGATACAATGACATCCGGTATACTATTTCGGGAGAAAATTTCTGTAAGAATTTGTATTGTTTTAGTCGTCGTTGGCGGTATTATAGGGTTGATTTCTGGCCATTTCGAAAGGGCGTCGACTACAACTAGATACATGGTTCCGTCAATCGGGCCTGCAAAGTCGACGTGTATCCTGGACCAAGGATCATCAGGTTGTGGCGATGAAACTGGTGGAACTTTGGCGCTCACTTTTGCCGCTTGCTGACATCGCATACATTTTCCAACCAATTCTGTTATATGTTGATCCATTAGCGGCCAATATGCATGACTCCTGGCTATGGATTTCATTCGTCTAACCCCCGGATGACCAAGGTGGAACTGTTTCAGCACTTTTGCACGAAGGGATTCTGGCACAACCACTCTTTCTCCGAACATCAAGCAATCGTTTACAATGCTTAACGAATCCCGCCGCTGATACAGCTGTTTCATGTCATCATCAAATTTCTTAGACAGCCAACCGTTGGTGACATAGTTCATAGTTATTTTGATGATGGGGTCGCTCTTAGAAGCATTTTGTATGTCGGTTGCAGATATCGGCAAAGCTCGTATTGCGGTCGTCAGATAACATTCGGCGTCGTCTTCCGCTAGCAGAGATGCGATTACTGTGTTTTCCTCAGCCGCCAACTGGTCAACAATGAGTCGTGATAAGGCATCCGCCTGACCGAATTATTGAGTGTTTCGGTATCTGATCTCGAAATCATACCCCAAGAGTGCTAAGGCCCATCTCTGAAGACGACTTGCAGAATGGGCTGGAATGCCAGATTTCGACCCGAATATTGCGAGCAAAGGCTTGTGATCTGTGAGAAGCGTGAATCTCCGACCTCATAGGAACTTGTGGAAACGGCACACAGCAAACACAAGCGCAAGAGCTTCCTTTTCTATCTTGCCGTGTTTTTTTTCTGCTGGGATTAGTGTGCGGGATGCATGTATAACGGCTTTTTCCGACGCATCCGGAAACTCATGTGAAATAACAGCGCCTAGGCCATATGCTGAAGCGTCTGCAGCTACGATGATCGGCATGGCTGGATCGTAGTGTGTCAACAGCAATTCCGAACAAATAATGGACTTCAGTTTACAAAATGCCGCATCACACTGTTTAGTCCAGTTCCAAGAGCTGTTCTTCTGCAGTAAGCTATTCAGTGGAGCGCGAATATCATGCATCGATGGAACGAACGCTGAGTAGTAGCTGACAAGTCCCAGGAAGGAACGCAGTGCCGCGATATTAGTTGGAGTGTGCATCAGTTTAATAGCTCGGATATTCTCGGGATCCGGTCTGCGGCCATCGGAATCGAAAATGAACCTCAAGTACTTTACCGACTGCAAATAAAACTGGCATTTCTCTGGGCGTAACCGGAACCCGTTGTCATTGATGCGTTGCAGTACCAATGTCGTGCGTTCTCGTAGCTGTTCTAATGTCGTCGCTACAATTAAAATGTCATCCAGATAAGCCGCAACTCCAGGGATACCTGATAGGATGGTATCCATTAGTTGCTGGAAAATAGATGATGCAGTTTTGACCCCGAAAGGTAGACGATTATACTGGAATAAACCACGATGGGTATTGATAGTTAGCAGCTCTCTTGATGCTTCATCTACTTCCACTTGCAAGTAAGCATCAGCTAGATCGAGTTTAGCGAAAAACCTTTCTCCATTCAGCATGGTAAATAGGTCTGCGGGAACAGGCAGGGGATAATGATGTTGTTCCAGAGCTGCATTGAGACCTGTTGAAAAGTCAGCACATATACGTATCGTGCCGTTAGCCTTCTTGATAACAACTATAGGTGCTACCCATGAAGAATAGGAAACGGGAGTAATAACTCCTTGTTGTTGAGGGCGATTCAATTCTTCATCTACTGTTTGCAATGTTGCATAAGGCACAGGTCTCTATGGACGAAAAGCAGGCCTAGCCCCCGTTTTCAATCGAAGTTCTGCTTTCATGGCAGAGCAACGACCCAATCCAGGTTGGAAAATAGTTGAAAACTGCGTCATTAAGTTCCTTGTATATGCTTCCAAGTCATGTGGTTGCTGTCGTAGTTGGGGTTGTGATACCAAGTTGCAAATGGTATTCAACGGGACATCCGCTAAATTTAACTGATCGAACCAATCTAACCCGAGTAAATTTAGATCAGCTGGTGTTATGTAACATACCCCAACAAACGCCGAATCACGGAAAGTAACTGTACATTCCATTTGTCCAAGCAGGTGAAGGTAATTACCACACGCAGTACGAGGCTTTTGCATTGTACGCTGCAAGTTTGGGCTGCCCATTTTGGTCCAAATCTTACGTGAAAGGATAGTGACATCTGATGCAGTATCTATCTGTAATGTAGATGAGTGCCGATTAATATTAACAGTAATAAATTTTCTCTCACCTGTTGATGAGCTTTGACATGAAGATACTAAGCTCAAGGAATTAGTGCGGGATCTAGGATCGGTCTTTTTGTTATTTCTGGGTTGACTTGGATTCTTCTTCCTCAGACAAAACCCATCCTTATGACCGATAACGTTACACTTCTTGCATCGATGTTGCTTAAATGGGCAGTTTCGAACGTAGTGCCATGAACCACATTGCCAGCAAGGAGCAGGGGGATTTGCTTTAGTCTGTCGTCCCGAGTTGGTCATCGAATCTCGTTCTCGTTCGCAATTTAAGTGAACTCGTTAAGCTTCAAACCTAACAATTTGGCGAAGGTGGTTTTTCAATTATGGACCCTTCCAAACTTGAACTGTTACTTGAGCAGCAGCTGAAATTGATACAAATGTTGACGGAGACTAGGGTTACGTCTCCCTTACAGCCAAGCACGTCTAGTTCAACCACGGCACCATCGGTAGATGGCATCGCAAATAGTATAGCTGAATTCCATTACGATCCTGATGCTAATGTTACTTTTGAGATGTGGTTCAGGCGTTATGAAGATCTATTTTAATTTGATTTCGTAAATTGGGTGCAACTGAGCTGGATAAGTATTGCAATCTGATCCTGCCTTTGAACCCACGTGACCGATCATTTGCAGAAACAGTTCAAACATTAAGCCAACATTTTGGCGATAACTCGTCACTGTTTAATACTCGTTATCGATGCCTGAAGCTAACTATGAACGAAGATGATGATTTTTTTACGCATGTGGGTGTCGTCAACCGTGAATGCGAACGCTTCCGGTTAAAGTCTTTGACTGAAGATCAGTTTAAAGCCCTGATTCTCATTTGCAGCCTACAGCATCAAAAGTTCAGTGACTTACGAACAAGGCTACTAAGTCGGTTGGATCAAGAGCCGAAACTCACCCTGAGTGATATAGCTAATGAATATCAACGTCTCATTAATCTGCAACGAGACACTTCTATGGTCCAGAGTGGTGGGTCTAGCCGATCTGAAGTAAGAGCGGTGCAACAAACACCTTACAAAAACAAATACGTCCCTGCTCCATCCAGTCCATCCCATCCCCGTCGCCAAATTGTAAGGTTTGAAGCATAACGAGTTCACTTAAATTGCGAACGAGAACGAGATTCGATGACCAAGACGAGTAAGCTAACTATTGACGCGTCCCAGCCCCAGCTATCTAGAGGGAGAAGTCCAGGCTTGAAATGAGAAATATATTCTGCAACAACCAGAAACGAGCGATTCAACCAAAACAATTTAAAACATATATATACAAATATATATAATCGATATTGTCATTTAAATTTGTAAACATTCGTCAATAAGTTCGTCAATTGATTGCTATTCAAATATTTAAACATTTATACGATAAGTTAATCGATAAAATTACAAATGTGAGTTTTTGAGGAATTTATCGTCCCCAACAAAACTGTAAAATGTAAACCAGTTAAATATTCCCTAAGATACGATTCGAACCTATAATCTAGTTGTTAATATTACAAAGTATATTAAAATTATTGATTCCTTAATCCACGATAAACTAGTACACATAATATGTAGAATGAGAAAAAACAATCCGTATATCAAAGAATCATTCAGAATTATTATTATTATTATTATTATTATTAAAATGTAAATGAATCCTATAATATTAATTTTAAGGAATTTAATAAATTTGGTTACATATTCTTGAATTCTCAATTCGGAAAACTGCTCATAACTTACCTTTCTCTATCTTATATGTGTCTTAATAATCTGAACATAAAAACTCTGTTGTTTATTACATTGAATTGTCAGAATTTTAGATCTACAATAAATTTATATGATTAAAATTTCTATTTCATAGTTGAATTCATGAGTGAATTGAAAACCTGGAAGCGCTAGATGGCCGTTTCGTCTTAGTACGAGACTACTCAACAGTGCGCATTTACAATCCCGCACACACGAATCGAACACAGGACCTATCAGTCTCATGCACGAGTGCCTAACCTATACACTATCAAGCTGGCCAGCATCCAACGGTGTTAATGTATAACTTCAACTAATCCATGAAATTAAGCGACATATCCATCATTGTCTTCAGTGAGTTACAATCTCATAACACACCCAGTTGAATTCCACTGGTCACTGTTTCACACTAAAACTCCACTAAACACTTGAGATCACAAGTCAATTATAGCTAGACCACTATGAAAAACTTTAAGGCACTAAATGACTGTTTCGTCCTATTGCTTGAATTCCTCAGCAATGCGCATTATTATTACTATTATTATCATTTATTTAAACATTGATTACATGAAAAGAAATTTTAGGGAAATTATTTTCAAAACATATCATTTCTATCATCTGTTCAATGTTTTAATTAACCGATAAATGTCAATTATAAAAGTTGTTTGTTTTTGTTTTGTTTCGTTTGTATGTTTGTTTGTTTTTCTCCTCCAAATAAATTAAAAAAGAAATTGTTTTATTACATAATATAAATTTTTATAATTTATTTATTATTTAATAATTAATAAATCACCATTGGTTATAATGAAAACGAAATATATTATCATTCATATTATTCTCATTGTTGTGTTTTAATTGGTCAATTGCAATGTTCAATATTCAATATTTAATGAAATGAAATTTGAATGTTAACAAAAGTAAATAAACAAATAAACAAACAAGGAAAGAGGATGAAACTAGTTATTTACTAATTAATTTTATCATTTTAGTGGCGATTTATTATGGTTACTAATATTATTATTATTATTACTATTATTATTATTAGTAGTAGTAGTAGTAGTGTGGTGTGTGCTACTTATGTAGACATAAGTAGTATATGATGTTATTCGTGAACAGAATGTCTGGCAGCAAAAAAACAAGAAGATCGAACAGTAAAGAATGAAGACAGAATGGAATTTGTATGAAAATGCAAGAACAATGAAGTCTGAGTGATTTTGAGACAACTGATGGATATTTTGCAAATTGAGCATTTAATATATAGTTGTTACATTTTATTAACAAGTTCCTTAATTTGTTGTCAAGTAAATTCGATTGTCCCCATTGGTGTTCTTGTTTACCACTGTAGTAGTAGTAGTGTAGTGAACACGAACACGGGTGGGGAACAATCGAATGTATTTGACAACAAATTACGGAACTTGGTAATAAAATCTAATAATCATCAAGTAAATGATCGATTTGCAAAATATCCATCAATTGTCTTAGAATGACTCGTACCTTGTTGTTCTTGCATTTCCATACAAATCGCATTTTGTTTTCATTCTTTACTGTTTGATTTTCTTGTTTCTCTGCTGCCAGACATCCTGTTCACGAATAACATCATATACTAGTTATGCTTACATAAGTAGCACATACTGTAGTGAATAAAACACCAGTGGGGACAATCCAATGTATTATAACAACTATTTACAGAACTAGTTAGTAAAATCAAACAACCATATATTAAATCGGTAATTTGCAAATTGTTCATCAATTATCTCAAATCACTCAGAATCCCCTTGTTCTTGCATTTTCATACAAATTGCCTTCTGTCTTCATTCTTTATTGTTCGATCTTTTTATCTCTCTGCCGCCAGACATTCTGTTCAGTGCTCACGTCATATACTACTTATGTCTACATAAGTAGCACACACCACAATACCATAGTAGTAGTGGTAGTAGTAGTAGTAGTAGTAGTATTACTATTAGTTTAATGCCTATTTTTTCTTCAGCTTGTAAATATCTTCAAACATTTTGACATCGATTCCTTTTTCTATTTTATACAAAGATTCTTATTAACTAAGTAAATAACTAATAAACTAACATGTAGATATCATTACCAAGGTTTGACTTGATCATTTCGAATAAATTAAATATTGAATAGATTGTTATTTAACTCTTTGAAGAAGCAATTTTCATTCAGTCACGAAACATTAGAAAATTTAATCTTTTTTTTTCTACTCATTGGAATATTTACTAATATATTAATTTATTTATAATAAACTAACTATTTCGTTTAAATAAAGAAATAAACAATTTAAAAAATTATCTAATCTTTTTGTAATTCAATTTATTCCTGTGAGTTATTTTGTTTGTTTTTTTGCTGTTTTTTTTAAATTTTAGTTTTGGCTCCTAATAGAAATTTCTCCTTTAAAACTTGTAAACATATTGATGACCATCTCCTGTTATTACTTTCTTTCTTTCTTTCTTTCTCCCCCATCTCCCTCTCTCTCTCTGTCATGGTCTTGTTTACTATTCATTTCAATATTATAGAAAATGACCATAATAAGTATAAATTTCAGATGTGCAGATGTTAAATAAACTAACAGCTGATTAAATATCATACATATATATGTAGAGAGAGAGAGAGAGAGATTAATAAACCATATATAACAATAACCACAATGTTCCTACTGTAGCTGCTACTGATGATGATGATGATGATGGTAAATAATTCATTCTAACAAATATATTGAAAAATAATAATGAATATTGAAATATTGAATTAGATTAATTTTCAATGTTCAAGAGATTTTGTTTTTCTATTATTTTTTTTTTGGTAATATAAATGAAGAGATATAAGTATCACTTTTTAATAATAAATTAACACAAATAAACAAGAGTTAAATTTATTTGGTATCGTTTTTACTTGTATCATTTCATTGTTCTATAGGATTGTAATTATTCAGTCTATTGTTGGGATATTTGGATTCTGTGCGGACTGCCTTGATATAGTTTTAAGTCACAAGGTTTTTAAGTAAAAATGGATAGTGGTTAGCAGTGGATTTCAGGGTTCGCGTTTCGTCGCATTTGGAATTCATCAGTTGGATGTAAATGCATCTCAGAGTTCATGTTCACTCCGGCACTTGAATTCAGTACCGTTCACTTCAAACGCTATCGCGTTATTGAGTTTTGATAGCCACCTGCTTGTGCAATGGGGTGAAGTTTCAATTCATTTGATGTTGTTTTTACTTGTTCATGTTACACTGAATGAAGGTTAATGATATTTATTAAATAAAGTGAAACTATATATGAGTTTCATTTTCCACTTATTACACTTATATTATTAGTATTGTTGTGAACGAGAACATCAATAGGGAACAATCAAATGTGTTATAATATAACGTTACAAAATATCTTATTAAAATTTGAGAATCATATACTAAATACTTCATTTGCAAAACGTTCATCAGTTTTCACAAACTTGATTGTTCCTTTGTTTCTATACCAATCACTTTCTGTTCTCAAGCTCTTCTCTTTGATTGTCTCACTAGTACATTAGTGGTACCATTGGAACCTAGTGATTATAAATTACATTAATTTAAGTTCTGGAATGTGAGATATTGATCTTTTTATTTCACTGACAATATCGAAATATACTACAGTTACCTCATAATTTTATATTATCTACTGTTTACAATTCAATTGTGAATGACATTATAACAGATACTGCAATGTATTCTACTTATATTGGCAGATATAAGTAGTATGTGACACCAATCAGAAATAGAATACCCATCAAAAAGGATTGACAAGATTGAACTGAAAAAGACAGAAAAGAAAACGGAATTGAAAGAATCACGAATTCTGTAAAGAACAACTTAAAGAAGATATACAAATGAAGTATTTAATATATGGTTTTCATCATTTAGAAAGACATTTTGTAATTTCAAACGGAATAATAAGTTGATCTTTCCTATCTGAATGTTTATTCACTACAACACTAGTGATAAAAATAAATAGTTTATTATTACTCTAACCAATTGTTGACACCTATTTAAACATACATAAACAATTCAAACAATAAATGATTATGATTTCACAAGTAGTTTATTCAGTAGTATAATCAAATCAACTAAATTTTTCCAGGCTGTTTTATACACATCAAATAAACATTGTAGTGAACACAAATGGGAATAATCAAATGTATTTGAACACGAAATTACAGAATATCTGATTAAAATCTGAGAACAATACAGTTATTACTTAATTTGCGAAATATTAATCCATTGTCCAAAATTTGATTGTTCCTTTTTGTAAATATCAGTTCATTGTCTCAGATTCCATTGTTCCTATATTTTTATATCAATTACGTTCTGTTCCCGTTCTTTCCTCATTGACCTTCTACTGAAATACATTCTATGCCTGACCACCATTATATACTACTAATGTGGATATAAGTAACCCCATACCATAACATAATCATTATCATTATGAAATTTTTTAAGACACCATACTCATAGTAATACTTGAATATTTATAATTCTATATAGTAAAACAAATATATTTACACATTATTAAATACTTTTAAACCAATTGATATCATTACATCATCATCATAAATAATAATAAAGTCACATTTTCACAATATCTGATCTTTAAATAAAACATGTATATTATGTAATCAGATAATGAAATTGATTATTGAAAACATTGATTCAATTCTTTATACAGTTGTGTTCTTTTTAGATTTATAAAACTTCTGACATAAATTTCCTTCCTATTCTTATTATCTCTGCCTTATATACATATATATATATTCATTTCTTCTTCTTCTCCATGTCTATACTACTAATTGACATTATCAGTGTATGGAAATAATCGACGACAACAACAAAAAACCACAACTTGGAATCACTGGTCAAAGAGAAAAAATTTAAATTAAATTAATGAACTATGATTGGTAAGTACTGATCTGTTAAATTACTCTATACTGATCATTATGTATATATATATATATATATATATATATATATATATATATATATATATATATATATATATATATTCTTAACAATGATATGTAAGAGTTCATTTCATTTCCTTTTTGTAACGTTCGTATTTTCTAGAATTACCTTCTATTAATCTCTCTCTCTCTCTATGTTATTATCACATTTGCCACATGTACAATAATATACATTTCCTCATTTTTCATTACTGGGTTAATATTGACTATTTATCTTAGATACTTATAATTCAATGCGTACACACACACATACATACATACATACATAAACATACATGCATAGAATAATCACAAAATAGATACACATACATCAATAATAATGCTATATCACATAATTATAAATGTTAAAAATCATATCCGGTCCTTGTCATTACCCACAACAACAACAACAACAATAAAAAATAGTCGACAATCTTCTCATTTTAATTCAAAGTTCGTATAGATAATTAGAATGAATAGAGATTATAGTCATAATAATAACAGTAATAATCACTTTAGTTATTACCAAGTAAACTAACACTCATATTTAAACCGATTTAGATATTATATCCATTATAATACTACTAATTACACCAGTAATAATAATAATAATAGCATTCTTAACCATAGTAATTGTAAACATCACACTGATAATAATCATAATTATGGCAGTTATCAAGTTTTACAGAAACATGATAATAGATAATAGTTTGGCGTTAATCAAATCAAATGGGAAATAAAAAAAACTTGTCAAATCAATGATCAATTAAATGTTATCTTATAAAATAACCCTATCATTCACTAAATATATATAACCATATACAAATAGGGGGAGAATATGGATAATATGGGATACAATAATAATAATAATTTCCAATTGAGGGAAAAAAGACAACAACAACAACAACGATAACAACAACAACATAAAAAGAGTTAGAAAATAGATAAGTCAACATGAATTATTATGAGAGGTATATTTGATTAACTTCCGTTGAATTTTGTTCAATTATTAGTTTAATGTGGAATTTATCATATAATTATCCTAATATTAAGACAAGTTCTTTATTCCTATATACGTATGCATATATATATATATATATATATATATATATATATATATATATATATATATATATATATATATATATACTAAATATTGTAATTAGAAACATTAAACCTTTATAATGGTGCTTTCTGTTCACATAGTGAAATGATGTCTCATAATTTAATGTTATAAAATTTTTGTATATATTTCGATGTCGTAGTACCTTTTAGAATAATTATGAAATATTTAATAAAACCCGGTAACAATTTTGTAAATTTTTTTTTGGTTGTGTATTGAAATTAATAAAAAAAAACCTTGCCCTAGTAACCAATAATTGAATAATGAACAATAAAGAGGATCCTTTCATTTTCATGGAATTTTGTTTTTGTTTTTGTTTTTGAGTTGGATGGTTTGGTCATGGAGCTTTCATCGTTCTTTTTTTTCATTATTTCAGGATCCTTTCATTTAAGTACCTATTATAATTATCCGGTTGAATAGTAATCTTTTTTTTTAAAAAAAAAACATTATGAATGTTATTTGAATGATCTAAGAGTTTAGAAGGAAAACTAATGAAGTGATCAGATAAAGTTATATTATGTAACATGAAATAATTAGATCATGAATGTTGTTTAATAGTGTTTAACTATTTGTGATGGTTAATGGAATCTTTATTATAAGTTAATTGAAATTAGAACAAATAGAAGATTCTTCTAACAAGAAGTAGATTTATGTTATTGGGTTGATAGTTGTATGGAATATTACTTCAGTGCGTACTTACTTATTTATGCCTATTACCTCTCGTGGAGGAGCATAGGCTGTCCATCAGCATTCTCCATGCAACTCTTTCCTAAGAATTCTTTTCCACTTACTTTCATTTGCTATTCATCATTTTGATGTCGTCTTCCAATTCTCTATGCAGTATGTTTTTTGGTCTTCCTCTTTTTTCGTTTCCCCTCACGATTTCAATTAAGCGCTTGCCTCATGATACAAATTGATAATTTCCGAAATGTATATCCTATCTACTTTCAGCGTCTTTTCTTAATATCTTCTTCATCTGGTTTGTTCCCTGACACAGTAGGTTGTTGCTGATGGTATCCGGTCAACGGACATTAAGTATCTTGAGTAGACAATTGTTGATAAATACTTGTAGTAGTTCTCCAAGATTCAGTTCTGTACGACCGGACTGTCTTAATGTTCGTATTGAAGATTCTGACTTTGATATTAGTTGATAGCTATTTTGAGTTCCATATGTTCTTCAATTGTAGGAATGAGGCCCTTGCTTTACCAATCTTCTTCAATGCTGGACACTTCTAAACTAAGAAGAAGACATATGAGACGGGAATATTAAGACAACTTTTTATGGTTAAGTTGTTTCAGTCATAGATTTAGCTCAGTTTTGGTAATAGTGAAAACCATAGTGCGCTAGACAGCACGCTATCTTAATCACTTATTTAAAGGTGAGTTTCTGAAATCCAAATTAGGTGTGACTGATGGAGTTCGGACATGTCTGGAATGAAGATGAATATATTACTGTATGACAGATTGGTTGAAGCTGGACTTTTACCATTGTACGCTGATTAAGTGTTTCTAGTAATAAAGCAATCCCTGTGAAATCTGAAGGTCCTGTGTTCACTACCTTACTGGATCTGAGGTACGAATTACTGAAAAGTCTCACATAAAGAGAAAATAATTATCCAGTGACTTCTTGTTTTCAAAGACAACCTATTGAGATTAACCTTTGACGAATCCAACCTACAAATTCAACCAAATCTCCAAAAAATCCACCTTTAACCAGAGCTTTTATGTTTCAAGAAAAAAAGCTTTATATAAACAAAGATCACAACATATAGATTATTATCCGGTTGAAGGCAACTAACAACTAAAAACGAATCTATCAGTCTATCTTCTTAAGCTAATAATAATAACTCCACCTGGAGCCCCTCGGGGGCTACTACCGGTCTCAAGCCCGAATAGAGGAGAGGGGTTAGCCATAGGGTCAGCGACTCCATCCCGTAGAAAACTAACTCGCTAAAAGGACGCTAGCCAGAAAAAATTATTCAGATCATTTAAACTCTGCCCTGGGAGTTAGAAGATCATCATTTCGAAGAGTTATGACGCTTCATCATGAAAGCCAAGTTCCTTTGGAAATCACAAGGTTGATGCCCCTCCTGAAAACTAGAGCAACCATTTATTTAGGTACATGGAATGTTCGTACAATGTGAGAGACTGGGAAAGTTTTCCAAATTGCTACAGAAAAATAATAACAATTCATAAAACCTAAACAAAAGGACTAAATAGCTTAGTGGGTGACATTGACACTTGAACAAATATGAATAGATTTAGTTAACAAAAACATTCATTATAAATTTTACTTTTAATCATTTTGAAAGGGAATGAAATGGAGTTTAATTATCTCTTTTTAAGAAGAAACTACTTCTCAATATGAATTTATGTTAATTTTATCATGAATATAAAGCTTAATTAAATGGCTTGATTCATTCTATTTCATGACTTCTTAGAGTTGATCATTTACAATTCAATAATAAATTTAAATCATGATCTTCATATTCTATGAGAAGATCAAAATCATCCAATAACTTGGCTATGGTCAACTAGTTGAATTTTCTAGCCACAATCAATTCTCAATGAAGGACATTCATTATCTAATGTTATAAACAATTAAGTTTATAATAGCTGGGATCATGAGTCAATTAAAGTTAGACTACCATGGAAAACCTGGAAGTACTGAACGGCTGTTTCATCTTAGTGTGAGACTCCGCTGCAATGCACATCCATGATCTCGCATCGCGAGATTCGAACCCAAGATCTACCAGTCTCGGGTGATATAAACTATGAAATTTTAAAAATCTTCACAGAACCCTTAAACTAGTAATAATCATATGCAAACTAATGACTAACTTTTAGATACAATACTTGAAGTTCTAATAAGAATCTGTTACAGATGAAGTTCAAACATATAGAATAGGATATAGCTATTCATCAAAGTTAATAGAATATGGTGACACAGTATAGCAAAATGATTGAAGTTAAATATCTGTACCATTGCAACTGGTTCAATGATCTAGAGAGAAGCTAATTACTCGTAAGACTAAACGCCTGTGGTTCGATTCCCTGTAGTGGGGTCATAGATGTACACTGGCGGATTGTCCCGTACTAACATGTCACTGATCTTCACTGATTTCTAGCTTTCAATCAATGTTTAACAAAGATCAGTCTGTGATTTAAACAATAAAAAACATCTTTTTTAAAATTCAGGATATTCAGTTATTCTTGATGTTTCAGATTCTGACACATATATACTCACGCATATATACCCAGATACATAGTTCCTAATTATTCCATTACGAATTTTCCATATTCTAATTAGCATATCAGCAGTCAAATAAATATATATATAAGAGAAAATATCAAAACAGTAAACGCTAATTATCATTTTAAGGTTTTAGAAAATAAATCAACAACAACAAATCACTACAATAACAATAACTTAATGACCATGGTTACAATGATTTTTCTTTTTTTTAAACAAATTTAATTTGGGGATCTAGTCTAAATTTGCATATTACAGTTTGCATGTCATCTCTATTGTGTTTTTTTTATCTCTTTGAGCTGAAACATAAAAGTATAGTACTTACGTTGGATAACTGAATCATTTGAGAACAAACTAAAACGAATATAATATGATACATTTGATACATTCATTAAATAAGTAACTATGATTATTGTTACTAACTATATGTATAATAATAACAACAATCCGAGTATTAAGTAAAGCATGTTCCACAATAGGATGAAATGGTTGTCTAGTGCTACTAGGTTTTCAATGTTAGTCTAACATCAATCGATACATGACCTCAATAAAAAAAACTTAATAAACTCTACAACTCCATGCTGATAAATATTGTTAATTTCAATAGTTGAAATCATGAATGAACTGAAGTTAGACCACCATGGAAAATGTAGAAGCACTGGGTAGCCGTTTCGTCCTATTATGTGTGTATACTGCTGAGGAGTTCCACGGTAAGACGAAACGGCCAACAAGTGCTTCCAGGTTTTCCACAGTGGTCTAACTTCAGTTGACTCATGATCTCATCTATTGCAATATATATATATATATATATATATATATATATTACTTATGCCTTTTACTCACAATAGAGCATAAGCCGCCAACCAGCATTCTCTAACCTACTCTGTTCACCGCCTTCCTCTCTAGTTCTATTCAATTGTTGTTCATTCTTCTCATGTCTGTCTCCATTTCTCGGCGTAGTATGTTCTTTGGTCTTCCTCCTCTTCTTTGGCCTTGAGGATTCCATGTGAGGGCTTGTCCTGTGACGCAATTGGGTGCTTTCCTCAATGTGTGTCCTATCCACTTCTAGCGCTTCTTCCTGATTCCTTCTTCCGCTGGGATTCGATTTGTTCTCTCCCACATAAGATTGTTGCTGATAATGTCTGACCGACGGATTTGAAGTATATATACATAAAGTTCGGAAATGCAAAGAGTGAAAAAGATTGTTATCAAAAGTATTAAATGGTCATAACACATTATCATAAATGGTTACAGTTGTTAAGCGTTCTGAAATAGTGAAGATTTGTAGGTTGAATGAATGATTTTCCTGGAAATAAACGTTCACCTCAAGACCTTAATATCCTACGTTCAGTTCTTAATGGAGTTAATTATGTACAATCCTGGCAAGTCGAGGACAGAACAGTTATCCAGGTAATCTTGATTTTTAATGACATCCTAAAAGAGTGAAAAATTAAAAGACATTTGGAAAATAATGTAATTCAATGAAAGCTAAGTTACTAATATAAAGAAAGATTAAAACTTATTTACTAATGAATAAATGATTCGAGTTATATATATATATATATATATATATATATATATATATATATATATATATATATATATATATATATATATATATATACGAAAAAGAGTTTCAGAAGAGTAAGACTTGACTATTTCTAATTCGACTTAAACGTCCAGTAAACCTTAGGCCAATGACATATGTTAATGGGATGTAAAGATATAATATCATCTAACAACATTGTCAACCACCAGCACACAAAAAATATGAGGCACGAACAAATGAATATTAAATTTTCAAATGAAAATACTAATCTCTTCAATAAAGTACATTACCACTTATAGTATAATCTAATCATTAAAGTAACAAAGTCAACAACACATATGAAAATCGTTTATGAAAAAAGACATCCTGACAAATGACTAACTAATTACATTCTACAACAAGCAAGCGACAAAAGAAGAAAAACTAAACATCATTTAGAAACCATAATCTGCCAACTGCGAAAAACACTGTTGAACGAAGCGGATGCCCATTCCATCTTCGCCTATATGAACAATAATTAGCGACCAAAAGCCATCACATATCCTCAATTATATCAATGCATGTGGACAACTGTGAACAAATATTCAACTGGAAAAATATTGAAATCTCACATAGAGACAATTCTAAAAACACCAACGAATTTTTAGAAACTTGGAACTCAGATCAATCATCAATCAACAAACCTATTGAAATCAATCCAATCTATCAAACAATCAGAAAAATTATGGACAAATAGAGGAGCAAAAATCAATTCAATGGGAGATACATACAAAATAAGAGAATATACAATGACACGTTAAAGACCAACAATCACAAATCAACATCCAGGTCGACTGGACAACCCGTGAGCTATATGTGCAGAAATTCAAACACTTCACTTATACCTGAAGTTTGTGTTGATGATCATGTCATTCAGAATAACGATAAATGCTCCACAATCAAACCATCCAACTCACAAAACAAAACCCCATCAAAATCAGCCACCTGAAATACAAATATTCTCCATCATCTCAAAATCACTACTTCATTCATGAACAATGTCATCATGACAATCGACTGATGAATTAACTAAATTCTACAACAAACAAATGATCCACATATCCAGCATGTTCAATCACTATCAAGTCGATGTTTATTTCTGAATGCTATCGACTGTCATATTAAGCACAAATCGTCATAACAAAATCACCACAACTCATTTCTCAACACAAATGGTCGTCTAATGAAAAATCACTTGGTCTAAACATGAATTAACAAACATAATAATCTCTATCTCAGTAGCATTCTTACACACCATCTAATTGATTGAGATTCATACAAACATTATCAGATATCACCATATTTTTCTCACAAATATTTGGACGAAATGTTACGTTCACATAACTGTGAAGATATTAATCTCATCAACAAACTTTTCATTATTCTGATTATTTCTCTCTCTCTCTCTCACACACACATGCACACACACTGTATCTTTCTCTTGGATTCATCAACTACCTGATACATATGGTTGTCAAAAGTGAAACAACGCGGTCAGTAGGTTATACATAAACAGAGACTTTTGTCACCAACACACAGTGTTGAATTTTCATGCTAATTGTTGTGAAGTCAAATGATAACATTAATGATGTCGACTATAATAGTTTGATTTACTGAAGGATAATATGGCGACGAAACCCGAAACCTGGCCTCCTCATGGAGTTGCTGGTTAGTAGGTGGAATCTTGCTAGCACACTTTGGATTGTTGTTGTTGATGATCGGACTAATCTCGCACTCAACTGTAAACCGGATTACTTATATTCTTCAACATTGAGATTCTCATATCTTGCGGGTTGGTCGATGTCTATGCATATGTATATGAATTGCATGAGTGTTATTTTGTGTAGCTGTGTATGTAGGTATATCTCAACAGGAACGTTAGTTGCAATTTCTTCCTCCGTTTGACAATGTAAGCGGTCTGTGCCGATCAGTCCAAGACAACAAAAAATGCATGGTATAATATACTAGAGAGAAGTGACCATCAACCCTCTCTGTAATAGTGCTTATGCTTATAATTATGTCATGAAGTGCATGGACGAATGTCCTTGTAACAGTTGTATGCATGTAGTGAGTAAGAGATAATTAGTTGTAACAAATATGTTTGAAGGAGGTGGTGACCATGCACCCTTCCAAGTGGGTGAACATACCTATATGTATGCTATGGGATGCATGAGAGAAAATCTGTGTTACTGGTATGGATGTAACTTATACTTACTCATGGTGCGATTGCTACGCGCCAAGATTTGGGGGTACCGATTTTTACCCTAAATCACATCCATGCAATTGGTTTGTGAGCCATGAAACACAGAAGCAACTTTTAAATAGGCCATTCAGGCCTCATCAGTCAAGACTTGACCAACTTGAAATGGCTGGAACATCATACACCAGAAGAGAATTTCCGAACTTTCATCAGATCTGAATGTTTGATCATTTGAAAATAATACTATCGTAAAAGTTCGGTGTTTTTTTTTGTATGAACATTACCAATCCAGTGTGACATTAAAACCAGGTTCTTTGTCGCTACTAGGGTTGATATTACTAGTTGGTCTTCAATAATATTATTGAATTTTTATAATCATACATTGATAATCAGTTGTTACTCAATTAAAATCGTTTAATTATTTTATCCTAATTTAGAACTTTGTTATAAATCTAAGGCTTTAATAAAGTACTAAGCCGGGAACTTTCATAGCTAATCAGCATATAATTAATATTTGACGAATACATATTATTGATTTCTATTATATGGTATTACTGTGCTACTGTGGTTGATAAATACAAGTAGTATGTATCATCAATAGAAAGTGAAATACCTCGAAGCAGAAGGTTAAGAAGATCAAAGAAAAGAGAATGAAAACACAGAATGACTAGTGTGGAAACGAATGAACAATGAAGTCTGAGACTATTGATTGATATTTTGAAAATAAATTATCTACTCAGATTTTATTAAGAAATTCTGTAATTTTGTGTTCAAATACATTTGATTGTCACCCACTTGTGTTCACGTTCACTATATTACCAGGTAAGTGAATTTGCAATTTACGATCAATAGGATATCCTTAATTGGGTAATTCCATAATTCAAACAATCAAGTCTGGATAATGATAAAGTGTTTCAAACTCGGACAATGTAACTGTCTGATGCTTGTTTATTAGTAACAATACCTAAGTAAGTAATATACACCGTCATTACGTCTTTTATAGATTGTTACAGTTTGTTATGTATTACGTAGTTTCAATGGTTGAGATCATGAGTCAGTTAAAGCTAGACCATCATTGAAAACCTGGAAGCACTGGAAGGCCGTTCCATCCTATTGTGGGACTGACTCATGATCTCAACCATTGAAATTACTATAATATCCACAAAACCCATTCTGATATTACGTAGTTGTTAAGTTTACATTATTACAATCGAAATTGTATGGATAGTAAACAGTTGAATATTATCAATACTTTGAATTATTATTTTGCAGCTAAATTTTAGTTGGTGAGATGTTTTGATACATGAAAATTGATATGATGAATAAATTAGGTATACTCAATGATAAATTGACTCATATGCATACAATGTGTCTAAGAATTTGATAGTTAGTTCTACTATTCCTTATGAAGGTTAATTCAAACTGTAGGCAACGGAATATGGTTTTTGAACTTTTAAGTTAATGATTAAAACCATAATGTTTTTTCCCCAATTGTCTTGTTGAATAATATAATTTTTAATAGCGTTAGGATACAGGTACATTTAAACTATACTTGGTCATACTAAATTCCATTTATTAAACCTCTACAACTTCCATGCAACTGATAAACAGTGTAATAGATGCAGTAAACAAGCAATGTGTCACAGTAGTACAAGGATCGCTAATTAAAAGATTACTCAACAGACTGTTTTGCCCAATTGTTAATGAAATTGTTTGTGTAGGTCTTTGTAATTGACTGGAAATAGTTACTCTTCAATTAATAATTATACCACGTTCAATTCAGATATTTGGTTTGTCTATATAATCTACAGGTGACATTTAACAGTATTTTATTTCTTTTTTGTAAACTGACTCAGTAAAATCAGTCGTTAATAATTAACTAATTATAACTGGTTGCAGACCAAAGTTAATTTTTGTTATCAACTTATACAGCATGGATCTGATCGACAGAAGAGTTATACAAGTATATAGTTAAACATTATTTCATGCACTTAAGTGTTATTTCCACATTATCCTACAGTGAACCAAAATAATTTTAGACATCATTATTAATCTTATCGATTGACGCATACTCTTTGGATATAACTACATACACAGCTACACAAAATAACACTCATGCAATTCATATACATATGCATAGACATCGACCAACCCGCAAGATATGAGAATCTCAATGTTGAAGAATATAAGTAATCCGGTTTACAGTTGAGTGCGAGATTAGTCCGATCATCAACAACAACAATCCAAAGTGTGCTAGCAAGATTCCACCTACTAACCAGCAACTCCATGAGGAGGCCAGGTTTCGGGTTTCGTCGCCATATTATCCTTCAGTAAATCAAACTATTATAGTCGACATCATTAATGTTATCATTTGACTTCACAACAATTAGCATGAAAATTCAACACTGTGTGTTGGTGACAAAAGTCTCTGTTTATGTATAACCTACTGACCGCGTTGTTTCACTTTTGACAACCATATGTATCAGGTAGTTGATGAATCCAAGAGAAAGATACAGTGTGTGTGCATGTGTGTGTGAGAGAGAGAGAGAGAAATAATCAGAATAATGAAAAGTTTGTTGATGAGATTAATATCTTCACAGTTATGTGAACGTAACATTTCGTCCAAATATTTGTGAGAAAAATATGGTGATATCTGATAATGTTTGTATGAATCTCAATCAATTAGATGGTGTGTAAGAATGCTACTGAGATAGAGATTATTATGTTTGTTAATTCATGTTTAGACCAAGTGATTTTTCATTAGACGACCATTTGTGTTGAGAAATGAGTTGTGGTGATTTTGTTATGACGATTTGTGCTTAATATGACAGTCGATAGCATTCAGAAATAAACATCGACTTGATAGTGATTGAACATGCTGGATATGTGGATCATTTGTTTGTTGTAGAATTTAGTTAATTCATCAGTCGATTGTCATGATGACATTGTTCATGAATGAAGTAGTGATTTTGAGATGATGGAGAATATTTGTATTTCAGGTGGCTGATTTTGATGGGGTTTTGTTTTGTGAGTTGGATGGTTTGATTGTGGAGCATTTATCGTTATTCTGAATGACATGATCATCAACACAAACTTCAGGTATAAGTGAAGTGTTTGAATTTCTGCACATATAGCTCACGGGTTGTCCAGTCGACCTGGATGTTGATTTGTGATTGTTGGTCTTTAACGTGTCATTGTATATTCTCTTATTTTGTATGTATCTCCCATTGAATTGATTTTTGCTCCTCTATTTGTCCATAATTTTTCTGATTGTTTGATAGATTGGATTGATTTCAATAGGTTTGTTGATTGATGATTGATCTGAGTTCCAAGTTTCTAAAAATTCGTTGGTGTTTTTAGAATTGTCTCTATGTGAGATTTCAATATTTTTCCAGTTGAATATTTGTTCACAGTTGTCCACATGCATTGATATAATTGAGGATATGTGATGGCTTTTGGTCGCTAATTATTGTTCAATTTCAATTTTCAATTTCAATCCGATTCTTAGTTTTATCCAGTCTTTATATACTGAAATCGTTACGTAAATATATACAAGTATTGTTTTCTTGTATTTTTTTATTGTTGTTTATGATTGCGATTGATCAGTCTCTTGTTTGCATATGTGCATTCTGTAGAGATTGCCTAGATTTTGTCACTAGCTTTATTGGCAAATATATATAGTGGTTAGCTATGGAATCCAGGACGCGCTTATAAAGCTTGCGATTTAAGGTAATATCGAGGCAGGCCCATCTTTCTGCGCCGAAAGTTCCGATGAATCTACTTATCAGGGTTCTCTAGTTGTTTTACCAGATATGGGTTATCTTAATGGCTCACATGTTTTCGATCAAATTTCTTGCAAAAATGAGAAATATATATATCGGATATATCAAATAATGATCAAGAACCTAATGAAGTTTTGGTAGATGCTGATTATCCTGGTGATCCACCATCTAGCAATGAGATTTTCAAGAAATTCAATGAAAATGTTTCAGAAGAATCAAACCTTAATGACCTCATATTAAGTGTCGTTGATCCTTACCATCTAGTCAGTTCTAATGGACTCTATTCACTGAGGGAAATATGTTTTAAATAGAGTCACACCAACTGTAACTTGGGAATATGACGTCCCAACATTTTTTCGTGGTGGAGGATAAAGTCAGGATCTAAAATTTGAGACTCCAAAAAGAAGAAGGGAAGGTGATATGACGGGAATAAAAATCGAAATTCGGTTGATTTACTCATTATGATTTTTATTTAAGATTACTACCGTTTTGATTCAGTGTGATGATTATTCAGTGTAGTATTCGGTTTTGTTTTCCCGTATGATATTTTATTCTGTATGTTATACGTTATTCTTGTGTTCAATGGACACGAAATATGCTCAGTAGGTGATTTGTTATAACTCTGAGTATTTTTCCTATATGTGATTTCATCCTAATTATTAATCAAAAAATGGGTATACGAATCAGTATATATAAGAGTGTATTTTTGACAAGAGTCATCGTCGTCGTTTTTGGGGATTAATAAATCTTCGCTTATTCCAGTCATTGTGTTCTTACTTTCTCGTCATGGAAATTGTAGAGATCCCTTGTTTCCAGTATATATAAGTGATAAGCGTTTCTGACACAACAATCAGCGACAACCAGATATAACAAGTAGCGTTCAATCGACAAGACATATCAAGAATGTCACTGGGTGGTGATCAGTTTCATGTGTATCAGATACACCGTGTTGATGAATACCAAAAGAACAGGAAACATAGGTCCAGGGTTTCCTATCGACTACCTCCAGCCAAAGTTATTTAATTATTTATTTGAACACATAAATATTGGTACAAAGAGGCACCGAATACAAATGCGCCAAACAAGTCACTTGATTTATATGTGGGCTGGGATGCTACTCGGGTGCCAAGACCAAAGCAGGTGGTTTTCTTAAGGTATCACACAAGGGAGTGTAGCAACGTCGGAAGATGTTGTCCCATGGTATACGGTGCCCAACGATTGGTTCATACGCCATTTATTCCCTCATGATTCTGGAGCCAGCCCATGTGCACCATTGATTTGAAATCAGGGTTTTCCAACTTCTATAGGTGGATTCTCCATATTCACCAGCCTTATTAAAGCCCCAGACATTTACTTCTCATCCTCTGAACTTCGTAAACAACAGTAATGCCGCGAGAAGGCAATGAATAATACTTCCCTAGTAGCGGTTGTATACGCATGGTCATGTGAGAGCATTTCGAGAGAGAGAGAGAGGTAAAGAGAGAGAACTAACTCTCTCCACCATTGGCTGTACCATCTCATCCCAACATAGTGCATATAATATCGAAATCACCTAGACTAGTGGTCATATTACAACTTAATCGATAGGATTCAATCTGCACTAAGAAGGACATAATACACATAACATTGATCACCATCTAGTGAATAATCAATTGTAAACTATTCCATTTCTCATATCAGTTATTTTTATACATAAATTAAAACAACACACATTTATAATCAGATTATTTATTTATTATTTCATAATAATGAATTCATTTGAATAAATATTTCACTATTGAATTTTAACATAGTGATAACAGTAATAATAATAATAATAATAATAATAATAATAAAGGATAATAATGACTTATTATTATGTTTTAATATATCCACTATTATTTTCATTTATTCACCTATTATAAACGAACGAACAAACAAACAAACAAAATTGTACAAGAGAAGATTTACAGCAAAAGAAATGAATAAAAGAGAAAAAAACTCCAAGAGAAAAAAAAACAAAAGAAGAAGGAATGAATATCATTCACATTCCCTGTTGTTGGTTGTGGGTTTTTTTTAAACTTACATTTATTTTGTTTTTTTTTTGACCATCAAAGTTTGTAAAAACAAAAACAAAAAAAACAGAAGAAAAAAATTTTTTGTTTTTATTTGCTTTATGAATACAATTTCTAGGTGGAATTATATGTTTAGGATGTAATCACTAGACTCATATTCATATTATGATTATTAGTATTATTATTACTATTACAATATTTAGACATAAGTATTATGCAATAAAAATGTGTTAAAATAAAGAGAGAGAAAAGAAACATATGAAACAAATGGTTAGTTACATTATATGTACTCAAAGTTTTATCATATAAATATATCTGTAGACTAGAGGAAACAAATTACCATAATATTAAATGAATATAGATTTTATGCAAAACAAAATTAGTTTTAAATCATCATACTTTCATTAGTCAACAGCCATTCTTATATATAAACAAAAGTCATATTACATAAGGTGCATACATATATGATTGATTGTGTTGTGTATGTGAGAGAGTGCGAGAGAGAGGGGAGAGAGGGGAAGAAGGGGGGAGAATATGGATGATCTCAATAATGGAGAAAAAAAATTAAAACAGTGAAACATAGTTGTTTTTTTGAAAAAAAATACAGTTGAAAAGAATTTTTTAAAAAAAACACATCGTTACTGTAAGTTAAGAAATTAAGTTATTTTTTGCCACTGTTGTCAATCTCTTTGAAACTATTTATAACAAGTGTAATGCTTCGATAGAAAGTGTTTTTTTTTGTATATACATTCAATTAGGTCCTCATTATATGTATATATTTTCGTATCGGCTAATAATGCCTGGCAACATTATGATCGAAGAAAAACTCACACATAAAGGTGTCTTTGTTTAGTTAATTGATGTGATTATGAAATGAATGGTTCACATATCTATTTATATTTATCATTCTATATACACTATATACAATACAGAATCATATTATTTTCCCAAACAATATATATATATATATATCATACGTTATTATAATTACTATTAGTATTGTGACTACTGTTATTCTAGAGTTTCCGTTATACAATATCAATAAGTAGGATATTAAAATATAAGATAAAATGCAATTTGATTACTTTACATTCTTTGCATAAAAATTTTTTCAGAAAAAAAAGGGGGGATATTCATCAACTGAGTATCCCTTTTTTTGGGGGGGGGAATTATTCTAATAAACAACTTATATTAAAACTACGTTTAGATGAATTCATATATGTTAATGATGTTGATGTAGTTATTGATGAACTGATCATATTCGTATGTGATAATGTTGTTAATGAATTAGAACAATTACAACATAATGAATGATTTAATTCATTTTCATATTTTATTCCAGTACAATATAATTGTTCATTTGTTATAATTCGATTAGAGTTTATAGTATTATTAGAATATTCATTT
Source organism: Schistosoma spindalis (assembly GCA_946903255.1). NCBI lineage: Eukaryota > Metazoa > Platyhelminthes > Trematoda > Strigeidida > Schistosomatidae > Schistosoma > Schistosoma spindalis. Next base: position 7,874,421 of record OX336420.1, read on the forward strand.
TCATTAAAATATTTAGATTCATTATTTATTGAAATAGTTTTTGGAATATATTGTTTTTTTATAGGCTAGAAATTAAAAGAAAAACAATCAAATATTATCAGAAGAATGATGAAAGCTCCATGAACAAACCATCTAGCTTAGAGAACAAAATTCTATCAGAATCATTCACCTGAGATACAAATCTTCTCCATCATCACAACATAAGTCTATGTAAGTTAGACCATTATTAAAAACCTAAAAAAAACACTGGACAGCCTCTTCATCCTAATATGGAACTCTTAAACAGTGTGTAGTTACGATTCCTCACATGGTATTTGAGAAGTTATGACCATTGGAGTCCAATCTGTGTTGGATGTGAGATAGTTATCTACCTCAAATAAAGGATGAAGGATTGTGCAAGATCATGAATCGATTGAAGTTAGATACTAACACAATTGAACACCAGCTCAGTGATTTACAGGTGAAGTGTTCACGCGTGACATTAAAGGTCCTAGGTTTGTGTCTTGTGTATGGGATCTTGGATGCGCACTGCTGAAAAGTCTCATACTAGGACGAAACGACCGTCTAATGTTTATAGGTTTTCAATGGTGGTCTAACAGTGATCTATTCATAATACTTATTTACTTAGTTAATCGAAGGCAATTAATAGAAATTTGTATTTTGACATTCTTCAGATAGGTATATTTGTGTAAAGTTGAAAAACTTACTTCGTTGATCCGATTCACGATTATTTTATTCATCATCATCATCATCATCTTATCAGAGATACTATCAATGAATTGTTATTCAGAAGGCTAATAACCTCATGCAACACTGTGATTTTTATAGTAATTACTCACTTATTTAGTAGTAATCGATGTAGTACTATCATACGGATTTGAATCTCACGTGAAAGACAGAGTCTCTTGACAGACGACTTCAAAGAAAAAACATCAAATGTTATTTACTTTGACGTTTAATTCATACGTCCACAAACAATTTAGAGATTGAACGTAAGAAATTCACACCTCACAATGATCACTGAGTATGAACACAATAGATCAAAGTTTCAATTTATGATTCAGATGTAATTTTCATCTGAAGTTATTGATGAGTTTCTGTTAATCCTATTGAATTATTCCATCAAGATTTATATTTTAAAGATAGATAATGCTATATTTTGAACTAATTTATCTGGTTAGAGTTGGAATCCTGAATAAAAGCGGAAAAGAGGAAAGCTAAGGAACCCATTACGTCGGGAAATATAAGCAAATATGAAAAGGATGAATAACAACTGGGAAGAGCTGGAAAGGATTACCCAAGACAGGGATTGATGGAGAGTGCTGATAGGCGGCCTATACTCCTCTATGAGGAGTAACAGGCGTATGTAAGTAAGTAATGCTATAGTTCATAGTGAATGAATTCGAAATGAATGGTTTATGCAAATTTTGTTATGTTTCGAGTTATGAAAGTTCTTAACCATCTAGGGTCAACAGTGAAGAATAGTAAACAGGCTCTAATGACAGTTGTATAATTACCCTGTGTTACTTAATTTTTTTTACTGTTTCTCCAAGTGATTTCATATACTAATGAAAATCACTATAAGATTTAACTTGGTAACACATTTAAAATGTATCTACAATATGTAACTAATAAATCTAAACAATGTAATCAATTAAAGTGAACAATATCGAACTATTAATAGATATCACCTAATAATCAGCAAAAGTTCTGTATTTTCCATATTAACCATAGAACAATCATCTAAGAGGTGACTCAGTAGTGAACTTATTGCAACTCTATCAGTTTATCTATAGAAATAATTAGTAAATCTGAATTGGACATTGAGAGTACATTGTAGAATTAGCTCTTTCAGATAAAATGTTTGTTTTCAGTTCTCTCTTTAGAAATGTTTATAAATGTGGCTATATTGAAAGTGAAAACTTTTTGTCTCAAAAAACATTATCTAAATGAAGTTACTTCTACGATATACTTTCAATGTACAATTCAGTTTTAATAATAATTTCTATAAAGTAAAAGTTCAACGTTATCCCAATTACTTTAGATTGATATCATGAATGAATCACTGTTAGACTACCATTGAAAACCTAGAAGCACTAGATGGCCATTTCGTCCTAGTATGGGACTCTTCAGAGGTGAGCATCCACGACTCAAAACGTAGGAATCGAACCTAAGACCTCCAGTCTAGGATATGAACTTTAAACTTATAGACTTGATTCATTTTAAAATAAACTTACAGAACAGCATAATTTGGATGAATTTAAATCTTTATGATTCTGTAAGGAATTACAATCTTCTTGACAACATTTATTTATTTCATCATATTTACGTTTTAAATTATCTGAGAAGAGTTGTAATTCCGTTATTCCCTCTCCTGTTCCTCCAGTTAATCCAGATATTCTATCGAGAACAGATGTGGTTAGTGTTGAATACGGTAATGATTGACTTGATTTTACTGTTGATGTTGTCATCGTCACCATCGTCGTCGTGGTGTTGGTGGTATCAATGATTACTGATGTTGTTCCAACTAACGGAGATGATAACCTTGATGTTATTGATGATGTTGGCTTTGATGACAATGATATTACTGTTACTGTTGAAGATGGTAAAGTAAAGGAATTATTTGTTGCAGATGACATTTCATTTATATTGTGCAATCTGTCAGTTTTATCCATAAATTGTTGTTGTCTTTGATGTTGACGTTGAAATTCCATAGAATGATTATTTTGTATTTTATTGAAAGAATATTCCATTGATGATGATGAGGACGATGACGAAGATGACGATGATGATGATTTTGATATCTTTGGACAGTAATGTACTGTATGTTGACTTCGTGGTAAATTTGTTGATATCAACGTTGAATTCAATGATGTTGGATCAAGACATCCTGTTGAAATGAAACGTTTAAGAATGAATTAAGTTTCTTTTAATAGATAGTATTATTAGTAGTGTGTAATGGTAGATGTATTAACAATTGGATAAATATAAAAATATCCTTGATGAGTATTGATACAAAATGAATTAAAACAGAGGTGTTTAATTTTTATGGTTCTGATCATGGACTAATCATTTAGATAACTATTGGAAAAAGGGAAGCATTAGAGATCTGTTTCATCCTAATACAAAGCTACTCATCAGTGAGAATCTACAACTCCTACTTAGTAATACAAGGTTTATGAGCTGTTCATGAAGCCTAAATGTTCGGGTTTCTATCCCTGATGAGACCACGATTTATGGATGACCTTTTAGTGAGGGGAAAGTAAACTTGAAGAAAATCACCTATTTACTATGTCAAGTCACTCGATGTCGCATTCCCTATGCTTAGATGTTAGCGGATTCGAGATAGTCTACAGAAAATCCGGAACATAATTCTAGTCTGATTAGTTAGACTGGCGGTCACACTGCAGTCTCGTTGACGGAATTCGACTATTATTTTTTTTTTAATTATTATTATCATTATTAAGGACTAGATAAACATAAACAGTCCTACAAAAAATGAATCATGGCTCGGCTAATTGCATGGTAACTTATTAGAGTTTGAATCTAGATGACATGAATGGCAGTAATATAGTGAACGTCAGTTCCATCAAGATTGTAGGTATACCTCGTAGGCAAGTGCAGCAAGCACGGAATTTAGGTTAAGTCTCCAAATATCTAACACTTTTTGAAATGTATGGATATATCATTGATGAAACTTATAAAAAGGATCAAATTATTCACTTAGATTTTATTATTAATTATCACCAAACAGAATTCAATTAACCTCAGATATTAAAAAAAATGAATGTAACTACTCTAAGACATTAATAACACTTACCTGACCAGAGTGGATAGGGTAATGACAAAGATGGAGATGATAGATCTTTTGTAGTAGATAATTTATCAACTGATAAATTACAAAATGATAATGATGATAATGGTGATAAAGAATCAACTGATTTATTATTATTATTATTACCTAAATGATTATTATTACTACAGTTATGTAAATTATTGATTGAATATGATGAGAATTGATCTGATGAAGTATAAGATAAAGAGTTAGATAATCCACAAAATAATTGATTTGGTGATGATATGATCGATGATGATGTATTACAAATAGGAGTAGAAATTGAAGAACAATGGGAAGATGAACATTTTATATCTAATCCATGATTATTATTATTATTATTATTATTATGTAATAATGATAATCGATTTGTACATGCTGGATGATTTATTGAATTTGGAAATGAAAATTTAATACTTTCATGTGCTCCGTATAAATCAGTTGAACGTTTTTTCAACATATCCCTTTCAATACCATCTAGATCATTATAAGTATTAGTAGAATTTATTGACTGTTTGTATCGTAATCGTAAACCTCTGTAAAGATAAAGGAAACAGTGATTGATTAGAAATATTTATTGATATATACAATGTAATGTTAACAACAAACACCAAATTATCTGTAAGGATTGGTATATTCTCGTTGTTAATGTTATGAAATACAGTTTAGCATTGTAAATAGGATGAAATATTCATCTTGAACTCCTTTTCTCGTCCTTATTAAATTTTACTAAAAATTTGTGTTTAAACAACAATATCAAGACATTTCGCTGAAGATCCCCATATCCAAACAAAGACTAATTATGAGTCAATTGAAGCTAGATCACCATGGAAAACCTGGAAGCACTGGACAACCGTCTCGTCCTAGTACTAAACTCCCCAGTAGTGCGCACTCATGATCCCAAATCGTGAGATTCGAACCCAGGACATATCAGTCTACCGAGTTCACTCAATAGGCATCTACCGAGCTATTGAGTTCAGGCAATCACAGGATTATGCAACAAGACTTATTTTCAATTGATTCGTAAGGGGTTTTTTCACATTTTCTCCTTGTTGTTGTTGTTAAGGACTGAAATTGGTCGGTAGCATTTTTGTTATGTATTCATTCTGTATGAAATGCTTCGATATTGTTATCAAATCATAAGGATTTTTGAAAAGTAGAAATAGATTAACTTTGCAACTTTAATAAAGCAATCATGAAACATCAGAAAAGGGTTTTGAGGAGATTTTAGTAATTATAGGGTTGAATTCATGAGTCCATTGGAGCTATACCACCATAGAAAACCCGGAAGCACTGAATGGCCGTTTCGTTCTAGTATGGAACGTCTCAACAGCGCACATTCACGATCCAACGATCGATGTTGGCTCAATTTCATAAACTGGTTGAAATTAAACATTAAAACCATTGGATGCCGGCCAATTCAGTGGTTTAGAGGTTAAGAGTTCGCGCACGAGGCCGATAAGTCCTGGGTTCGAATCTCGCGAGGTGGGTTCGTGGATGCACACTGCTGAGTTCATTTTATGAATTGATTACTTTTAAAAATAATTCAAGGTCATCGTAAATAAGTTTCTAGTCAAAAAAGAAAAATAACCAATTTGTACTTTATACTTTTCAGCTGACATGCTAGGAAATTATCTTTTGAAACAGCTATCTAAAAATTTTTTTTGTATTTTTCATGGTACTCGAACTGTGAACAGTTTAGCATAGTAACTATAATTACAAATTTTCATAAAATCCCTTCAAACAAATCGCATGTTTATAATTGAGGATTCTCATAATCACATGAAATAATTGTCTAACAATCTCGGGTGTAAATCGTGTTATACCTCCACCTCCGCCCCCCTCACAAAAAAAAACAGAATTGATATCAGATATTTATCGTAAAAATTATCTATAATAAAAGTCATACAACAGGAGGGGAGAAATTATTTAAGAATTACGAGTATTAAGTTATTAATTGGTAGATTCGGTTCAATTAGGTCCAGAATCCAATTTAATTACTTACATTTTAATAACCACGTTGTAGAATTAATGGTTAAGCAAGCATTACAGCTCAATGCCGAATACAATGACTAGTGTTTAGTAAATGTGATACATCCATAAAATTGTAATATAAATAGAATTAAAATGGTAGTTTTGAGAATAATTTATTCTTAATAAAAGAGGCTTGTAGAGATTTTTGAATTTTCATAGTTTACATCATGAACTGTTAGTTTGATAATTCTTGAAAATCAAGAAGTACTGGACTGCTATTTTATCTGAGTATGGAGAGTTTTATCAATCTGCATTGATGATGTACAATGATTCGAACACAGTACCTTCGGTCTTGCGCACTGCTTCGGTCTGGGCACCCAGACAGTATCACAGCCCTCACACAAATCTCATTTGATTTGTGTAGTGCATATGTATCTGATGCCCCCTTGTATCGTTCAAATAAATAAATAAAAATAAATACCGAATGTCTAAACTTTAGACCATTGAAACAGTATTTAATGGTATGTATTTCTAAATTCAATCAATTCGTGATATTGCGTGAACATCTTCTATTTGATTGCAATGAATAACTGTTTCACACCCTACATGGTTGAACTCCACCAGTCACTGTTACTCGCTAGAACTTTGAGAATTTCATTTTGAAGTTGGTCACTAGTCAGTACATAATTCTTTTTGGTCTAATAGGCATTGTGAGGATTTAAATATATTTAAACACATAAATATTGGTACAAGAAGGCATCAAATACATATGCGTCACGATTCGCCATCCAGTTTGTTTGAGGGCTGAAATACTGACCGGGTTTCCAAAGAGAAGCAAATGGTTTTCCTAGAGGACCACTCCCAGAGCCTTTGATCTAAAGGTCTAATCCACATGGCAGTGGAGCAACGATAGGAGATGCAGTTCTATGGTAGCCGGCGACCAACAATAAGTTCATACACAATTCATTCCTCCAGGATCCTGAAGCCCATGTACATCATTGGTTTGTAATCAGGATTTTTCAACTCCCTTAGTTGGTTCCCCTGTATCCATCAACCCAACTAAGGAGCCGGACATTCGATTTTCACTCTCTCAATTTTCGTAAACAACAGTAATACCACGAGAAGGCAGTGAGTATGACTTCTTTGACAGTGGCTATATATGTATGGCCTTATGAGAGCATTTTGAGGTGGATTGCTGACTCTCTCCACTCTCGATTGTGCTAAGGTATTTAAGGGAGATTAATGAATTTTCACGATTTAAATTACTGACTGGCAAGATCGTGGATGCGCACTACTGAAGAGTCCCAAAATAGGACGAAACAGCCGTCCAATACTTCCAGGTTTCCAATGGTGATCTAACATTAATCGATTCATGATCTCAATCAAAAACTTAATAATCTCTACAACTCCTATACTAAAGGCTGATCTTAGTTAGATGATACCTTAGCACTCATGATGAGATCGAAAGTTTGGAATAAGTTCAATGATATCTACTCCTTAAAAGTTCTATACTTGTATAAGATATCTGTTCACTGTTATCAGGTTTTTAATAGTTAACTAACAATAATCAATTCATAATGAAAAAATATAAATAATTCATTTCTTAATTATTAAATTAGTGTTAATGTTTAATTAAAATTTTAAATGAATTGTATTTATTAAACTACATATAAATATATATATGCAAATAATATAATACAATACAATTCTTTTATTGTACTTTTCAAGTTGTATCGTTTTTGGCTTTGTTTAATTAATAATACTACTAATATTAACAATACTACTAACAATAACAATTGGTTGAGGTTAAACATTAACACCATTGGATCAGTGGTCCAGAACGTCTGTTCCACCCTGTTTGGGACTTGTCAATTGAATGTACTTGCATCCCACAATTGATGTTCACTCCGAGACTAGAAATCAGTACCAATCGCTTCAGGCGTCATTACATTATCCACTGAGCTACTGAGTCCAGATAGCCACTAACTTGTGCAATAGGGCACGGATATATCCAGATGACTAGTCCCAAATAGGATGAAACCCGTGTCCTGAATTCTATTGTTACCACCATCTATCTTTGCTTATAATACTTCTTGAACTTAGTCATTCGTTTGCATATAAATGTTAATACAACACATCATAAGTGCTTATTGAATCAAAACCAAAATTAATAATAAATATAGACTTAATAAAATAAAGGGTTGACTTACTTCTTTTCACGACGCCCACTACCATTGTCTCGAAATCCCTTAGCAAATGGATTATTATCAATTTTTAATTGAGTGATCTAAAAGAAAACAGAAAATAGATCAATAAAATGCATATATAAACTTAATAATGAAAATAATAGTGTGGTGTATACTACTTATGTCAGCATAAGTAGTGAGTTGGATAACTGTCTCCACATGACACTAGTTTAAATGAATATGAAACATAAAAATGTATTATAATACCTATACCGTCAAAAAATAGATGTTTCAGAAGTTTGAAATAGGTTATCTTGATAATGTAATGAATCCGATTAATGGAATTTTGTTATGAAATACACTTGATCATCAATAAAAGAAAGCTTACTATAGATTTTACAAACAACATTCTTAATTGATAGACTGTTTTTAAAACAAAGACAAAAACATTTTAGTGAAGAAGATTTTCTTCACCACATTACTAGAGTTGTTCAGTAGTATTTATGGGTTTGTTTTTACATTTAATCGCTTTAATTAAAAATAAAGAATGATTGCATCAATAACAAACTCCGCCTGGAATCCCTTTCGGGGGGGCTACTGCCGGTCCCAAGCCCAGATAAAGGAGGAGAGTTGGGCATGGGGTTAGCGACCCCATCCCGTAGAAAACTAACTTGCTAAAAAAACGCTAAACGCATCAATAACAGAGGATCTAATAGTCAATCAGAACTTAAAGTTACGTAATGGTTGAACAGTAATATGATCACACTAATATACAGAAAAGTGTTTTAAAAGACTGACCATCAAACAGTTATAAAGAAAAAAACTAAAGATGAATATGAATTAAAACAAGATATAGAATAGAGATGTGAAAGATAATTGTCTACGCTTGATGATTATAGGTAGATGAAAAAGAAGGAAACAAACACGTGTCAAAAGATAACTGACAGAAAATGAAGGTATATTATTAGAACTATAGTTAATTAAGTGATTGGATATATTAATTCTAAACACAAAGATCAGGTTTAAATCAATTAGTCAACAAATCTTCCATTATGCATAAGTTTCTTATTCGATTTCCTTTTGAACTAGGTTATCTTAGTTTGTACGTTAGTTTGAATTAGAATTCTGGTGTATTCAAATGATCAGAATTGATCAGGGTGTTCAACAATTGAGCTAATGGTTCATTTAAATTCACTTTTCAGTAGCCATTATGGATAGTGTTCAAATATACATTTTGAAAGTGTACAATTTTATAATTAAGGAAGGATTTAACTTTCTAATAGCCTCAAACTAATCCAACTTATTTTAATTTCTTAAAATTAAATATCACTCTCTAATGTATACATATATATATATGATCTCATGGGAGAAAACTAAAAGGACAAATTGATACCTCTCACTACTTTGTAAGAAAACAATTTGGTATTTGATTGCCACAATACTAAATTATCCCAAATGTTATTTTCAAAGAATTTAAAGACATGTAAGATTTCTCCCTTATTCAACTTATGAACTTAATATTCAATAGGAAGAACCAATTTTAATCATGGTTTCATGCTAATTAATACTTATCAACACTTTTGCAAGAACTAATTGATAGCCTGTGAAGAATTATAGCCCTAGTCATCTCTCATCACATTAAAGATGTTACTACTATAACCAATGTTATGTCAATCTAGTCCTTCAATGATAATCAAATATTATTATTCAATTTATACTATGACCATAAGTCTAAATGACTTAACGTTGCATGTATTACATTACGATGTTAGGTAGTTGGAAATAATCAAAAGAAAACCGTGTTTATCATGCTAGTTCATATTTGTCAGTGTGGTATACCTGTAATCTTAAACGAACTGATGATCTCTAAAAGATTCTAATACTTTTCACTTAATTACTTGGTTATTTTTTACTACTACTTATATATTTACTGATAATTACCATGTGCTCACTAGTGACTAGCTTCGTGAGGGAATTCTCGGAATTCTAGTGAGAAACCGTGATCAGTGGAGCTAATCCGTGTTGGGTAGAGACAAGTATCTACCTCAGTACAATGGAAGATGGTTGCGTAATTTGGTGGATTGATTAAGGATAGACACTAACATCATTGGATGCCGTCTCAGTAGTCCAGTAGGTTAAGAGTTTGCGCTCAAGACTGAGGGCTCTGAGTTCGAATCCCGCGGGCGGGATCATGGATGCGCAGTACTGAGTCTGACAACAGGGCGAAACAGCCGTCTAGTGCATCCAGGTTTTCAATGATGGTCCAACATCACTCGGTTTATGATCTCAATTATAATCAATATTATATTTTTTTCGTAATTAATAGATCTAATTGTTTACCATGTATTTTTTTTGAAAAATATGATCAAATATTACGACAAATCCCATTGTATTAACTTAGATTTTGATACTGATTTTCACTTGTCGGCAGGTTATTTTATTGTTTTTTTCGGAAAAAGAAAAGAAGAAAAGAGTAGTCCAACCATTTCACTTTAGATTCTTACATAAAAACAACAACAACATCAAATTATCAAAATGAAGGTGTTCTGTTCAAACAAACAAAAAAAATTGTCAAAATAATTAAAAGTGAATGAACTTTATGAAGAAAAAGAAAAAAAGAGAGAAAAACAGAAAAAAGAAAAATAGAAAAAAAAACTTGAACAAAGAAATATTTATTTATTTATTCTGATAAGAATTTTCCTGTCTGCATATTTATTTACTTAAAAAATTATCTTAAGTTATTTATGAAACACGGATTTTCAATTGTAAATATTTATTTACTTATTCATCTATTTATATGTGGGCGCTAATGTGATGTGATGTGATGTGATGTGTGGGCGTGTGTTTTAGGTGTTAAGATCAACTTTCAAAAACAAAACAAAACAAAAAGAAAGAAAAACTATTCATAATAAATATTCAACAAACACGTGTTTACGAAAAAAATTTTTTTCTTTTTTGTTTTAAAAAAAACCAGAAAAATGGTAACTGGAATAGATAATAATAATAATTATTATTATTATTATTATCATATGATCATCTAAAATACGGGTTATTTGAAGTGAACGAATGCATCGCACTATGAACGATATGTCAGTAGACACATGTGTGTATTAGTGGTGACTAGTGTATACATGAGCACGTGTATGCGTGTATGAGTATGTGTGTGTGTGTGTGTACGTGTACTTGTAGGTGTACGTGTACAGTAAAAGTAAATGTTTTAAAAATGTTTACATTTTCAATGGATTTATTTCTTATTATTGTAACATTTGATGTTGAGTTTTTGTTGAACGATACTGTATATTTTTGTCTGTTCATGATTGTTACTATTCATTCAGTTAGATGATTTAATCATGAAACTTTCATTATTCTTCTAGATAATCAGCGTAAACCTTCGATTAAAATGAGAAATTTCTATTTTATCAATTATGATTGACTGAATAAACGATAGACCTTAATCTTGATTAATTATTGTTAACTAATATCCTGTTATTATCTTCAGATTATCTTTCCCTCCCCCTCTCTCGTTAACTTGATTATTGATCTAATATTTGTATTTAATTTTACTAATTCATCAATAAACTGGATCTTTTCCGGTATAAGAATTTGAATAACTCATTTCTACCTGAAGTTTATGCTGATGATAATGTTATTCAGAAGGACGATGAAAGTGTCACGATTAAATCATTAAACTCAGAGAGAGTTATCATATGAAAAAAAAAACATTAAAATTCGATTGTAACTATGTTATACTGAACAAAGAGACAAGAGATTTCGGTCATTACAGGGAGTAGATGATCAGTTTAGAATTGAATAGTTTAGTGATAATGTTTGTAAATATACAACTGGTTAGTGTAAGTTTAAATACCACTGAAAGCATTAGATATTTCAAGTCCTAATTATCATCAAACTTAAATTAAAAAAGTTTTTTTTTCCATTAGTTTCTTTCAATTACCAAACATTAAAATATGATAAACTCAATATTAAATCAATTAGACTAGTGGCTGCATTGCAATACGATTGATAGAATTTAAATATTATTAAGAATTAGACATATATAACATTAGTTACTGCTTATCAATTGAACATTCCAAGTCTCAGTTTGACCAACTGTCAATAACACTTAACTACGAGAAAACACTTAAATAATTAGACTTACTCTTTCATTCTGGTAGGCGGTTACAGCAATGAATTCAGTTTCATCGAAGATAAATGTAACAAAATTGGACATATTCATTTTATTTAGATGATCTGCGCGAACAATATGAAATCTTGGTATATATTTATGCATTGAATTGAGTACAGCTTGCTGAAATATTATAAAATTTAAAACAATATATCAATATTTCTCCATTATTTAGAAAATATTTTCATATATTTCATTTCTTTTGTGAGATCAACAGATTAATCTATGTATGAAGTTAGACATGTAAATCATTGGATGCCAACTTAGCGGTCTAGAGGTTGAACGTTTACATGAGAGATTGAAGGTCCTGGATTCGACTAATGAATGCGAAATCGTGAATAGGCATTGCTAAGGAGTCCCAGACTAGGGTGAAACTCCTAGTTTCTCATGATGTAAGTTTTCATTTTAATCAGTTTGTTAAAAGACATTAGATTGCATGTCGTACATTGAAACATTTAAAATTAGAAGAACACTTGAACATCTGGTTTCTAAGTTATTAGTTTAGTGCGAAAGGTAAGTCTTTATCAGTTTATAATTAATATTTAATGAAAGTGTCGCTTTACTTTGAAATTATAATTAAGTGACGTGGTTGAAGATCAAATAACAGACATATGAACATATTGATTGTAGGGAAAAGTCAGTCATAATTAGTTACTAATGCTGTTTGTGATATGAGCAAAATCTAGAAAAAAGAACACGTCCAACCACTTATTCAATTTGTCGGTTTCACTCACTCACTCTCTCTCCCTGTTTCCGTAATTCAAGCTTGACATTTCAAGATCATCTTGAATACATCAGAGATCTTTTTAAAATTCACCTTTCCGAAACTAAATATAAGCTCAGTGGTCTAAAAATTAAGAAACCCGAGTATTTTGAATACTATCCCCAGTTTAACTCGCGGAGATGTACTGCTTTGGAGTCACATGCTAAAAAGTAACACTTCTTCATTACTTCCTGTTTTTCAATGGTCGCCTAACTAGAGTTAATGCGTAATACTATGTATAAAATTTAACAGTTATCACAAATCCATACATTAATATATGTAAATTTTAAAACACTCAAACGCTTCAACTCTACAACTTAAAGAAATATAAGGGAAAAATCAGATTTAAATAGCAAATAATGGAATCATATCACAGTGCTAATCTTAGTACTCAAATGCAGGGAAATATAGCTGAATAGTTCTAAATAAGTTGAAATGCAAGATATGAACACTGTTAGCTACCATCTAAAATATAATTATAACTTTGTTCTTGGAAATCATATGTGGTGTATGCTACTTAGGTTGACAGATATAAGTAGTATGTAACATTGATGCCTACCAGAAGATTGATTGAGAAGATTCAATGGAAGAGAACAAGAATGTAAACAGAGTACAATTGTAATAAGAACAGAATTGAAAGAATCATGAAGCATGTAAAGAACAACTGAAGGAAGTTGTGTAAATATTTTATTGAATTTGTGGTTGTCATTGTTTTATGAAATCACTCTGTAATTATAAATTAATAAATAGGTTAGTTTTCCCCACCCAAATTTACGTTCACTACACAAATACTTAACAAAATAAGTCTTCGGGGGCGAGACTATAGTTTTTGGAATAATTAATTAGATATAAGATAACAATTCTTTGATTTTTGGTACGAAATTCATTCATCCATTTGGCATTTTAGCTTATATCAGTTCGTGATGAAGACCCTAAATCGAATTCCTAACCCTAACCATTAACTATAAATCATAATCGTAATTCTTCACACAGGTTTAGAATTCTCATTTAACCCTAGTAAGTAGGTGATCATTTTTAAGGTCACTTTACTGTCGCTTATAAGTTGTACATAAATTATAGTCTCACACAAAGCAGACCCAGGAATAGCACTAGTTGTGATTACAGAAGCCAATAATAATAATAATAATAATAATAATCATAATAATAATAATAATAATAATAATAAAATAACCATAACTTACAAAAGATTGTCTTTCAGCTACATTATTAGTTAATTTTAATTTATGAAATGAAATTGGTTTATGCATCCATTCTTCACCGGTTGTTGGAGAATCTGGATGAATGTATGGTTTACGACATGGTTCTGGATCAGCTTTACCTGCAATTGTCCATTTACCATTTTGAAATTTATATCGATGTTCATCACGTGATACAATATCTAATAACATAATATATTTTGCATTTCTATCTAATCCTGTAACACGTACTTTGAATGATGGAAACATTCGACTGAATATAAAAGAAACAAAACAAAATGTTAGCGATAAGAAATAGTTTTTTAAATGAAAATTTATGTAAGTGAAATATTCAGTAGTATGTAAATGTAGGGCATATTTTATTTAGTCGGGGAAAACATGCAACTAATGTATTTAATGTTAGGTTATTGTATTTTATAAAAACACTCTGGGATTTTACATTTAAGAATAAATTGACTATCCTGATCTAGTCTTTGTCTAATACAGGTCAAGTGATATTTTAGTTTAATAGTTGAATTCATGAGTCAATTGAAGTTAAACCACCATGGAAAACCTGAAAAAACTGGATTGCGTTTCGCCCTATTGTCAGACTCCTCAGTAGTGCGCATCCACGATCCCGCCCCGCGGGACTCGAGTCCAGGGCATATCAGTCTCGCGCGAACGCTTAACCACTAGACTACTGAGGCGTCCGGCACGCAACGGTGTTAATGACTAAATCCAACCAGTCCACGAAGTTACGCCACCGTCCATCACTGTGAGTTAGTATCTCACAACAGACCCAGTCGAACTCCACTGGTCACTGCTTCTCACTAGAACTCCAGGAAATACCTCTTGAGCACTACTGAGGAGTCTCACAGTAGGACGAAACAACCGTCAAGTGCTTCCAGATTTTCCATTGTGATCTAGCTTCAACTGACTCATGAATTTAACTATTAAATTAATATAATATCTACAAAAAACCCTTCTCTGATATTTTAATGTTGGACTATAAAGAAATCTAGATGATCTTATTAAACGTTTGTTCATATATATTTCTTCCTATTTTCTACATTCTGTCTTACTGAATCAAGCCTACATGTTAGGTCAAGTGTTAATACTTTACTATTCATACTTTTTAGTAGTACTTGTATTCACTGAATGTGGCTTCGAAAAGAATTGATTGCTCGTTTATTTACAAAACAGTTCTTTCTTATTAATTTTCAATTATATGCTATTACGACGAGACTATAATTTATGGACCAACAAATTAGGTATAAGATAACAAGTCTTACTTATCCATTTGGCTAAACAGAGTTATGACATTATAACTGATGTCAGTTCATGATGAAAACGCTAAATCTAATTCCTAACCTTAACTATCAACTGTAAATCATTATCCGAATTTCTCATACTAATTTATAACCCTCATTTGGACATAGTTATTAGGAGGACACACTCAAGGTCAGTCTAGAGTCGCTCAAAGGTTATCCATAAATTATGGTCTCACCGATATTACATTTGCAAAAGTTTGTATTTTTCCCATTATTGATTTTACGAATTGGAATCAATCAGTTTCTGGTTCAGCAGGTGATCAGATAATACGCTGGGCATTTAAAGTGATAAGATTTGAGTCTGAATGTCATTACGAACATTAACACTGGGATATAAGTATATCCAATTGACAAGTTTAAATAAGATAAAATAATCATCATGAATTTCACTGTTAGTTACTATAGCATTTAAATAATGCATAGAAATAATTCAATCACATTATCTAGTGTTTTGTATTCAATGATTAACTAAGATATTAAATCTATAATCACGAATCATGTTGCCCAAGGTTTGAATTACACAGTTTAATCATAAATGTCAATGACAGTCATAAAATAGAATGTTCAAATAATTCTCTCATTCATATCAGAAGGGTTTTTGTGGATATTATAGTAAATTTAATGGTTGAGATCATAGGTTCATTGAAGCTAGACCATCATGGAAAACCTGTAAACACTGGGCGGCCGTTTCTATGGTGGTTTAGATTCAATTGACTCATGATGTCATCCATTGAAATTCTTTAATTATTTAAAATATACATTTGTATGTGCAACATTTAATCAATATGTAAAAACATAGATAGAATACAAATGATCCATTTAGATTATAAACTGAACAATGTTAGACTATTATGATCTCAATAAAATTCAACAATTTCCAGAATCATATACTGAAAATTATTTTGTTTAAACTTCCAAAAGTTTAGTTAAATTGTGAAATAGATTTTATAATAACATTGACTTCATTTTGATTAATCATACGAACACTAGGTGACATTGAAATGTATTTTTATCTAACAGTGTCTAAGATTGTTCTCTCTCTCTCTCTCTCTCTCTATATATATATATATATATATATATATATATATATATATATATATATATATATATATATCTGGTATGTAATGAAGGATAGAAACTATTATAAAGTTTCAAACTAGACGATTGTTTCCATAAGCTCTAATTTTCACCTGTGTATTCACCAGTTAAAAGTCAATTTATAATAAACTCTAGCTTAAAATCTGACCATATGATCATACCTATAATCTTTTGTCTATTTCACATAAATATTTCACGAGTATTTTAAATTGATATCGTGAATGAATCAATGTTAGACCACCACTGAAAACCTAGTAGAACTGAGAGGTCTTTTCGTCCTAGTATGCGACTCCTCAGCAGTGCAAGTCCACGATCTCGTATATGGGACTCGAACTTGGGACGACCAATTTCCTAGAGTTCTAGTGAGAAACCATGACTAATGGAATTCAACGGTTTCTTTTTGGAAGCAGTTAATCACCGAACATAATGGTGGACGGTCGTGCGATATCGTGCATTGGTTAAAGTTAGACATTAACACTGTTGGATAACGGTTCAGTGGTCTAGAGTTTAAGTGTTCACGCGCAAAACTAAAAGTCATAGGTTCGATTGGTATGTACAGGATAGTGGATGTGCATTGCTGAAGCGTCACATGCTAGGACGAAATGGCCGATCAATCCTTTTATGTTTTCAATGGTCATCTAACACAGATTCAATTTATACTCAACAATTTCCATAACCCTATACTGATAAGTATTTCGAACAAATATCTGATTTATGCGAAGAGATTTTGTTGAGATTTTAATAATTTCAATAATCGAAATCCTGAGTCCATTGAAGCTAGACCACCATGTTAACCTGGAAGCACTGAAAGGCCGTTTCGTTTTAGTATGGGACTCCTCAACAGTGCACATCCTTAATCCAGCCCTCCATAAAATTCGAACCCAGCAACTATCAGTTTCGCATGTGAGTTGGCCGGCATCCAACGGTGTTAATATCTGATTTACACAATATAACAGTTACTACCATTCAGACAAGTTTATCATTTATAAATAAAGTTCATAAGATAAGATGGACATTGATATTTCGTAAGTGATAAAAATTTTATAACACGTGTAAACAGAATAAATTAATGTTCCAAACTAATCTGTATACAAAGTGGGATAAGTGGCACTTTTTTTACTTGCAAAAAAAAGAAACTTTATCTACACTTGATTCTTGTTTGTCTGAAAATTCAAAAAAAAAAAAAATTCACTTAAAACTTATCATTCTATAATCAAACTATATTATATGTATTTTCATATAGACAAGTATAGGCATCATAGTAACTAATTCTTCTCTCTCTCTCTCTCTCTCTCTCTATATATATATATATATATATATATATTTATATATATATATATATATATAACACATGTAATAGGGGGAGTTTAATAAAAATGACAAAACAAATACGGATCATAAATTATTATTATTATTATCATTTATCTTCTATTCAATGTTTAAATCATAATTGTGTATAGTATTCCTATATATATTTACATAGTTAACTATGTTATTACATTATTTTAAATGTAATGTTGTATTTCTAATCATAACAAAACATTGATAACATGGTAACATAAAGAAATGTGATATTCATATAACATGGATTATAATTCAAGTTTTCTATGAATAAAATTCTTTGTACTTTTTAAGATTTATTTTTATTATCATAAAAGTAAACAATAAACCAAATTATTCATTATATTCCATGTTTATATACATGTATTTATAATCATATTAATATTACATACTTACACTTAAAACATATATATATATATATATATATATATCATCTTGGTAAATAAACCATGGCAACTATTAGTTATCATTAAGTATTATACACTTTTGATATGATCTAGGTAAGAGTTTGAAGGGTAAAAAAAACGCCTGTGGCATTTTTGAATGTGTTGACCAGTGTTGAATTTTTCACATGTATTACTTTTTCACTATAATACAAAAGAATGACCAATAATTGACAGTTATTATCATTGATTTATTTGTGTATCATAAAAAAATATTTTTTTTTAGGGGTGGGGATAAATAAGTTGAGTAGATTGAAAACAATACCTTTCCGGTTTTATTTGATAAGAAGAAATGTGTGAAACACATAGCAATAAACGATACATTCAATTTAATTGTGTGTGTGTTTTTACTTATTGCCAATGTTAGAGTTGTCAATACAAACACATACACACATAGCAAGCGCCAGTTTGAAATTGAACTAACCATTGTTATGAACTGACAAACGATTTTATAAAAATAATGAACCGATCTTAATTTGATAACTATTGAGAACATGGAAGTAATAGACACTTGTTTTTGTCCTAGTGTAAGATTGTTTTAGCAGTGCGTGTCCTTAACTCTGAAACTGAGGATTGAACCCAAGATTTTTGGATTCAAACTTTGTGGTCTAGAGGTTAAACATTCACGCAAGAGATCGAAGTTCCAGAGTTTGAATCCTAAAAGTGAAGTTATGAATGTACAATGTCAATAGACCCTAATTAATAATTTTCATAACCTCATACTGACGAATGTATGCATATTGAAAATCACAGAATGATTTCTGATATTATTCTTATCTTTCCAAGTTTGATGACATAGTAAATAAGATGTATTAGTAGTATAGTATAGTGCAGTAGTACAATGTATGGTGACGGACCAATCAGAATCGAAACTGGTTATTTTTTTTTAATTTCACGCAAAATTCGAATATTATGTCAAAAGAGTTGTAGAAACATATTTGTGTGATAACCGGATCGTTTAGAATGATGATAAAAAGTTGCTTTTTTTATCACCACAGAATAAAAATGATGGTGTTGAACATAACATATGCTCAATTCAATCTCTGTAGCTATCCTCTATCCATAAGCTCTTTATTCTAAAGCAGAATTTAATCAAGTTTTGATATATTTTATAGATGAAATAATCAAACAGCAGCTTTTAGATTTTTACCCATTTATCATGTGCTTATCCATATATCTACAGAGGGCTTTGATGTTGTAGTTTACATTAGTTAGTGTTAACCCAAAGGACCATGAACCCCTAATCATAACCCTAACCAAAAACACTGTGGAGTCCAATAAAAATATCTTTGATTCCTTATACAGATATAAGGAGATGAATAGGCCATATTCGTTTTTTTTTAAATGACACGCATATGAACCTATAGAAGACTTTGATAGATTCATTAAATACACAGAATCTGTGTGTATTTCTACATTTTTATACTCAGTAACTAATGAAAATTGAGGAAAAAAAACAATAAAAGGAAGGCTTCAGTGCAAAATTTAGTATTCAACTATCAAAACCTCGTGAATAGCAATTATTTAATAAAGTGAGATCAATGATACCATGTGTTTTATTTAATTGTAATCAACTATAAATAATTGTATAATATGAATTCCACTGTGTTGTGTTGCCATAGCAACAAACAAAAAGATACCTGATTGAAATATTTAAACGAACAGTTTTTACATTGATTAAAATTATAATCACTTTCCTATCATAGATATATAATAAAAGTATCCAAGTATTTTTTGTTGTTGTTGAGAAAATAAACATTTGATTTGTTTTAATGGAAGATTTTTGTCATGAAGTTTGTATCAGTTCAAAGTATATTGAAATCTCGGAAGCAATGAATATACATATTCAATTCTAGTTAGAAATTGTATATCAATACTTATAAACAATCTAACAAAGGAACAAATCAAGATAATATCAGTTATTAGAGTAACAATTTAGACTTTAAATCATTGAGCTTTCAATGACATGTGTATATGACATATATATTAGAGTTGAATAATCCAATGTTAAACTTTTTATATTTCTTTTAAACAATCTATAAGAATAATAAGGAATTTCTATGAACTTAATACTCAAATCAATTTTAATTCACTAGACATGCTAAGATAATAAATATTGTCTATCAGGTTATATAATAAAGGTCAGTATATCACATGGCTTAAGATCAATATACAATCACTGATAAGATGAATATATATGAAGAAAACAAGGCCTGTAAATATGATTAATTATAATGAAGGTCATCAGTAGAATTTCATTATAAGACATTGTGTATAAAAGAATCTATAAATTAACACAATTAAATGATCAATTGATTTTACATTATCGATTTGGTTTTGATTAATGAATATTATGAAATTAAATCATTTCAACTTTGTTTATTATTTCACAAATTGTCATATTACTCTCGTTCATATTTGTATCCTTATACAAATCAGTCAATATTATGATAGTATAAATAAAAATAATGGATAACAATTACTTTTGACTGTATATCCTGGTGATTAATACACTTATGACTCGTCAGTTGTATGTACCTAGATTCCAGTAATAATTTCGACATTGAAATTTAGACGAAGTAACTTACACATTTTACGTTCAATGCACTGTCTACTGAGTTATTAAGTTTAGATAGTTACATTCAGGATTATAATTTATCTGTTCATCTTGATGTCCACATCTATATCCTGAGAGGATTAGTTCGATCTGGTGTTATTTTTTTTTGTTTGTTTGTTTGAAAAATACCATTGAAATGTCAGTAAAGAATTAGACTTTAAAGGTTCTTTGATTAATTTAGATTTTATGAGTTGAATTAAACTATCATTGTCAATATAATCAATAAAAATCTTCAGCTTGAATTGAGATATCTCAGGAGAAAATATAACGAAAAGATTTTAGATTGATATCCAACATTTCTTTCTTATATTTTAAATAAATTCGGATAGAAAAGTCAAATAAAAAGTCATTAATCCATTAAACAGAAATCGATTAGTATCAGAATAGGTTTTGTGGATATTGTAATAATTTCAACGTTTGAGATCATGAGTCAATTCAAGCTAGATCACCATAGAAAACCTAGAAGCACTAAATGACCATTTCGTCCTATGGTGAGATTTCTCAACAATGCGTATCCACAACCCCACCCCCCGTGGGATTCGAACTCATGATATCAACTATAGAAATAGACAAATATAATTTAACATTCAATTGGAAATATCTACTGACTAATAAAACTACTTTTGATAATATTTAAAAGGGAAATTTTAAAGAAGAAAACAAAATTATCACACCATTATTTCTGACAATTTTATTATTGTGAAACTAATTACTTTTTTATTTGAAAAAAAATAGAAAGTGGCGCCTAAAATAATCAATTAAAATAAAATAGTTCTTCACTCAAATATCCATATAGAAAAATTTTTTTTCTTTTTTTTCACTTCACCACAGGAGTTTAGGTGTACAAATGTAGAAACACAACACATACACATACCTATACACTACACTACACTACGCGCGCACACACACTCACAAACAGATGATATATATATATATATATATATATATATATATATATACATTAGCATTAATATAAAGATAATGAATTAATATAAATGAGAATCATTCAATCATATCTTCATATATCTCTCCTTTAATATTTGTTACCAATTACCTACATATTCAATTGTTAATATCACACACACACACACTGTGTAAATAATGAACTTTGAAAATGTTAACACAAAAAGTATTGGTGTTTAATTGTTTTGTTTTGTTTTTTTGATCTGTCAACTTATCTTATTATGATTACGATTATTGGATTGATTTTCTTCCGCGTTAATTGAATTGTTCATATAAATGAATATCTAATATATAGAAATTGTATTATCAATTATGATTTTATTCTATTTGATATATACTGATTTCATTCATGACATTTTTATTTAAAAAAAACCCACAAATATTCTATATTGTATAAAACTTGTTCAATGAAAATATGATTCTTAATAGAATCATTGTAAACAGGTTTATACATTCAAATAGATATACATATACACCTAAACACACACACACATAGACAGGGAGAGTGAAAGTGAATATGTTTTTAACAAACACCTACGTGGTTAGTTGTATCTAGAGGATTAATATTTAAGACTTTATTGTATCTATATTATTCATGTATGTTCACCTGTTCGTTTATTCTATGTATTTCTCAGAGTAATTATATATATATATATATATATATATATATATATATATATATATATATTGTTGACACGTGTTTAAGTTTTCTCGCTTACTCTTTCTTTTTCACTCTTTTCATTTCTCAAAATAAATATAGAGAATCTATAAAATAAACTGTGTTCTGCCCCATCTCACACGTAAACCAGTTAAATACACACACACACATGCACAAATCTAACAGTGATCATAAACAATAATAATAACTATGTACAGGAGTCATAGTGACAAAAATTATTCATTCATAAATGGCGCCTAAATGGTCTAGTTGCAAAAGACATTCCTATTAACAGTAACAATAATAATAATAATAACAAAAAAAAAACTTGTCACAATTGTTTGGGCGCCAAAATTTAAAAGTTGAAATATGATTATCATAGTAATTAAGACTGTCTATTATCTATGTAGATATACATTTTACACCCTTATTATTAGTAGTATTAGTAGTGTGTTGTTACCATTCATTAATTTCCTTTTATGCATCATTTTCACAGACAACTTGACATTAACACATCAACATACACTTATAATCACTTATGTATAAATATTAAATGCATCTATCTATATATATTTATAAATACATAGTTTATTATGAATTTAATATTTAACCAATATAATAGTACAATATAAATATACATTTATTAAAACTATTTATAGATGATATGATTCTTATATATGTATACTTTATGTAATCTTCATTTAAATCCAAAGTAAATGAATTCACATTATGTACTGGTTTCATTCTTAGTTCCATTCTCCTTTATTTTTAACTTCTCTCTATATCTTAATATGATAATATAGAATTATTTAATATGAATCGAGTATAATATTTATGAATACATTGGTTATTGCTCTTTCATTCCTTATATAGGCATAGATACATGCATGCATACATACAAACACACGCACACGTGCATACACATGATTATAAGTATTTGTAAAACGTCATGTTCATTGTTTATTTTCATTCTTTTTTTCTTTTTAAAGGAAAACTATTTTGTCTCAACAACAACAACAAGAAAAAATACTCAAGAGATATTGTCTTTTTTTTTTTCTTGACTTAGTCAATAATTCATATGCATTTCATGGTAAAATGATAATGAGGTTGTTGACATTGTTGATGATAATGATGATGACGGTGATAATATCTAAATCATTCTTTCGTTTTTCCCATCTCACTACTATTTTCTTTTTGAAAAAATGGAGTATTTTAGTCAAAAGTTTTCATTTATTTATTTATTTATTCAATTTGATATGGGGGTACCAGCTTGATTGAAATAAATATCCTTAAGATTAATATGTACATTATGATCATATTTCCACCTAGACAGAATGATTTCGCGATTATATTTATATACCCTTGTAATCTACCATGCAATGTTCATATTTCTATGTTGAATATTGATATTTATTTTTCTGGAGCGTTGATTAAATCAGAATAAACTATATACTATAAAACACCATTTATTCTATTAAAAGAAAATCGACAGATATTTAACAATGAATCTTTCATATTGTTTTTAATAAAATCTCTAATCTTCATTTTAATGATCATTTAAAAATCATTTTGATTAAGAAATTAATAGTAACTGTAGGGCTAGTGAAATAGTATTGAGTCATAGCCAAATTATCTGGCTGTTTGGTTAAGGAATGTTGAGCAGTTCATCAATTCTTGTCAAGGTCAATGACAATTAATATTACTTACTTACTTACGCCTGTTACTCCCAACGGAGCATAGGCCGCCGACCAGCATTCTCCAACTCACTCTGTCCTGGGCCTTCTTTTCTAGTTTCATGCAATTATTGTCCATTTTTCTCATGTCTGTCTCCATTTCCCGGCGTAATGTGTTCTTTGGTCTTCTTCTTCTCCTTTGGACTTGAGGATTCCATATGAGGGTTTGTCTTGTGACACGGTTGGGTGCTTTCCTCAATGTGTGTCCTATCCACTTCCAGCACTTCTTCCTGATTTCTTCCTCCACTGGGATCTGATTTGTTCTCTCCTACAGTAGGTTATTGCTAATAGTGTCCGGCCAGCGGATCTGAAGTATTTTGCGTAGACAACTGTTAATAAACACCTGTATCTTCTGGATGATGGATTTCGTAGTTTTCCAGGTTTCCGCCCCATACAGTAGAACTGTCTTGACATTTGTATTGAAAATTCTGACTTTGGTGTTGGTTGCTAATTGTTTTGAGTTCCAGATATTCTTCAGTTGTAAATATGCTGCTCTTGCTTTGCGAATCCGTGCCTTCACATCTGCATCGGATTCACCGTGTTCATCGATGATTCTGCCCAAATATGTAAAGGTTTTTACATCTTCCAAATCTTCTCCGTCAAGTGTGATTGGATTGTTACATGCTGTGTTGTATCGAAGAATCTTGCTTTTCCCCTTGTGTATATTGAGACCTCTTGCTGCTGAGGCTGCAGCTACACTGGTTGTCTTCTCCTGCATTTGTCGTTGCGTATGCGATAGAAGAGCCAGATCATCTGCGAAGTCTAGATCATCCAATTGCATCCTAGCTATCCACTGTATCCCGTGCTTCCCTTCAGATGTTGATGTCTTCATGATCCAGTCGATCACCAGGAGAAAGAGAAAGGGTGAGAGTAAGCAACCTTGCCTGACACCGGTCTTTACTTCGAACGACTTTGTCAACTGTCCTCCATGCACGATTTTGCAGTTTAATCCATCATAGGAATTCTGTATGATATTGACTATCTTCTGAGGCACGCCGTAATGTCGAAGAAGCTTCCATGAGTTTGTTCTGTCCACGCTATCAAATGCTTTTTCGTAGTCGATGAATTTGATATAGAGTGATGAATTCCATTCAATTGATTGTTCCACAATGATCCGTAGAGTTGCGATTTGGTCTGTGCACGATCTATGCCTACGGAATCCTGCCTGTTGGTCTCGAAGTTGGGCGTCTACGGAGTCCTTCATCCTGTTTAACAATACCCTGTTGAAGACTTTTCCTGGTATTGAAAGAAGAGTGATTCCCCTGTAGTTGTCACAGTTGCTGAGATCGCCTTTCTTTGGTATTTTGACTAGAAGTCCTTCTTTCCAGTGTTTTGGTACCTGTTCCTCATCCCAGATCTTTCTGAAGAGAGTTTGGAGTATCCTTGCAGTTGCCGCTACGTCTGCTTTCAGTGCCTCTGCTGGAATGCTGTCTAGTCCTGCTGCTTTGCCACTCTTGATTTGTTTGATAGCCATGCTGATTTCTTCAATTGTTGGTGGGCCAACATCGATTGGGAGGTCCGTGGGTGCTGCTTCGATGTTGAATGGGTTCAGTGGGGCTGGTCGATTCAAGAGTTCTTTGAAGTGTTCTACCCACCTGTTTCGTTGTTCTTCAATGTTGGTGATTATCTTGCCTTCCTTGTTTTTCACTGGTCGTTCTGGTTTACGGTGATTTCCAGAGAGTTTCTTTGTTGTATCATACAGTTGTCTCATGTTTCCTTCTCTTGCAGCCTTTTCCGCCGCCATTGCTAAATCTTCCACATATTTACGTTTGTCAGTTCTGATGCTCCTCTTCACTTGCTTGTTTACTTCTGTGTATTCAGCCTGTGCCTTGACTTTTTCTGCTCTTGTTCGACTGGTATTGATTGCTGCCTTCTTGTTCCTCCTTTCTTGAATCTTATCTGGTGTATCGATCGTGATCCAACCCTTGTGATGGTGCTTCTTTTGGCCCAGAACCTTATGACATGTTGAAGTGATTGCCTCTTTTATCTCTTTCCAGTTGCTCTCCATAGTAGTTCCTTCTCCATTGAGTAGATCATGAAAGGCTTGGAACTTATTGCTGAGGGTTATCTTGAATTTATTGAGTTTGTCAGTATCCCGAAGAAGAGCCATATTAAATTTTTGTGATATTGTCCTCCCCGTTATCCAGTGCCTCTTGAGTTTCAATTTCATCTTGGCGACCAGCAAGTGATGGTCTGATGCTATATCAGCTCCTCTCTTTGTTCTCACGTCCTCCTTGACAACTTATAAGCATCAATTAATTGCAAATCATAGACTGTCCCATACATTGATGATCACAAATTCTCCCTTGTATCTACTTTTACTAATATATATATATATATATATATATATATATATATATATATATATATATATATATATATATATATATGTAATAACTTTCTTCAAAACAACCATAATACCTTGATAAGACGAAAGGGTCTATATCAGATTATTTATCAATTTATTTACTCACTAGTGACTATCTAAAACATGGACTTTTTTTCGAAATTTAAATAAAAAAATTAGTCACCATTCAATTTTGACAGTAATTCGTTAATGACTTAAGACAATATTGAGGCAATCTGTACAAGATACACATATATCGATAATAAACCAATCAATTACAGATGGAGTTGACACATGTGACGTTGATCACCACCCAGTGATCAATCAATTGTGATTACATCTGAGTTCTACAGGAGGTCGGTCATTGCCCGGATAGTTCAGTGGTAACGTCTCTGACTGTGAAGCTGGGTGACACGGAATCAAATCCGTCAGGGAGAACCATTTCCCTCAAGATTACATGTACACCTTTCTGAGGAGTGCTTAATAGCACGAAACCCGGGTCCAGGGTTTCCTGTTGACTACCTCCAACCATCACCTAATCTCAACATAGTGCACGCAATGCCGAGTCACCAAGACTAGTGGCAAAATGTCAACTTGGTCGATAGCATTCGATCTGTACTAAAAAGGACCTGACACACATGACAATACATTTCGAATAATGTGATCACACACATAATTTACTTGTTATGAACATTTATATATGAAAATAAATGGTCAACTAGACAAGAAATGGGGGAGGTAAGAGGGTGACAAGGATAATAAAGAAAATCTAGTCATTCTGGATAATAATTCAATATTACCAAGGTAAGTTTAAGTTGATAACAAACTGTTTTTGAATACACAAAGAGGATTTGAATTTTCGTATGGCTAGGGCTTCAATAAATCTTTTGCACTTTTGTACAACACCACAAAAGTCGAGTTAAGATCAATCTTATGACCTGTTTCAATTATGTATGTTGACAATAGAGGATGATGAATATTTATCCTCTACTCTTATTGGGTCATTTGATTCTATTTGTTTCTGCAACCATTTAGGTAAATTCACTTAGTGTTGTTATACTTGTATCTTCCCATTGTTATTTAGGACCGCGACT